>JARFJB010001037.1:2160000-3390000 GCA_036346205.1 Vesta saturnalis
CCTGCAACTTATAACTATTATTAAAGAGCTTAATAAAGATCGTAAATACTTACCATTTCAACGACTGTAGTCAATGTTGACTATAATGTCTTGGATTTTACTAACAAACAACATTCACTACATAAACTTCTCTTTAACATTAGATAATAGGTTTTAACATAAACGGATTAAGTAATTTCAGATACGAGTATTTAAAACATCTTTCGCGCAGGCGTATTTGTGCTGCTACTGAGATACGAGTATTTTCACGCTGTCAGGCTCACTTTACTGATTCGGAATGTTCAGATATCTCAAAATCAAAAACTGAGATACGAGGTTTTGATTTAACGGACGATATATATATATATATATATATATATATATATATATATATATATATATATATATATATATATATATATATATATATATATATATATATATATATATATATATATATATATATATATACAGGGTGGATGGTCTAAGTGGAATAAATTCGCTAACTCAAAGAGGTCAAGTCCGGGAGAAATAACATGATAGGCATTCTTTATAATTGTTTCCAGCCCTCAATCTGGGGGTTACAGTTTCTCCATATATCCACCCCCGGGAGTGAAGCCCCCCTAACTTTTTTTTCAAATGTAAGGGTAGGTCAAGTAATACTCCGTGTGAAAGCTTGTATTAAGAGGAATACAACGTAGTATTTATTTTCTCAAAATTTTAAACATTATTTTGTTGAACATAAAAATCAAAATCAAAAATAATAAACAAATAATAAACACTTAAATTTTTACCGGCCAAAAATTTAACAGTATAAATTATAACTTCTAACACCCATCTATGTTTTTCGTGATCAATTTCTCATTTAGCGAATCAGTAGTGAATTGAGATTGAATTGATTTATTTTAATCAACTCAAGATTTTATGCTATAAATATGGCTTTTTGATTTTTCATGACGCTCTATAGCTTGAGATAAATGTCTACAGTCGTTATATCCCTAAACAAAGGGTCTCGGATAAGGTTTTTAAAATTTTGGAAGGAAAACAAAATACGCAAGGGAAAGTTTACACCTATTTGTGTAAGTTGGGTTATACCTAATTCTACTAAACATAATTTAACTTTGTTTGGTAGTACGGAAGATCAATGGCCAGAATCCTTATAAATATCGTCTTTATGCACGCTTACTTCTTCTAACGAATACTGGCCTTCAGACGTGTTTTTGATTACAGGCTCAACTGTTTCAGGATTTGCCTCTTTGGTTAAATTCGCTTCCTTCAGAATTTTGTGTAATGAAGATGATCCATACTTTGGCTCGTCTATCTCGTCATTATGATCGCGTGATGTAATCTCTGTTGCTTCTTCAGAGTTTTCTGTCAACACACGTAAAGTAAAAGTTAAAATACTTAGATACATTTCGATAAAGATAAATCTTTGCAATGCTCAGCTATTCAGACACGTTAATTTTGATTTAATATTTTGCAAAAGAGCGATTGTATTTTAATTTTTCCAATTGATAATTTAAAGTTCATACCTATCGCGCTCTGTTAATTAACGTTGTTTTAAAGCATTTACAAAATATTTGCTATTTTTTTCACAAAATTTATTATTTATTAGTTATGTAACGGTGCAGTGCGTAAGAAATAAAATAACGTGTATTTACGTTTAATAAATTTGCAGTCTCCGTAACTCAATGATGATGACATAATCGAACTCAAAAATTAAGCACCAAGAACCAATATTTTAATGTTATTGAAACTGATACGTTCGGAATCCAAATGACACATTTCAACTCGGTGCGTTTATTTATAAGGTTTAGTTTTAACCAAGTTGTTTCCTATCAAATCCTGGACGGAGCCTAAGAACGACGACACGATAAAAAAAAATAGGTTCCAACAACTTACCGAGTAAGAAGTAAATTACGTTTTTAAAACAAACGTTAACTTATTTACAGTAGTTTCAATTATATTGAATATTTTCTTATATAATGAATAAATATACCTTAGTATAATTATCACAATGTTATATTAAATGGATAAATACATTGAAAGTGTGGTAAGATTTTAAAATATTAAAATTCGGCATGATTTCCCGCGAATATTGAAAACAGATTTTATTTCTTAATTAAGCAAAGTATTTCGAGATTCATAATTAAGAAGTAAAGTGAATAATTTTTGAAGGAGTTCCTTAAGCAGGAGGGGTTCTCAGTTCTGTTATTTATCATTTATGTAAAAGCTATAGTTAAAAGTATTAAATTGAATTTAAAAACTTTACAATTCGCTGACGATATAGGTTTACACGCAACAGTACCTACTCCAAGAGATAGTAAAAGAGAACTAGAGCAAGCAATAAATGATGTTCATATAAATTGAAGAAGCAGCGAGCAGTGGGTTAGTCGTGGTCCCGAAAAAAAAATAATATTCGTTGCCTTTAACAAAAAATGACTAAGTTTATTATAAATTTCAATATTTTTCTTAAGTAGTTATTATCTTATGCTTATTTAGTAGTTTCTTTAGTGCGTAGAGTAGTTTGGTTTAATAGTAGTATTAACTGAACACGTTTTAACATTAGTCATTGTATTTACTAACGGCAAGTAAGACAGGTCTCATGTTACATATTTTGCTTTGGGCGCGTGATGGGCGGAGAAATTGGTATCGCCCGCAAACCAAGAAAGGACCACGACACTATTCGAACTACGGGAACAGTTAAAATAAAGATTAAAGTTGACCGGGAAGAGAACAGGTAAATTTAGGATTCGGAGCCTAATACATCGAAGAGAAAGAAACACTAGTGGTATAACGTAAGTCTTTATTGTGTTTCTCTCACTCAAAACAAAAAGAAATCAAGAGATCGAATGCTAGCCAGATTTCTACCGCTGAGGCAAAATAATTTAAACTCAAAATAAGCAATAATCAATTTTAAGGCTGCAACGAAAAAGTAGGTAGAGCAATACTACTGCCACGAGTAATGAGTTGACATAAGTCGCCAAACAACAATCATAAATTTTGTCGCTGAAGGCCGCATCACTTATTAACACCTTAATATGTAATAACTTTCTCGTTATTATAACGTTTGTTATCAAGCACATAAAAGACATACGGTTATAGATATAAAGCAGGAAACACAAAACAAATCAAAAATTCAATTACATTAGCAGGTAGTAAAAGTTTAGCATGGGTCGCCCTTTATATAAAATGAAAATTACAGAAGTAAAATTCAAGTACAAGTAAAAACACAAACGTCAAAGCGATAAGCTTAGAAGGTAACAGCTGTTCACAATACAAGTAGCGTTCTTAATAATAGTTGACACAATTAAATAAGGTACAAAGGAAGCATATTAGAAAATTCCGAAGCGGGCACCTTGTGTGAGTAGTATATTTATTAGTTTTCGCTATTTCCAAAGTAACAAATACAATTTTAGGTGCGTAACCTTGTTAATTAAATCGACAAATCATGTCTTACGTTGGAGTTTATATCGAACACCTGTAAGTAACTGAAATAGTCTCACATCCTTATTTATAACTCGTTGGCCAGAAGCGAGCAACGCTCCACATAATTATGATGGTCGCAGGTGATTGTTCTCCAGGGCCCCGTCAAGTAATGAATAAAATAAGACTCACCACGGCAGTAAGTTGGTTGTCAGGAACGTCTTACTTGATCTATCTCGGTGTTTTAGGGAGACATCTAGTCAAGCCCTTACATTGTCTTCGAGATAAGGCTATCAGAATCCGACGTGCAGCACTCAATGTTGCGAGAAAGTAGTCACCAACGTATTCATAAATCCCAGTACGAGAAGTCTTTAGGTACAGGCGAAGGATTGATTTTCGCAACCCCAGAAGAATCGAAGATAAGAAAGAATGAAACAAAAAAATCTAAAGGAATCCATGTCTTAGTTACGAGACAAATAATAATTGTAGAAACTTTAAATATGTAAGTAATAACCTGAAGGGTGTAGCAAATTTTAAGAAGAACTTGCCTCCTGAAGAGACGAGGAAGCACGTAGCTTTTAAGGAAACTTTATATCCGTAAAACGAAAGACTAAACTGTTAAATTTTAGCACGCCAAAGACGATCACCTCTTCTGACTTACTTTTTCCGCGAATAAAAATCCTCTCTTTTATCAAACCTTTTAAATGCGGCGCAAACCTGAGTATATTTGGTGCGGAGTTGCCACGTCTAGTTGTTGAGAATGGAAATCGTAACTTAGTAAGGTGTGGTGCCTAACAACGGGTATGACAAATTCTTAATTTTGAGAGAAAATACGAACGCTAAACAAACACGTCACGAACTAGAAATGGTTATCTCTTTTCTGTGTAAAATTATTTGCCAAAACTGCTAGAAGAAGTACCTTTGAATGTACATCAACAAATATGGTTTCTTCAAGATGGCGGACCGCCGAATTATAATCATTTAGTTCACCAACATGTGGATAACATATTCGATAATAAATAGATTGGACGAGGTGGTCCTGTTCCATGGCCTCCTAGGTCACCCGACCTTAACCCCTTAGACTTTACACCAACGAAATAATTGATTTAGACGATATTCGTAACCGCGTTGAAGCAGCTGCGGTAAGAATTCGACGGCAAGATCTAGGCATTGTAAGTTATGTCAACTCTTGGATATGCCGAGCGAAACTGCGTTCAGCATTTCGAACATCTAATCTAAGGTGGTTTTCCTGAAATAATTAGAATTACAATAAAGTGTGTATTTGTTTAATTTAGTTTAATTATTTAATGACTCTTTAAATACCAGAAAATAAAAAATTTTAAAAAGTTATATCTCGCTTATTACGCAACTTTTGTTAAGGCATTTTAGAGTTAATCACCTTGTTTTAAGGTATTTAATCACCCTTTAAAAATAAAATCACAATACCGTAGACACCCTGTAGAAGCGAGCGGCTTTGGAATTTTTTTAAGTTAGCTTCTACCTAACGTATGGGACATAAGTTTTCAGAAAAAAATACATTTTTTGACAACATGAAAACTAATCTACAAAACTCATAACGGACCATACTCTTCAATGACACTTATCTCATCTTCCTTTGGACAATGTCTCGGTTAACTTCCCGAATTTTTCTAGAAATTCTTGTCCACAGCTGCTGTTTGAGCTTCCCAACCATTACATAAATCTTTCCACACAATAATTACCAAAATTCTTCTATTGGTCGAGCTTGAGGAACATTTGGAGGGGGGGGGGCTGTCTTCTCTTGCTACATAATTGAGGTTATTCTGATTCAGCCAGTCTCGAGTCCTTCTGATATAATGGGACGAACCGCGATCGGGCCAAAATATTATTTCAATGTTCTGATGATGGGTATTAATCAAATTAATCAGTTTCGGTATGCATCTTTGAGTACAAAGCCCAGTATCTACAGCTCTTCCCCGAATTCTGCCAACGTAAGTTGTTGAAATACCAGCCACTGAAATCGCACACCAGACTAAAACTTTGCCAACAAATTTTGCTTTTGCTTTGAATTTTAATTTGTTTGGACTATTTTCAATATCAGCGGGATAAAATCCATCAGTATGTGACAGCGTAAAATATTTTTCATCATCCATTATGATCACACGGTTATTCACAAAATAGCTTCGTCTCAAAGCTCTGCAACATATAGGTATTCTTTCGAGCTGTGCCTGGGTGTGTTTAGGACATTTCTGGACGGTCTTGCATGAGACCCCAAAACGGCGACCCAGCTATCGACTAGAGATTCCAATTGTTTTAAGCGGATTGTACCAATCTATTAGTCGTGTTTTGACTCAAAACATGAGGTCAGCCCGTTTTAGCATTCTCTTATTGCCCGATACATTGTTGCCTGACTAACGTTTTGATGTCGAAAGAAGTCTACAATTTCACTTTTGGACAATCGTCCAACTAAGCTAGTATTCTTGCGAATTTCAAGTATGTATGACATTCTGAACGTCGTTATTGAATAAACTTGACATTTGTCAAAAACAAGAAAACATGATTTGTTTGCTGATCGCATGTCAACTAGATCAGACATGCAAATCGAGTAGAAATTTCAAAGCAAACTACGTATTATTATTACGTATTAAAAAAGGGAATGTATAATTATCCTATTATTATTATTAAATTTATTTCATTTCTTTTAATTTCCACTTTGTAGGTTGGAAGGTCGTATGTTGTTCCACACCAGACATTAATAAATTACATTTTGTCTATTCATAATCTGTACTAGTTTTTTAAATATTTCTTTATATGGTTATTTAGTAAAATGTTGCCGCAGTTAGACACGTGCCTAATGGATGATCTGGCCCTGCTTACTACTTGTTTTCAATTAAAATGAATCTTCTTTTTATTTACTTTGTTAGAAATAAATCTGATGTTCCTACTAAATAAGCATTATTTTCAGTGAAAATATGAGTGAAGAATTAATTGGTAAAATTGTGTAGGCAGAACCATAATGTAAATAAATTTACTAGCGCTTCGAAGCACACCTGCAATACATGTATAAGCAGGTAGAGAATTGTTAGAATTCACGGAGTGATTGTTTGTAATAACATACGTCGATGCAAATTCAATATATGTTAATGAAATGTGAAAATAATTATAATTTGATGAGTAGGTTGTTTAATTGAAAATTGTCAGTCATAATGTCATAATAAGGTAAAAAAGTGATATGTTAATCAAGTATATGCCCAAGATTTTAATTGAAATTAAATGAAATGACAAAATTAAGTACCGCCCTAAAAAACTAATAAACATGAGGGTATTAATAAAACATGATTAAGACTCTGTGCCTTGTTCTAAACGAAATGTGAAAATGGAATAATTGAAAAAAAAACCTAATTAATTTCCTAATACCAATTATTTAACGAGAATGGATTCTCTTGTGCACACATATATATCGCGAAGGACTTTTTTGTATCATTACTATACAAATTATAATTATGTTAATAGATTATTGTGAGCGCTTTTCTTCCTGCTATAATATAATTTTCGGAGTTGGACTACTTTCTTGCAGAAAAAAACTAATGAAGCTTTCTGTATTGGATAGGTTATTCCGTAAAGCGATTTATTCGGTCAATTAGAAAGTCTCTTTTAATCAAGATCAATGAATGAAACAGGATATCAGCACTTCGTCGTGTGAAACATAAACGTAATCTGAGGTATTATCATGCAAAATTCACCAATTCTTTGCGAAAGTGTAGAACTGAAAAAATCTAGGACCAGCATACCTTACGAAATAATTAAAAAATGACACTACATATTGTCATATTTTACAAAAAGTATAAGAATATTCCTGTTTCTATGCTTTGGTCAAATTATTTAATGTTGAAGGCGATCATGAACCAGATGAACCATAGAAGAAAAAATAGTAAAATTGACTGATTTATGTATATATATATATATATATATATATATATATATATATATATATATATATATATATATATATATATTGGGTTATTCACGCTATTCGACACGAAGTAGTATAGCTAAAGTATTTGATTTTAAAAAAGTTTTATTTTATGAATGGATAGGGACCTATTGGCGCTACATTTTAAAATTATGTTCATATTATACAGGGTGTGCCAAAAATACGAAAAGTATCAATATTGCTATTTCTAAAATGGAACACCCTGTATATTATTTTATTTTCAGTTCCTATGATGAAAATAGATGCGAGTTTTATTAAGGCTTAACCTACCTAAACCTTATGGTTCTTGAAATATTTAATATTTTATGAAAATGTAGTAACAAATTTAATGCTTAATTTCTCAACTTATATTTTTTATTTTCAATCAATTAAGACTGGAGTCTATTAATTGATCAAGTTTTATGTCGCCCGTGTGAAACATTTACTAACTTATACAAGGTGTCTTAAAATTTATAATTATATATATATATATATATATATATATATATATATATATATATATATATATATTGCCATTTTCAAGTCTTCGTGTTCTGCTCCTGGTAACTCGAACTGAACTGGGAACCAGGAGCAGAACACGAAGACTTGAAAATGGCAGATGAGATTATGCCGAAACGTCGTCATTTCAACATCGGTTCTTTTAAGAACCATGGAGGGAAATCTACGCGAGACCAAGCCCGGAAGAACATCAACTTCATATCCAGCACTCGCGGAAACCTGAAAATTAACATATATGTATATATATATATATATATATATATATATATATATATATATATATATATATATTGCTGTGATATATAAATTAATTTTGGTCCAAGTACAGCATTTTACACAACAAAATATTTTTGACTCCTAATGGGTCGAAATTGGGTTCTTTTGTTGACTATAGTTAACATAATCAACAAACCAATAAATAAACTTATTCAACTAACCAAACAATGCTCCTTTATTACATTAAAAAAACACATTAAACCTATAAAAAAAAATAATTGCTCCTCCAACATATATAAGTAAATTTCTTTATGTGAAAATTTTTCGATAGTGTAACTATTAATAGCTAAGTAGTTTAAAATATGCTATCATTATGAAGGGAATTTTGTGTAAAATCGAATGCTTATACTATTTTTAAAATGTATCCTAGTACATATAACAACGATATTTGCAAATTTAATAAATTGTAAATTTCACAAATATGATCAGCCAATCAGAATTAAGATTCAGATTTGTTTGTATTGTATGAAGTTCCAGTCAAAGTTGGTGTTTAAGAAAAAATGATACTGCATTTGAAAATTTTTGTAATCAGTCTGCTAACAATCTTGAAGGTGAAAGCACGTTACTTTGTTAAGAGCATGTAATCAAAATTAAGATTGTTAATTTTATAACATAACCTAAATCAAAGAAAAACAAAACATATTCGAAAATTTTAAACTACTTAAACAAAAGTGAGGTTATAGTAAATTACTTATAATACGTGAAATGTCAAATCAATAAACAAAAGAAATGTTAAATAATGTTATCAATTTTTTTTAATATAAACGAATTTAACCAAAATTAAAAATGGTGTTTATCAATTTCATAGAAATTAAAAAGTATTAATCAATAAATTGAATACAGATAATTTATTGTATTAACTTATGCAATATTCAAATTAAGTGTTTGAAAAATTTTTTGAAGAAACACGTACCTAAAGAAGCTCATGCCCTATATCAACTGTTGCGACAGCATACTTCAAGGGATTTACAATACAGCTGATTTGGATAACGGGACTTCAATCTTGAAGATTGCCGCAGCCGAAGGAAGATTAAGGTTGTAAGTTAAATGAATCTCATATTATTAATCTAGATTATGTTTATGAAGAATTTGTATCACCGATGTTTACATGTGTAAAGAATTTAAACAGATTATATAACAGTCAGCGAATGGTAACGCGATTAATTAATTGTATATTAATACTACATCAGTTTAAAGTCAAATTATACTTACAGAAACAATATTTTATTTTGTTGTTCAGCCATGAAGCATATAATGCACACGTTCAACATGATTTTATACAAACCGATATCCGCATGCTCGCAATGTGATGTATGATTACCTATGATACGAGGTGTTTGAATAAAACTCGCAATGTGGTGTATGATTACCTATGATACGAGGTTTTTGAATAAAACTATTTAATATAAATTCAAACTATATCAAGACTAATTGATTGTATCTCAAAATTTTAATATGAATGTTTACAATAATTTCATTACAAAACATGTACAACATACACTACTGCGCTGGTGATTTTAATTTCGACTTAAAAGGACATTTATCAACGCATTTACCAATTTCAAACGGGACTACTTAATTTGAAATAACTTCTAAATTAGTTATAATTTAGTAGAAATTTAATTATAGCGTGTGTATTGCTAATAATTAGAATTATTGCTAAGGTTACATTTCCGTGAAAATGAATTTTCAGAATAGTTATCAAAAATCTGGCAACGGTATTATTAAGTAGCAACATAGTTTAGTATATCATAACAATTTCAATTGTCACCGGTATCATACACACGATAAAAACTCAAAGTTCTGAATGTGTATTGCTACGCCAGCGTAGTAAGGAAGCCGTTCTCATAATGTAGGATTTACATAATTCTAGCGTAACAATACATTATATATATATATATATATATATATATATATATATATATTGTTATGACAGTTATTGACAGTGCGTTTTCGTTCGTATTTTAATCCAACGTACAGGTTGAGTTACGTCACAAGCTGAAGTAAATGGAGCTAGCCGATTATTCATATTTTTAGATTCGATCAAAACAGAAAATATTTTGGCAAAAAATAGTCACAGTTTCTTTCTAACTAGATTTAATGGGAATCTCTAAATCACGCTTTAATACAAATTTTAGAAACGTGCCGGTCGTGCAGATGAATACTTTTTTAAAACTCCCTCAATTGGGAGATATTAATGTTAACCAATTGCTATTTAATTATCGCACAAAATTGTTTCTTGGTAATACAGAATAGTAATGCGGTGGTAATTCAACTGCCAATCCCAATATCGCAAGCACGCTTATTAAGTTGAAATCTGTTTAAGCAACCGCGTCAGTACTGTACGGCGTTCCCCTCATTGTTGTTCCAGTTGTTAAAACTAAACCATTCTAATTGGTTTTAAATATAGAGCGATGCATAGATGAATGTGTAAGCTATGAAAAAAGGATTCCGGAGTTCCTGGCGTAATCACTCAAACTTTCGCGCCGGTCGCTTTGTTAACTTAACTGTTGTATTTTCACCTTACATTTGCAAAACTTCGTTTTAATGATTTTTAAATTATTGGATTCAGTCGGTTTATCTAGAATTGTTATTTCTTTGTGTATGTAATGTATTGTAACTGTACGAATGTATTTTTGGGATTAGGCAAAAGGCTGCTTTTATTCACGGGACAATTGTGTATTTGTAAATTGTTTATGTTTTTTTTTAGTTTAAACTGCATTTTATTATTGCAGTTACCTTATAGCTACGTATTTAATTTTGCTGTTGTGGTTGTATATTGAACCTTTTCTTTTCTTTATTATACGTTTTTGTTATGAACGAATAAGTTCAAAGTTAAATGTGTAATTAAAAATTATTATTAATTTTATTAAATACATAAATTAAAAGTTTATCTCGAGTAGGATTTGAACCTACGAACTGTACTTTGCTAGAGTACCTCGCTAACCAACTGCGCCATCAAGGTTCGAGCCCCAATCGATGTAAATTTTGTCTTTATGTATGTAGAACTGCTGTAAATTCTAAATATAATGAGATTACAATCAAATTACTTATATTAATGGAATGTGAGCCTGCAATGTCGCAAGGATTCACACATACCAAAGTAACTTGACTAATATTAAGTTATTATAAGTTTTTGTTAGGAACGAATAAGTTCAAAGTTAAATATGTAATTAAAAATTATTATTAATTATTATAATAACTTAATATTAGTCAAGTTACTTTGGTATGTGTGAATCCTTGCGACATCGCAGGCTCACATTCCATTAATATAAGTAATTTGATTGTAATCTCATTATATTTAGAATTTACAGCAGTTCTACATACATAAAGACAAAATTTACATCGATTGGGGCTCGAACCTTGATGGCGCAGTTGGTTAGCGCGGTGCTCTAGCAAAGTACAGGTCGTAGGTTCAAATGCTACTCGAGATAAACTTTTTATTTATGTATTTAATAAAATTAATAATAATTTTTCTTTTCTTGTTTTTGTTTTGTAATTAACGGGTTGAATCATTATTACGCCCCTCTTTAATTGTGATTTGAATAATTTTATTGTTTTCCTCTTCAACTATAAGGCTCTACTTAATCTCATCCATTCCTATTTTATTCAAATTAACAGAGCGGCCAATTATTTTTATCAGATTTGAGTTTTGTAAGTAATTCAATATTGGGCTTGTAAATAAATTAATTATTGCGACGAAATTTCATATCATACAAGCAAATAATTTAACTAAGAATAGCATTATCGCCAGTAAACTCCACATAAATCTATTAGCTAACTTTTTTAAAAACTTTCATCCTTGTGAATAAATACAATATTAGGCTCTTAAAGATTTTATAGCCTTTTAGTTACTGAGAGTTACTTCGAATTACACCGTTAAGCAGAAAGTACCTTGGGACAGTTTAGATGGTGGTGGCGCCCTATTAAAAGTTTTTGTATTAGGGTAAGTCTAAGGTGTTTGAAGTCACGACCCCGTCCATCTGTATTGTAGTTAGTCGGCAACCTTCTTATTTTTTAATACTACACGACAATAGCGCGGTTTAATCCTGTAAAGATAAGTACTACCAGTTTGATCCATCCTGTACAGTTTCAGTTTTTATTTTATAACGTTATCGCAGTTTTTGTTGACACAATAAACTTAAAACCGCAGAAATAAAGTCAAGTGATCATTGAATAATAACTTTTAACCTTTGGGATGTTTCTGACATAAAAATGTTTGATTACCGTTTAAAGGAATATATTAAACATGAAAATAATTATAAAATAATGTTTGCGCCTGCAATTATGAATAAAAAGTGATGATGTTTATCGTCGCTTTACTTAACGCAAATATGTGGTATTATCCTCTCGTCTAGGATTCGCCCAATAATCCTCCAACATGTATTGACAAAATACACTTTCCACGATATCTTTTCTCTATTTCAACGATACCTTGATGAAATCGCCACAGTTTTCAGTAAAGAAATTTAAGTGCGAACTAAAAAGTGAATTTTCAAAGACATATTACGTCTCATTTGGCATATGCTTTTAAAAGCTTCTCTACACGTGTTTTGTAATTTTCTGCCCTATTTTTTCCTAAGAAGCCAGTACCCTTCGAAATACCAGCCTGTTTTGACCAGTGAGAATTCTGTCGAACACTTCATCACGGGGTAACGCACGAATATCAAGTTCAGTAAAAATGCCCGCTTTTATTTTTGTGTCACTTAATTTGGAAATTTTGTTCCGAATATGAAGAAACGCGGATTGTGTAGTGGCCACTGCTTTAATTTTATACGTAAAGGGGTTATTAAAATTCTGACCGGTTCAACATTTTTCTCTAAAGGACTAAATGTTTGTGGAGAGGGCTATGTAGTTTTTCTTTTCCTTACCCTTGCTATTCCACTCACAATGAAAACTGCAAAATTTGGTATACCCAATTGCATTCCAAGAAGGAGAGCAACAACTTCGAACATATTTTCCATTTATGGTGTTCATAGTTGAGATCTTCTAGCAACAGCTTCATTTTTTTGATAGCTCTCCTTCGTATCTGTCGAATATCCAACGGGAATTGATGGTAGTAGATAACCACTGTGGAAAACCATTGCTTTTAAACTTGTTTGAAATGTATCGATAAGCAGTCTTAATTCGTTTGGAATATGATTTACGTTAAGCGCACCTACAACCCGTCAATATTTTTACAGGTTACTAAAGTATCTCGATGATCCAAAAAAGGTACTAATTATTTTTGGTAATCTCTAAACATTGTTATTTTGACAGTTTCTTAAAAGAGATTCAATTGTCTTAATCTGGAAGTTGATATTTCTACCATGGCCTTTGGCAATTATGAATCACTAACAAGATCTTAAGTTCTTCTTCGGTAATTTTATGAATTTGTAACGTGCAAAAATCGACATCAGATCTTTTTGTATCGATTTTATAATTTTTCTTTGAGTACTGTTTTAACAAAATTTTACCTGTGGATTGAGCTATCTCGACTTCGTCAACTTCGTTGTAATTACGACCTCTCTTTCAGGATTGAAACACAATAATCCAAAACCGCCCGTCTAAAAAATTATAATTTAACCAGATCGTGTTAAACCATCACCTATAGATCGCATTCGATCTAAAGAGGTAAACAACGTTATATGAATAAATTGCTATTATCTATCTTACCTTATTTCTAGCTCTTTGGAGTATTCATTGAATATCTATTATCTTATTTTGTGAATAGACGTGGTGTATCCTTCGTTTTGCTTTGAATTTTATTACGATTTTCTCCTTGCTTGGAGTTTACGGTGATGTAATCTAGCTGGCTGTTCGCTACTGATGGCCCGAAACCTTCGCCGTTGCATTAACCAAGGGTAAAGTATCATTATTCGTCAACACAACACCAGGTCAGAATATTCCGGTATCGCATGTATTAATAAAATTGTATCGCTGACTTCACTTCCTAACCTGTCATATGCTATAAGCTGCCTTCAGCAGTGATCACCACAGCCTCTACAAAAGAAAAAGTGCATTTAAATGAACTGTTTACCATTGTGAATGAAGCTGTTTGTTGCCATTTCTTTGTTAGACTGACTATCCGAATCTAATCATCCTTCATAACTATTTCACAACTGTAGAACTGTTGTAATTTAATAAAACCGTTAGTTAGTGCCTTTTTGTGCATATTATAACCAAATTTAGATTATTCATCACCGAAATTTCACATAAAACACCCATTGTTGTGTTAGCACTTAGCGTCTATTTTTATGATTTTACGGAGTTACTATTTAAGCGTTAACATTACGCAGGAGCACGAAATAAAAACATTGTGTTGTACCGGTTGTATTCTTTGTACAATTTATGAATCACGTCAAACTTTAACACGAGATTCTGTTTTGTAGCTTTAAGTACAACTTTTTCTTTTATTGTGGATAAGAATGTTCAGCTTATTGTGACCTACTGTGAATTGATCGGTTACTCATACGTAAATGCATGCTAGGGTCAATTGGGTGAACTGAACAAGCTTCTTCGATAAGATAGGTAAATGAAGCTGTGATTATGAGGAGGGTTTTGCTTTAGTATTGTGAAACAACCGCAAGTGGAATTGGTACCTTTCTGAATTAAAATATTACTGGTTATATATATATATATATATATATATATATATATATATATATATATATATATGAATCATTCATTGTATTAAAAAATGTTTTTTTTATTTTGTGTGATTGCAAGTAAAATATCGCGACTTGCCCTCGTTAGTATAGTACTGGTATCTATATGAAATGTTATAGCATCATTGGGGGAAACCTTCAATAGTTAATATAGTGATATTAGGATTAATTTATGCTTAGCATTCTGTTCTTGTGGGAAAATTGCATGCTCGGTCTGCATGCGCAAATGGTCTAGTCGTTGGGGAAAAGTAATCAACTTATTTATATAGTAGATATAAGAATAAATCATATAAATTGTCTTGTCCTTTTGGTGAAAATCTCCCGTTCCATATATAGTCCATTGATTGGAGATTTAGAAATAAATTACGCTTACTGAGAGAACTGTCGTTTATGTCGTTTATTTGCTAGTCCTGCTGTGTCCTCTGGTTCAGGCTTTACAGGGTCTCTCAAGAAATCATAATTTACCTGTTTTTCTTTAAGGCTTGTGGCGCCTGTTCCGTTCTCCTTATCTTTCTGGCTACAACCGCTGTGTCTGGTTCCTAACTAACCTAACCGCCTATTTACTTTTATCAACATTTCAAAACACCCTCGCGATGCAAGTGCTCTGCGGTCACTTGACCGTTTGACTGAGTTACTAGCCGAGCTAACTTCCTCCTTTATGTTACTTGGTAGGTTAGATACCTGACAGATTTCCTGCAACGATTCCCAATGTGTGCAGTCTTTATCAGAGGAGACCTTTTCTTCCACCTTTGTTTGCTTTTCTACCTCTTCTTCTCCTTTTTCGGGTTCTTCCAAAAAATATTCTATGAAAGTGCAGGAACCGGCACATCTTTATTACGTTGAACGGGAAGTGATCAAGACGAATTGTCAGGATATATGATTAATTTCTTCCTTTTCTGTGTAATGCCATTTTTTAGTGCTGGTGTAAAGCAAAAATAACAATGGACGGGATGACGTAAGTATTCTCGCCAAATCATTCACCTTTTATCCAACTTCTTAAACGTACCTCACAATTGGCACAGGCAATTTCTGGTGCTCAGCTTCTGGCTAAATCTCACATTTTAAATCTGTCTGTGCCTGGCTCCGAGACTATTTGATCGATTTTAATGAGATTTGACATGGACTCTTACATCTGAAAGTTATGTATAAAACTGGCTTTTCGTAAAAATCAATTAATGGGGGGCGAAATGAGGCTTTGGTGAAAAGTTAGTAACCCTAAACCCCAATCAAACAAAATTTAAAATTTAAAATGGCGGCCAATATGGCAATTTTAGTACATTTCGGCGCTTGCGCTGTCACTAAGAAGCCATAAAAGCTACTTGCAATTTGAAAATCGCAATTTGTAATTAAAAGTACATTCCTTCGAACGGTTTGTACATATTTTTCAAAAAAATAATTTTTTTTTAAATTTACGTATTTTATGGTCCCATATAACTAAAGTATAATAATCTTTATGAGATTTTTCTAACTTTTCCAGGACCGGAGTTAGAAAGTTTCAGATTTGAAAATGTCAATCCCTCATAACTATGCTTCTGATAAAAATGAAATCTTGCAATTAAGGGATTATATAGTAGACATACCGCGTCATTGATGGTCGATGGTAGATTAGACGGTTATGGAAAACGAGACAGGAATTTTCTGAAAATTTGGCAACATGGGTAATTTGCTCTGCTCTATCGATCTAAAATATTTTCAACGATGCGATGTTGCCGCTTCTACTCAAAAGTAGTAACAACTTTCTTATTTTTAATGGAACACCATGTATATTATTTTATTTATAGAATCGCATTTTATTTATAAACATTTTTTCTAAGTAGTTTCCTATACCCATCTACACCGGTTTTCGAGATTATAATTATTTTTTATTTTTTTCTCCGAAATATACCACTAAAATTTTAATTTAGCTGCTATTTGAATCCATAGAAGGCTGACATTTTAGACACAGTTTGCACATGCGTTGTATTATTATACAGGGTGGTTTAAAATTAATAATTTTGACGTGACACACATAAAGGGTCAATGTACACCCTGTATATTATTTCAAATATTGAAAGGTAATTAAATTTTCTTTAAGTTGATGGACCATAGTGGCATACCTAACTCGTCAAGTTTTCGAAATAATCTCAATAATTCTTAAAAATCACATTGTCTTAACATAATTCCTATCTTATCCAAGAACGGGAATTTGAAAATTTAAAACACTCAATTCCTTATAACTATGTTTCTAATAAAAATGAAGGGATTACACAGTAGACGTACCTAGACATACATAGCTACTAAACTGCACTTCCGGTTTTGCCGAAAATAACAAAAAACATTAGTGTTTTAATTTTTTCTATTATGTTATATCAAATTATATCAAAGTTTCAAACACAAGTATAAAGTACTTTATAGTCAATTTCTCATGTAAAAATATACAGTGATTAGCAAAATAAAGGGTGAATAAGAAAAAAATAATTTTGCAGGTAAGTATATCTTATATTGCAAGTTATATGAAGTTGGGAATTGCTGCGGGCAACAGAGAAAGTGTTGCGCCGAAGTCCAACGGCCAGATTTTTTGTAATGTAGTTGTTATTTTGCGCTTTTGATGGTTTAGTGTAATTTCACCGCAACTATAACAAAAATTATTAGGGTTATTCACGCACATGAATCTTAAAAGAATAAATATTTTTTGGAAACGAGAGCCAGAAATAATATTTTCCGACTGTATTGGGGTTTTATGGTGTAATATCATTATAAATTAATTTTAATACAGAAACACTGTACAGTGTTATAGTTTTACCGTACATCAAAAGGGATTTTGTGAAAACTGAATGTATAAAATGAAATGAAAGTGCAAGACCGGTGCCTAATTAATACATACAACTTTGAATAGGATTTTCATTAAAACATTGCTTAAAGTATAAAATGCACTAAATACTAAAAGTTTTAGCAAACTTCCTGTTTAATCCGAATTCGGTTTTGTTCTAATTCAAGTTGTTGACGGTCGTAACGTTTCCGTCATTTCCAGCATAATCAATATAGCTTGTATTATTCTTATTTGATTTACACATTTCTGTAAGTTATGCTTATGCTTACATGCTGTGCTTTTGACCTAAATGGTAACGACCGGTGTATAGATATAAATAATGTGGAATTGACGTTGACCCTTCATTTAATATTAAGTTTAGTAAAGATTATTTATTTATATTTTAAATATTGACAGATATATGTAAGTTCAGTTATAAATAATAAACTCTTATATTAAGTGTTCCGGCAAGCATTCGTGTTATCCAAACTACCACTTACAAAGGAAATAAAATAACGTTATGAGCACACAATACTCATGCAGTTATCGCAATACAACAAAATTATGTAATTATAGTTATTTATACACCAAATGGATTAAAGAGGCGTTTACGGTTTGTGATTTAGAAATAGTGCAGTGCCCATAAAACACTTCAAAATTGCTGTTAATATTTTTATGTATCTTTTATTTTTGTATATCTGTATAATAAAAATGTATGAAAAAGTATTATTAGGCAGGGCACTATATTCGAACAACCGAAAGAATTATACACTAAAAATGTGTGAAAGAAATGGATGTACAGGGTTACCCATTTTCGACATTTGACTGGTTATGTCGGTAAAACTGATGTAGGTGCGATGAGATTTGGGAGAAACTAAAAATAGTGAAAGCAGAACTTAAAAATATTGGCTGGTTTAGAAGATACGAGGGTAAAACGAAAAATTGTCGATTTTAAATTTATCCCCTGTATGTTTTATTACTAGTAATAGAAGAAAATGTTTCCTATGAAAGTTTCTTAGTTTGCTAGCTAAAATATTATGCCGCCCACATCTACCGGGTCAAGTCAAAAAGTTATCGCATCTAACTTTCTCATTATAAATGGAACAACCTGTATATTTTTAACCAAAAAAGTTGCATTTTTAATTGTCTTTTCATACATATAACATTTAATATAGTTTATTATTTAAATAAGTGAACAATTTTAATTTTTATATTAAATCAGTATTAAATCAGTAGTAGGCTATGCATTATGATGTAAGAAAATGAAATAAAATGTGGTAATATGGACGGGTTTTATTTTTCTAAATGCTGCCAAGTTTACTTTATATGGGAAGTATTGATTTTTTTTTTCATTATCTTTTGAACCTTAGATTTTGACACCCCAACTGCTTTTTCTATTGTTGATATAGACGTGGAATTTCCTAGCTGAAAATGAATTTGATTTTAATGACATTATTATGATAGGTAAGCAATTTTTAGCATAAAATGATTTCAGGTAATTGGTAACAGTAAGCGAAACTTACTTGAAATTCACATTCCACGAACCCAAGAACGTTTATTATATCGTTTTCTTTATTTTCCTTAGTATATTCAACAGGTCTAGGTTTACTAAAGCTTCCATAATTCTTCAGATTATTTTCTAGACTTTTAAAAATATCACTGAATGGTTGCTGCCTCTCAGGGTAACGTTGAAAATAGTTTAGGGCATTTTCTTTATTTCTTTGACATTCGATATATGCACATAACATATATTTTTCATAGTTTTCGTAAACAGAAGACTCTATATGCGGTCTGTCAATAAACAAAATTACTGATCCTGGTTTATTTTCATAGCAACTAGCATAGTAAACTGTTTATTAAGTAGATATTGTTAGACATCGTACGATTATGAAGTAATATTAGGAAGATGCTCTAAACTTGTAATTTACATATTACTCTGAGGGGCAGTAGTCTTCAGTGAACCAAGTAAACTTTTCTTTCGTTTTCTTACCTCACCATACATGGCCGACTACTGATTTAATATAAAAATTAGAATTGTTCACTTAGTTAAATAATAAAGTATATTAAATGTTATATTATGAAAAGACAATTAAAAATGCAACTTTTTTGGCTAAAAATATACAGGCTGTTCTATTTAAAATGAGAAAGTTGAATTTGTGATGGGATTTTTAGACGGCATAATATTCTACTTAGCAAACTAAGAAGCTTTCAGAGGAGACATTTTCTTCTATTCTTAGTAAAAAAACGTGCAGAGGACAATTTTTCGTTTTACCCCCGTATCTTCTTCAGCAAGTATTGTAAAACTCTACTTTTACCATTTTCAGTTTCTCCCAAATACATCTCATGACACCTGTGTCAGTTCATTAACTTATTACCGAGATAACCAATAAAAGTGTTGAAAATGGGTAACCCTGTACAGTTATTTAAGTACTCGTATAAGAGATTTTATACATATATGTTTTACGTTACACCGCTTCTTGTTGGTTCTAAAACAGGTAACGATTTACATCATTTTACGTCTTTAAAGTACCTATCTTTTGGGTTCAAATCGAAACGTATAGAATTATATAAATATAAATATACAAATATTACACCTTTGTGAAAGTTTACATCTTCATATCATTTTACGTCATTTACACTTTAGATAAAATAATAGTTATTTGTATCAGGAACAACAAACCCAGATTTTTCGAACACGGTCTATGTTTCCTATTGGATTAAAATAACATGTGTTCTTCCACGCAGTCCATTATTCGAATAAATCGTGACGAACCGCTCGAAGTTCTGATGCTCACGTAATTTTTGAGCAAAATATAACGTTTGAGACGGTGGTTATTCATTACACGTACACTCACAAACGCACACGCATACTTGCACACACGCGCACACCCATACGCCCGCACGCACGCACGCACCCACGCATCCACACACACACACACACGCACCGCACGCACGCGCACGCGCACGCGCACGCGACCGACACGCACACACGACACAGCACCACACGCACACACGCACACACGCACACACGCACACACACACGCACACACACACACACACCCACACACACACCCACACCACACCCACACCCACACCCACACCCACACCCACATTGACACCCACACCCACACACACACACACACACACACACACACACACACACACACACACACACACACACACACACACACACACGACACACACACACACACACACACCACACACACATACACACCCAGTCAACTACCCACAATTAGATGAAACATAATTAGACCATTGTATAATCAATAAATTATACAGTTAAATTTCAAGTAGTGTAATTTCTTCTTAATTTATATGTTTACAAAATGGTACGTTTTGTTACAATTTATAGTATAAAGATTCGCAATGTATTTTTTTTATTGGAAATCACACTTACATTCACAATAAATACAGGTTTCTTAGTTACACGGTGAAAGTAAATGTGTTTTATAGCTTAAAATAAATAATTTTATTGAAAATGTAAATGTCAGTAACAATGAAGACTTTTTGCCTCCCCCCTCCCTCGAAATCATTGTCTTGGCAAGTCGTGCTAACAATACTAGTCATAAATAACTATTAACCATTGCGCTATTAGACAAAATTTTTTGTGTACCAACAGCAGGGAGATGAGTAGAAGACGGGAGCTTGCTCCGCCATTTTCTTTTTTGTGACGTCACAGCTCCCATCCACTGCCCGCCCGCGTAGGAACGTATTTTGACCTTGACGTCCACGTGGGGTCGTGATTAGGCCTTGAGGCCGACCTTAGGTCTGACATTGATATTCACGTGGGGACGTGGTTTGACCTAGAGGCTGACCAGGATTTCACCTTGAAGTTGATCTTGGGGTCTGGCATTGCAATTGGAATTAGCCTTGGCCTTGTCCTTCGAGTTGGCCTTTGGGGTAGCCAATGTCAGAACCAAATCTACTTTTTAGGCATGTTCAGAACCTAACCTATTCGGTGGGAAATTTAAATTTGAATAAGGACCCTTGTAAGACAGATATAGATAGCGTAAGGTAAGTCTAAAATTAATTAAATATGAATGAAAATGGTTAAACCGTATTGTTGATCTTATAGAAGCGTATGACCTTGGAATTTTTTCAGTTAACATGTATTTATGTGTATCATCTCTACCTGACATAGAGTTTCAACATCATTCTGACATAGATAACTGTTTTTATTTTACAGTGTGATTTTATTTTCATAATGAGCTCGCGCGAGCATTGACCTCCCCAAAACCTTGCGTTTATTAATCTAACATAATATTGTACGGGTATAGACCTAACCTAAAACGCGGAACGAGAGAAACGAGAGATGAGGGAAACGAAGTAGAGGAGAGGAGAGAGAAACGAGGTAGACGAGAGACGAGAGAGACGAAAGAGAGAGAGAGAGGTGAGAGAAACGAGGGAGACGTGGGAGAAGAGAGAGACGAGAGAGACGAGCACGATTAACTTCTATTACAAGGAATATTCGCTAGTCTATGTGTGTGCGTGTGTGTGTGTGTATTTTCGTGTTTGCTTGTTTTCGCGTTTGTGTTTTCGTGTTAGCGCGTTTTCGTGTGTGTGTTTGCGTGTTTTCTGGTTTGTGTTTGGGTGTTTTTGTGTTTTCGTGTTTACATGTTTTCGCGTTAGCGTGTTTGCGTGTTTTCACGTTTGCGTGGTTGGGTGTTGGAAAACAAGCTCTAAGGACAGGCACCAATATTCTCGGTTACGACGTAGAGAAAGGGGCGAAGACCCTAACACAAGTTCCTATAACTGTCTTGTGTGATAGTATAAAGACCCAGGATACGGACCAGTAGAGAGATAGGGGTCATGGAAACTACCTTCTTTGAAAGCATCGCATCGCATAATTTTACCTATATGAAAGACGAAAGAGAGAGGGGAGAAACGATAGAGACGAGAGAGAGAGACCAAAGAGGGGAGAGAGGCGAGAGAGACAAGAGAGATGATCAGAGAAGCGAGAAAAACGAGAATGTTACCGGCCTTGGGTCTTGCGCACTGGCGTATTCGTCAATGGTCGGATAGAATCGGTTATATTCGGGTCAATGGTCGGATAGAATCGGTTATATTCGGGGAAGTTTGGAGTGGGGATCGCAGAAACAGCCTGCACTGATAGTCTTGTGTCGCAAAATTTTACCTATATGACCTTTACACATTATCTCTCTTATGCTTATTGTAATTCCCCATCTACCTGTCCCTTCACATTAACTATATCCGCGTTAGTGCGATTCATACCTATATGAACTTGACTAAAGTAGATTTGATTCTGCATTTGGCTACCTCAAGGTCAGGTACAAGGTCAACTCAAATCTTTCGACTACAACAACTAATTTAAGAATAATCTCATACCTATGTAACAATAGTGGTAAACAAAGGCTGTATATTATCCTTTGCATGTATTTAAAGCGTAATCACCATCGAATAAGCACTATTATTATGAACCAGAATCAGGGACATTAGATATCAAAAGTGATCTTATTGTTGTTTTCTTTCTTTTAATCTGCTAATGTAGTGTTTTAAATCATAACAGTTATAAATTTTATGATTATGAAAATATTTTACTGTTTTTAAAAAGTATGATATTCCATATCAATAAACAATTTTGCGTAATTTAGATTGTTAAAATTTACAAAATTATATAATTTACAGGGCGCCAATAGTAATTAATTCAAAACCTGAAAGTAGATTTGGTAATATTAGCAACTCTTAGGTCAATAACAATAGAAAAGTATCTCAAGGTAAAAATAGAAACAACTTTATATATTCATAATGCCGTTGAAGGTGACTTTTACATCCTCAAGGTAAAATTATTTAAAAGCATGTTGTAAATAAAATTCGTATTGCCAAGGTCATATTCCACAAAATTGAAATTAAAAGAACATTTTTAGGATAATAATTTTATAATAAACTCATTACGAAAATAAAATCACGCTGTAAAACAAAAACAGTTATTTATGTCAGAATGACATACAAAACGTACCCTGCTTCAAGTGTATATTCTACACATAAATTGAAGACAAAAAGTCAGATAAAATTTTTCTCTAAAATGTATGGCTACAAAGTGACAGGCCCTGAAAGTTGAATTTTGAAAATCGTATTTCGCAAATAACTCGAAAACCTTTAGGAATTTCAAAACACTATCCGCAATGAAAATTATTTATTTGTTGACGAAGATTTTATGCTTTGATTGGACTGTTTATGAATGGACTGGAAGTATTAGTTTTCACATTGTTCCCGTATGCTTTCTATCCCAACTTTTTGTGTGTGATTTTTCAGGTATTTTGGTGACTTTTTAGGTCCGTTATTGAATTTTCTACAAATTTGGTCCTCTTGGTTGAAGTTGATAAAGTGAAAGGTTTACGAGATATTCACAATTTCATCAATGACGGTCAATTAAATACTACCGCACCAAAATTTAGTAAGTGGGCAGTGGACTAAAAGTCATAGTCATATTCAAATTTCTGCAAGTACATTTTAGGTTTGCGATCAAGCAGGCACTTTTATCAAGAATATATATATATATATATATATATATATATATATATATATATATATATATATATATATATATCATTCTATCATTTTTGCGTCCATCTATTTGGCATTTACCATCAATCTGGCTACACTTTGCAAAGTGGCGTCTGTATATGGACGCCAGATTACATTCCTTAATAATTTTCTTGGTATGATTGTTAGAGAAGCACCGTTGATAAAAGACAATTCTGATAGAATCCTATAATACTCATTCTCAGTATGGGGCCCATTCCATACTCCTACGTTGAGATTTTTTAAAAACTTATCGACGCCAAAATCGTGTAATTCGTAAAATTGTATACAAACTTAGTTCAGCACTTTGCCGTCACGGCGCTATTTCTAAATATACTTTTATTGTATTTATTCTGTACATTTACAATCTTTCAGGCGTCTTTAAATGGCAACACTGTAAAACCAATTTCTAATATTCTTTCTTATTTAATTTGAAGTAATTTCATATTTACGGTCTGCAGCCTTCTGGCGTCATTCTGCCTAGATATACAATTGATATTACTTAACATCATTATGAACTCACACATGCATTATTTTGTAAATCATTCTGAAGTCATATATTAACATATATACATACTGTTTATTCTAAGCAAGATAGCTACCTCATGCACCTCAAATACACCATTCTATGTACACACCCAGAAAATAATAAAATTTACAGATAAATGTAAAAATTAAAAATGCAAATTGGTTAATATGTTTTACAGTTTTGTCATAGGTAGATAACTACGACGGTTGTTTGTATTAGTAATTTTGCTTGGGGCACCCAGTTGATTCGAACGTTACCAGATGATATAATCCAATGCAAAATTTACTTATTATTAACAGTTGAGATGACATTATTACCCTTATTTTAAAAGGGTGACTTTTTAAATCGCATTTCGGATTCGCTTCTATATTTGTGTGTGTACAAATATAAAAAATCCGTTTAAAATTAATTAAATAACTTTGTACACCAAATTCATAGTTTTAATCGACACTTCATAGATTTAATTTTGAATTAGTATTTGTTTCAATTCTTAGAGGTAGATAGTTTAACCGAAAGTTTTACCGCGAAGTATATTCATCCTTGGGTTTTGCTTAGTAAACCTCTAGCGAACTGCAGAATGTAGATTAAGAAACAAGTGTCTTAATTTTAAATTACGTAGTAACTTGTTACGATGAGACCGTTTATTTATCAAAATTATTTTTTAGTGCGGCCAAGTTAAATTAGTACCGTTTAGGGCGTTTAGAAACCAGTTCTATTATTAACCTCGTGTCTGCGCATGCGCGCGTCTGTGCTTGTGCGTCAGTACATGTGCAAGCATGGGTGCATGTGTGTTTATCGTTTATCAGGACGTCCATGTCGCTGGCTTATTTGTACTTTTAGAACTAAAGTTGAGTACTTTGTGTTATACTCAGAGAGGTATAATGAGTACGACACCCATCCATGTCCATAAACAGCACTATTAGTTCCTAATAATAGGGCGACACAATGCTTCCACTGAACCTGTATCATTCTTTTCCCTGTTGAAAATTTTTATTGACTTTCAAAAGGCGGGGTTTTATGCGAGGCTGCTCTACATCTAATAAACTATACTTAAAAACGAATGTACGAAAAAGGTCGCGGACAATTGGTCGCGCGAAAAAATGTCGCGCACATTTGAACGCACATGAAAAGGTCGCCAGCGAAAAAAGGTCGCGGACAAATGATCGCGTGAGAAAATGTCGCGTAGAAAAATATAACTATTAAACATTCCTCCACATTTTATCCAGGCTTAGGACTGGCAGTTAATAACTGCCATGCTTAAAAGTTTTTTTTTTATGTTTTCATATTTTATGATTTTTTTTTTTTTTTGTTGGTTCTTGCTTTTCTGCTTTTTATATTTGTACCTCGAAGTTATGAGCAACCGCCCTTAAATACTCCTAATGTGGATGATTGGCATATTATTGACAAATAGTTTTCTATCGCTGCGCCGTATCTTTACAAATTTTTTTGAGTGGCTGTTCGTTTCCAGCTATGTAGTGTTCAATTTTCAAACAATGTAAACTTTCCTCTTTCTTTAACGAATTGATAAATTTCTACAAATTTAGATGTGCAACATTTAATATAGAGGAAACCTATTGTGCCATCCTTCTGCAGAATAATTTGTATATGGTATGACTTCCTCTATGAATTCAAAACAATTCCAAAGATTTCTTGAAAACTGCGGTTGTCGTCTCTGGTGTCGTCGATCCAAACGATCTATACACTCACCTTCAAATTAAGAGTGTACTGAGTGAAATCAACGCCTCGTCGCAGTGTTCCAGTCTGGTATTTAGATAATTGTTAACAAAAATTTAAATTTTTAGTGCCACCATTTGTCCGCGATCTTTTTCGTCGGCGCCCTTTTTCGCTGGCGATATTTTGAGACGCGCTCAAATGTGCGCGACAATTTTCGCGTGACCAATTGTCGGCGATCTTTTTAACGACACCTTAACAAACATCCACGCCTAAAACAGGTTCGAACCAGGGACTTTCTTTGGATTGAATGGTGATGAAGATATTATAATTATTAAACTAAAAAGTGGAGAAAATAAATTCATCAAATGGTTTGTCTGATAATTAAAGTGGTTGAAATAAGCTGATTGTACCAAACTCAAAATTCTAGTACGCACCCATTATACACTGCTTTCCTGTACTTTACCCTTACTTACTAAATGTATCTCTTCTACATTGGGAGCTATTTAAATAACATAAGTATTGTATTGATTTTATTTGAACATATATGAATAGACCTTCACGCTCATATGCTGTAATAATAACAATATGTATATCTTTAACTAAGACGTCAAAATGATCGGCTAGTTCTTTGGTGATGGAACATATATTTTTCGAATTAGATGAAAGCAGACCTAAAACTGATTGCACATAAACTATTAATTACAATATGTAGACGCCAATATGTTTGCAACAAGAACATTGTGTATATTTTAAACTAAGACGCCAAAATGAAACATTCATAAAATTTTTGGATAATATGAAAGCAGACGTCAAACTGGTTGCTCACAAACTATTAATATAAAATATATTGACGCCTAAATGTTTGCAACAACAACATTATGTATATTCTAATCCGAGATGCCAAAATGATTGCTTTGTTACATTAAGAGGGCATGCAACGCAGCAAAACGCCGTAATGATTTTTAGTGCAGTACTTTAATGTACGGGTTCCAGAATGATTTTCAAACGTACAAAAATTATGTATATAGTAAAAAAGCTAGAAACATATGAAATAGACCATAGAACTTAGAAAAAATGCTGACCTATATATTTCAATAAAATATCAGAGAATACCTCTTGTTCTAGGTGACGCCAAATTAAGGAATTCCGTACGGACGCAATAATGATTGCATGATGTATATATATATATATATATATATATATATATATATATATATATATATATATATATTTTGTAGCGTCCCCAGGTACCCTTACAAGTCTGATATTTAATTACTCGCAAACCTCCAATCTGATCAAACGAAATGGCCGTCTAGTGGTAGGTACGTTGTGCTATCTAAATGAGATAGGCTGGGTGAGGTAAGTGTTGCATCATGAGGGGCAGGTAAAAAAAATTAAACTTCTCAAATTGAAATCAACGAGCGTTGCACAGCGGTGGTTCAGCCCGTTAATATACCATTGTGGGAAAGAACCACCAATAAAACCCACTTTATTCATTAATAAGTAATTGCACAAGTACATTAATAAATCAACTAACACAAAAAAAAACAAACAAAAAAAGGGTTAAATATATAAGAAAACACCATTAAATCAGGTTAAAGTGCGTACAAAATTATAACATTAAGAGAAAATGAATAAAAAAAGCAGTTTAGTTACACCAAAACACAATTAAAAAAACCACATGCAGTCACACTCACAATTGGGACATAAATAATCAAAATAAAAATCATAATAAAAATCGTAATACTAAACATGTGGCCCTTTAAAACCAATCATGCCGGTCTTTAAGTAAATAAGGACATAAAACAATAAAGCAAATTCCGGTACATAAAAAGATATCAACAGTAAAATTGCACAGGTGATAATAAGGTAAAGCAAGGACAAAAGAAAACAGACAAGAATTTACCGTACCCACTTTGTATAGTGACCACCAAATCACAAAATACATAAATGAAATTACAATAAAGCATATACAAAGAGAAATCAGCTCGCAGGAAAATAATTCTACTTAAACAAACTGACAAAAAACTCATTAAAACAACGCCTTACAAAGGTAAGTTATAAATAGATCACAACATCGTGACCGCTGTATACGTTTGAGGGCGTTAGAAAAATATAGTGCTCTTTTCTAGATTAATATTTGAAAAACACATTACAACTAACACTCGAAAGAAAAGACAAATTAGTGTTGGCTAATTTAAAAGAAAATGTACACGCACGAAATAATATTTTAAAGACAAACTGTTTACAATGGTCGTTTCTAATTAACCAAAAATCGATCTGGCTCGATTGACACTCTAACTGTAACTAACCTTTCCCCCGATTTCGAACCTAACTAGCTTTACTCTCGAAATCAACCTACCTTTTTCAAAGGTAATGTATAAACAAGAAACATTAATTTCTGTTGGAACAGTTTCATATTAATTACTGCACGACATCTTAATTTAAAAAAATATGCATTCGTTCGTAACAAACCCTACATTTACGTCTCGGATTTCAACGTATCAAACAAAGATCCCTTTGGATTTGCGCTCTGTTCAGCCGTAATTAATCATTAGATCAAAGACATTTTTTTACACCAAGAGCGCGCATAAGAAATTCCAATGATTCGTTAGGCCCCTTCAGTAAAGCATTTTTAAGCGTGCACCTGCTACTCACCTCCCAATATGTGTTTTACAACTCTAGACAAATATTAATTACAAACAATCCCGCATTCCTTATATATAATATATATATATATATATATATATATATATATATATATATATATAAAGTATTTTGAAAACATTATCAAATTACGACGTATTATCAAGATAATAAACATCCATTAATTATCTTTTCTATCGTGGTATCAATGGCGATTTGACAAACGTTTATTACAATATATATATATATATATATATATATATATATATATATATATATATATATATATATATATATATAATAATTTTTATTTTTTACCTGTTGTAAATATCTTAAAGTTCTTGCTAATCGCTCAGATGGGGTTATTGCTTTTCTCATTAGGGTGCTCCGTTTTTTTTTATTAAACCTTTGTAACAAGTAGTCGAAATCAACTGCTGCCATACGTCAGAAGATTTTCTCTAGTTTTGACTCATCCTCTTACCCAAAGCCTTTTTTTTTGGTTTATTGCGGCGCCTTCTTCCTTTTTTTTATAATATAATTTTATAATACATGTGCTAAACGAGCTGTAGCATTGTCTCATTATCCTTATTTCATAGAGGATCAGATTTTATGCACTTTTTTAAACGAACTTTTAACAAGACTACTACTATACTAAACTGAATTCTGGCGTGTATGAGGTCGCAAATGTGTTGCAGATGTAAAAACAGCTTGTGTGGGCTGTGAACATAAGCTCAACCTTCTAAAGAACTTGCAGTGCAAGTTTATGAATGTGCGTGAACACAACATGCAAATTTTGCAGCTGCAATAACAAAAGTGCGCAGCAAAAGTAGCTGTGTCTGCCCTTACCTTCAGGTATGCTTATAAGTTGCGCGAGTCACAAGTGCTTAATTTACCAGATCAGTGCCCGTAAAGGTTAACATTTAATACAAAAAATGCTTTAGAGAAAAGTATAAGTAAATAATTTGTTTAATTAACATTTCTTGGATAAAGGCGTAGCCCTAAATGAAGAAATTACAAACATAGCTACTTTCTTTTCACGTTAATATATAATTTCTTACTTGCTTACTCTTACTGGAATATATCGTTTTCTCATTTATTTTAAGTGGTACATATCAGGTGCCTTTCTGAAAATGCCTTTTTGTTTCGTAATAACTAATAAGACATATCAAATTAATTAAAACATTTTATAAACAAACAAGACGACATTCCTAATAGAGTTAATGTATAAGAGAAAAGATTTGTTATTTAATAATGTACCATATTGTAGAGCTGGAAACTTAGATATTACCTTTTCAAAGCCATCTGTTCGCGCTCATTATTTAGTAATAAGTACAGTTCGCACGATTCAAATTAGATTGAGTAATACAATGTTGTTTCACAATAATGCACAAGTGCATGTAATATATAATACATTTTATTCTCGACATAAAAAATACAAAACCTCAAATACAATATATCGATTTGACATTTTTATAGAGATTTACCTTTTCTTCACAACAAAAAGGATTTTTAAATTATTTGCGGTTTAACCATCTAGGTGAAGTATAAATATTTTAAACACTGTTTCTTTATACAAGTTTAAAAAAAAAAGGAAATATCGAACGATAGTAAAAAGTGTTTGTTTAAGCTTCTGCTTGAATGTGATTTCATTCTGTATATGTGTAAACGCAAGGGGTTAAAAACTCCTAAACTGTTCAAAAAGTGCGATAATCAACCAAATGGAAATTCAAATGCGACTTTTTGCTGTCTTACAAACATATTAAGTTTCTAACTTTCGTGTTTTGATATCAAAAACTGTAATCTCTATGTAAAAAAGAGAGCCATAAGTGACCAAATATTTTGTTTTGCAATTTCGCAGTCAAGTGTCACTGCATCATAAGCGATAAATCATAACAGGTCGGGGTAAAAATTTAACGCCATATGTGTGTGCATCAGGAAAGAGTACTTGTAAAAGAGCGGATCTAAAAATAGCATATCTATTACGTTAGACATCCGCTGCATTATATATTTAAAGCTCACAATACACTCGAAACAACCCTCGTGGTTTGATAATGTAAGAAGGGGAGTGAACGATTACAAACAGATATAAATCATATTATAAATCAGTATGACTATCGCTTAAATTTTTTTTTCTTTCATGCATCTACTAAAAATTGGGTTAACAAAAGAATGAATTTTACTCGGAGATAAAACAACCCCTCCAATTGTTTAAAAGCTATCAGAAACAGTACGTAATATTAGTCAATCAGTAACCATTATCATTTAACCCTTTTTTAATGCAGTGCTTAATGTGTTCGTGTTTAAAATATAAGATAGAATTCTTCATTTTTCACTTTTAAGCTATTCTTACAATTAATTTATTTCAGTTTTATTAAAAGGAATCTTTTTAGTTTCCCTAAGGTATTTTTAAGTTAAATAACTTCAGTTTATATAAACAAAAGGATACCGCTGTTAATGCATTTTTTTCCATAATTAAATGCTTTTCTCTTGTGCGAGAACATCAAACAAAATTATGTGAATAATCTAAACGCCTTAAAGACATAATTTATTTTATTATTCCTGGCATCTCTAAATTACAAATATCTGGTGTGGAACACCACACGACCTTCCAACCTACAAAATGGAAATTCAGAGAAATGAAATAATTTTAATAACTATTTCTTTAGTATAATTATGCAACCTCGTTTATAAGAAGTTCGTTACGAAAATAGGCAACGTTGTAAACGCAAAAACAACAATCTGTGTCAAACAGACGTTTAAAACTTCATGAAAGACAAAGGTTAATAGACATCTAGATGCTAAATAAAAAAATTAAAAGAAATGAAAAATTTTAATTATAATTTTTTTAGGAGAACTATGCAATCCCTTTTTTATACGTTCATAACGAATACAGGCAACGCTCGGTTTTAGGTTAGGTCGATGCTCGTGCGACAGCATTGACCTAACCTAAAACCTCGCGTTTATTAATCTAACCTAATATTGTACCAGGTTGCCAGATAAGAATGCAAAGTGCTATTTCTCGGAAACTATTTGTCGTAGAGGGTTGCGGTAAAAAAAGCATTTAGTGCTCCATCAAATCTATCTTACCTGTAATATGTCTAATTTTTAGTTATATATAGTTATTATAAAATTTGAAAAGTCGATATTACACCGGTATTTATTCTTATTTATTTGTCTTTTTCAAAATTCAATGAAACTTTCATCATTTTATAATGTTTAAATAATAAAACTTCTCATAATTTTAAAGATTTAAAAAAAAAAACATGTAGGCATAATAATCAATGCATAGAATATACAAGTGCAGAATATTAGGAGTAAGCCATTGAGAAAAACAAATACCTAAAATCAAATTGTAAAAATATTAAAATTTGACAGACAGTGTAATTTATGTTTGTTGCACAAGTAAGTCCTTAAAACTACCTATAATGTCTTTTACAAAGGACGCCGATCTGGATATCAAGCTAAGTATACTCTCTTAGCCAATGCCGCATTTTAAAGACATTGAATATATACCGCAATTATAACAGCTTCATCATTTGTAAAAGACATTATAGGTAGTTTTAAGGACTTACTTTGACGTCTGTCAAATTTTAATATTTGTTTACAAGTTGATTTTAGGTATTTGTTTTTCTCAATGGCCTACTCTAATATTCTGCCTATTCTGCACTTGCATATTCTATGCATTGATTATTATGCCCTACATGTTTTTTTAAATCTTTGAAATTATGAAAACTTTTATTATTTAAACATTATAAAATGATGAAATTTTTCATTGAATCTTGAAAGAGACAAATAAATAAGAATAAATACCGGTGTAATATCGACTTTTCAAATTTTATAACTAAATTTTCTTTCTTCGATATTTTAGGGTAGGAATAAGATATCGAGATGCAGTTTTCACTAATCTATTTAGGGATGATTTCATCTCATTTTCTGAAATAAAAGTCATATTGCTGCATTTAATTTTTAGAGAATTTGCAATTTTGATATTTTATCAAAAACACGCTCTCGAGGCATCACTAAAAATTAGACATATTACAGGTAAGATTGATTTGATGGAGCACTAAATGCTCTTTTCAATGAGACTAAGTTTATTAAAATTAGTTCAGCAGTTTAAGAGTTACAGCTGTTTATTGAAAATCACTGAATCACCCCCAACACTTTATTTTAATAGATACGTCAAAAAAAATTACTCGAATAAAGCTGAGCTTTGAAAAGCATATAATATTTTGGTACATTTACTAGGTGGATTTCAGTAAAAATCCCTTTAAAAGTTTAGGGTGGTGGTCATCTTGCAAATTTGAAAATATTTTCCACGTTCTTTTTTGGCCACTTTAGTAATAAATTTTTTACCGCAACTCTCTACGACGAATAATTTCCGAGAAACAGCACTTTGCATCCTTATCTGGCCACCCGGTACATATATCGACCTAACTTAAACGTATCGTATCGTATATTGACAGCAACAAAGGCTGACTCTGAATACATGTATAGGAGTGTGTGCGTGCGCGTGCGTGTGTGTGTGCGTGCGTACGTGTATTTGAAAATCCACTTGTCTGTCTGTCTTTTATGTAATTTCAAGGTCCTCCTTGCCTCTCACGTTATTAAATAATTACTGTGGTCTTTCGAAAATCCCTAGAAGTATTTGAATACTGAAAGGTTGTTATTGTTGGCTCATAATACATGTATAGGAGTGTGTGCGTGCGCGTGCGTGTGTGCGCGTGCATACGTGTATTTGAAAATCCACTTGTCTGTCTATCTTTTATGTAATTTCAAGGTCTTCTTGCCTTTCACGTTATTAGATAATTACTGTGGTCTTCCGAAAATCCCTAAAGTATTTGAATACTGAAAGGTTGTTATTACTGGCTCAATGCATGTATAGGAGTGTGTGCGTGCGCGTGCGTGTGTGTGTGCGTTCGTACGTGTATTTGAAAATCCACTTGTCTGTCTGTCTTTTATGTAATTTCAAGGTCTTCTTGCCTTTCACGTTATTAGATAATTACTGTGGTCTTCCGAAAATCCCTAGAAGTATTTGAATACTGCTGGCTCATAATACATGTATAGGAGTGTGTGCGTGCGTGTGTGTATGCGTGCGTACGTGTATTTGAAAATCCACTTGTCTGTCTGTCTTTTATATAATTTCAAGGTCTTCTTGCCTTTCACGTGACTAGGGAATTACTGTGGTCTTCCGAAAATCCCTAGAAGTATTTCAATACTGAAAGGTTGTTATTGTGGTTACACAACCAGAAAATAATTATTTTATATTAATGATTTCTGGAAACCGTTAAGTATTTTATATTGCTCATTTACAAACAAAACGCAGAAAGTGAATATTCTGTGACTGTAAGCAAGAAAAATCTAGCTGTTTACCCTGTCAAGACGTTCTTTGAATACAATTATCAACAACAACCCTGGTAAGTGATCTTTTTGTTTTAACCCTTGCCCCTTTATTTTATTTACTTTATTTAATTACATGTACAAATTTTTAATGATTTTTATCATCACAGCCAACACATCTCGGTCTAAACCTGTTGTAAACGTTTATGCGATCCACACATCCTTGTTATGCCTTAATCCATACATCTACAGTGTTATGTATTTATTATTATTATGGTTGTGTAATGATAATGATGAGCATTGAGTAAAATAAAACACGATGTCCTATCAAAATTTCAAATGAAAGTCAGCTTGTTTATTTGACCCCAGCCATTTGCCCATTTTCAATAACGACTTAGTACGTTCAACTTCGCTTATAGATCTAAGGCCCTTTTTGGCCGTGGTATTTCCGATAAGACAGTTCTTGCATGTAAAATAATATAGATGCTTGCTTTCAAGTTTGGTTATGTTTGATATTATATAGGTGTTTTACTAATTTAACTGTAAAACGTATGTTTATCACTGTATGCAAAACTTGACAATTGTGTTACATGCTGATTTGAGTGCTATTATTATTATTATGGTTGTCTAATGATAATGATGAGCGATGGGTAAAATAAAACACTGAGTCCTATAGTTTCCTTACGAGATGAAATCGCTGTTAGTTTCAAATGGAATGTGTATTAGTCAAAATTGGAAATGAAAGTCAGCTTGTTTATTTGTCCCCAGGCATTTCTCCATTTTCAAAAAGAAATAGTGCGTTCAAGCTTGTTTATAAATCTAGGGCCGTTTTTGCCAGAGGTATTGATTTGATTGATTTGCGGATGATCGACTGTTTTTCACGCCGGCGCCCTTACGTTGAGGAAGGGTACCAGCTCTGAGTGTCGGTTAGCCTTTTCTTCAAAGTAAGGAGTCGCTCATAGAAGCTAGGTATATACAGTGCGAGAATCGTTACGTGAAGGTTATGAAGAATTCTTACTCAGCTTCATGTTTGATTTGATTGAGGTTGATTGGTTTGACTGATTTGATTAATTGTTTTGGTTGTTTTATTTGATGGAGAGTGATTTGTTTGAGATTGATTTGCTAAATTAATTTAATTGATTTGATTTGATTAATTGATTTAGTTTCATATGCTTCGGCTGATTTGATTGGTTGATTAATTGATTTGATTAATTTCTGTCTTTTGACAAGGAGGCGAAGGCTCGAGAATAAGTTCCGACGTCCTATACCTATTTTATGAGATAGTATGGGAGCCCTTATTAGAATACAATTTCAAATTTCCCACCAAGGGGCGAAGACCCTAGAACAAATTGCGGAGTCCTCCACCTGTCTTATGAGTTAGTATGAGGCCCCTTATTAGAATACGATTTCAAATTTCCCACCAAGGGGCGAAGACCCTAGAACAAATTGCGGAGTCCTGCACCTGTCTTATGAGTTAGTATGAGGATCCCTTATTAGAATACAATTTCAAATTTCTCCCCAAAAACAAAAAAGGCCTCCAAGATGGCCGACAAAACAAGATAGCCTACAAAATTTAATTATCACTCATAATTAAAAGCAAATTTGGGGGAAGACCGAGAGCAAGTTCCGGAGTCCCATACAGGGGTGAGGAGTTTAATTATGACTCATAATTAAAAACAACATGTTTTGAAAAGAAAGTTGGTTTTGGCAAGCTGTAACTTAAATCAAACCGGAATTTTGAAATGAAAGTTGGTTTTGCAAGCTGTAACTTAAATTAAACAAGTATTTTTGAATTGACAGTTGGCTTTTCCAAGCTGTAAGTTAAATCAAGTCAGTATTTTCGAATTGAAAGCTGGTTTTGCAAGCTGTAATTTAAATAAAGCCAGTATTTTTGAATTAAAGGTTGGTTTTCCGAAACCTTGGAAATAAGAGAAGTCTTGGTAGACAGCATGCATATTATCAATCTAGCTTGAATAGTTTTGAAATAACAAGGCCGGTTCCATACATTTGGTACGCACTGTATACATTACGTGTATATGCATGATGAGATTAAGGATTGGTATGGATGGGATCGGAAGGAATGGAGTTAGGGTTCTGAGGGGTAAATACTACCCCACCTTTGCCTAAATAGCCCCACGTGTGGGTGTATACGCAGAGACCATGCCGCTACATGTGTATGAGGAAAACCCTCTGAAAAACCTCATACAGGGTAGACCGTAACGGAAATCGAACCCACTACCTCCCGAACGTAAAACAGGTCGTATTACCACTACTATACTAGCTCGGTGTCAGACAGAGGTTAATAGACATCTAAATACTAACTTAAAAATTAAAAGAAATGAAATAATTTAAATTATAATTTGTAAGGTTGATTGGGTGGGTGGGTGGTTGGGCGGGTAATTGGGGGTGGGGTGGGAGGTGCGTGGGTGGGTTGGTTGGATGGCTGGGTGGATGAGTGCGTGGGTTGGTTGGTTGGTTCGGATGGGTGGGGGTTGAGTGGATGGGTGGACGGTTGGGTGCGTGTGTGTGTGCGCGCGTGCGTGCGTATGTGTGTGCACGTATATGTGCGTGTGCGTCTGGTTGTGTGAGGATGAATGTTAGTATCCTCCATAACTCCAGAAAGAAAATACCTACGTACTTAAAATTTTGTGTTTAAGCTTATTTTCATTTGGTTTTCGAACTGAATAAATTTTGGGGAAATTCATCTGTGGAGAGGGGGCATTAGGGTCAGTTTTGGTTTTATCAAATATTTCGTAAACAGCTGTATATTTCTAAGATAAAAATACCTAGATACACAGGGTGTTCCTAAATATCATGTACATACGGAAGGGTGTAATTCTTTGTCTTATTTCATCACTAAAAGCGTATATAAACATAGGTCCGTAAACGCTTCGTTACTGAACTACAGAGTGTTGAAGTTTCAATTTTCTTTTAGTTCCTGCAGTTTTCAAGATATGTAGCTCAAATTTGGGACATAGGTTACGCTTTGGGGTATGCCAAATGGTTGTGAGAATCTACAGGGGTTATTTTTCAGGGTCGTGTTCCTTTCCTCCCACTAAACTTTTTGCGATGCGCCACTGGTAGATTCTAAAATACAAAATAATTTTCTGTATTATTTAGAAACCTTTTGGTCTCTTGTAGTTTTTTCGTATCTGCGACCGTTATCGAAAAAAAATTAAAATGATGTTCTATAATTCGCTAAATGAAATTAAAATATTTTAAATTGTCTAGTAGGTTTTAGCTTTATTTGGATAATCTCTTGTTTTTATTAATTGTGACACTTAGCATTTAAAATCATAACTTATGTGCACATTTACAAATTAATGGTTTCAGTTGTAAATTGTAAGGTATAAAAGTGTTTTAAATACTCGTTGTAATCTCGCAACAATGGCAAATTTTGCGAACTCTGAAATAGCTGAGATGCACTTTATATATGGCCTTGCGAATGGAAATGCAAGAGAAGCATTACGGCTGTACATGGAGCGCCATCCCAATAGAGTGATACCTGATCATCGAATATTCTCAAATAGTCTATAACTGGAACGTTTAAGAAGAATACCAATGATTTTGGTAGACCACATACTGTTAGAACACCACAGATGAAAGAAGCTGTTCTAAATGAAATAGAAGAACACGCAGACACTAGCACCAGAAAAATCTCTGAACATTTTCATATTAGTCATCAAGTAGTTTGGCGTATCCTACATGATTATACCCTCATCACATTCGAAGGGTACAGCGCTCCTTGCACGAGATTTCCCTTTAAGGATGAATTTCTGTTGGTGGTACCTTAATCGGCTAGCATTAGACCCTAATTTTGATCGTAAAATTTTGTTTACCGATGAAGCTAATTTTTCACGAAATTCTGTTACAAATTTTCATAACAACCGCATATGGGCGGAAGAAAACCCACATGAAATTGTAGAAACGCATTTTCAAGAACAGTTTTCATTAAATGTGTGGGGTGGTTTAATTGAGGGTCATTTAATTGGTCCTTGCTTTTTACCTGGTCGACTTACGGGTGACACATACAGGCATTTTTTGCAACACAAATCGCCTTTATTACTCGAAAACTTGCCTCTTTTGCTGAGAAACGAAATGTGGTATTTGTACGATGGGGACCCAGTACATTTTTCTATTTTAGCTAGGGAGTATTTAAATGAAGCGTATGGGAACAAGTGGAAAGAACGGGTGGACCTCAGCCATGGCCCCTAGGTCCCCTGAATTAAATAGGCTAGATTTTTTTCTATGGGGCGTCTCAAATCTCTAGTGTATAAAAGACCAGTGAATACTGTAGATGACTTACGAAATCGAGTAGTAGATGCATTTGAAACCGTAAGAAATACTCTGGGGTGTCCTAGAGGGTACGGAATCAATGAGAAGAAGCGCAGAGGCATGTAAAAGGATTGGAGGAGGTCACTTTCAACATCTTTTGTAACGTTTTGTCATAAGTATTATCTAGGTTTTTCTTATTGTAACAAATCATTGCTACAGAGAATCGTTTTATTTTTTTTTTCGATAACGGTGGCAGATACGAAAAAGTACAAGAGACCAAAAGTTTCTAAACAAAACAAAAAGTATTTTGTAGTTTAGAAATCTACCAGTGGTGCACCGCAAAAAGTTCAGTGGGAGGAAAGGGCACGACTCCTTAAAAATAAACCCTGTAAATTCTCACAACCATTTGGCATGCCCAATTATATAAGCCCCACAGGTTAACCTATGTCCCAAATTTGAGCTAAATATCTTCAAAACTGCAGGAACTATAAAGAAAAACTAAAAAATTTGAATCTACAACACCCTGTAGTTCAGTAACGAAATGTTTACGGACCTATGTTTATATAAACCTTTAGTCATGAAATAAGCCAAAGAATTACTCCCTTCCGTATGTACATGATATTTAGGAACACCCTGTATACCTTAAACATATCGATTACGTTCTATGTGCAATTTTTGATACAACGCGTAATTTAGCGACAGAAAAATTCCTAAGGTAGAATTTAAGTGTTTTCAATATCTGAATAACGATTAATTTTATAAGAAAAAGTGTGAACATATTTTGAAAGAAAATTTAACTTTACATAACTATTCTTTATAAAGTTTCTTAATATAATGCGAAGTAAGTAAAATTAATTAAATAGAATGAAAATGGTTAAACTGTATTATTGATACCTTAGAGACGGGCGACTTTGTAATTTTTTTAAGTTAACATGTATTATTAATCTCTATCTGACATGATGTTTTAAATTCTGGCAGATTATTTGTTTGTTTTTAAAATATTGCTGTTTTCGTTATGAACGTATAAAAAGAGGTGGCATAGTTACCCTAAAAGATTATAATTAAAATTATTTCATGTTCTTTAATTTTTAAAGTTAGCATCTAGACATGTCAGACATGAAGTTTTAAACGTCTGTTTGACATAGATCATTGTTTTTGTTTTATAATGTTGCATACTTTAGTAATTAACTTATTATAAAGAGGTTGCATAGTTATCCTAAGAAAATGTTATTAAAATTATTCCATTTCTTTTAATTTCCATTTTGTAGGTTGGAAGGTCATATGCTGTTCCACACCACATATTTTGTATTTTATCTACTTTTGTTACTCTTGAAATATTTAATTTTTCCACATTTTAGTGTTGTGAAATTAATTAATTTAGTTGTGTTGGTGTAATAAATATATTTTTTCGATTTTTTCAAAATTGCAAAATTTTATGACTGAATAGAGAAAATATGATTGTTTCAAAATGACAAAAAGTATGTGCCATTTAAGAAAAAAGTTGTTGTTTACCGTAGCAACAAAACAAACGAAGACATCAAGAGACTGAAAAACTCAAAACGTGTGAAAATGAACAATGCAACTTTTACATTGAACATTTTCTGTAACTTTTCAAATAACAAAGATAAAACCATTATTTGATATCTTTGTTCCACCCTGTATATTTATGATTTACTATAATAGGATTTTGTTTTATAATTAATACAATTTTATTTGTACGATATGTGTTTCTACTACATTTTGATTATTGTCTTGCAATTGGCAATAAAACAATAAACCTATTATTATTATTATTAAAATTTTGAAAGAAAATGTGAAATAACAGTTTAAAGGTTTTATTTCTTTAAGCCATCTGTCCTTGAGGTAAATGCGCTAAATACGGAATTATTTTAGAAAAGAAAATGAAAAATGCCAATTTTTATATCAACGCATGAGCCTTCGTATATACATTGTGGCCCGAAATAAAGGAGTACATTTTTAATTCAAAATTACTTTTTTGTTTTTATGACGATTAATTTTATTTTTACAGGAATAATAACCCAACATATCCTCAATAAGAAGGCAAGATTAGATAACGAATTGATTTACAGGACCGGATTTATGAAATTCTTTCTTTAACGGTACATTTAAGTTCGTTACAAATGTAACCTGTTTTACTAAATTTGAACAGATGTGCCGTTTTGGTAGGTGAACTATCCAGAATACTTCAGTAAATTTCTCGTATCTGCTAAATATTATTCTTTAATTGAAATAGGAAATAATACATTTTAACAAATAACACAACTAAATAATTTATAATTCAGAGCAACATTTATAATTTAGAGCAAAATATTATGAATGTGGCCACCATGATTGTTTACCATGTCTTGTATTCGTCTGTGCCATAAATTCATAGCCCCATTTATTGTACCCTCTTCAAAATTGTTTCAAACAAACGGCAATCTTTCTTTGAGCTGCTCGATGGTTTCAAATTGTTGTCCGTCATATACAACTTGTTCGAAAATTCCCCAAATTGAATAATCTACAGTATTTAATTTTGGGCAATTTTCATTCAATACACCCTTGTACTACGGACGTGTGCAACGGAACACCATCTTGTTGGAAAGTTTAATTGTCACAGACTTCTTCAATTTCAGGTAATACATGTTGCAAAATTTGTTGTTGGTATGTTTGTGAATTAAGTTTTACTCCGTCATCAACAAATATTAAATTGGATTTTTCCAACATGGATACTGCCACAAACATCATAACATCTGTTGAGAAATGACTTTTTCAATTAAAAGATGCACTAATGGGATTTCTCTCTTAAATTGTATGTGAGCGTACACCCTATTATTTTGGATATTTTTAGGTGGCCTTAAATAAAATATTTTTCATCTGAAAACCATATTCTAATATCTTCACGAGAACGAAGCCTTCTTAGCAATAAATTAGATCTTTTCAGTCGTTTTCTTTTTTAAATATTTTAAGATGGCGATATTCTTTAATGAATCTTTGAACTCACGTACGCGAAATCCTAGTTATTTGTGGGATCTTCCTAATTCCGACAGCTTGCAAATTTCTTATAATAACCCTTACCCTTACTTACTTAATATCTTTATTTGCTTATTTTAAAAATATTGTAAAGGACTGTGTACACTATTTACATTTACTAAATTCTATTTGCTATTTACAATTGACTTTCTAATGTATCTTTTTTCCTCACTCCACCTACACTGTCTTCCTCGCCCCTTAACTGTCTTCTTCTTTTCCATATTTCTTCAATCCAATCACCTCCCCTTCCCTCAGTATTTCCTCTACCGTTCTCTCCTCTTGCTTTACGTCCTTGCATGGTTTCATCATATGGTTAATCGTTTTCATCCCCTCCCCGCATAGCCTACATACTCAGTCTTCGTCTCTTCTCCAATATGTGTTCCTCTTCATTTCCACACCTAAATCTCGCTATTCTTTCCTTTCTGTCCTTCCTCCTTCTCCTTTCAAGTATCCCGGTATCCCTTCTCCCTTGATCTTCCTATAGTTTGTATTATATTTCCTTCGTTTTCATCCATCTTTCCTGCCTTTGGACTCCCTGTTCCTTTTGATTATGTCTTCTCTCACGCTCACACCTTCCTTCTTAACCTCTTCACTTCTTCTTTCGCATACCCATTTCTTTCATAATATTCTTTCCTGGTTTCTTGTCCATATTTTATTCTTCCTTATTTTATTTCCTTCCAGCATTCTTGTAATGTCTTACACTTTGATCTTCTGCTTATTTCCTCCTCGTACTTCATTAGTCTCATTTCCGCGTCCACCCTTATTTTTCTGCTTGCACCTCCTCTCTGATGATGTATCCCGGTGTTTCTCTTTCCACTCCCAGTACCCATTTCCAGTATTTTTCTTGCAGTCTCTCTATCCCTTTATACTACTTCCACCCAGTTCTCGAGATTTGCTTCCTTCCTCTTCCGCTTTTATGTTTAATAGACCCATTGTTTTCCTTAGATGTTTTAAAAATTTCCTACAGTTCCATTGTGCCAATTTTTCTGATGAAACTGATTCACAATTTTTCTTACACCATAATTAAATTCTTCACGGATATATTTAATTAAGATTCTGTCTTCTTTGCTTAAAACTGATATTATGGACAACCTGAGTACTCATGGCTTACTGATTAATATTGACATTTTCATTTATAAATGTCAAATAAATTCTTAACAAAACTTACTGCTACTGTAAGACATAAACGATGCGAAAGATGAAATTTACTGCTAAGAGGGTTCGTGCTCGTGAAGATATTAGAAAAATATAGTTTTCAAACGAAAAATGTTTTATTTAAGGCCACCTAAAAATACGCAAAATAATAGGGTATACGCTGACGTACAGTTTAAGACAGAAATCCTATTAGAGAATTTTTAATTCAAATAAAACCGTTATGATGTCTGTGCCAGAATGTTTTATCTTTATTTTCACCAAATTTCATTTTTTTACTTTATGGCGAAGGCGCGTTAAGAGCTGATATTATTTAAATAATAAAAATTATATTTTCCAAATCCAAGAAATTCGGAGAATTTTGCTTTTGCGGAAGTGCTCTGGATAGTTCACCTACCAAAAGGGCACATCAGTTCAAATTTAGCTAAAACAGGTTTCATTTGCAACGAGCTTAAATGCACCGTTAATGAAAAAATATTGTGTAAGTCCGGTTCTGTAAATCAATTCCTTATCTAACCTTGCCGTCTTATTGAGGATGTGTTGGATTATTATTCCGGTAAAAATTAATTAAGTACCTATAGCGCATAAAGTTAAGCTTATTCATTACTCCCCATTTTTTCCACCCTTGATACAATTTACTTTATGTAACCTTAACATGAGGCCAATTTTTTTATATCTCTCAATATATATTTTTAATATTTAAAATGAAAAGGCAAAATTTAATTAAAGTCCTTAGCTTGAAGATGACAACACTCTTTAACGGCCGAAGGCTAACAGTGAAAATTGTCATAATAAAAGAGCAGATTTAACAAAATTTAATCAAATTATGATGTGTGAAGTTGTGAAAAAATTTAATTTCAAATTGATAAAATCATTCACAAATAGTAACTTGACATACCAATTAAAGATTTAGTCAAATCTAATAAAGAAATAGTCTTTTGTTAATAATTGTAATTGCTATTGTACAGGAACACAATTTAGTACGTTTAATATGGTTTTTAATTTTAACTACATATTATAGTGCTGTGGTAACTTAACATATAATTGGTAAAGCATTTACTTCAAGATCCTGAAAAAACCACAGCAAAAAACCGAGACATACCAAAAGCTAAAATTAAGATGTACCATTGTGCTTTTTTTAATTATAAGATGCCAAAATCTATTTAAACGGAGATTTTCCTCTCGCCTATTGGAAGTTATTAGGATGTTTATATACCTCAATAGCTTCACATTGTGAACGAACATAATTGAGAGTTGGTCTTGATAATATTTTCATATTATCAAATTGAATGGCTTGATTTAAACTATTTAAAGCATGCTCAGCTACCGCAGATTTACACAAGAAGAAGATGACTTATACGCTCCGGAAGATGACAGTGGGTTCTTTTATAACTAACAAATAAAATTTATCAAATCCTAATGAATCATGGCATTAGGAGTGTTTTAAACCTGCAAGAAAAATTTAAGAACATTTGTCACCTAAAGATGTTTCAAACCCATTGTCATTTTCCGAATTATATAAGATATCTTGTTCTTGTGGAGAAGTATACATTGGAACCACTAAACGTAGCTTAGATACAAGACATAAATAATATATGTGATCTTGTAGATTAGGTCAATCAGAGAAATCTGCGGTCGCTGAACATCTTTTAAATAATTTAAATCATGTCATTCAATTTGATAATATGGAAATATTGTCAACACAAACTTATTATGTCAGTTTACGACGTGAAGCTATTGAAACATACAAACAGCCTAATGACTTCAGTAGGGAAGAACAAAATCTCCGTTTAAATAGGTTTTGGCATCTAATTAAGAAAAGGCGCAATGATACGTCTTAATGTTAATTTTGGTATGTCTAGGTTTATGTTGTGTTTTTCCTAGATCTCGAAGTACAAACCCAATTATAATTATTAACAATAGACTATTTCTCTGTTAGACTTGGCTAGATATTTAATTGGTATGTCGAGTTTCTATTTGTGAACGATTTTATCAATTTCAAGTTAAGGTTTTTTACAACTATACATTTACATCCAAATTTGATTAAGTTTTGTTAAATATGCTCTTTAATATATTTTTCACTGCTCGCCTTTGACCGTTAGAGAGTGTTCTGATTTGTTATCTTTAAGGCAATTTAATAATATTTATATTATATAATAATAATAATAATAATAATAAGGATATATATACCTAGGTATTCTTTATATTCCGCAGTTGGTTTTATACGTTTCTCAAACAGTTATATTAACAGCAGGCTTATGTTTGTGTTTGCACCTTTTTTCATATTTTATAAATCTGTTCAAACACTTCAAGCAATTCTGACAGATATTACCACTTACTGAGGACGATAACTGTAATTGTTATGGGAACGTATAGATTTATATAAATATAAATATAAAAATACGCCATTTAAAAACCCAAAAGGTAAGTATTTTAATTACGTATAATAATGGTGAAAGTTTACATTTTCGTAAAATTTAATTGATGGCAAAAAGAATCTAATAATGTTTTGTTTATGTTACATTTTCATTTGGAAAAAAGTTTTTACTTGGGATAACTAACTGGATGTGGGTTTCGAATTTTCAATGAACCAAATGATCTACGGAGTTTTTTTTTGTAATTTCCATTACCATTGGGGAATGCGAAATAAATTAGGACTGAAATATTATAAAAATAGGTAGTTTTGTTTTGAACTTTATATAATTAAAGATTACTGTTATTAGAAACTTAAAATGAAAATTGTTGAAAACTATTAGATAGTAAAATGTGACCTGCTATAATTTAGAAGTAAACTTGACATCTGGCTTTTTACGTGTATTGTTCTATCTATTTAAATATATACACATTAAATTTAAGCCAAACAAGACTAATTTCTGGGATAGTTGTCATATACACTGCGACCAAAGCGAATTAATTTTAAATAAGAGAAATGCGCCTGTCATATCTGTCAAAGTCACCTTACCGGAAAAACTTATATTAATATTTTTTGTATTAAAAGAAGACTATCAAATGTCTAAGGCGTGCTCAATCTCATTTTACGTTAAAAAAAGCATGTAATTAGTCAACACATATGTGCGTGTGAAATATTAAGATATAATCAGGCATTTAAAGGCACACTTGTAAAACACATTTAGCATTTTATTTTTAGAAAACGTATATACAATACGTTAATGATGAGGGTTGAAATTTAGCTTGTCAGAAATTACGGAAGACATTTTTAAAAGGGAAATACATAAATTAGCATGAACAGTAATTGCAAAACCAACAATACATCTAAACTATTCATTTATACTGTGTTTTTTTAATAAATTCAAACTCAGTGACATCGATGGGCTATATAGAAGATAAGCTCTGGAATAAAAACAGAGTTAAATAACTTAATGAGGTTTTGATTAAAATTTTATTACTACATAGTCAAAAATTTGATAAAGAGTTATTATACACAGACCTAGATACTGTTTAAAATCCTGATGCCATCACATTTTATTTATGCATTTTTAAAACATAACCTCACGAATCTAGACTGAAAATAATCTAATTTTCTATGTAAACTAAACATGTCAAATGAAGCATTATTTTATTAAAATTGAATATGAATTCGATGAATCTTGAAAATATAACAATATTACAGTGTGGAAGAAAAAGTATTGTAGGTAGCGGACCGCGAAAATGTTATTATTGTAATAAACGTTTGTCAAACCGCGATAGAAAAGATAGTGCATTTTTTATATCTTTCTAATACGTCGTAATTTGCTAATGTTTTTGGAATATTTTATTTTATGTATTTTTATGTAAGAAATGTGGGAATGTTTGTAATTGATATTTGAGTAAAGGTTGAACAGAAAAACGAAACATATATTAGGGTAGAAAAATAGGTGGCGGCGTGATGAATTGTTGACAATTTCTATACGCGCGCTCTTGATGTAGAAATGTCACTGAATAATTCATTACGGGGGAACAGCGCGAATCCAAAGGGATCTTCGTTTGGTACGTTGAAACTTGAGACCTAAATATAGCGCTTGTTACGAACAAATGCATATTTAAATCAACATCGGAAGACACCAAGCTGCGCAAAAAGTGACGTAAGAGTGTAAAGCTGAACAAAAAATATACGTTTGAAAAATAAAAGTTAAGGTTATATTACTTCGCGTTTGTTGTCCAAGAATATAATTTTAGATGTAAAATTTTTGAAATAATCATAAAATAAAATCATATTTTATTGTCATAGTTACAAAATCTAGTTTTTTTAAAATACATTTGCCAATAACAATTAATCTCTTGATTTTTGGCCAGATTTAAATATTAGCAAAGCATTATTTATAAAGCCCATTTCACCACCTAAAATAATGATAAATAGCAACATATTTACATTATAAAATTAAATAAACATACCAGCATGTACGATTGTAAGGCGATTTCCTTTTCAAATGGGAGATGTAAGACCTGCGTTTGTCCCATCTGTCCACGAATATGGTGTCGTATGAGACGAATGTATGTATGTTTCATCTAAAATTTACATAAGATTATGCAGTAGAATGTATAGTTTATAATCTTCAAAACAAACCTGTGTATATAATTGGTCGTCCTGCTTTCCGATAATTAGTGATCGAACGTATATATGCACAATGCAAAGAACGTATTTCGTGTATTATGATCTTACGATGATCAGATGTTTTTTTCCACCTACTTAAAACCCAAGGTAAGATATGATTCAAAATTAATCAATAAACTTAGCTGAAGCCCATTTTTAAAAGTAAACTTCTAAATGATGTTTCCTTTCCCGAATATCCAATTGTTTCGTCATCTTTAATGAGGTTATAAATTCCTTCGAATATTACAAAATAAAACCTTGTTATCCAACTGCTTTTTACCTGAATTGATACTTTTAAACTATTTGTAATTGTTTCACACAATCTTGCGAGCATCTTCAGATAACACATGGCGTTTTCTTGCTTGAGCGTTATGAGATGTACTTGCGTCGCACATTATATAAAGAACTAGATTTGATTACATTAATATAACGTGAAATTAATAATTAAAGTAACTTACTTATAAATTCAATACAAGCAGCGGATAGTTAAAAAAAAAAACGTTTTGTAGAATAAGTAATAAACAAATTTGATACGCCGGAAAAACAAAGAGGTTATAAACAAAAGTTGGCAAACGACCAGCTGGAAAGTAACGTTTTTAGAGCGCACAGTTCTAATATCTGTGTCATTTTCCAATCATTACTGCATCTTTATCTAGTTTAAAAATTCGTTTTTGTGCTGGTGTCTTCCGATGTTGATTTTACTCTAACTACAGGGAATATATTCAAGTGTAAGTAGGTATTTTTATATAAATGAAAGCACGCAGCAAATCATTTTACAAGCCTATGTACCATATTAAGAATCAAACATTGCGTTACAAAGGTATCTCATTTGCACGCGGCTCACTCTTGTATTTGGGTGAATTAGCATTGTTGTTTTATATTTGTGTAGAGGTGGGCCTGGCGAACGGGTACAGGATATCGCTTGGACAATTGTCGAGTGTGTACATGCTCCCGGGTCCAGATGACCATTAAACTCTTCGTTTTTTATTTTTATTGTTGTATAGATGAATGTGTAACCTGAGAAAGGGGTGCTGTATTTTTGTAACGCGCTCATACTTATACAGGGTGTCCCAATAATGCGTATTCGGTCGATAGCTCCTTAGCCATTAAACATAGAAGATAAGTTTAAATACGAAAGTTGTCTATTTTTATAAGCTGCATAATCTAAAAATAGTTTGGTTTCTACAGGGTGTAACATAAAAGCGGTACAATATAGAACTTTTGATTTTTAAATAGAACACCCTATATATTATTTTATTTTTCGATTCTCCTTATAATTTTACATCTTTTTTATAAGAATTACTTACAAGAGATATTTGCAAAGTTAACTAAAAACTGACTGCTTGCTTTGACCGACTAATGTTACTCTACAGTGTTATTAACGAAAAAAATTGAACAAACTTAAATATCTCCGAAACTATTAGAGATAGGTATAGAACATATTTAATAAAAATTAAAACCGACTAATAGACGAAGACAAGGCGTTATAAAATATAGGGTGTGCTATTTAAAAAAATGAAGATTTAGCATTTTCAAGTTTGCGTTGTTGAATTAATTTTTGTGATCACCCGTTTATTCAAAGACTTCATGTTTGCCAGCAACAAAATGGTGGTCACATTGAACATTTATTATTGTATTTCAGTTAATATGTTTTTAGTTTCTTATATATTCATAGCTTGCTTTGACCGACTAATTTTACTCTTCTTCAGTGTTATCAACGAAAAAAATTGAACAAACTTAAATATCTCCGAAACTGTTAGAGATAGGTATAGAACATATTTAATAGAAATGAAAGCCGATTAATAGACGAAAACAAGGCATTAAAAAATATAGGGTGTGCCATTTAAAAATTGAAGATGTAGCATTTTCAAATTTATGTTATTGAATTAATTTTTGTGATCACTCTGTATATTGAAATCCAATTTTGACAATAGATTAAAGTAAACTTATGTATGAATAAATCCGATACCAAAGATTATTTTTTATCTTTAAAAATAACTGAGATACATAAAATGTCAGTTTTAGTTAACTTTGCAAATATCTTAAAACTGTAAGATTTAGCTAGTAAGTAATTCTAATAAAAAGATGTAAAATTATAAGGAGAATCGAAAAATAAAATAATATATAGGGTGTTCTATTTAAAAATCAAAAGTTCTGTATTGTACCGCTTTTAGACTACACCCTGTAGAAACCAAACTATTTTTAGATTATGCAGCTTATAAAAATAGACAACTTTCATATTTAAACTTATCTTCTAAGTTTAATGGCTAAGGAGCTATCGACCGAATACGGACTATTGGGCCACCCTGTATATAGGTCACGATGTTATGATCTATGTATAACTTACCCTTGTAAGGCTTTGTTTTAATGAGTTTTTTTGTGTCAGTTTGTTTAAGTAGAATTGTTTGCCTTCGAACTAATTTCTGCTTAGGGTCAACCGGGGTAAAAGTAAACGATTTTTACAATCTTGTAATTTTTTTTAATTTAAAGAAAAATAAAAGGCTTTCTTGTCGTAAAATATTACAAATAAAATTTTTAGGACAATTTTAGGTGTTTAAGCTTTGAGTTAAGAATCAAATTTTTAATTAAAATAAAGGCTGTCAACTAAAAAAAAAAATTGAAAAAAACTGTCATTTGTTTATATTTACCCCAGTTAACCGAGATAAATGTAAACATGTATCTCGGGGGGGGGGGGCATAATTACAAGTAATACAATCACAACAGGGGCAAAAGTAAACTATTCCACTATTAAACTTTCCGGATTTTTTTTTAGTATTTTCAACATGTTTACATTTACTCCGAAAAATCAGTACCAAAAAAAATGAACACCTACTATCGGTTTCAAAAAGCAAGATAGGTCAGTTTGAAAGCTTATAACTTTTTTATTGTAAGCCCGATTGATGTGAAACTTGGCAGAGATCTTCCTGTATACATATAACAACACTCAGAAAATATACATTTTTAGACGCTTAACTTTGTAAATTTAAAATTAAATTATCATACAATATGTAGTTTTCGGACCGTGTTTTACATACGATCTGTGTCAGTGCTCGTAGCTTCCTTATTTTATTTTAAAATGTGCGAAATTTTAACCAGTGACATATCAAAGTAATGTAAAGGTAACTGTAATTTCAAATTTTGAAAAAATGACGTGTTCTCGATACGTGCAAACTTCGCTCTAAACGCAAATATTTTCATTTTAAGTGGACCGACATGTAGGTTTTAATTGTTTTTTAACGTTCCGTATTAAAGTACACGCATTTATTAAGTAGATTAATCGCAATTAATAAATAATTGTAGATTAATCCCAATTAATAAATAATTGAATTCTCAGACGAGAGAGAGAACGGGCTACGTTGGACGATTTTTTTATTTATATTATACAATTTAAAAAACATATTAAATGAGGATAGCAGAAACAATAAATAGTAAACTACAAAAATCAACAAATAATTGTGTGGAATGTGGAATTGGAAAATACCCTAACCGTAATGACTATTAATGCACTATTTTTAATTAATTTAAAATACAAACTATATTATTTAACCATCTACGTAGGGTACTTGTGCTTGTACGTGGGAAATCTTCAACTTCGTTATTTATTCTGGTGTGCACTTCTTTTATAGTAAGAAACTTTCCTTCAACTCAAAAGTCCAACACCATCGGAAGATATTCTTCTATAGTAATAGTAGGGCGTCCAGTACTGGTCCTTGAATTAGACATACCATTTTCGTTTTTTTCTTCAGCCAATACTCGATAAACGGAGAGCTAGAAGATGTTAAGACACTTTACCGTGCGTTCAATGACTTTATTCACATCTTCAGATAATCCACGCGATTTCTCTTCTTGAAAATATTTTTTGGCATTTAATATTAGCCCCTTTTCAGCCAATGTAAAAGCTTTTGGCATTTTGAAAATATGTTCACCAACACAACCGAACTTCTACAACAATACTGTGGTAACTAATAAGTAATTCGTAACAATTTCACGTTATTTCCGAAAATATATTACACCTAAGAACATTATAACTAGCGGTAATATATCAGAAAGTGCATTAATTAGTTATTATTGTTACGGTATTTTCCAATTTCACATTCCACACAAGTATTTGTTGATTTTTGTAGTTTACTATTTATTGTTTCTGCTGTTCTCATTTAATATGTACCTTAAATTGTATAATATAAATAAAAAAAATCCTTGTGCTCATACCAGATGTCTTGATTAATATTCTTAATAAATCGGCCGATAAAATAATATCATTTTTTAAGGTACGTTTATTTTAACAGTGCATCGTTCATACGACGGCATTCGTATTGAGTCGTCGATCGGAAGCTCGTCCAACGTAGCCCGTTCTCTCTCTCTCAACTGAGAATTTAATTATTTATTAATTAGGACTAAACTACATGATAAATGCGTGTACTTTAATACGGAACGTTAAAAAACAATTAAAACCTGCATGTCGGTCCACTTAAAACGAAAATATTTGCATTTTTCATTTTTTCAATATTTAAATATATTTTCAAAATTTGAAATTGCAGTTACCTTTATATTACTTTGATATGCCACTGGTTAAAATTTCGCACATTTTAAAACAAAAATAAGGAAGCTACGAGCACTCAAACCGACCGTATGTAAAACACGGGCCGCAAAACTACATTTTATATGATAATTTAATTTTTAATTTACAAAGCTAAGCGTTTAAAAAATTTATATTTTATGAATGTTACTATATATCTACAGGGAAGAAGTTATAAGCTTTCAAACTGACCTATCTTGCTTTTTGAAACCGATAGTAGGCAGGTAGAAAATCCTTTTTATTTAGATATTTATAACAAACAAAAATATTACAAAACATTAACAAAAAAGTCGGTAAAAACTCACTTACCGCTGGTGGCAGTCGGTGAATATAACAGAAATCGGAGATAAAAAATAAAAACAATAATTAAAGATACTTTCACCTTTCTGCATTATTGTAGGGAATGGTAAAACTCCTAGAATTTGTTCCTGAGCGTGTTGAATTTCAAAGCCTATTAATTCCATGTTAGAGATTAATTAAATTTTTTGTTAATATAAGATTTTTTAGGTATGTTATACATTGTTGAAAAGCTCTTTTCAAGGACTACCTAACTAAATCCAGTATGGCCACCATAAGAAAAACAAAAGATAGCGCTAATAACCTGGAAACAATTGAAAATCGGGGGTTTCTGTTTACACCGAAAAATTTGTCTTAAATGTATTTAAATAATGTACAGGTTTAAGGGCGATCGCGTTAGGCATTAACGAGTTCTTGAGGAAGATTGGCAAATTTTGGTTTTTTCAAAATATCTTAAAATTGAAAAAAGTTGTGAGCACTGAATTCTGCAAAACATTCCCCATTTAACCGTTGCCCTATCTCTTCTAATAACCGAGATTCCATTGGTGATCATCGAAGTGAGGGCACAGCATATACATATATATATATATATATATATATATATATATATATATATATATATATATATACACATACAGGGTGTCCGGAAAAATGTGGGAAATCTCTCGGATTTAGATAGAAGACGCAAAAATAACATGACAAGTCCCTATAAATTTGTTTCCTCTAGACCCTCCCTACGGAGATGTGAGCCCCTAAAGGACGCCGCTGGAAATAAGTTTTTCTTGAATAACTTTTAAAGTACTTGACATAATTTAATAAAAATTCAGTATGATGGCCACTAGTAAGGGCCTCTTAAAATAGTATGCTTGAAACATATTCAGCTTGTTTAGTTTACCAGGGATCGACTAAGCTGTACACCTTAACGCCTAAATTTTTAACACCTTGTATGATAAACATCTAAAAAAAATATTTTTGGGTGGTTTGAACCTTTCTCTAAAAAAAAAAGATATACTTGTTTAATATCGATAAAATTAACTATTTTCGAGAAAAAAAAATAATAAACGAATTTATGTTTCATTTTCATTTAATTAAAAACTTCATAAGTGGGTTCAACATGGACTCCGTGAAGTCTGATACACTCGCGAGCACGACGAATTGACGACTGATGCACCCGCCATAATAACCCCACATTGTTCCTTAGCACATCACAATGAAACGTGATATTATTCAATAAAAGTGAATTCTATATTTCGAATAAGTTTACAATTCAAATCACCACGAAATCCAAAAATCTGTAAATTTAAAGTAAATTAATGTCGATCAATGTATCAGCGATGTGACAAATGTCAAGTTCTAAAATGCAGGTTATTTATTTATTTCGTATCATAGGTATGTTTGACATACGTTTTTTTGAGTGAAGATAAATAAAATTAACAAGAAATAAAATTATACCTCGTGGGTCAATTAACTCACTTAAGTTTGCAACATTTTTTTAATAATTAATATGTTTAATTTGGTTTTCCTAATTTATTATTAAAAGAGTGTTTTCTCGTAAAAATTCGAAAAAACACTGGATTAATTTTTTTTAATAATTTATTAACTATGGTACATTAATTCGTTTATTAATTTTTTTTCTCGAAAATACTTTTATCAATATTAAACAAGTATACCTTTTTTTTTTAGGTAAAGATTCAAGCTACCCAAAAATATTTTTTTAGACCTTTATCATACAGGGTGTTACAAATTTAGGCGTTAAGGTGTACAACTTAGTCCATCCCTGGTAAACTAAACAAGCTAAATATGTTTCAAGGATACTATTTTAATACGCACTTACTAGTGGCCATCATACTAAATTTTTATTAAATTTTGTCAAGTACTTTAAAAGTTATTCAAGAAAAGTTATTTCCAGCGGCGTCCTTTAGGGGCTCATCTCCGTAGGGAGGCTTTGGAGGAAAAACATTTATAGGAACTTGTCAGGTTATTTTTTCGTTTTCTATCTAAATCCGAGAGATTTCCCACATTTTTCCGGACACCTTGTGTATATATATATATATATATATATATATATATATATATATATAATTTTTAAAACATTGTTTTCTACATACATGTCGTGCAAATATTCAAATCGGCCTTCAATTTGTTCAAGTAATTGTAAAGTCGTTCTTTTTTGCAATATGAACCTTCGAAAAAATCCTCCTAGGAGTAACTTTCAAAATAATTCGTCCTAATGTATACTTGACACGGCAAAAGTACAGTATTTTCATTCTCCATATCTATTATATCTACTTGGTCCTTAATATTTATTTCAAAATTCATTACCGATTTAAAGTTCGAAAACGGGAGTAATTTCACACACTTCAAAGTCAAAGCGACAAGGGGGAGGTTATGAGTCATATCCTATGTCTAGAAAATCGGCGACCTGAGATTTATGACCTTCTATCCTAGATCATGATTAGTTGGTGCAACACTTTAAAATCGATTTTTGTCCTAGGTCTAGCCTAGTTCTTCTGAAATATGTCCTAGGATGTGTTGGTGCAACTATGCATAAGTATCCTTCCGCTATTGATCAGTAGCATTAATGATTAATGAAATTTTGTTGCTATAAAACAGGATTAACTCAGGCTTTTTTCGATTTTTCGTTTCCGTTTGTAATTAATCTCACGCATTTCGTATGTCTGTATGTGTGTGTCGCAAAAGGCTAACTTAAGAATCGGATTTTAATGAAAAAGTAGTAAGGTAACGGTCTAGACTTTGGCCAAAATGGCCAACAGTGCTTGAGATTTTGGATGTAACATGTGGTGTATAAAATGGAGTTTGTTAGGGTTATGTATTTTGTACTTGTAAATGGTTGCGAATTGTAAGTTGTGTTAAGTGACAACGCTGTGAAATTACACAAATTCAAAAGAAAAACCGAATGTGAGTACCGTCAATAAAAAATTAGCTCAGATATCGTTCTTGAGGTTTCACGAAATATAATACTTAAAGTTTGACCCTGTTTGTCCGAGGATGAGATTAAATTATACGATTAGGTATATAAACGTATTGGGTACGTAAACATATCGAAAAAGTTCTATCCTCACTCAAGAATCGGGACCCTTAATGTTGTTTAAGTTTTTTAGTGAATTTAAAGTTTTCTATATTTATGGACAAAGCAATGCATCCATTCACAATTTTTGTCCTACTTTTTAAACAAATGTATCAAACTTTAAATGCGTTACGAATCAATAAATCAATTTTCGGTTAAATTCAACATTAATTCTGATTTAACAAATATTTGTTAATTTGAGAATTCTGAAGGAAATAATATGAAATTGCAGATAATTTTCTATGTTCAATTCCGACTTTAAACATTTATATTACTTTTAACAACTAGAAAAGTAATAAAATTTACTGGTAGCTAAATTACAGTGGCGTACTAACTTTTATGTGTACTTTGAGTCTTTTTTATTACGTAGTTGATTGCTTCAATTAAAAGAGTAATAATTTTAATCGATTTTCATAGTGAGAGTGCCTAAATCCATTTTCTGACGGAAATGATTAACATGTCTTTGTTTTCTAAGTATCAAAACTATCTGTAAATTGCAGCCTTTACTTACCATGAATTTGAAAATCAACATTGCAATAACCGTTTCTGGTGTTGTAATATTAAAAAACTGGTTCTGTACATAATGATTAAAAAGTTAATGTTGATGTAAGCGACTGGGTAAGCCACTATGTTTTAAGATTATTTACTAGTAAATGTTTCGCATAATGTGATTTGTCGGTGTGTTTATATTTGTTACATGTAAATGTGTTCTTTGTGTCTAATATCAAAGTTCTTAAGTGTCTGTCCAATGTAAATTGAATTGCAGGATGTGCAATTTATAAACACCTGAAGTTGAATCTTTGGCATTACATTTACATTTAAGAACATTGGTACTACTTTTAAATGCTACTATGCACTTTTCGTTCTTTTGTAATATGTGCGTTTTTTATAGTGATATGAAATTGATATGTATTTATTTTGTATTGGTTTTTTGTTAACTATGTTCGTGTTCGTGTTGGTGTTAAGTGTTGGTGTTGTTAAGTTTGAACTTTTATCACTATTTCTATTACCTTTTGCTTGTACTTATATTGCACTACGATTCACCACTAAAATATGTTATATGCCTTTAACAATAACGCACATAATTACAACAGCATTAATAATATTTAATTCAATCTCAATTATGGCTACTGTTTATTTCAAATCTGTTTAAACACTTCATTTAAATTTTTGTAAAAACAATTTCCAACCCGATACAAGGTCTACTTTACTTGTAAACGTTTTTTTAATATGTCATCCCCAAAATAGGATGTACCACAATATTTCACCAACACTACTAAGTTTTACAGCATAAATTGGCACAGACGGTTGTAAACTTTGTTTTCCGAAATCACGCGTGACCGCTTCATTTGAAGGTTAGCTGAAACATTTCTAATGTCTTCTTAACTTGCCCTTTTATAGATATTCACGTCCATCTTGGAAACTTCGTTAAATGCCATCCCGCTAAATTGAAACCGACCACTCATCAAGGGTTTAAATATCACGTAACTTTGTCGGCAGAAACTCTGAAATGCCAATAACGAAAACGATAGTTCGTCCATCTACGGTTCTACGCCATCTCGAAACTTTTAAAAAATTTCTGATATGTCCATTTTCGATATTCAAATTGAATCAATACCAAACGAAACCCTCTATGGAAATCTCACGCATGCTTCAGTTGATTTCAATGCTATTTGCTCCTGAACGTAAAATTTTTCGTTATGGTATCTTGACTTATTTATACGAATAAGATACATACATATTCATTCTGCATTCTATTACAATACTAAAATACTATTAATTCGCTCACTCTGCCCGTTGTAGCAGTTTTGAACCTGCATTCCTGAAAGTAAAGTAACTACACAGTAGCATGTATTATCCTATAGTTTTATCTCGATTATTTTTTATTTAAATTTAATTCTTTCAACTCACAATCTTTTTTACAATATTCTAATATCTTTTCGAATAACATTGATCATCTTATTGAAATTCCAGTGGCGTAACAATTACACAAAACTTACAAACTATACTAGAACAGAATTCTCCCGCACCAACACACGTTTATTTCATACAATACCAGAAATGCTTCGTAGGCGCAATGTAACAATAAATATACCCAGCGCGTCAAAATATTCTCGTAGTTGTAAATTATAAATATGCTTAAGTTAAAACAAAAAATAAATTTTCTTAAATTAAATATCAAATCAATACCATTCACTAAAAAGATTTCATAATTATTAAAAATGATTTTATTCATAAAGAAAATCATTGATATCTATAATAATATAGTAAACATTTGTGTCTTTGTGAGAAACTAACATTTAAACCGTTGGATATCAATACATCTGTAGCTGACATGAACTGTCAATTAAACGTTAGGTATTGCGATAGACAAGGAATTAATTCACCTTGCTACGTTCTATAGATACAACTTATGTTTAAAAGGCAACGAATTGGTTCATATAATAAATCTCTCGAAAGAACAAATATTCGTAATCTGTGGTATAAATACGGACGATTTTTCTCTAAATATATTATCCTTATGTATGTCACCTTCTTCCAATGTAGAAAAATTTGTACGCCTTATAAATGTATTCATTGCTTTTAATTTTGACTATATAACTGTGACTAATACTGTAAATGTACTAAATGATGTATTTATGTGTCATAATATTGTCAGCTTAGCGAATCAATCAACGAGAATAGCGGGAAACTCAAGAACTAGTGTAGACTATATTCAGCGCAATTATTAAATGTCTTTATACCTTAAAAAACCAATAATGTTTCAGATTTTAAGCGTGTTACGTTAACGTAGATTTTGAGTTGCTTATTAATATACTAAACTATTTCATTGATAAGCCTTTTCCCTAAAAAAATGAATTTAAAAAATTGTTCTGCCGAACCACGGTAATGGCTGGCACAAAACTTCATCTGTAACACGTAAACGTTTATATGCAAATAAAAGTCAGTCAAACTCTTATGAGGGTGATATAATGTACAAACGATATAAAAAAATATACAAATCTGCCATAAAAGCCGCAAAAACTTTAGATGACGAACTATATCAGAATGCCGCTAATAAGTCAAAAATTAGCTGGAGAACATTGAAAATAATAAAAACTTTTCTCATAATGTAGAAAAATTTCTGGCCCAATATGTAATCCATTACAAATGCCTCAATTTTGAATAATTACTATGTTAACTTTCCACATCAAGTACAAAAAATTACGCATAATGATAATAGTACTCAACTAAGCTTGGGTACACTCACCCCATTTATGTTTATGGAACCAGTAACTGAAAATGAAAGTATTTAACATTATTAATGGATTAACAAATAGTCACTCTCCGGAAATTGATAATTTTAGCTCATGCGTATCGCAAAAATGTGTGAACTACATTTTAAAACCTCTTACGTATTTAATCAATGAGTCATTAGCAAACAACAACTTACAAATAGCTAAAGCTATGCCTCCCTATAAGAAAGGAAATAAAAAATTTATAGAAAATTGTAGACCCGTATCATTATCATCAACAATTTTAAAAATTTTGTAGAAAATTAGTGTTAATAAAACGCAATCATACATGGCTTGCTTTATACTATATCGTTAGAAAAACTAGACAAATAAGGTTTTTGGGGAACTATACACTACTGGTTAAAGTCATACCTGTACAATCGCAGCCAATTTGTGGATATAAATAGTAGAAGTTCAGAAAACTTAATAAATAAAACCGGTGTGCCACAAGGTTCCGTTTTAGGGCCTTTACTATTTATATTTTTTTATTAATGATTTGCGAAACACACTAAAACTTTCTAAAAATGACAATATTACAATGTTTGCTGATGTTAAAAATTACCTTTTTTTTCTGATACTAGGTAATTATACTGAGGCCGAAAAAATAAATTCAGTAGCAAATCATATCTCCGAATGAGTATGTATAGAAATAGTTTAACTCTTAACTTAAGTAAGTCATCTATATTTATTTTCATTAATCTAATTTGTACTCCTGATGTCAGTAAGATAGAGAAAATGACATTTTTAATTAGATATGTGTCTATTGACAAATCTAACCCCAATGATATTACCATTAAGATTAATGAAAGTTTTCATTCATTCAAAATTGGGGTTAAATTAGTAGAATATGAGAGGCCAGGCTTAACACAACGGGACCAATATAAGAGGTGATAAATTAGGGTTACAATCTGGAGTATGTGCGATGAATCCGCGAGCATTTACTTGCCATGTAGTAGTGACTCATTAAATTTAGTCGTCAACGATAATTCAAAGGGGGTCCTTAGAAATCGCAATTTTTTTTTCTTCTTCAAAAAATTTACATGTTTTTTGCTTCGTCAACCTTTAGATGGCCCAAATGTTTAGAATATGTTAAGGTACTAACTCTAAAACCACTGAGTGATACTCCTGGGGAAAGTAGAGTAGCAGCTCTGAAAACCTTAAGGTATGAAGATACTGAAATTGGCACTACTAGAAGAGATGAGGCTTCCGGAATGTTGCACTGTATTAAAGGAGCTTTTCTTACGTTTCACAACCACCCCAAAGTCTGCTAAACGGTTTGGCTACGTTAGGTAAAAAATTAATATTCAAAATATTATTCAGAAGTTTTCAGAATTAAAAGTAAAAAAAAAACCTTTTTTACTGGGTTTTGTTGTTAATTTTTACAGTGTTGTATTATTGTATGTAGTTTGTTTAATATACAGGGTGGCGAAATAGTGCGACAAAGGCCAATATCTCCTGTACCATCAATGATAGCGAAAAAAAATGTTTAGTACTTATTAAGGGTTAAGAGATTCATCTTCTAAAATTATTTTCGAGTATTCAGGGTACTCCAAAAAGACGGCGCGGTAAAAGTTTGATATTTTGGAAATGGGACGCCCTGTATATTTTTACATACTTTAATTCACCCTAAAATTCTGTATTTTGAACCGAAATTTGTATAACATATTTTTGCAACATTGCTAATTAAATTGAAAAATTCCTTAAATTTGTGAAAAAACATGGGTCAATGAAATTTGTAATATTTTTTAACTTATAATAACGGGAAACAAAACGGAAAGAGGAATGATGACAGAAGTCCCCTAAGATAACACAGATTAATGTTTTTCTACAGAATGTTTTATATGGTCATGTCAACATTGCGAACTTTAAACCTAATTTTTGAAAGTGTTTTAAAACACCCTGTATTGTATTACTTGGGTTTGTAGGGAATTTAATCCTCTTTAACTTTTGTAAAGGTCCTCTTATGCTTATCTGTACTAACTTTGGTGGTATTTCAATTTTTTTTAAACTCTATCAAAAAACTCAGTGTTTTTCACCATTGTCGTTTTTCTAGTCACCTATGACATAAAATAAAAACAAAATAATATCATTTTAAGTAAAACGTCAGTTTGGTATTTTTTCTATTGTATTAATTGTGTGACAATTAAAGTGATTAGTGTATCGTTTCTTCAAAAATTATTAAAAATGAATTTTTCAAATGCCAGATTTGTACTTTGTTTATTAATTACCATCAATATAAACATGAAAACAATGTATCCATAGTGGAAGATACGCTACAAAAACATTCATTAGCAAATGTCATCAAGTTGTCGGCTGTCATGTTACATTTTAGTTCTGGCAATGCTCAAGTTCAAATGAAATAAGAATGCACACATTTTTTCGATGTATCTTCTTTCAACATAAGTATCCAAAGCCAACTTGATGATCCGATATTTAAGCGATTCAAGCTTGTGGACAATTCTTAAAGTAAATTATTACAGTTCGTGATACGAATTTTCAAATCATCTCTCTTGGCCGGGGGTATTTTATATACCTGATTTTTATAAATCTCCATATACTGAAATCCATTTTTGTTACAGCTGGTGATCTAGCCAGCCATTGTACTGATGCTCTTCTTCCAATCCACTGCTGCCCATATGTTTCATTTCAAAAATTAGTATATAATGCATAGGGGCTCCATCATGTAAGAACTAAAGACCTCCACGAACTTCATTTGGTATCTGAACCATTAATCGCGGTAAATTGTAAGAAATCCAAATATACTTGTCTAGTTACTCTTCCTTAAAAAAAATAAGGTCCAATAAAACAGTCTTCTACAACCCCTCTCCAAACATTTAAAGACCATTTGTTTTGTGAATGGGTTCTTATGAAATGGGGATTACTTGTAGCATAATAATGAATGCCTATTCACGTTTCCATTTTTGTGAAATGTTGCTTCATTACAAAAGAATATTAAATGTACACAATTTGGTTGTTCTCTTACTTTCTGCTGCACCCATGCACAAAGATTCATTCGCCTCTGGAAGTGTTCTTCATTTAATTCTTGCAATAACTGAACATGATAAGGATGCATTTTGTTTACTGTCAGTATATTCTGAATCGATGATCGTCTAATATCTAATTGATTATAAATATCACTTTGGCCAATGTGTGGATTTTCAGTTACTGTTAAAAGCACATTTAACTGATTTTCTTCGGTTAAAACACGTTTTGTTCTTTCATTTTTCTGATAAGTTACGCTTCCAGTTGTTAGAAATCGTTCCATGACCTTTTCAAACGCCCTTCTATTAGGTTGTCGTCAGTTCGCATACCTCTCGTGATATATACTTCTCGCTAACAAGCAGTTTTTGTCTCTAGCTCCTAGTAGAAAAACCATATCCACCAATTTGGCGTTTGAAAAATTATGTATAATAAATTTTGGAGAAACGACACACAAAATCACTTTAATTGTCACACAATTGTTAATACAATAGAAAAATACCAAACTGACGTTTTATTCAAAATGATAAAATTTTTTTTTTTTTTTATTTTATGTCATAGGTGGCTAGAAAAACGACAATGGTGGAAAACATTCAGTTTTTTGCTAGAGTTTAAATAAAAATTGAAATATTACCAAAGTTAGTAACGATAGACATATGAAGACCGTTACAAAAGTGAAAGAGGATTAAATTTCCTACAAACCCAAGTAATAAAATACAGGGTGTTCCATTGAAAAAACTTTGGAAAATTAGGTTTAAGGTTTGCAATCTTGGCATGACCATGTAAAACACCCTGGAGAAAAACATTAATCTGTATTATCTTAGGGGACTTTTGTCATCATTGTTCTTTTCGTCTCCGTTTCCAGTTATTGCAAGTTAAACAATATTACAAATTTCAGTGTCCCATGTTTTTTCACAATTTTAAAGAATTTTTCAATTTAATTTGCAACGTTGCAAAAATATGCTGTATAAATTTTAGAGTGAATTAAAATATGTAAAAATATACAGGATGTCCCATTTAAAAAATATAAAATTTTTACCGCGCCACCTTTTTGGAGTAGCCTGTACACTCGAAAATAATTTTAGAAGATGAATGTCTTAATCTTTAATAACTCCTGAACATTTTTTTCGCTATCTTTGATTCTGCAGGAGATATTGACCTTTATCGCACTATTTGACCACCCTGTATGTAATAGTACTATTATTACTGTACTTGTTCAATGCTCAGGGACCTAAATATACAAAATTTAGTTATCTTATGCTGAGAGTTCTTTCTTTTTGGTATAAAAATTGAAACTTTTCATTCTTGGGTGATGTTTATTGGGGTCACGTTTTACACCGGGGTGCAAAACGGCTAGCTAGTTTTCACTAAACTGTCAGATTCTTAATAGGGCCCGTACACGTTCAATATTATTGACAATATTATTGATTCAATAATATTGTCAAACCAGACGAAATGTGTAATTTTTTATATTTGCCGTACACGGTCAATATTATTGCCAATATTATTTTATAAATCTGAGTAGGTTAGTCCTACAATGGATGCCACGAAGAAAGCATGTGTCGCGAATATTTTGCATTTTATTTTGAAAAAAACGGGTAAAACGTAGAAAATGGGTGACGAAATGGTTGTTGAAACGTGAAAAATACACTCACTTACGGTTATTGCATGAAATATCGCTGAGTGATTCCGTTGACTACCACAATTACTTGAGAATGAGTGAAGAAAAGTTCAACATGTTACTTTTCATGGTTGAACCCCATTTAGTAAAACAAAGTACTAATATGCGAGCGTGTACAACACTTGAAGCTTGTTTTGACCCTTCGTTATTTAGCAACCGAAAGAAACTTTGAGGATCTGAAGTTTTCTGCTATTATGTCTCCTAGAACAATCAGTAAAGCTATAAATATGTAAGGTGCTAGTGACTGTTCTACAGAAGTATATGCAGGTACGTTTTATATTGGTATGGTATACCAGTTAGGGTTAGAGATATTTAGAAAATATAGACATGGCACTGAAGTCTTAAATGCTATTTAGGCACGACTGTTAATAATACAAATTTACATCTTTTGTTCTTATGGAAAACGTTTTTCTGAAAAATTCTCTAAAAGTTTTAGTTACTGTATATAGAGCAGAAGAAAAAGAAACTAATTTGCATATAAATAATATAAAGTGTATTAAATATTAATATTTAAATTTTTATAAAAAAATTTACAAAGTTTTTTTAATTCAAATTATTTTACATTATTATATTGGTAATTTAATTATATGGATGATCAGAACATATTACTTGAAAAATGATTGCACAGATCTACTATCAAAGTTTGTAAGTTCACAAACAGCATAATCTTGTGACGAGTGTGCAGTAAGTTCATTGTAAGTAGGTTAGGGAGTAGGCTGTCTAGTTGAATGTGATGAACCTGAAGGAGAGTATATTTCTGCATAGTTGTGCGCATTTATTATTACAGAGTCCTTAAGTAGGGTGCCAACTTGACCTTCAAACAGCACGCCATTTACAGCTTTTTCAGCAAACAAGCGCTGCCTTGGTTCCATATTCTGCAGTTTTCTAGGCCAAACCTTTGCCACTTATTCACAATATTCACAAATATTCATCTTCAGCTTTTTTTTGATCAGGCTGAGACAAATAGTTGCAGGCCATGGTCAGTAGTACATTTTGTTTCGCAATATGTCCTAGTACCTTTTTTTTTACTTTGATGGTAGCTTCCTAAATCTGTTATGGAGTTGGACGAGGCGACGCCAGTCGGTTGCATTCCTGTGGTTGTAGAAACATTTTCCTCTTCATCTCTTAAACCTTGGTCATCTTCTTTTGAATGAGTAGAGCCGCCAAGAGTTGGAGCCTGGAAAAAAGAACCCTTAGTAGAAACAATGTATAGAATAATTAGGTCTTTTATAAATAATTTAATTTTTTTTTTAGTTCCCTACATCACCTGGGGAATGGACTAATATTGCCTTACAATTTGGAAATACGCATAAATTTTGAAACGGCGTGGGTGCTTTGGATGGGAAACATATTGCCATAAAGAAACCTATTCACTCAGGATCAACATACTTCAACTACAAGAGCTTCTACAGTATTGTGTTGTTGGCTGTTGTGAGTTACTTGAACAAAACTGACTAGGATTGCCTGATCCTTCACCTCTTCCCAACAGTGATGTCTCTTTCCCATACGCGTTTGTTGCAGACGATGCTTTTTCTTTAGGCGTACATGCCATCAAACCATATTCTATGAAAACACCACTAACAAAGGAATAGATAACATTTAATAAACGCTTATCTTCAGCGCTTGTAGTGGTTGAAAATGCATTCGGGATACTAGCAAGCAGATTTGGAGTGTTTCAGAAATCTATGTCTCTAAAGCCAGAAAAAGCTACAGTGATAAGAATGGCTTGTTATTATCTCCATAATTTTCTGTCAAAAGAAAATGGAAATGATTATTTGCCACGGCCTGATGAGGAGTGCCCTTTACTGTCATTGTCGCGTACCAACAGAGACAGCAAAAACGTAGGAAAAAATGTTTAATGCAACTACAAGACTAAAAGTGGTGTTAATTGTTAATCTATAATTTCAAAATTTTCTGATGTACCTGTGTAAAAGGGATTGTTTTCAGTTTTTAGAACTATTTTTTTATAATAAATAAAACTAGTTTATTTATAGCCTAATTTTGGTGTTTTTATTAAAGGAATTCGCCTGTCGTAAAGTGGCTATTTTTGAAATAAAAAAAAATTATTGTTGCCTTTATTGTTCTTTATAATACCTATATACTTCTATGAGTTTTATTTTGCAACAGGCATTATCCCCTTAACCTTTTCTAAATTACAAATTACAACAAACTTACCTCTGTTTAAGAATTTCTAGATAAATCCATGTTTGCAGGTAATTCACAAGATCCCAAAAACTGCAAAGTGTAAAATAACCAAGATGTGGGTTTGTAGATATCTTCTGTTCCGGCACCCTAACGCTTGGAAGTTATGATCTTTTTCAACTCTTTTCGGTAATTTGTTTTTAGTGAGTGAGTTTATCTTCTTTCGTACAGCTGCACTTGTTGCGTTTGCCTTAACAATTTAGTAGCTTGTCCAACGCTAGTTTATGTTTAACTTTGTTTTTATAGTCACCCCTTCGCGAATCCCACAGTTCTGATAGTCATATAACCCAACGAAGTTAATTAAAAGGTGCTTCTCGACATCGTCGCCTTCACCACTATTAACTTCACTGTCTTCCAAAATAATATTTATCATCACCGGTAACAGACATGTTTTCTACTTCTTGACCCTACCTAAACTGCCGGCAGGAGCGCCGAACGGGAACCTCCCTCCACTTTTTCACTGCATTGACAATAATAGTGATGCAGACGCATGCATTTCAATATTATCGTCAATATCTCCGGCCAGGTTTCGGTATTGACGGCTGGATTTCGAGATTTCTAGATTTACTTCAATGCTGTTCGTCAAACCATCAATATTGTGAAGATAATCTCAAAAATATTGTCAATATTCTGAAATATTGGCAATAATATTGCTCGTGTACAGTCCCTATAAGAACAAATTACAACAATAAAAATTCGTACCGTGCTGTAACCTTTAATCCTAGTTTTCCTTAGTCGAGTTAGTGGTCAAGTACTTAGTCGAGTACTCGATCATGGTCGAGTAGAGTAGGATCTAGTACACGATGCTAAAGTAACTCGCCCACTTGTCTTCTCCTACCACCGATTTCTACTCTACTTAACCGGCGCTATACCAATGAAAATAGATACGAGCAAGTTTAGTATAGTCGAGTGTCTAAAGTGTATGCAAACATCGCGTTATTTGATTACTTTTTATGTATTGTTGTGCGTTTCAAAAATGGAGTGGTCCGAGTTGGAGACAATAAAGTTAATTGAATTATATGGAGAATATAAATGTTTGTGGAACATAACTAGCGTCAATTATAAGAACAAGCATGCAGAGAAATAATTCGCGAATTGAGCAAAGAAAATTTCGGTGTACCTAAATTAAAACAGAAAATAAAAAATATTAGGGCTACGTACAACCAGGAGTGTGTGAAAATAAAAAAAATCTAACAAATCTGGCAGAGGAACTAATGACCTTTATGAGCCCACATTAAAATGGTTTCCAATAATGGATAGTATTATGAAAGATACAAAAGGCAACAGTGAAACTGTAGACAATTTGAGACAAACACAATCCCAGGTAAGTAAGCTTTATTAACAAATGACAAAAGAAACATTTACGAAAACATCTTAAGAATATTTTTGCGTATGGTGATAAATATATTACTAAATTAATAAATATATCTGTATTAACACGGAACAGCTCTCTCATTGTTGAAATAGTCTCTCAGACCGTCACGAATCTTATTTGCTAGGTCGGTGGTTTTTTTGGCTTTATTTTCTCCAAACTTCTTAATTCCGCTATTTCAGACCTCCACTGACCTGTAATGATTTTCCAGTATCACTGTTTTCTTCGTCAACAGATTCTAACGGCATTTACGTTGTTGGTGATAATGTACGTAACCAGAGCACATGCAGCTAAAACGACTTTCTTGACTGTGGACACCTTCAAACATACTCTTTTTTGAAATACCCGAAATCTGCTAACCAAAATTCCGAAGCCGTTTTACACAATTCTCCTCACCGACTAAGGCGGTGAAAACTTTTCTTGAATAGTGAGGGGTCTTCTATAATTATTGTACGGTTTTAAGAGGTGTGGTTTCAATGGAAATGCATCATCAGCAACGAAGTAACATACATCAGGAATAAGTCCATTTTCCATGGCATGCTAAAGTGAGCAGTTTTTAAAAACACCACTATCAGACTCTGATCCCTTGCTGTCAACATAAGTAAAACAATAGTTGGAGTCAACAACTGCCATTGAATATTTGAACGTTTATAGTTGAAGTACTCACTTCCATAATGAGGAGAGGCAACAATCAAAATATGTTTGCCATCAATGGCTCCACAGCAATTTGAAAAATTCCACCGATTTTCAAAACCAGCTCATTGCTTCTTCCATTCTTCTTGTGTAGTTGGTGTCTGAAAAAGATAATAAAATGATTCATTAGTTTTTTGTTCATAGGAATCACCCATGGAATCGGAATTTGATGAAGGAGGCACTGCATCACCTCATTCGTCAATACCGGTACAATCGCAGCCGACTCCATCAAATTCGCAGTCGAGGCAAAATACTACAGCATCACGTATACTGGCAACGTCGGAACAGCCGCTGTCAAGAAAAGCAAAGTATAATAAAAGAAATCTGCAAGACCTACACGACGCTATCAAAGAGCTACGCATTGTTCATGAGGAATTGCGAGTGGAAGAAGAAGATACAAATGAAAATAGTGTCTTTGGCAAATATGTCGGTTTGGCATTGAATAAACTCCCTTTTCAACATTCAACAATGGCACAAAATGATATTCAAACAATTTTAACAAAATACAGACTTTCATCAAATATACCAGCCACATCACCAGATCCATCACCACACACGCCTACTCCAGATTCTCTTCTATCCATGTACTCAGGTCACTCTTCAAGCTCCCAGAAAGAAATTCAGGAACTCACGGATTCATCAAACTAAACTCAATACTTATCACACAACATTCTATCACAAGCTTGGACCTTTTCTTAATTAAATTTATTAAATGTATTAATGAAGATATTATATTTGATAAACGTTTTAGAAAAAAATTAAAATGTGTTTACAAATTTAATGCCCTATATCTCAGACCAATATTTATAGAAGCATGTGTACTTATTGAGCTTGATAAGGATATTTCAAAAACTCACCTGAATGTACTCCCTGAGACTTTCGTATACAGTGTGTGGCGCGAAGAGCTTTGATTAAAAGTAATGGCGGATACAGTTATGTTAAAAATCTGAAATTACAAAGCTCTAGGTTTTGGATGACACTGAGTTCAAATATAATATTGTCCTGAATGTGGCACTTCCGGCTATACCGGAAGTAGACATCAACTTTGTTATTTTAAATGGAACCTAATACTTTTTATTTTATTTTTGAATTCTACATGAAATTCTAGATAAAATTTGTGCACAATGTCCTAAACCAAAAATGAGGCATTTTTGAGATATTTCGATTTTTTTAATAATTTTGAAAAAATCTTAGTCATTGAATAACGATATCTCCATTAATAACGAAGCTAGTGACGTGAAATTGTAACCAATAAACAATAAGCGCTTGCCCGTTAACTCCATATATCCATCTCATTGATATTTCATACAGGATGTTTTAAACTTGGCCGCCAACATGCAGAATTTAAATCATAAATAAGTTGCTTACTTTAAATAGAACACCCTGTATTTTATTACATTTTCCGCTGTATTTTTTAAGCCAATTCGTTATCAGTATTCCCTATACCTAAATCCAACCACTTTTCAGGTATTTCATTATCTTGGTTAAAACATAACAACACTTAATTATTTCAACATTGGTAAAGGGCAGGCTGTATTTTCCATTATTTAAGGTGATATTTTGTTATTTTTTCATAAGTTATTAATTCTGAAAAGTAACCAATAGCCTGAATGGATTATTAATTGTGGATATCATTAAAAACGTTGACTAGGTATTTTATATTAATTTAATTAGATAACTTACAAACAAAAATAACTAAATGTAGTATTAAACAAATAAAATTTTATAATAAGTGTTCAAAATTAGCACCATCTACTTGTAAACATTTATCCTTTTCATTAAGTTATGTCTTGTAATTCTGGAAATATGGTCGGATTTAATTCTGGAGAATTAAAAGCAAGTAAGACTGTCTGCATCATATCTTCCTTTGTCGTAACAGGTTTGGAAAATACCTGATTTTTAATGTAACCCCAAATACCAAAATCTAGAGGAGCCAAATCAGGAGAGCGAGCTGGCCAACGAAACGGACCCTGATTGGCAATCCATCTATCATCAAACATGCCGTAAAGATGCTGAGCAACAGGTGCAAAGTTATGAGGAGGTGCTCCATCTTGCTGATACCAAGCTGAAGCCGCCTCTCCATTTCTTAAAGTACGTAACGCCGATTCTAAAATCTGGCAATATCTTGTACCATTTAAATTTTCATCATAAAATTCTAATGCTAAAATTTTATCGTCTTTTATTGCACAAAAAACATTAAAACACCAACTATCTTGGAAATAACGTTCTCTACTAACATGTGGATTTTCATTAGACCAAAAATGGGATTATGTCGATTAAATAATCCATTTTTGCTAAACTTTGCTCCATCACACATAACTTTTTTTATGAAGTTTTCATCCTCTTGGGTCTTTATTAAAAACCATTCACAGAATTCTACCCTTCTAGGAAGATCATCTAATTGTAAGTGTTGCACCAAATGATATGAAAATGGTTTCCATTTGTGTTTTTTTTTAAATGCGATGAATTGTCCTCGTCGACAAAGTAAGATCTTTCTTACAATCTCTAATGGAGGCATTTGGAGAGGCCGTAAAATAACCCAAAACATTCATTTCGTTTATGTCACTGTCTACTCGTGGTTTATTTTTATTAATTTTTGTCTTAAATTGACCAAACTGACGGCAGTTTTTAAGCAATCTTCTTACAATATCACCAGTTGCATTTGATTAATTTGGATATCTTTCTGCAAAAACACGGCAAGTCCGTTCAACAATTCTATTACACTCGCCGTAAATAATAATAAGATTTAAAAAATCAGCATTAGTAAATCCTACATTTGCCATTATTTACTACGAAATGCAAACTGGTAAAGAAAACTGTCAAAACAATATAAACAATTAACGTTCTAACTATCAAATCTTTGACAGCCATGGCCTACCCTTTACTAATGTTGAAATAATTAAGTGTTGCTATGTTTTAACTAATATAATGAAATATCTCAAAAGCGGTTGGATTTAGGTATAGGGAATACCGATACCAAACGAATTGGCTTAAAAAAATACAGCGGAAGATGTTACGACAAAAGAAGATATGATGCAGAGAGTCTTACTTGCTTTTAATTCTCTAACACCCGACCATATTTCCAAAATTACAAGACATAACTTAATGAAAAGGATTCATAAATGTTTAGAAGTATATGGTGCTAATTTTGAACATTTATTATAAAACTTTATTTGTTTAATATTACATTTAGTTATTTTTGTTTGTAAGTTATCTAATTAAATTAATACAAAATACGTTTTTAATGATATCCACAATTAATATCCTTTCAGGCTATTGGTTACTTTTCAGAATTAAAAATAACAAAATATCACCTTAAATAATGGAAAGCATGGCCTACCCTTTACTAATGTTAAAATAATTAAGTGTTGTGTTGTAACTAAGATAATAAAATATCTCAAAAGTGGTTGGATTTAGGTATAGGGAATACTGATACCAAACGAATTGGCTTAAAAAAATACAGCGGAAAATGTAATAAAATACAGGGTGTTTTATTTAAAGTAAGCAACTTATAAATGATTTAAATTGTGCATGTTGGCGGCTAAGTTTGAAACACCCTGTATGAAATATCAATGAGATGGATATATGGATCTGACGGGCAAGCGCTTGTTGTTTATTGGTTACAATTTCACGTCACTAGCTTCGTTATTAATGGAGATATCGTTATTCAATGTGGGCTAGGATTTTTTCAAAATTTTAAAAAAAATCGAAATATCTCGAAAATACTTCATTTTTGGTATAGGACATTGTGCACAAATTTTATCTAGAATTTCATGTAGAATTCGAAAATAAAATAAAAAATATTAGGTTCCATTTAAAATAACAAAGTTGACGTCTACTTCCGGTATAATTGGAAGTGCCACATTCAGGACAATATTATATTTGAACTCAGCGTCATCCAAAACCTGCAGCTTCGTAATTTCAGATTTTTAACATAACTGTATTCGCCATTACTTTTAATCAAAACTCTTCGCGCCACACCCTGTATAGCACTACATACTTCTGGAAAAAAATTAGAGATTGCTGTTTTAGACACTCTAAACAAATGTTGCAGTGTTCTATAATTATTTCCTGTGTTTAAAAATGTTAAAGAGACTTCTAGTTTTACTCCAGGTGTTACTGCATCCCTCATTTGCGTGACACATTTCTGAATTTTTGGAGTGATCATCTCAAGCAGTGTCTCAAAGTTTTCCGGTGTCATTCTCAAACAAAATTTATATTCTTCTCAGTCCTGTTCAGCATGTTCTCTTAAAAGGAGAGCAGATGATCTGTGACTATGCCTTCGTCTGATCCAATCTCTCGTCCATATTTTCTTTGTTTTGTTCTGTTCTTCCCTTAGCAATATATTGGCAACATTTACCAACGACTTCCTAACAACAGAACTCGACTAATGAAAACTAGGCTCTACGGTATGTATTAGTTTGTCTCTTCTAATGTGTTGTACTTGATCTTTGATCTAATAAAGATTATTATATTTAAGTGTCTTACAGCAAATGCTTTTAACAAACTCTCTAAAAGTAAAATGAAAAGTATAAAGTTTTGGCAGTTGTAAGTATTATGTACACATGATTCAATGGCGAGCTGAAGATTAAATTGTAAGTTGTCCTACATTTTGTTCTTAAAAAGCAGGCGATTTGCTTTTTCTTTTTGTACGTATGCGGTGAATATAAGTTTATAACTAAACAACATCAAATAAACGTAAAATAAATAACGTAATATTTATAACATACCTAATGGAATTTAATATTTCTTCCAACGGTGCTGCTCACCTATAATTTCAGTTGCACATGCAAAGTCATTTACATTTCAAAGTGACGTACATTTACAGTTTCAGTATAGCAGAAATTAATATTAGTATTTGTGGCAATAGTCGGGGTCCTTTTAGCCTTACATCACAAGTTTATGTTTTATAATTACATACAGTTCGCAATTAAATTAAATAACTCAACCTTACTTAATGTCTTAAAACTGCAGAGGATTTTGAAACTTTACCGCATCGACCATCCACATTATTGATACTCCATTATTTAATTGTACGTCCACATTTTTTCATTTATATAAATTTATTGATTTGTGTTGATAAATAATCTTTCATGTATAAAAAAGTAATTGTAAAAGGGCAAAGCATTTAGTAATTGCATCACGGAATAATGCACTAAAGCAAAGTTGACCTCAAGTGAACAAAGTTTTTCTCTTTCTGTAATTAAAGACCTAGTTTTTTAAACTTTTGATTTAGTACACGTTATCGTCTTTAACACTTACACAAGCTTGCATTTTACATTTTATTACGTATATTGTAATTTCCTTTTTTTTATTTCAGGTAAGAATACTTCAACCCTTTACTCGGTTGGTAAGTGGAACTGTGCTGTATAGAGATACGTATTTATTTAAATTGTGAATTTATCTCGTTTTTTAGTTTGAAAGTTTGAAATTTATAATGCGCTTTATCAAGGGTGACATAAACAAAGCGAAATTAATATTCTTCCTATGTTATATGCAAATGTATTAACACATTAATGTATACTCAGTTCTTAATCTGATAAATTTATTTACAGCGTTAGATTTCAATTAATGAGTGTATTCACCTTAATTATTAGTTTTGTTGATAGATTTATTGATTCCCTACCGCATTTAATTAGTTGTTTCTTGTTAAAGAGAATACCAATTGAAAAAGCCCTAATGAGCGTACTATCCTACTTTCAATAAAAACCAAAATTTTTAATTTACAACTTGTTGGGGGAAACGTAAATACCTACAAAAGGATATTTAAATATGTAATAAGGGTTGTTAATTTGTAACCCTTTCTGAATCTACCCCTATGACGTGTCTTAAAAAATTTGGAATATGTAATTGGGGGATGCGAAATTGAATATCGAGTGTATTTGGACGTTTGCCCAAGTAATTTTTTTATATCTCACTTGTTAATCTTTTAAGGGTTCGTGTTGGGGATAATGAGTATTGAAGCAATTTGTATTTAAAAACACATATATTCTTATCATTTTTTATTTTTATTTTTCACTAATTGAAATTAGTTTTTATTGTATTGTATTGTATTGAGTGAGAGTTTTGCGCATTAGACTATAAGGAAGTTCATAATTTTTTAGAGATACCTATCTTAACATTCTAAAGTATTTTATGGGTAAACTGAATCATTACAATAAGGTCGAATTACTCCCTAAAACGAACACGTCATGTTTTACGTTTTTTAACATAACTTATTTGTTTTTCATCTAAATAGTGAAGGTGAAGAAATCAAGAAACTAAGAAGTTTCTTGATTTCTTCACCTTCGGTAATTTAACGCTGGTTAGATTTAGTATTATGGCTTTACATGGATCCAGAAAATAAGGTGTGCATTAATGAATATTTAATATCCAGTATATTTTATAAGTATACCTATTGTTTAGAAATTAATAAGTGTGCAGATTAATATGGGTTTAATTTACTACTACTAATAAACTTAACACAAGTTAAAACCGTAACGTGCATAATATTTTTAAAAATTGAAAAATTGATTTAAAAAAATTATTTTATTCAAAAAAATACAAATGAATGGGAAATAAAAGCATACATAGTAAAAACTAAATAATTTGAACCCTAAAACTAAAAAAAAGATCTGTCCACTAAGTGGACACTATGCGGTTTTTAATTTAACGGCTTTGTGTATGAAAATACTCGAAGCAATCAGGAAACATGGTTCGTAACATTTTTTGCATATATATTTTGTTTTTCTTTTGCATGCATTGGAATGGCATCTTCTAGCATTTTTTATGTTAGTTAATTTAGGCCAATGGCCTATACTATCTTGCCTTACTTCAGGTGGTGCGTGGTGGTTGGGTTTCTCCTTTTTAAGTATACTTGGTGGAGTTGTGGAGCGTGGTCTGCCCCTGTTCTTTTTCTTATGTATTCCCATATTTATTAGCGCTTTTGTAACAACACTTGCTTTAAATTCCAGAAGGTTCGTTTTGTTGTTACCATTTTTTTTTTGATAAAATCCATACGTTGACTACAACTACATCTAGAAAGTGCATGAACACTTTGATGTGCCAGCGTTTGTTTCGCCTTCTTGTGGGATATAGAGCTATCAGTTGATCTAACAAATCTACTCCGCCCATATTTTTGTTGTAAAAATCCACAGCAAATGGCCGGTCTACTTCAATTGCTGACTTAGAAGCTTTGCCCCACCGTTTCATCTTATCTTGAGATTGCAGTCCAGCACAGCTTGAAGCTATATGGATAAATTATTGCCCATCCATTTAGAAATTGTTATATTTTCAAATTCTGTACTTGCAACAAATGCGGTTCCTCTACCTTTTATTTTCATATCCTTATCCGACTTCAACACAGAATTAGCATTTTGTAAACGATTGTGTCTGAGGGTTCCTGTTGCCCATATTTTATGTTTTTTTACAAACTAAATTATTAAAAAATAATTTATGTTACATTTATGTTACATAAATCTTCACTGAGACGAAGTACTACATCAGCACAAGCACCCAATTCACTTATTTTATCTCAATCACCAGCAGGTCCTTGATAAATTTCTAACCGATACATATAGCCGCTGTCATCAGCCCTTACCCATACCTTGACGCCCCACTTTTTTGGCTTTTTTGGAAGATTTATTCCCAATCTGCCAATTCGTCAATTGACTGGTATTCTTCGGAATCCACTGCGGTTACAAAATTATTTTCTAATTTATCTAAAAAAACTTGTGTCAAAGTGTCATTGTTTACAAAATGAATGAATCGCAGAATTGAGTCGTATCCATTCATAGACATGCAATTTGCTATTAGGTTCATCCTCAAACCTTCATCACTTGACCAATAAACAAGGGCGTAGCCAGGATTTATAACAGGGGGGGGGGCAAACCATGGTCCATGGTCGTTCAAAATGTAAAATTTTAGGATAAAAAGAAAAGGCAAATGAAAACAAAACTTTGAGATTTTAATCATACTTAAATTAAATTAATAACGTTTTTCTTGGGTTTAAACTAAATTTATCGAAAACTTTCTTCACTATGCAGTCCTGATTTTCCTTCAAAAATTTTCGATGCACACTCATCAAACACAACCCAGTGAGTCTGTCATCACCCATTGTACTCCTGAGCCAGGTTTTTACCCTTCGCAGGGTACTGAACGATCTTTCCACGGTAGCAGTAGTGGATGCGAAAGCACTTAATATTAGCAGTGCGTCCCTTGTTGCAGGGAAAAAGCTTCCTCCAAAAGTGCAGCCACTTCAATGTCCTGTAATTTGTCTTCTGCTAAATTCTTTTTCTTCCACATATTGTACCACAAATCTAATTCTGCAGAGAAATCTTTTGAAGCCATTTTGAGCATGCTTGAAGGATGAAGATAAGTTAAAGCAAAAGCAGGTGTATTTTCGTTGGAGAATCTAGCATCCAAAGACGAAGTTAAAGAATCAAGATAGGGGATGATTATTCACCGCTTCCAGTATTCAATTGCAGATTCAGATGGTGGATTACTTCTGTGTACTTGCTTTTGAGTGACTCGTGGTACTGACAACTCAACCCTTACTTTCTCTGCGATATTAAGTGATTTTTTAAATAATTCATAAGAAACATTTTCGACATCTTGTCGATCTTCTGTGATTACATCTAGAATATCATCAATACGTTTCTTCACCATAACCAAATCCATACTTTTACCTTGTAAAACGTTTACAACGGGTTCCAAAATTGCAGAGTATTTTGCAATTATGTTTAAGCCTAAGATGAATATTGGTTTAGTAACTGCACAGTGCAATTGGTAGATAGATGTTCTAGTGCTTTAACAATGTCAGTGAAGCTTTCTGAAAATTTGTTTATGCTCTTATATTTTCCGACCATCTGGTCTCACAGATCCTTGAAAGATTTGGAACCGATTTCCTACGGGCTGGCGATTCACGAAAGAAGGTTATTGTGTCTTTAACCGTTGCAATTGTGTTTCTTATTTCTGGTAGCTTGCTAGTATCATTGACCACAAGATTGAGTCTGTGGCTGGAGCGATGGAAAAATAAAGATTTAGCGTACTTTTTTTTAAGAATGGCCTGTACACCACCTTCTTTGCCGGCCATCGTGGAATACCCCTTCAAATCCGAATCCCACACAATTATCGGTGGAAAAATTATTATCTTCTAAAAAACTTTGACATTTTAACTCAATGTAGCCTACAAATTCTTCCCTGATTATTTTTTGGCTTTCATCATAGAACCTTAATCCAATAGAAAGCAGCTCTTTTCCAGCGATATCTGCTGTTTCATCAGCCATTACAGCATAAGCTTTTGCCCGTTTACAGTCTTCGATTATTTTTTCTTTGATAACTTCACCGCATAATTGTATGATCTCATTTTGAATTGTTGGTGAGGTATAGACTGCGTTTTTTTGACATTTATCCAAGTGGCTCTTTAGCTTCTCATCACCAGAATCAATCCTCAAACTTAAAAGGTCAAAGAAAACTCCCTCATTTCTTTGTTTTCCTCTAAGCGGCAAATCATGAATTCCACAAAATATTATGCATGAAATAATTGCTGACAATATTTGTTTATTTTCTTCAATCGTCTTATGGTGCCCTATTTGCAATTGGACATCAACAGCAGCATTTTCAAGAAATGCTTTTGCAGCAGCTGTTGAAGATTTGTGGTAATGGCTGCCAACGTGCTTTCTACAATCTTCATGTATATCCTTAAACTTCATGTAAGGCCTTACCGTAAATGACCCCAAAACTCCTTTAACTGTAGCAATTCTTGGCGGAAATAAAACACAATACAAACATAGAGCACCTTTCAAACGACTTGAGTACACCAGCCATGGAGTATATTGATCTAACGAGCGATGGTTAAATTTTCTTTTCAAGTGAATGGCATCAGAAGCAAAATCGTAATTGGATGATGGAACCCAAGGGTTTGTCAACAATTCCTTCTTTTTTTCAGAAGGCAAGTTATTGGCACAACTAACATAACGACCAATGTCATTTTCATGGTAGCCATCGCGTTCTTCAGTTTGTTTAGAGGTCCCAGTTCCAGAGACAGCTTCATGTAGATTTGAAGAACTACTTGAGCCTCCTTCAAAAATAGATTCCGATTTTGATGTTCCGACCATTTTATTTTCATCTTCATCACAATCATTGCTTCCACTTCCACTACTGTCATCATGAACTTTTTCCGTTTTAGAGATTTTTGACCTAAAAATAATAACCTAATATCATTCTTGTTCTTAGTCCCTAGTATAAAAATTAGTATAAAACAAAACTACCATGTAATGATAGCTTATAATGTGGATATACTATATCCGATGTTAATATTTTTTCTCTAGATTAAAAACACAAAATGAAATTAATAGCACGTATAAAGTGCTGTTTGATCTTTCACATGTGAAAATTTCAAGCTTTTATATTTAGTCCCATTTGAGATATCAGTTGTCAAAATCGGTGCATTATTGTAATTTTGGTATAATTAGAAGGCAAAAAGTCGGCATCATAATAATGAAAATATATAAAATTATATTAATAATGCACAGAATCTTTTGCCAAAGCTAATAAAATTGTTTCACAAAGATACAAGCAAAGAGTAAAGAGCAATTGGCAATTTTGTAAAGGGCTGCAATTGAATTTTTTCCAAACGTTGCGATACAAATAATTTTTAACCAAAATTAACATCGGATATAACATATCTACATTATAAGCTATCATTACATGGTAGTTTTGTTTTATTTGGTGCTGGTCGAGCAACCAATTTTCAAATTTTTGGACCATTTCTAATGGAATGACTCTAAAGTTTTAATTAAAAATTTAATTTTCTACTGAAATTATTTAACTTACCTTTTTGTAACCAATTTCTTATATCCATATTGTCTTTTCTGTGATTTCTGTCTCTTTATTCTGTGGTAAAACTATTGTTACGGATTTTCCCTCTTGTTTCTCAGGCAATAATTTAACACTGATAACTATTCACACCAACTTTATTTAAAACCAATAAAGTTAACAAAACAACACAAATATTCACTTTCTCAACACGTCTTAACTATTCCGCTTTTAAATCTCGCGCCTCGCTTTCTATTCGCCGTATGCAACTTCGTATGCTGCACTATGTACTGTACTGTCTGTCTTCGCGCCGGATAGGCAATTTTATATACCCTTTTTGAGCCTAGAAATTGCCAGAACATTCGCATCGCCGGTTCCCGTATATTCCTCACTTGTATCTCGATTTTTCTCGAAGAAAATCTGTGGCGTTTCGTTACACTATTAAATAGGACACTGTCACTAGACAAGAGCACTTACACACCAACTCAATAGTTGTTGCAAAAAATATTGTCCTATGTTAGGATTTGGAGCAAGTTGTGTTTTAACTACTTGATAGTTTTGCACGAACTGCACTCGGGAGTGACATTTTTCCGTACACTGACGATCCCGAGTCTCGTTCAGGCAACTTTTGTTTTAACTTATTTTAAGTTGTTGGTGCAGGTCTTACGTACGTTATAAGAGTATTTATTTAGGATTCTGATGTAGGATTGTTTATTGAATGTTTCAAAATATTTCACACTAAAACTACTTATTGAGTAAATTTATTTTAATTAATTAATAGGATTAAAAAGTGTAGTTAAATGAAAACAAAAAAAAGTGACAATTTTTTTACCATTTTTCTCAAAATGTCCGACTGTTAAGTGGTTGAATCGAACACTAAAAATTGACGTATCCTGAGAGTAAATCGAACACTCGTTTTTATCCAATTCTGGTGTGGGACAATTCTGGTGTGCACCAATGCATTAAATTCATAGATCGAAAACGCTATTAATATGTATTTAGCACTGTCAGTTTTTCAAACAGCTTTGTTTTTTGCTGATGAAATATATTTTAGTGACAAAGGACACGCGAATAATTTTATTTATTAGAGCTTATTAATTAATTTTAAAATGTTCATAAAAGCAACCAAACGACCATAACAACAAACAAAATATATAAAACAGATAACAAAAAAAATATGCCGAACAGAAAAATATGTATATTTTAGATTTAATTTTTTGTTTATTAAAATTTAAAAATTATTTAATTTATTTTTGCTCTTCCAGGGGGGGGGGGGCAGTTGCCCCTCCCTGCCCTTCGCTGGCTACGCCCATGCCAATAAGACGTATTCTGGGGTATCTTATGTAAGACATTACTAAATTAATTCCAATGAACATATAAAATTCGTAAATTGTAAGAGCAAAGTTCAACTTGTTGTTCTGGCCTGCATACAAGTTTGATTGAAATACAATTTCGTCCATGATGTCTTTAGTGAATGATAATAAAAATAATCCACTCGGTTATTTCCTGCAACATTTACACTTTCGGTGCCTAGAAAAGGTGGTAATGTACCTGGCCCATACATATATTACAGTTTTCTTATTTCTTCCTTTATTTGTATAAGTATTTTTATTCACTAATTGCGCTAAGGGTATTTCATCTTCATTGTCAAATTGATCATCTCCACTGCTTAATTCATTATCTTGAAAAACTACACTATTCGTAGAATTTGAAAAATCATCCTCATACTTAAAATTAAAATTGATATCATTTTCAATCCCTATGTACTCCTCATTTCCCAAAATCGGAACTTCAGCAAATGGAGCTTCATTATCACTGCCTGTATCCTCGAAAACAACATTCTACAAAACAAAAATAAAATTTTACTACAGTAGTAAAATTGCATAATGTCCACTAGAGTGGACCGATAAACAAAGTCAAGTTGCTCGTCATGTAATATGTATTTTCAGAAATTTCTTAGTACACGGCATTCAGATTAGATTAGTTACTAACGTAATAATATTTTACCTTTATTCCGGAACGCCCATAAGAAGATTTTACACTAATTTTACTAAACGAATATTTCTCCATGATCAACAGCTGATTGCAGGGGTTAAAACATTTAGTTTAGTTATTTTTCGATAGATGACGCTACACCTCACTTTCAGAATGTCCACTGTATTGGACCTTATGCATTTTAAAGGATTTTGATAAATATTATGAATTTTATTTAATTTTTTTTATTCCGTCCACTGAAGTGGACTCAATGCATGAAAGGGTTAATACAAACATTTTAAATGGCTCATGAAGAATTCAATGAACTTAATATTACAGTGATTACATTAACAATGCTGATTGCAGTGTTGGGAAAAATAAAAGTACCAACTTGAAAATGAAAATTCAACATTTTGTAACATGGCGGAAAATTCAAATTTCATAGTTGTTAGGTTGAGAATAATTGTTTGTAAAATTACATTAAAAAGTTAAATTGATATCATTTAAATCTTGGTCATCGGCTAAAATATTGCGACTTAAAAGAGAGGTTCCTGGCTCAAAAGAATAACATTTTTCAGAATTCAATAATTCCTTAGTATGCAACAAACAATTGCAAGTTTCAACCAGCAACCTATTACGCGTTTTTGATTTTATTAAATGCAATTGAGAGAAAACTCTCTTGACAGTTGCTGAAGAATGCGGTAATGATAACAAACCTTTTATAAATACGCTTAAATTAGGAAATATATGTTCATCCAACGCATTCTTAAAATTAAACACAGTATTCCAAAATCTTTCAAATCCTAATTGTACATAACCCTTTAACTCTACTACATTTGACAACTGGCGCCATTCTGAGTTAACCTTCTCTAAATCAGTAAGAATTGAAGGAAATCGTTTCATAATGTTAACTATTGATACCACATTTATGTGTTTAGATCGCGATATTTTCGGTTATAAACAAACTGGCGCCCTTTAATTTATGTGTGTCCCCTATCGTGACTTATGTTTTACGAATTATCCCACATTCAAATTAATATCGCGCCCACCCCTAACTATTGAGCTACCGGCCCCTTCCCTTATCTGTTACACCAGATTCTACTGCCACTTTCTCACGTAGCAGTGCATTACATTTTTTTATACAAATTTTAAATGAAAAACAAATTTTAGTGCTTTAAATTTAACTCTGATGGTTTAATAAGTATTCAATGGTCTAATTACGTTTTACCTAATTAAACAATGTCACTTCAAAAAAGGAAACGAAAAACGTAATAACCTAACATCTTTAACATCTGTTCAAATGAAGTTTACTTCTCTTGTCAATCCATATTTAACTCATACATTTGCATTTCCACTGTTGCACCTTTTAAATTAAAATTTTTATTGCACTAGTGCAGTAAACGATAACTTTTACACTAAAAACGGTGGAAAAAGTATTCATTTTTTGAGGGAGCGTGAAAAAAATATAAAATTAATTTTTAACAAAATTTGTGTAATAAAACACATTTTTCTTTCTTGTACGGAAGTGTGCATCCTGCGGTAAAACTCGATTTGCTATTTGTTTTGGTAAAATTACGCAATCTTTATCATTTTCAATATTAAAATATTAAATTATTTTACACCTTTGTGAAATAATGATTGAAAAATTATATTGTGATTGTAATGATACTATATACTCTTAGTTGAGTTGATTGGCTTATTTTCACAGTTTTTTCTTTTTGAGCGCGACGTTTCGGAAGCGGACTCTGCTTCCTTCATCAGTCCTGAAAAGTACTGTTTTCGCACTTGAGTCGAATTCATATGTTATGATTTTTTCCCAAGCACTGGACTACTCTCAGATTCGAACTTGGTACCTTTCACTTACTCGTCTGACACCTTTACCGCTGAGCCACTGAGTAATCCAATATATATATATATATATATATATATATATATATATATATATATATATAGATGTAACTTTTTCGTGGTTGCACAGAAGCTTATTGCGCAGGTGTATTGCGCTTAAGCTCTTCGCGCATTATTGGAATCCATATTCATTTCCACACTAGCTTGGCTTGTTGGATTTTCTGCTAGTGCGATGTATGTGACTTTTTTGAGTTTCCCACGAGTTGTGTTCTCGTCCTTTGCCAGTATCTGTATGTTATCCCATTGGATGCAGTGGTCTTCGTTCCAGACATGTTCGGCGATTCTAGATTTTTCTGTTTGGCCCTTGAGGACGTTGTTCTTATTCAATATTCCTGAGGGAATACCACTTCTATATTCTTTTATTTTAGAGAGTTGGTTTTGTTTTAATATTCCTGAACACATTCATAACTACATTTATTAATATAACGATTGGAGCTCCCTGTGTCACATTAAACCTCATCAACTACTCTTTACATCGACAACTGTCTTACAACTACTTTACAACATTCTTTCCCCTCTCTAGAGCCAGTATGTTGTATGTACAACTTGCACTCTTGCGCTTTTGCTATTACTTCACTGATAAGAGGTAGGTTTACAAAATTCTTAACTCTAACCTAGTTACACTACAAGGTCAGAAATCTCTAAATAAGGATTACTGGTGTATAATAAATTGACAAACCGACCTTTGAATTTAGTCTACTAGTTTAACAGTCTATAGTATTCGTCAAAATAAACAGTACCGAAAACAACTTTATTAACTTTTTAATTTTTGTAATTTACATATTCAAAATGAGCACCATTATTACGGCGTAAACAAATTTCATATCGATTTTGCAGATCATTGAACATAAATAGTGCTTGACGCAGTTGTTGGAAATAAGTTATTATTGTTTACTGTAGTTCTGCAATATCCATTGATGCATCATCAGAGCGGAATACTAACTCTTCCACGAGAAATTATTCTGTTTTCAAAATGCTCGCGGAGAAGTTCTAATGAGCGTCTGGCTGTATGGGTTGTGGCGCCATCCTGCTGAAACCATTGCCTGTTCAACTGTAAATATTGTGCGTGGCAAAACTTTCTTAAACTTTTCACAAAAGGTATGACCTGTAACGATTCTTGATTAACCGTAACTGTATTCATTCCCGTCCTCAACAAAATAAAGAACTGTTATACCGTGCTCCGATAGAGCACACTAAATTGTAACTCGTGCAATGTGAAGTGGTTTTTCTACTTTGAGTAGTACCGGGACACCTTGGCCGCCATTTTGTTTTTTGGGACGTCATAGTACCAGCCCCTTTTTGGTACTCGTCCACCTGTGAGGCGTCTTTTGGCCTTGAGATCGACCTCGGATTTGGCCTTGGAGTTAGTCTCACCAGTGTAGCCACTGCGCAAGCTGGAAAAGTGGCGTCTCCATTTAATACAGAGGAGGTAGAATAATTAATACAGAAGACATTTTTTCCAAGATAATCATTTGTATTAATATAAACATGTTATTTGTTATACATATAAAATACATTTCTTTCTTTATTAGACACAAAATACAACTCTTTCTCTATTTCTACTTGGCTAATGTTTAAAATTATCTAACTTCTTATTTCATAATTTGTATCTATTTGTGATTTTCTTCTAAATCCTTTTCTAACCAGTAATTAGATAAATACAAGACATCCATATTTTCTATTTGCAGTACATGTCGAGTTTTATTTCTAATAGTTAATTATTAAACACCTATAATGACTAGTTCTAATCCTTCGAGTAATGTTTCTAATCGTTTACAGTCTTCAACCTTAATTCACCATCTGTTTCCGCAAGTACTCCAACTTGTGGGTATTTTCTCTTTTTATTAATAATGAAGGCAGAAATGTTATAAATTCCAAACATATCTTTACTCCAACAAGATTTAAAATACATAATAATATGTTCTTTAAGCTCTTCCATTTTATGTTTGCTTTTCCAACAGGTTGTACTTTTATGCTGATGGTCGGTTCTATATATTCTAATTCCCGCTTCTTTAAAGCTAAGGTCAAGACCAGTTGAAGGTGACTTTTTGCCAAGGTAAAATCGTTATATAAAAAATTCCCAAGGATAGATTACATTTAAAACATGTTTTGTAAAGCCAACTGACAACTTATTTATATGTATAATGTTGAAGGTGACTTTTTCTCAAGGTAAAATAAGTATGTTTTAAAATAAAATTCGTATATGTATATGTATAACGTCACAACCCTCAAATGGAAATTAAAAGAAGTGTAATGATTTTAATAACCTTTTTAGGATAATTATACAGGCTCTTTATAATAAATCCTATTACGAAAATCACATTGTAAAACAAACACAGTTACCTATGCTTGAGTCACGTTTAAACTCAGATAGAAATTAATTAATAGGCATAAATACATGTTAAACTCAGATATTGAACAAATTTGAGCTAACACTTAAATTCAGCCTTAAAGATGTCACAGAACATAATCGATATGTTTAAGGTCTATGTCTAGATTTTTATATTTTTGAAAAGATAAAAATCAAAACTGGCCCTAATAAATATTAATAATAATAATAAACACAGATTAAATAACATCTTTTTATTGTGAAACTCGCTTATCATCTTTACACGCCTTATCTATTAATTTTCTTCCTCATTATTAGAATGAAATTTTTATGACAGGAGGGAAGCCCACGAACAGGTTACTATAACAAGTCTTACAAGACTAGGACCCTTTATTAGAATACAAATTCAAAAACCTAGCGCAAGGCCAACTCCGTGGTCAACCCCTAGACTAACTGCAAGGCCAAACCCGAGGTGGATCTCAAGACCAAAATACGCCCCCCACGTGGGCAAATACAAAAAAAAGGGCTGGAAATGGGCTGGGTCTATGACGTCACAAAAAAACAAAATGGCGGCCAAGGTGTCCCGGCAGCATTTTTACGTTTCCTATACGAGTAGCGCTACGTGGAGCGCTAACGGTATAGGATACGTAGATTATTAATACATTACATTACCTATGAGATTGAAGCACATGCTTTGCTCTTAATGGGAAAAATATATTTCTTTTTAATGATTGTATAATAAGTTATTACATTAATAGTATAAATTTTATTTATGTGACAAGATAACAAAAAAACTAAATGTAAGAAGAATATTTGTGAACACTAGAGGTAATTTTAATTAATGTGAACTTCCGTGACTTGTGGCATTGGGCTGATTATGAACTATGTTTTGGAATAAATTTCTTTTCCGTTTAGAACATCCCTTTGAAGATTCGATTTTGGAAGGTCTGCCAGGAGTTATCGCTCTAGTTCCTGCATACAAATCTTTTTTTGTACGACGTGATACTGACGTGGGTTGGACCTTAATACGTCTACCTCGTTTCATATTTATGATAGATGAGCATATATTATAAAATGCATCCTCATTTTCGATATGCCCTAATTTTCTGTTTAATTCTTTGACGCATTTAAGCATGTATTTGGATAGATGAGATGCAGCAAACTGCGAAATTTGTTTCAAATTTTCTGCAAGAGAATTAACTTCTTTTTCGTATTCCGCTTCAAAACTCTTTGCTTTGATGCTAATAGAAATGTTCTTATTTTGAGCGATATTTTCTGTATTATTTATGGTCTCATTGTCGGCTAAAGAATTATAAAAACAAATTGGGTGTTTAAATGAATCTTCGTTTGATGGGTTTCGCTCTTCTTCAAAGCTCATAGAATGAAAAACATTCTCATCAATATCATCACCAAGTGCCAACGCGATCTTGAAACAACAAATTCGGCGTTGTTAACAAATTTACTCCAGTATTGAAAACAGCGCAAGTATGTTTGTAAAACTTACCTCCTGCAGGGTAATCACACTGTTCTATATGCTTATCAACAGTATATATAATATTGTCATCTTGGGATGAAGTGGGCGTAAAAAGTGTATCCATTTCTTTTGTCACTTTAAGGAGAGCAGCCTTGTAGCAAAATTTTGTGAAATAAAGATCTAATTTAAACCCACGACCATTTGCATATAAAATACATTTTTGCTTGTAGAACTCCTCCAATGAATGTGTGATAAATCCCAAAACGCCTTACATCTTTGCAAAACGAAGTCCTTCAGTATGCGAATTGACGCTTCTATAATGTTATTCGTGTTGTGTCCCCTAGTTACAACATCTTTGCGGAAACAATATGCCCATTTTGACTTTCGTGTCCAAATAGTTTCAAAATGCAATCTTATTTTCATAAAGGCTATCTTTATATAGTTAACAGTCGACTCTATTTTGTGGATAAACCACATCGCGAAACAACATCATCAAGGTTCGTCTATCTTGTTTTTCTATTTGGTGAACTGTATCCCACAACCAACGCCACATTGCTTGTATAATATGAAACGTACATAAAAGATGTTGTGAAGCAGGGAAAACTTTCAGAAGGACATCTATTTCAGCAAAACTATCATCCGTCATGAAAACCATAGGAAATCCGGTGCCATAAAATCCTTTATTACCAAGTAACTCCTTTAGCATTATAAAACCCAACTCATAGACTTCCTCGGTTTGAAAATTATGTATAATCGCCCCAAGTGGTATTACCCCTACTGTACTCGCTCTTAAAAGAAATGTTACTGAGTTTCCACCCTGATCGCAAGAGCCACTCGAACAAATACTGTTTCGCCAGAAAATTTCAGGCAGTGAGCTCTTTGCATAATAGGAGTAATAAGAACCCAACAAAAAGGTTCTTCGTTTATAAATATGTGGTAATGGTGCCAGGTATAAAAAGTGTTTTAAATAATTTAATAAAGAAATAAGTGTAAACGTTCTCATAACAAATCGTTAAACTAACTGGAGATACAAACCATTCACCAAAAATAATGGCGTTGACTCAGTCGGAAGATTAAAGTGGGCCGATTCAATCTTTTGATTTGCTTAATTACCATAAATTCTGCTCGATTATTTCCACTTAACATAAATATAGTAACTGTCATGTAACACTAATAAAAATGATCTCGGACGCCAAGTTATTTTTTAATTATGCTCGGAATAACTAAACCGAGATTTACAATAAGAATTTACCAATATGTAAAAATAAAAAAATATACAAACTATGTTTATTAACATGTAAAATTAGAATTATATAAAATATATCTTAAAAACTAATTGTAATAGCCTTAAATTACTAAATAATGGATATAAATACCTGTTCGAAAAATTTTTGTACACAAACTTTTTAATAACCTCTGGTATCTAAAGGATTACGGAAATGTAAACCAAAGGTGATGTCATCTTTGCACCAATATTGCGTAACATATCGTAATAACAATGTTGTACGTTGTAAACCATTCCAAAGATGAATTTTCCTTCTTATAAATTTATCTTCAAGAAATTTGAATTCCAATGTTTATTGCATTCTCTCGAACGTTCAAATAAAAAATGTAATCAAAATTTAGATCTGCATTGAATGAAAAATGAAAGCGTACGTAAAATAGAATTAAAAGGTAAATAAAATAGAATTAAATGTGCAAAAAAATAAAAGTGCCTGCAAAAAGCAAATGTTTTAGATTTTAATATAATACTAGTTAAATCATCTTACCATTAAATCAATGGCACTTTTCACAAAATTTAGGTGGAAACCCAAAAAACTGGCTTCCTGCATCTAACAGCGTACCACAAGAAGGGAGAAAAAAATGGACGCTCAGGAAGTCGGATGATGACGCGTTGCGCGAAAATATTTGCGCAAAGAATTAAGTCAACGATATAAGCAGAAAAAAATAATTTAAAGAAGTGGGAGTATAAACCTTTAGAAGATATGCACTTAAGTTACACCAAAATGCAAATTAAGTTGCCCACCACATAATTATAATTCAATAATAATTAAAAAATTTTCTTATATTTACAACTAAATGAACGAAGAACATAAATTACGGTATATTTTATTACAACTCAAAGTGGGTTGTTACACGTTAACTTTGTACTTAATTCCATTTTCTCATTGGATTGTAATCACAATCCAATTTGAATTTCCCTCGTAATACAAGTCTTTTATCGATATTTTCATTAGAAATAATTTTGTACTTTCCGTCACTTTTGAAATGATTGTTTCCATAATTATTTCACAAAACTGCGCCTTCCATGTTGATCTCGGACATAAGACTGATGCAACATTTGGTAATTTTGAATTATTTTAGAATGCGGAGGTGCGCTAATAGATGTGCGTTCTTCGCATAGGTAATGTAACGTATTCATATTTCTACGTATCCTATACCATTAGCGCTCCGCGTAGCGCTACTCGTATAGGTAACGTAAAAATTATGTCCCGGTACTACTGCTATGAAGCCATGGCGTTCAAATCCAAGAAATCGAGTTATGTGTCTATTGATATAACCATTTAGGTGAATATGACTTTCGTCTGAAAACCATACAGAAATCGGTATCTTCGTATACTATGCTCAATACGTGTCCACAATAAAACTTTTCTTGAATGTTTGTCCACAGCGTTGTTGTTGTCAAGACGTCTTTAAATGGCAACACTGTAAAGCCAATTTCTAATATTTGTTCTTACTTAATTTGAAGTTGTTTCATATTTACGGTCTACAACCTTCTGGCATCATTCTACCTAGATATTGACGTTACTTGACATCATTATGAACTCGTACCTACCCTATTTTCAAAATCTTTTTGAAGTCATATATATATATATATATATATATATATATATATATTGAGTAATTAATTATTTTCTTTATTTTTTAGCGAAAGCATGGTTCCAATCGAATGTTCATTATTGTGGTGTTTGAATTTTTAGAAAGTTGAAATTCTGGATGCACTCTACGAATAAGCTGTTCATCAGTTCTGCGTAACGAAATTGGTTCCATATTGTACAGGGCCGTTCGAAATTCGTTACGTTTCCGCAAGGTACAAAAATGCAGAAAAGTTCATTATTTCAAATGGGACACCCTGTATATTATCGAATATTCTGATAGACAATTGATGTCCCTTTAAAATGATGTATCATATTCCTATACCTAAACAAATCACCCGGCCTCACACCTCTTGATTTTTACTTGTGGGGTAATTTGAAGAGGAAGGTCTATATGACACCGGTACTCACGAAACAAGATCTGTGTCAACGAGTTATCAGGAGCATTGAAGAGCTAGATCCCACAAAGATAAGGCGGGTCACAATTTCCTCAACGATCATTCGTATTCTGAAATGTTTGGAAACCAACGGTCGTCATTTTGAAAATGTATTGTAAATGCTTTTTAGTTTTGTTAGTTATTGCTTGATATTATTTGCATTGCGATTCATGTTTAACTGAATTTGTTATTTGACGTTCTTTTTTATAAATAACAGTAGGTATTAATAATTAATTAAATTATTGTATAATCGTACAAACTTTATTTTGTCTATTGGTCGCAAATTAGGATACATTTCGTTGAACTTCCTGCATGTTCTCGCTATAATTTGGTCACATTGTCCATGAAAAATAAATAGTTTTATCAAAACTTGAATTGTGTAGTAATTTCCTGCTATTTTGACTCTTTTCAAATTTCTCCCGTTAATAAACACCCGAATGTTTTATTATTAGTGCACTAATTGTGACAGAAAAGACAGAATACTGCGATTTTTATAGGAACATGCTTCTATTTCGGAAACCTTACTGTTTAAGTATAGGGACATGATATATCATTTTATAGGGACTTCAATTGTCTATCAGAATATTCGATAATATACAGGGTGTCCCATTTGAAATAATGAACTTTTCTGCATTTTTGTACCTTTCAGAAACGTAACGAATTTCGAACGACCCTGTACAATATGGAACCAATTTCGTTACGCAGAACTGATGAACAGCTTATTCGTAAGGCGGGTACTCATAGGCGAACTGTAACTGTAACTGCAACGGTTACTGTATCAACTTTTGGTGTGTACGTTAACGTATTTTGGCCGAGTCGTCCTTTTTACAAATCTCTAAACCACAGTGTTCGTTCAAAGCTCGCGACGACATGGCGGTTCCAAGAGAAATGATTGCCAGTGGCGCATATATTTTAATTGACACAATCATTGAAAATTATAAACGCCCCCGACGGTGGTGGCGTCATAGTATGTACAAAGAAAGAAGTGGATCTTCGTTACTTGCTGCTTTAAAGTTTCAAACTATTAGTGGCCATTACAAAAATTTCACGCGAATGACTCCAACAGATTTTGAATATCTCATTACTCTACTTGGACCTAGAATTCAAAGAAGAAATACCAATTGCAGAGAAGCAATTTCAGTGCAAGATAGATTAGCAGTAACATTAAGATATTTGGCTACCGGCGATTCTTTTACAAGTCTGCAGTATTTGTTTCGTATATCTAAACAAGTCATTAGTAAAATCGTTGCAGAGGTATGCGAAGGAATCATCGATGCACTAAAAGAAAATGTAAAGGTAAGTAAATAACAAAAATATGTATTCCATATTATTGTAATGTAAGACGTAATAAGATAATATAATAGTTTTTATACAAGATCTTCCATATTGTCAGAAAAAACACTTGATGGAGAGGGAGATACATATGAGTGTGAACTTGGGCTGGCAATAGGAGATGCGACTGGTGGTGGTGTACCCATTGAGGATGTAGAAGCTATCTCTTGATGATTGTAGTTTTCAACTGTAGTTACTTGGGGTATTAATGATGTTTGTTGGTGGTTGTAGCTTTCAATTGAATGTGATGCAGTTACTGGTATGAATGATCTCTGTTGATAATTATAGCGTTCATTTGGGTCGTTTACAGTTGATGGTGATGTGTACGATGTTTGTTGATAATTTTGAGTTACATTGCCATATTGCTGTGGATGACCACAGTATCCTGCCTGGTCAGCACGGAAAATAATCTGCAATATTTCTTGCTGGACTGAGTTTATAGTATGTTTATTGTAATTCTTCATCTTCTGAAAAATGAAATCGCAAAATGACCTCAATTCCGGATTTTCTGTATTTAAGTGTAGAGGTGGTGGTGGTGGTTTTCAGCAGCAGACTTCAATATACCAAAAGCTTCCTTAAGCATCTGTAATTTTGATCCGGTTTTGATTTTTATGTGCTGGTTCTGGTATTGTATTGGATATGTTTCCTTCTGTGTTTTGAGCTACCGTATTCTGATCTGCTTCGTCAACTTCATTGTTTATATCCTAAAAATATATATTAAGTTGACTTGTCTTTTCAGCTACCGACCAAGCCAGAAGATTGGATGAAAATAGAGAATGAATTCATGAAATTATGGAATTTTCCTCATGCAATTGGAGCATTAGACGGAAAACATATTTTAGTGCAGTGTCCATTCAACAGTGGAACAGATTATTATAATTATAAGTCGCACTTTAGCATTGTGTTGCTTGCCGTAGTAGATGCTGACTATAACTTTTTATATGTGTACATTGGTGCTCAAGGAAGAATTTCAGATGGAGGCGTAATGAATAGTTGCAGTCTAAATGAAATGATTGAACAGAAAACCTTAGGAATACCTCCGCCTAAGAAATTACAAAATCTAGAAGAGGCAATTCCGTATTTCCTTCTTGCGACTCAGCATTTTCTATGACAGAAAATATTATTAAACCATATGCAGGAGTGCACCGAAAGGGTCTAAAGAAAGAATTTTCAACTATCGCCTATCAAGAGCGCGTAGGGTAGTGGAAAATGCATTTGGGATACTTTCTTCGGTATTTAGAGTATTCAGAAAACCCATGCTACTGCAGCCAGAGAAGGCACAAGTGATTTCAATGGCTGCAGTACATTTGCATAATTTTTTGAGACGTGGCACTTCAAGAAATGTTTATACACCACCTGGATCTACAGATACTGAAAATAGTGTAACTGGGGAGCTAACTCTCGGAAACTGGAGAGATGATGAAAATTTGACTTCATTTCTGACTATCCCCGTGATTCTGCGCAGATCTGCACAGCGCTTCAAACAAAATCGTGAGGAATTATCAAACTATTTTATAAATGAAGGAAAATTGTCATGGCAAGACAGATATGCATAGAGAAATTAAAAACAATCATTACCTTTGTAGTCATTCCTTTGTGTGGTACATCTCGATCCTTTAAAAAGTCCAGAGCACTGTAAGCAAACCACTTGCTTTCGTATATTTCCTTTCTCCCTGCAAAAAATGTAGTTTACTTACAATTTACTTTAGTTCATTTGTTTTTCTTCTTATTAAAATAGATTATATACATCTGAACATGTATTTTATTTTGTATTCACGAAAATAAAAACAAAACTGATGCTCTGTATTATTAATTACTTGTTTACACACGTGCTTTTATTTAGTTTATAATTTGTCTATGTATCAATTGTTCACTCAACCTGTACGCAGAATGAGATCGTGTCACTTGAAAATCTGACTTTTCACGAATTTATCAATTTTTTACTCAAGTTGAATGCAGAATGTCAATATGATATCGTGTCACGTAAAACTGCGTTTTCACAATTTTTAATTTATTATATTCATTTCGCTTAATAGTAAAATAATAATTGAATTACCTTTTCCAGTTCCAAGGCTTTTTTTTCTCGTCTCTCCCTTCTCCAGGACGCTAGGATAGTGATCATTTTTTGCTTGCAGATGTCTCCAGTTGTGGCCATTGCTGCACCTATTTGTGCCCAAGCATCTTGTTTTAGATGTGTTTTATAATACTCCTTATTTTTTGGATCCCATATTATGGGCATATTTTTATAATGATCGATTAAAGTGAGAACTTTTTCCTCACTCCACTCGGCCATTTCTTCTGATGTTCGATGCACCGTAGACGTAGACGTACACATTCACGAACAGACCTTTTCAACGTCCACGAACCAACTGAGAGTCTCTTTGTGTTCGCGGTAAAAACCGACAACTGGCGGCTCGCTGCGAGCGGTTCGAAGTGGCCTCGCGAGCTTGATTTGTAACGCGTCCACATTGTCGAACTTTGGTTGCAGTAACGGTTGCAGTTACAGTTACAGTTCGCCTGTGAGTACCCGGCTGTAGAGTGCATCCAGAATTTCAACTTTCTACAAATTCAAACACCACAATAATGAACATTCGATTGGAACCATGTTTTGGCTAAAAAATAAAGAAATTAATTAATTACTCAAAAACGGTTGAAGATAGGCATAGGAATATGCGAACCCAAAAATATAATAATATACAGGGCGTCTTATTAAAAATATCAAAGGTGATCCCACTTTTCCACATAAGCGACAACGTCGTAACCCTGAAAATATTTTAGATCGATAGATCCGAGCCAGGCATGCAAGTGACCAAATTTTCAAAAAGATCCCATGTCTCGTTTTCCGTAAACGTCTAAGGTACCATCGACGTGAATCACCCGGTATATATATATATATATATATATATATATATATATATATATATATATATATATATATATATATATATATCAAATTTAAAAGGGTTAAAAGCATATTTATGTAATATAAAAAAAAGAGAACAAATTATAAAATATAATCAAATTGAAGTAACAACTTTATTTTAAACTAGAATAATCATTGGTAACGTATAAGGTTCATATCCGAATTTATTGTCAACATAGACATGGTTAAGCTTTATTTCCATCGTCCATTAGTCTATTAAAGCCCAAATATTGAAAATCTGAAATTTATATCAAAACTACATTTTAAAATTTCAAAATATATTTCTGTTTTGCAGATTGAAATGGTTTAAAAGACGTACATCATGTTGTTAGAAAACATTAAAAATACAAATTAAGCATTTATATTCCCCAGTGCCAATTTCGAACAAAAACATAACAGAAACTGGCGAAAACAAAACGTGCTCTCATTGCTTTAAAAAATCGTTTCAATAACCCCAGCTCGATGTCTTATTGTTTCCAGACGAACGGATGTAAAGGTATTGTTCTAAAGAATTTTCTCACATATGAGAAGATAAGAATAATGAGAAAACCAACACAATATCTAGTTTATGTAATCAATTTCGTGATTTTTACATTTTTTTTTGTCGCAAAAACAGAAAATTAAAAAGAAAGTTTTACGCAAAAAAGTGCACACCGAAACGCAAACCATTTCAAAGCAGGAAATTGCAGAATGCAGAGGGAAGCTTGAGATATTAAGTTTCTTTTTTAACACTCTTGGTACTCTCTCTCTTAACGTTAACGGAGAATTAAGTTTGAATTCCAGATTCTAAATCCAGATGTTTTGATGAATGTTCCTTTCACACGTTTCATAATAATGAATTGGATGTGATAATAAAATATCTCTTCCGTTTTAATAACATTAATTGAATTAATGTTCTTAGAATAATTAGTAAGTTAAGCCTATGATTTATAAGGAACACAATTACATCGTAATTGTAATTTATCAAATTAGTAAATACTTTGAGAATTAATAATTCTACAGGTATTCATATTTCTACAAAAAGAAATTTATGAAATTTTAATGAAACGTGTTTTCTTCCACAAATTGTAAATGAAATAATTATTCGTGACGACTAATTTTTGTAATGGAAAGGATGTTTGTATTGGAAAAACGTAACCTATATCTACTTCACATAATAAAAATAATGTGAACGACTTAATGCACGCAGTTAATGATAATAATGTTTAAAACAAATCTGTGAGATAAATAATGAAAATATACCAGGTGTATCTCTAAGGCCGACCGGTGGCTGCATTTTGGTAATAGATTACCTATCGCAGAGCTTTGGGGAAAATATCTGGTGTGAAACAGCACAAGACCTTCCAACCTACAAAGTGGAATTTAAAATAAGTGAAATAATGAATTTTTTAAGGATAATTATGCAACCTGCTTTGTAATACGTCCCTAATAACAGTAGCAACATTGTAAAAACAACAATAATCTATGTCAGATACACGTCGTTTAAGTTTAAACCTTCCTATCAGATAGAGGTTAATAGACAAGTTTTTAATAGTATGTCATATATTAAGGAACTGAGGAACTACAATCACTCGTGGGGTTACAAGATTCCTCAGTTCTGCAGTATATACTATATTGCATTAATTAAAAATTATTAATAATAATAATAATTTTTAATTAAATAAACACAGTTTATTTAAAATTTTAATAAAACTTTTATAAGATGGAAGTTATGGCTATTTAAAGTGTTCTTAAAATTACCCAGTTATGAGCGTTAATTTATTGAAAACCGCTGGTTTATTTAAGCTCATTAAAGTTTTATTTAATTTTTTAATTTTAAAAATAGTACTACTACAACATTTATTTCTCAGAGTATGTGAAAAGTGTTTGTGTTTCTATGTAAACGTGAATTATAAAAAGTCAGCGGCACTCAATGCGTGGGCTTTAACTTAAAGAACTTGAAACCGTTGTAACTTTCTTATTATTACCATTTGATCTAAATTCTTTTTGAAAAACAACTTTATTTCGATCCCCTCTACGTGCCTTTTCACTTTCCTCCGTAGGTTACAAATCACCCTGTATAGTTAGATATCTAGGTTGATTTGTTACCAAGGTTTTGCTTCACAACAAAAGTCACACATTTTTATATTTTTATCCCAAGGGATTAAAAGTTACTTTTAATTCCTAGAGACTCAAAGTGATACTTCAGTCCATAGAAAGAGGGACTGAAACAATATATTTAATCTCGGAATGACAGAATAATTATTTAAGCTGTAGTCAAAAGCTGAACAAAAAATATCTGGCGTGGAACACCACACGGCCTTCTAACCTACAAAATACGAATTAAAAGAAATGAGTTATGCAGCCTCTTTGATAATAAGTTCATTACGAAAATAGGGAATAATCTACATTAAACGGACGTTTAAAACTTCATGTCAGACAGAGGTTAACGGACATCTAGATGCTAACTTAAAAACAAAAGAAATGAAATAATTTTAATTATAATTTTTTTAAGATAACTATGCAACCTCTTTTTTATACGTTCATAACGAAAACTGGCAACATTGTAGAAACAAAAACAATGATCTACGTCAGAAATACGTTTAAAACTTCACGTCAGATAAAGATTAATAGACGTAAGTACGTTAACTTAAGAAATCCAAAGCCGCTCGCTCCTATAAAATATCAATATGTAATACAGTTTAACCATTTTCATTAATATTTAATTAATTGATAGAGTTACCTTCCGCTATATTGTAGCGCCCCCCATGTACCCTATCTTGAAAAGTGTAATTTGAACTTAATTGCAATAATGCAAATTCAAAAACAAAACAATCGCTAAGTGATTTATCTTGATTTTACTGACAATAATGTTACTATTACTAAAATTAATTCTTTGCCTTACTTTGACTTTCCTGGCAATAATTACAAATTAGAATTTATTTACAAGTCTGGTATTTAATTACTCGCAGACCTCAGGTCTGAATTGGCCGTCTAGTGGTAGGAACGTTGTGCTATTTGAATTAGATACTCTGGATGAGGTAAGTATCACATCATGTGGGGCGGGTAAACAATACAACTACTCAAATTAAAACCAACGAGCTTTGCAGAATGATGTTTCAACGCATTAATGTACTATTGTAGGAAAGAACCACCAATAAAACCCACTTTATTCATAAATAAATAATTGTACAAGTACATTAATAAATCAAATAACACAAAAAAACAATGAAAGGGTTAAATATATGACAAAACACCATTAAATCAGGTTGCGTACAAAATTATAACGCTAAGAGAAAAATAAATAAAAAACCGTATAGTTACACATAAACATAATACAAAAACCCTGTAGTCACACTCACAATTGTGTCATAAATAATCAGAATAACAGTAAAATTGCACCGGTGACAATATAATAAAATAATAAATATAATAAATAAAATAAATAATAAATATAATAAAAGGCAAGGGCAAAAGAAAATAGACAAGGAATTTACACGTACACAATGGTTTAGTGACTACTAAAGCACAAAATACATACGTACAGTTACAATAAATTATATATAAAGACACCAAAAAAAAAACTCATTGAAACAAAGCCTTACAAGAGTAAGTTATAAATAGATCATAACATCATGACCGATATATAAGGTTGAGTGCGTTAGAAAAATACAGCGCTCCTTTCTCAGGTGATACATTCATCTATACAACAATAAAAACAATAAAAATAACATTTGAGGTGTTTAATGGTTATCTGGAACAGAGAGAATGTAATCACGTGACAATTGCCCATTACAATTAGTAACCAAGGGTTATCCTGTATCCGCTCTCCGGGTCCCCCTCTACACAAATATAAATATAAACAAACAACAATTCTAATTCACACAAATACAAGAGTGAGAGAGCCCTGTACTGTCTTTTATTTTAGCAGATTTCAGCTTAATGAGCCCGTATGCGAATGAGAGACATTTGCAAGGCAATGCTCGATCTTTAATACGCTATATAGGCTTGTAGAACTATTTGCTGCCAGCCTTAATTTATATAAAAATACCTTCTTATACTTGAATTAATTGATCACGCGGTTTAACTTCAAAAAGGGTTATTTATAGATTAATATTTGAAAACCACATTAAACCAACACCCGAAAGAAAAGACAAATTAACGTTGGCTAATTCAAAAGAAAATGTACCTGCAATAAATATTTTAAAGACAACTGTTTACAAATAAGGTATTTAATTAACCAACTGGATCTGGCTCCGTCGACACTCTAATTGTAACTACCTTTTCCCCCGATTCCCAACTAACATGTACTCCCGCAATCAACCCCCATTTTTCAAAAGTAATAAATGAACAAAAAACAGTTTCATATTAATTATTGAACGACATCTTAATTTTAAAAATATGCATTCGTCCGTAACAAGCGCTACATTTAGGTTTCAAGTTTCAACGTACCAAACAAAGACGTCTTTGATTGCAGTGTGTACCGACGTAATTAATGACTAACTAGTAACATTTTTACATCAAGAATGTGCGCATAAGAATTTCCAATGATTCGTACGCCCCTTCAGTAAAGCAGCTTTTAAGCGTACACCTGCTATTCAAACCTCAAACATGTTTTTCAACCCTTAGCCAAATATGTGTTACAAAAATAAAATATGTTAAACCCCATTAATTAACTTTTCTATCGCGGTAACAATTTTGATTTAAAAAGTGTTTGTTGCAATAATAAAATTTTCGCGGTCCGCTACCTACAATATCAAGAATCTTTGTAAAGAAAAGTTAAATTAAATTTAAATTTTCTTTAAAAAATACGTCTACACTTTTTCTTATAAAATTAATCGTTATTCAGATAATGAAAAAATTTGAACTAACACTTAAATTCTACCTTGGGAATTTTTTTGCCGCTAAATTACGCGTGATATAAAAAAATTACGTAGAATAGAATTACTCAATATGTTTAAGGTCTATATCTAGGTACCTAATTATATATCTTTGAAATATGCAGGTATTTTAGAAATATTTGATAAAAAACAAAAACTCTCTTAATAAACCCCCCTCGCAGCTGATGGATTTTTCCTAAAACCTAATCAGCTCAATGCGAAATAAAAACAAGCTTAAATACAAAATTTTAAGTACGTAGGTTAAAAACGGGCTTTTAACATTCCCTCGAGCCATAATCTTCTGATTATGCCCTTAATACATAAATATCTATACCCTTACATTTAAAATTTTCGAGAAAATTGCAAAAAATTACGGCTGTGTCACAAAACGCCATCTACCGACTAGAAAAAAAACTAAACCGACAATGTTAATATCTAGTCTCAAACGAGACTAGTTTATAAAAATCATTTGAGTTAAAAAGAAGTTATGGCATTTTTTTCAAGTGAACATTTACCTCTCCCCCGCCCCACATTTAACAAAATGGAAAAAATGAAAGAAAATGTTTCTAAGCTTACGTAATGTATAATAAAGCTATTTTGTCTTACTTGGTGTTGGTGTACGCCCTCTACCGGCCTTCTTAGCAACTTGAAACTAATTTCCAGCGATTTCTCTTGTGCGATTTACCTATTAGTAATTTTTTGTTACTTTAAAATGTATGTCCTGGTATTTTTATACCTTTGAAATATGCAGCCGTTTCAGATAGATTTGATGAAAACCAAAAACTGTTTCAAACACACGGGGATCCTGATATAGGGATGAGATTTTGGGGTAAGTTGAGGAGTCGCAGCGCAGTCCTATGAAATAGTATGGGACCCCATTAATAGAATACTGTTTCAAATTTAAATTTTTCCAGCCATAACAAACAAGGGGACCTTTCCAGACGGAACCTAGCTGATACAGAAGGAGCCCTAGACGAAGCGCTACTATCGGACATGAGGCCGCAGCGGCGCCCCATCTGATAAAAAAAGGGGCTAGATTGTAGTAAAACCATATGGCACTGGGGCCACCATTCTCGTCATGCAGACCATAGCGTGGGGGTTGGGCGAAGTCTACAGATCGATCAGAAACCAGAATCTAAATGGGCCTATCCTTGGTCCTCCAATAAGAGAGGGCAACTTGAGGCAGTAGGCATGCGCAAGAATCAATCAGGTGAAAAGGCGACCGGAATTGCCTATCCTCCAGTTGGACTGCCAGAAAGACCTTTTTACTGCCACAAGGGCCCTAATTAGGAGTGAATGGTGCCTAAAGGGTCATAAATATGTCATCAAAAGGTTGAAAACAAGAGACGAAAATGAAGCCGACATAAAAGGGCTGGAACCAGGTGGGGGGATGGGTCGCGGTGCAGGGCGTCACGAAACTGCAGATGAGAAGAAGCTGGAAATAATATTCGAATTCGTAGGATGGTTAATAGGTAGACCAAATTAGAAAAACAAGTTTTTCTAGAAAATATGAAGAAAATTTTAGAATATTTTTTGTTTAAGAGTTATTAGTATGCCTCTTGAAATAGAGTGGCCAAGCGTACGCTTCTTTTTGAAAAAAAAATGTAAATACCTTCAAATTACTTTAAACAAAACTAACTTAAGTGTAAGAAATAATGAAAAATATACCGAGTGTACCATTAATGTCGACCAGTGGCGGTACTTTGGTAATAGATTATCCCAGAGCTATGGGAAAAAATATATTAAAACTGCTCATGAGAAAAGGCTGGAAATAATTTTTAAGTTCGTAGGATGGCCGCTAGAAGATGTAATAGGTACACCAAATTGAAAAATAAAATTTTTTACAGGCGTCAAGTTACGCTATAACAAAGGCAACTATATTAAATTTCTCAAAAAAAAAAACCTTCAGATTGCTTTAAATAAAACTAACAGACTTAGTCTTGTATAAACAGATTAATTGCACACTAAACTATTTTTCTATACGGCGCTTTTTGAGAAATCTGTTTTTTTGTGGTTTTCTTCGAAATTTTCAAGTGGAACAGTTACATATTTTTGACATAGTAATAGATTATCGCAAAGGGGAAAATATATCAGAATCAAAAATTGCACCTATGAAAAAGTTGAAAATAATGTTAAAGTTAGTAGGATGGCCGCTAGGGTGCGTATCAGATACACTAAATTGGAATGTCAACAGGTAACTGGATTTTGAGCGCAAATCACAGGCCGTCTAGAAGTAATAAATCTATCACGATATGACCATCCTTTTCTGTCTTCCTACTGTAATACTAAAACAGTGCACCGTCCTCTTCGATTTTAAGTCTATGTCTACCGTTCGAAAGGCCTTAACTGTAAACCACTAAATGATAGTGACGATTTTGATAAAACCTCCTGATGAACTCCTCCATTTGACGTAAAAAATGATGAATTGCTACATGCAGGAACCAACTGATGGATTCTGGCATCCACTGTTTGACGATGAAGGCTGGTTAAATATCATTTTATCCGCTCCACCCTCAGAAGGAAAAGTAGCTGACGTTCGATGTAGAGACAGTGTCCAGTGTAACTGTTGAGTTGGGTAATTTCAAATAGTGGGCAATTTTCTTCTGCATCTTGTAGAAACTGTGGATCCCCACAGGTTGCACTGTACATTTATTGTTCATATAAAATATGAACAATCTTGCGTGGTATATATGTTTTAGACGCAAGCTTACATATCTCCTGTACAACTCAATCTCATTAATTCCTCTCATTTCTGTCATAACGGTGAATATATGCTTCTTCCTTGTCTTAGCGTCATGGAGGGTGACAACCAAAATAGAGTCGGTATCCCCGATATCCTTCACATTTTGTTTTTTAGCTCCTTACTACGACATGCCTCATACAGACGGAAAATTAATGCCACTTTAATAATAAAAAAAGTATCGTTAGGCGCTTCTGTCAAAATTTTGACATATCATCTGGCGATAGAATTTTTGATTTTTTTGCTTCACTTTGGTGCTTTAAATATAACTGTAACTTCCCATAATATATCGACATTTTCTTTCACTCTTAACGTACTTTTCAACATGAAATATGTCGACCACATCGTGGAAGATTTCAGCCTTTCAGTTTGTAATCAAATATAAAGATAAAACTTAATATAAATAAATAAATGTATTCAGAAAAACTAACCTTTTCATGAAAAGAAGGTAGCATAACTTCTTCGTGGATATCCCTTACATTCTTTAAAGTCCTCCAAGAATTCAAAATATTGTAGGTCTTCTCATATTTATCTCGTGATTTCAAGGGTAATAAACTAGCAGCAGCTTCAAGCGCTAATGCCAATATTTCAGAATGATTTTCATTTCACGCGATAACACTTGACAAAATTTTTGTTTGCCTATTTTTGTTTGCCTATTTTTGTTTGCCTATTCTTGTTTAGTTGCTGCAGTGATGGAAACGGCAATTTCATTCTGGCGCTTGTCATGTATTTTTGAAATAATTTCTTATAAAATGTCATCCATTTCCACTTAGTGTCCGAAAAAATGTTTCTACTCTCGCCTGCGCCTCGATTAGAAACAAGCCGATTCGTAAAGAAAAACAATACTTTCCTTTACTTATAATACAAATATCTATTTTTTAATACTACACCTAATTTTAAAACTTTTTTCACTCTTGTCAGTTTTTCATACAACCAACAGTTTGCACAGAAAAAATAAAAATAAAGATTAAGAGCAGAAATTGAGAAATAAATTGTTTAAACAATTATTAACAATATGAACAAATGAACATAAATGTATCTAATCCCGTAGTTAATAATAATAATTTACAAGTGTCCAAAATGGCCTCCGGCACATTGTTACCATAATTGTCTTTTAATGAAATTAAAATTGCAAATTCTTTCTTGCAGTTCTTCTATCGTAAAGATCGTAAAGGATCGTAAAGTGTGAACAGTCTCTTATTTCATTGCAAATTCTTTCTTGCAGTTTTTCTATCGTGTTAACTTGCGTTGCATAAACCATGCTTTTCAGATGGCTCCATAAATAGAAGTCAAGAACATTTAAGTCGAGAGACTTTGGGCCCAGTATATGGGTGCATCCTGACCTCTCCCGATCCAACGGCCTGTGAAATTTTCGAGAAGCAATCGCCGAACAGCCAAAGTAAAATGAGCTGGTGCTCCGTCCTGCATATACCATATCTTCCAACAATTCAAAAAGGTTATTTTCTGAAAAGTGCAAATATTCAACTCCTCCTAAACGCGTAGGCAAAATAGGTCCTATTAAAAACCCTCCTAGGATGCCAGCCCAAACATTTAGGGAGAAAGTATGTTGGTATTTTCCAGTCATGACAGAATTGGGATTTTCATCCGACCATTCGTGCACGTTGTGATGGTTTAGAGTACCCTATCGTGTAAATAAACCTTCATCAGGGAAAAATATTCGTTATGTAACCTGAGGGTTTCTAATACTCCTATGAAGTATTTCTTCACAAAATCTGACGCGAAGATCATGATCTATGGGTAACAATTCTTAAACCCTTCTGAAATTGTAAGGGTGAAATCTGTTTGTCGACAGTATTCTCCTGATATTAGTAATAGGCATATTGAAATACCTAGATGCTTTTCTGACACTTCTCCTAGGATCTTCTTTAAAGAAATTCAAAACTGCATTTCGTTGTTGACCTTTAAAAGATCATGTGGCTGGTAATTTTAAATAAATACGAACAAACGTTCGTTTGTTAGGAATGTGACGGTTGGGAAATCTTTCCGCATACATTCTTACGGCTTCAAGAACCATAAATCAAATGCATGCCAGCATATTATTTGTGCTTTTCTGACACTTCTCCTAGGATCCTCTTCAAAGAAATTCAAAACTGCATTTCGTTGTTGACCTTTAAAAGATCATGTGGCTGGTAATTTTAAATAAATACGAACAAACGTTCGTTTGTTAGGAATGTGACGGTTGGGAAATCTTTCCGCATACATTCTTACGGCTTCAAGAGCCATAAATCAAATGCATGCCAACATATTCTTCGTTAGTGTAATTGTTATTCATATTAACTAAATAAATTAATAATTATAATTGGCGAAATTTGCAAAAAATGTCAATAATAGACGTAATGGCGATTTGTTTGACAACAAGACAACAGAGAAACTTCAACATAGCAACCGCCTACTGCGTTTATCAGTAATCGATGCGTTTACCAGAAAAGATGTTTAATAAAGTAAGGAAAATTATTTTTCTTTTTTCCGCGCAAACTGTTGGTTGTACGAAAAAATGATAAGAGTGAAAAAAGTTTTAAAATTAAGTGTAGTATTTTAAAAAAGTTTTGTTGAAATCGGTCATTGCAGTAAAACTCCAGATACATGAACCAAAGAATAGACACCATCACAAAATAGCATTCGACTAGCTGCCAATGTGCCGGAGGCCATTTTGAACATTTGTTGTAAATTATTATTATTATTAACTGGGCCATTCCATGTGAAATCAACGCACTCATTTTACACCACCATTGCAGAATTTGGTATAATAGTGGGTGCTGTGACTGTGGAAAATATCAAATTTAAATTTTTTATCTCAAACCGTTTCAGAAATATGGCTATGTAAAATTTTCAAAAACTAACCAAAAAAGCGTGAATGCAGATTGAAATTTTAATTTAATTTTTTTCCAAAAAGTACATAATTTAAAATTTTTAAAATATTTCCATAAATACTTAGTACTGTTGTAAATCGCATGGCCAAATATAAATATGGGACCATGATGACTTTAACATTAAAAAAATGATTCCTAACTCTTGTTATTCACTAATAGCTCCGTTTGGACCAAACCTACTTTTAACAAATAGGAATTAGTTAAAATATACAGAAAGCTAACAAAAGCATATCAGAAATATCAGAATCACTAAAAATAAACCATATTCTATAATTAAAGTTGATTGCTTACTTTAATTTTGTACAATTTAAACTAGTAGGCTATTAATTGGCAAAACAAAAATTAACACTAACTTGAGAATACATGAAGTTTTTAATTGAAAGCAGTTTCCCAAAAAAATTACTTCACACCTTCACAGATTTCATTTAAAAAGCCAATTGGGTTTGGCTTACATCACTTTCGACAAGAGTGTGTGTGCTCCCAGTTGGAGTAAACAGACTTTTGTGTCCACATGGATGAAGAAAAGCTGTTTTCACTTTATCAAGTTCTTCATTTTCTTCTAAACTGTACCCAAGCTACCAGTTTCTGTCATACACAGTGGTGACGTAACCTGATACATCTTGTAACTTCAGTTTTTCCGGTGATACCTCCCTCTCCCAACCCTGCACATCATCTGAAATGTGTTTCACTAATAGTTTTTGTTGGAATTAATCCATGAATGTTTAGTACCTAGTTTTAAGTGTACAGAGTTGTAAATAATAGGAACAATGTTCAGTGCGTACGAAATGTACAGAACCGGCTTTATTATTTCAAAACTATTCAAGCTAAATCGATAATATTTAATATGCATATTTTTCACACTATTTTATTCTATTATTTCTACAGTTTTGTTATTTTTTTAACTGATATAAATATGAAGGGGGGTTAAATCGCATACCGTTTGAAAGGTATTTCCAATAGAATTCAGTGACATGCCGCTGGCCATAATTATCTTTAAAGATAACTTCGCTATTGTAAATTAAAGATTGGGAGCAGGTATTAACTGGATAACTGAAGACCAGTTAGCATGGGAACAATGAATTGTTTTATGGTGTTTAATGTAACATCAGATTGTTGAAACTGTGTTTTAAGTTTATGAAGTTCATCTAGTACAAGAATCATTTATAAGCGATGGTCAAACTGTTCCTCATTCACCTCTTGGCAATAATAAATTTGATTAGAAAATCCTTCAACTGAATTCAAAATGAACTCGCGCGAAATATTTGCAGTTTCTTCTCGTATTCGTTGCAGTAGTTCATTCAAGCTATTTGGTTTATCGAGGTAAATACGACTCTTCAGATAACCCCACAAGAAAAAATCTAGTAGGGTTAAGTCAGGTGATCGCGGTAGCCATTCAATACGCCCTCGACGTCCAATCCACCTTTCCAGAAAAACGTTGTTCAAATAAGCACGAACTAACCATTGTTTTCAGCGCTTATTAAATCTTCAGTTATCCAGTTAATACCTACTCCCATTCTTCAATTCACAATAGCGAAGTTATCTTTAGAGATAACTATGGCAAGCGGCATGTTGCTGAATTCTACTTGAAAATACTTTTCAAACGGTATGCGATTTGACTCCCCTTCCTATTTAACCCCCCTATTGTGTTAACATTTTGGTTTCACTTATTGTGTTCGGGTCGATATGACCCGTGAGCCTATAGTTGTCGTTAAATTGTTATAACAGTAAATAATAATAAGAAATAAGATGTAGTATTTATTATTTATTACATTTTCTTACGTTATATTATTTTTATTACATATTATTATAAATGTTATGTAAAGGACATCTGAAAAACGTTAGATGTATACGTTTATTTGTTATAGTCTTGACAATAGTAACATACATGAGCTTTACATAGGTATTTTGAGCAATTACAACATACCATATTAGTTTTATTATCATTTGAAGAGGGACAAAAATTACATCTTTTATGTTTGGTTGTGGTTGATTGTTCCCTTACTTCGGCATTACTGGTTGAAGAATGTGACTTTATAACCATTTCAGCTGCAGGAATACTTCGATGGAAACCTTTTCATTCTTGCAATAATGGAGTGATCAAGGAGTTACCCAGTTCCTCAAGAAATAGTTTTCCAACATTCCAGGTTGGACTTACTTCGCACCACACAACATAAGCGTTGTAAGCTGAAACGTGCTTGATATTGTAAAAGATAGTACTTGGCCATCTTTTAGTTTACCGTCTGCATGTGTATGTTATTATTAACTGGTCTAACGTGTCATAAACAGCTTTTTATGATCTTGGTTATACACTCCGTTATCGTGGTGCATGGTGCTCATTTTTATTCCGTTTCGGAATATAGGAAACTATTGACGTGTCCTTGGTAAAGTAAAATTTTGAAGAAAGAACTTCTTTCCTGTTGCAGACCAATGCGGCTGGCAATTCAGGCTCATTTTTGCGAATAATTCCAAGAATGGTTATTTTTCTTTTCAATAGCATCTGTCCCAGATCGTACGAGGTAAAAAAATTATCACACGTTACGTTGTGACCTTTTAAACCATAAATAAGATCTAGCACAACTCTCTTTGGAATTTCACCTTCTTTTTTCCCGAGGTAAACTTGCATAAGCAGTTACAGAATCGCATGAAGTCCAAATCTTGACTCCGTATTTAGAAGGTTTATTCGCGACCTCTAAAGGTACCAATTGCTCATCTACATTATAGAGCTTAAGTAGAATTGCAACCCACATGTCCCGTATGGGAGCTAATTTATCAGTTTGGCGTCGTTGTGGTCGAGTTTTTTATCGTCAAAGCGAATTATTCGAACAATTATATGAAATCGTTGTAGGGACATCGTTGCTCTCAATATTGTACGACCTACATTTTCATGCCACAGACTGGCTGTTGCCTCTCCATGAGATTTATACACTCCAGCTAGAAACAGTAGGCCAAAATATGCTTCTAGTTCAACTAATGTTAGTTCTTGAAACGTGTCGCCACAAAGTCTTTTGTCTTCTAAATTTGACATTTTCAAAATTAGGTTTACAATTTTGGGTGTGAAATATAAGAAGTACGCGGAATTTATATCAATTATTTGCGACGTAGCATACGTTGTTGGCCCAGGAATCAACGAAATAATATTTTCTCCTGATAACCTTCCCGATTGATGTGTTTTTTTATTCCATACTATATTGCCATCTTTTGAAGTTACATGATTATCCGTATCAGCTTCATCTGAAATCGTAGCTTTCACTCCATCATCCGATTCGCTATTATATATCTCGGTTTCGGACAAATGGTCTTCTTCAAATGCATTAGAATCACTATCAGAAACACACAAAAGTTCACTACACATTTTCAATAATAAATTTCAATTGTTAGGTATGTCTTATTAGAGTATAGTGTCAAGTTTGATATTTACTACGAAACTAACACTCAGATGCTCACTGGATGCATTTATATGCGGAGCCACAGACAAGTCTCAACAGGAATAAACGTGTTTACCGGTACGCAAATAACGCATGCAATATTGCCCAATAATGTGGAAATATTATGTAAGTTATTTATATTTATGAAAATAAAACAAAACTAATAAAATACATTCGTCGATAATATTCTGATTCTCGTTCTTCTAGTTTGAACGACACAAATCACCGGGTCATATAGACCCAAACACAGTGAGTGTAACGAATACATAAAAAAACTAATTATAATGTTCTAATATCAATACAGGTACACCGTTATTAGAGTAATGAAATAATGGTCATGCCGTGGCAATGAAATATTTAACAAAATTAACGAATTATGCACATTAGAAAAACATAATTGGGTCACATTGACCCGAATACAATAGGAGGGTTAAACAATCGAGTTGACTGTGCAGCTCCCGACCTTGTCAGTTAAAAAAAATAACAAAACTGTGAAAATAGTAGAAGGTTTTGTAAACAGCATGCATATTAAATTTTGTCCATTTAGCTTGAATAGTTTTGAAATAACAAAGCCGGTTCCATACATTTGGTACGCACTGTATGTATAGAACCCTTACAAGTCTATGGTTCAGTGTAGGCTACCCTGATACAGTAATCAACCCCAATATAAAACGTATCACTCCCTTTGTTACAGACATAAGAACCGATTGAACTAGTTCGCGGCAGATTAAAGTAAAATTAATCAGAGTATTCAAAAGAGGCTTACAACAGAATCACACTTACATACAGCTCCAGCAGCTGGGAAAATGTAATGTGCATTTTGATTAATCTGTTTGGACCAAAACTATTACATCAATACTTACACCTTTTCACATATTAATTAAATTTGTAGTTATAGGTACCGCTTTCAATATTTTTTTTATTAATAAGCTATTAGTTTAGATTGTATACAATTAAACCTCTTTTAAGTTAGCAAGACCAAATGAGCAGAATCAAACGAAACCGATCAGATTATTTAGTACTTATTTTGTACTAGTTTGTACCATTAATAAAATTTTGGACCCATGCCGTTTTTAAAAAAATCCGTGGCGCTGCCATCTTAAGACAAGCTAGCAGGACCACAATGAAAAAAAAACGATAAAAAGAAAATTTAGATCAGCAATAGAAAGAACTGAATTTGTACTAATTTTTACCATAGAAATAAATTACATTTTTTCATTTATTCCGTGAAAAACAACCCCCAAAAGATTTCAGCCAGATTAGGCTCAAGAGTAAACTGCTCTTTCCTATCAGCAGAATCAATCGCTACTTGCACATGTCACGCGGCATAATATGTACCGACAAAATATAGAGTTTTAGATTTTGTACCCAGCCGTTCCTTCGAAAACTACCCTCGATCCCTATTAGGCTCAAGAGTAAACTACTCTTTCCTATCAGCAGAATCAATCGCTACTTACACATGCGACGCGGCATAATATGTACCGACAAAATATAAACTTTTAGATTTTGTACCCCCGCCGTTCCTTCGAAGACTACTCTTGACCCCTATTAGGGTCAAGAGTAAACTACTCTTTCATATCAGCAGAATCAATCGCTACTTGCACATGCGACACGGCTTAATATGTACCGACAAAATATAGAGTGTTAGATTTTGTGCCCCGCCGTTCCTTCGAAAACTACCCTCGACTCCTATTAGGCTCAAACTACTCTTTCCTATCAGCAGAATCAATCGCTACTTGCACATGCGACGTGGCGTAATATGTACCGACAAAACATAAAGTTTTAGGTTTTGTACCCCCGTCGTTCATTCGAAGACTACTCTTGACCCCTATTAGGGTCAAGAGTAAACTGCTCTTTCATATCAGCAGAATCAATCGCTACTTGCACATGCGACACGGCTTAATATGTACCGACAAAATATAGTGTTAGATTTTGTACCCCGCCGTTCCTTCGAAGACTACTCTTGACCCCTATTAGGGTCAAGAGTAAACTACTCTTTCATATCAGCAGAATCAATCGCTACTTGCACATGCGACACGGCTTAATATGCACCGACAAAATATAGAGTGTTAGATTTTGTACCCCCGCCGTTCCTTCGAAGACTACTCTTGACCCCTATTAGGGTCAAGAGTAAACTACTCTCATATCAGCAGAATCAATCGCTACTTGCACATGCGACGCGGCGTAATATGTACCGACAAAACATAAAGTTTTAGATTTTGTACCCCCGCCGTTCATTCGAAGACTACTCTTGACCCCTATTAGGGTCAAGAGTAAACTACTCTTTCATATCAGCAGAATCAATCGCTACTTGCACATGCGACGGGGCTTAATATGTACCGACAAAATATAGAGTTTTAGATTTGGTACCCCGCCGTTCCTTTGAAAACTACCCTCGACTCCTATTATTCTCAAGAGTAAACTACTCTTTCCTATCAGCAGAATCAATGGCTACTTGCACATGCGACGCGGCGTTATATGTACCGACAAAATATAAAGTTTTAGACTTTGTATCCCCGTCGTTCTTTCGAAAACTAGCCGCGACCCCTATCAGGCTCGAGAGTAAACTACTCTTTTTTATTGAAATTTTAATATTTACATTTTGACGGTATATTTTATTTCGCGTCGTGTATGTATACAAGGATTCTGCCGATAAAAAGAAGTAGTTTACTCTAATAGTGATCGGGGGTAGTTTCCGAAGGAAGACAGAGGTAGATCTTAAATTATATATATATATATATATATATATATATATATATATATATATATATATATATATATATATATATATAGGGTATCCCACGACGAACAAAATCGATCAATTATGGAAAAAGTGTAAATAGGAAAAATATGAAAAATTGGCTATTAACTAAAGTCGATGGGGGACATCCATCTAAAATATTCTCAAGATTACAGCACTTCTGGTTATACCGAAAGTGGATATTAGCTTGTTTATTTTAAATGGGACACCCTGTATATTGTTGCATTTCTGAATTCTACGTCCAATTCTAGGCATACTTTATATGTAATATCATATATTCTAAGCTTTCAATAAAAAATGACATTTGCATCGCCCCATAAAGTTAATAAAGCCTATACTGTCCAAACGGCAAATTAATTTGCAGTGAAACTCTTTTTATCGGCAGAATCCTTGTATACATACAATACGCGAAATGATATATACCGTCAAAATGTAAATATTCAGATTTCAATAAAAGAGTACGGTTTACTTTTGAGCCTAATAGGGGTCGAGGGTAGTTTTTGAAGGAACGGCGGGGGTACAAAATCTAAAATTTTATATTTTGTCGATACATATTATGCCGCGTCGCATGTGCAAGTAGCTATTTTATTCTGCTGATAGGAAAGGTTAGTTTACTCTTGAGCCTAATATGTCTGAAATCAATTGGGGTTATTTTTCACGGTATAAATGAAAATAATTAATTTATTTTTATTGTACAAATCAGTACAAATTCAATTCTTTTTATTGCTGATCTTAATTTTCTTTTTATCGTTTTTTTTTATTGTGGTCCTGCTGCCTTGTCTTAATGTGGCAGCGCCACAGGTTTTTTAAAAACGGCATGGGGCACAAAATTTTAATTAATGGTATAAATTAGTACAAAATAAGTATTAAATAATCTGATAGGTTTCGTTTGATTCTGCTCATTTGGCCTTGCTAGCTTAAAAGCAGTTACAATTAAACTTTATGTAACTGTAGAATATGTTGATTGGTTTGTTTCAAGATGGTATTTTGATATTTCTAATATTCTTTTGTTAGCCTTCTGTATATTTTAATTATTTTTTGGAAAAAGATTAAATCAAAATTTCAATTTGTAATTTGAATACAATTCTTAATTAGAACCTAATGTTATGTTGTATATCACTGGAAAGAGCATAAGAAATGCTGCAAAATGACACCTTTTCCAGCTCTGTAGCTCAATTAGGGCAGCTCCTAGAGAACAGCCTGTCCACGCTTTTTTGGATAGTTTTTGAAAATTTTACTTAGCCATATTTCAGAAACGGTTTGAGATAAAAAATTGAATTTTGACATTTTCCTTAGTGTCCGCACCCATTATAAGTGTACCAAATTTTAGCAAAATCTAAAATGGCGAGGTAAAATTTATATTCAAAGTGCGTTGATTTCACATGGAATGATCCAACTACGGGATTAGATAAATTTATTTTCATTTGTTCATATTGTTAATAATTGATTAAACTATTTATTTCTCAATTTCTGCTCTTAATTTCTATTTTTATTTGTTTTCCGCGCAAACTGTTGGTTGTATGAAAAAATGACAAGGTGAAAAAATTTTTTAAATTAGATGTAGTATTAAAAAAAATCGGTCATTGCCGGAAAAAGTTCTGAAATAAATAAAACTAGGGGTTGCTGATTCCAGCCCTCTAGATTCATGAACCAAAGAATAGACTCCACCAAAAAATAGCATTCCATTTTGAAACTCGAATATTTCAACATGAAGGGCCCACATTCAAGAATTTCATATGAAGATCCCTCCCTAAAATGGCTTGTAGACTACTCTGGTAAAATATTTGACTATCATTCTGGAATATCCTGTATAAGGCACGATACGTCAAACTAATAATTGAGGTTTATCCTCTCTGCAAGTTGAGGTGACGAAGGTAAGGAGCATTATCGTAACGTCATACTAACTGTGTCTCTATCACAACTACGGTCACGTCTAATTATAATCTTAAATAACTACATTATTCTATAAATTATGATTCTACAGCTAATTTAAATTGTTTTATTAACAATCACCAGCAACCCTGAGATGGATTTTATTATAGCAATGAGAAAATAGGATCTACAATTATGGTATTTATTGACGATGACTGTTTCGTCATACGTTTACGTCAAACATTTAGACATAAGTGTTTGAATACAAAAATAATGTACAGGGTGTCCTATTTTAGATGTAATTGGGTGGTTTTAGGTATTTCCCAAATAGATAGACTAAAATCATGGTCGGGATCCTTGGACCGATTTTTGAAACAAATTTAATAATCTAAAGAACATTTCAATATCTCGACTCGTTTGGGAAATATAGCGTGTTTTTCGTTTTATGCCGTTTTCTTTAAAATCCCGTAACTTTTTTGTTTGTGAATATTTAAAATTTTGGTAAAAACATCTTTTGTGCCTTTTTTTATGTGCATTTAGTGGCGTACTCGATTTTTTTCTAACTTAATTTGTTTCCGAGTTACAGACCAAAGTTGCATTTTTTTAAATGGTAACCATAGTTGGCTATGACTCCATTAATTAGAGATTTCTTTTAGCTTTCTGAAAATATGTAGTTTCATATATTTATCTCGGTAAATAAGACAATTATAAACGATTTTTTGAAAAACACCTCTTGATCAAATCACTTATGTATAGTATAGTTTCATATATTCAAAAGGAAGTATATTACTATGCGCAGAACTTATTTTAAAACTAGATAAAAATGTCCTCATAGTATTTTATGCCATATTAAAAACTTATTGATTTAGAAAAAAATAATAACATTTTTATTTTATAACAGTTTTTTCTTATTTTAGGTATTGTTCAAACTGATGTCCATTATGATGTAAACAAACTTCACATCGGCGCGAAATACACTCAATTGCCTTAATGAAATGAACAGATGTATGCCTTAAATCTTCAAATGCTGCCCTGGTTGAATTGACCGATTGTTCGTATGTTTCGTGGGGAGTATGATATATTTTATTTTTTAAAAATCCCCACAAAAAGAAATCCAGTATTGAAAGATCTCGAGATCTTGCTGGCCACTGAATAGGTCCGTTATTGCCAATCCATTGATTGTTAAAGTTTCGGTTTAAGTAATCTCGGACTAAAACAGTATTATGACAAGGCGCACCATCTTGTTGATAATAAACATTTACCCTCTGCGCTAATGGAATTTCATCTAGCAGTTGTGGAAGACAAATGTTTAATATTTCCATATACCTCTCGCCGTTAAGGTTGCCGTTAAAAATGTGGTAAACAAATCTACCCCCCAAAATAAAACATGATACATTAAAACCAAATCTACCTTGATTTTGGCGTGCTAAAATTGTTATTTTTTTACCAATGTCGATTGTTGTTGCGATTAAAAATTCCTGCACTCCTAGTATGACTCTCATCAGACCAAATGATATTGCGCCCAAAATTCCTATTTTGTCTAATTTGTTCTAAATACCAATTACAAAAAATAATTCGCCGTTCTAAGTCACCATCATTAAGGTGCTGAATTACTCTTTTTTTGTACGGAGTATAATAATTATATTTTTTTAAGATTTTTTGTACTCTTGATTTAGATACGCCAACTTCTGTTTCTATTTGTCGGCAAGAGGTATTAGGATTTTCTTCAACTCTTGCTAAAACAGTTATTTCGTCGTCTTGTTGGTTCATTTTTGCATAATTTTTGATCCATAAGTTAATAGATGTTCTTTTAATCTGGCGAATATATTCTTGTTGGGATGTGTTCGTTCAGGGAATCTTCAATAAAGTAGCTTTATTATTTTGCGTTTTTATAAATACGAGCATTATTAAAGTATTAAACGCACAACCTACCTATTAAAATATGCCTCTGCAGCTTGGTCTGCATTAAAATTACACTGATAGTATATGCCAATTATATCTAACTTTTCAAAATTTTCATACTTCATTGACAGCCATCACAAAAAAGTTATTAGATTGAATAATTAATTATTTAAGCAAAGTTTTGAAACAATAAATCTAATCACATTTACGTTTCCACCATTTATTTATATGAAACAACTGCGTGAAATGTCAAATAACTAGCAACGAATGCGTGCAGTAAACAAAGGTTGATAGATGACTTGATCAAGAGGTATTTTTCAAAAAATCGTTTATAATTTTCTTATTTACCGAGATAAATATATGAAACTATATATTTTCAGAAAGCTAAAAGAAATCTCTAATTAATGGAGTCATAGCCAACTATGGTTACCATTTAAAAAAATGCAACTTTGGTCTGTAACTCGGAAACAAATTAAGTTAGAAAAAAATCGAGCACGCCACTAAATTGCACATAAAAAAGGCACAAAAGATGTTTTTACCAAAATTTTAAATATTAACAAACAAAAAAGTTACGGGATTTTAAAGAAGACGGCATACAACGAAAAACACCCTATATTTCCCAAACGAGTCGAGATATTGAAATGTTCTTTAGATTATTAAATTTGTTTCAAAAATCGGTCCAAGGATCCCGACCATGATTTTACTCTATCTATTTGAGAAACACCTAAAATCCCCCAATTACATCGAAAATAGGACACCCTGTACTGTACGCCCTTGATGAATTGAATTTGTGACGTAACCGTCACTTTTTTTTAAACACAATGGTTTTTAAAACAATATGACGAGGTAAACTGACCGCCTTTTTCTAACATCAATGTAATGTAAAAGTGAGTCTTCCAATTTATTTGGTTCGTTGAAAGCTAAACAGGAACAGGGATGTTAATCTTATGAGCTAATAAAGAACACACCGGAGTTTCTTATCAAATTTTACATACGGTAGGAAACTAAAAGAAAATTAAAATTTATATCGATACCTTTTGGATTTATTTTTATAAAATTTATGAAGTTTGAGATATCTTAGCATATAGTCTAACCCGATTCAAGGTTCCATTAAAAAAAAGCTTTAGTTTATTCAGCACAGAAGCTTTTAAACTTTATATCAAAGGGTTGCTAGAGCAATTGTAATGGAAAAATTTACTTTGTCGTTTTTCCGAGTTCATTTTCGATATTTGAACTTATTCTTTTATATATTTTTTAATGGCCATAGAATTAAAAGTGAAATTCATTGTAATAATATCACTTACCTACTGAAAGTGGATTTTCAAGTAGCTTAAAATATATCTTCATCAATTTCATTGCGTCCTATATGTCATTCCGGCAAGTTCTTTAAAATTTAACAAGTTTCAATTTTACATCAACTCAATTTGCGTCAGCTATAAAGATCGTCCACTTGTCAAGAAAATTCACTAAAGAGAAAAAAACTTTGATGTCATGACAGCTTAACTAAGAAAGCTTGAAAATTGTGTCACTAAAAAAAACGTTTTGAAAATGCAGGAGATTAAAAATCTTTTATAATAATTTATCGATTTATCAAAGTGATTATTGCTGAATAGAAAATGTAGTTGCCAATTGTAATATAAGGATTTAATGTAAAATCTTAAAATTACTTTCTGCTTAACAATTGATATAAAATACTCGTGTTACATGCATTTAAATTGAGTTCTTGTTTTTCATTTTTTTTGTGTTTATAAAACATTTGCATTTACTTAATTGAAAATGCACCTCAAGGGTATTTCCAGATGTTCTCGATAGGTAATTGTAGGTATCTCCATTACCTGTTTTGCATATAAGTGTACTTTTAGTCTAAACTGGAGGCGCTTCCACTATTTATCATTCGCCGTACAAGTTTTCTAAATATTTGCAATATTTTGCAAGTTGTAGTTTTAATTTCCATAACGTAGAGTTTATATCAGTTATTTTATACATTTTAAAGCAGCAAACTGTTTAGCGTTTTCTCGCAACAACAACAACTTAGTGCAAATTAAACGTGTGAGTGAACAGTTCAAGTGAGTTTTTGGCACGAGCGTAACGCGTAAATATTTTGTACGAGTAAGAGTACGGTTACATTGGATGCGTACTCTGACGACCATTGAGTCGGACATAAACGCACGACTTTGGTCGTACGCCGTGGTGGTTAGCGTGCGTTTACTTTGGGTGCGTACTCTGACGATCATTGAGTCGGATTTCGTGGTTATATTGCACGCGTTTAATTGCGACTCCTTTCAGTTCAGACAATATGGCCGAAAACGAAAAATATTTATTGGAAAACAATGTTTTGTCTCTTTTGATGGCAAGTTTCACCTGTTGTTTGTCGAGTAGATACGCCAACCACAGAAATTTTGAATATTATCGTATGTTACCGGAAATATTTAATTATGTTCTGTCCCAAATTTTCGAAAGACTTGAAACAGTAGAACTTTCGGAAGTGTACTCAACCTGCAGAGAAATTGGCTATAACGTAGTTTTCCAAAAATATAAACATTTAGAAAAAAAAAACAAAAATACTTCTTTATAAACTAAAACTAAAAGTACAACATTATTGACAATTGTTTAAGTATTCGCGCAAATTTATGGCATGGCTTGAAGGTCCTGCTTCATCTTCTGTGGCAGAGGAACTGTGAGGTGATGTGTTGGAATTAGTAAATAGGTTGAGTGTTTACCCTGATAATTTTGCTGAACTGGTTCAGCATTTCTTGTCAGACAGGTTGGGAAAATTGTTGTGCTTCCAAAAGAATTTGCTTCGTTTTTCTTACTTCTGGGATATTTCTCATATGAGGCATCAGACCCATACAGAAATGGAAAAATCACTGTCTTCTTCCTTAGGTTTTTCCTTCGATTTATGTTCATATGATCTATGTTTTTCTTCTTCTATGGTTATCATTTTATCGTACACAGAAGATTTGATTTTCTTCCCTTTGATGACTCATTATCTAAATTGTCATGTTTTTTACGAAATGTACCCGTCGTGGGTATAATTACACTGTTTGCAGCTTTTTCTGTGGTCCTAGGCTTTGGCGTAGTGAATAGAGAATTTTCATTACTTATTCCTTGATCTGAATTTAATTCAGAAATATCGTTTTTGTCATCATCCGAGCCAGTCATTTCATCGTGAATATTTTCTTGGGTATTCAGTGGTGGAATATTTCCTTCTGTACTCCTTTGAGACACGCTATCTTTTAGGAACAGCTTATGTTAAAATAAGGCCACATAGGTGTCACCTTTACTCCTCCAGGATCACCAGATCGACCTTTACTTGCTTTTGCCAATTCTTTTCTGAAATTATCTCTTAAACCCCGCCATTTTGATTTGAGTACGTCACCTAAAAGTCAAGAAGAAAATGATCAGAGATGTTTTAAAAAGTTAAGCAAAAATTAATTGTTCTGAAACTCTTTGCATGTCCTTAAATTCTCTACATATGGGAAACTTTTTTATTATTTCTTTTTAAAAAAGTTTCCCATATATACACAATTTAAAAGGAGACGCAGTATATTTAAAAATGTGCAATGTGATTTTCGTTTGTACTAGCTTGGAACCTGATGTCTATCTGATACCTTGTTACGTGTTTAATTGGAAAACGTTTCTTTTTGATAACGTTCGTCATTTGGTCAAATTTACTTACTAAAAACAGCAATTTATTCTTAGGTTGAATGCTTCCAATTCACTATTTCGCAAATTTTTGCGCATCTCTAATTGCATTTAAATTAACGTATGTAACTTTCGTACACATCTCTTATTTAGTTGAAATAAGTCAAATTTAATACCTTCAGCGACATCTCTAAGATTTCGGAACATTTAATATAAAGCAGTTAAAAAGGAACCTGGAATCTATTAGGGTCAAATAATACATATACATATAATAAATATATTTTTTCTACACATTTTTAACTTTTGGCAACAATGATTAAATACAAATTTTTCTCAAGTTTGTAAAATTGATTTTTAAGGTGTTGGCCAATTCTTCTTTCTTCCTTTTTAAGAACACCCTTGATGGTGGATGTTGAGTTTCTAGAGAGTTTTTCGTTTCTGGGTCTGGATGCTGAAGCATCATTTTTTTTTGGGAAATGCTCACTTAAAGTAATACTTGGTTAAGTAAAAGTATTACTGACGCTTTTAAAAGGCGGATATAATTGATTCATTCGTCCACATCTTCGGTAAGTGGCACATGTTTCGATAACCTCATGGTAATTAAAATTGTTTTCAGGTTTACGAATATACAAGCATTCAATACTAATTCTTTACATATATAGACAGTTCAATCGAAATTACGTTGAATGTTCACTACCGGCTCGTTTGTCACCTGTAAGAGGTATGAACGGTCATAATTAATTAAACATCGTACTTATATTTACCTTCTTTTAGCATGTCTGTACTACCTACATTTCTAACGGCATTCCTTCTTAAATTTTCTGCTCACATTTTACTGTTACGAACATCCAAAGTACATGATTATCGCTGGAAGGCATAAGAGCCTTGCTGACATCTATGACCATATACATGAAGGCTGCTAGATCATTGGAATAGTACCTGAAATTTGCAAGATCAAATAAGTAGTAGTTTCAACAATAAAGGTCAGATTTTTTTTCCTTATCACCTGGTTACACCATTGTATTTCCAAATTTCAAATACACTTAGGAGGTTCTTAGTGAATTTCTACAACGAAAATAAATGGACTGATAATATTAATTTTGTAATCAAATAATTGACAATTGTTGCCTCTTAATTTCTTAATTAAATTTATATATTTAAGGTGCTTCCAGTAGTTCACTTTCACAAAATCCTTTTATCTAAAACGGTATATATATATATATATATATATATATATATATATTCACTAACTCAGTTTTGAATATTTTTGCACTCAATCAAAAGTAAAACTTCGATTAAATCATTAAAAGTGACTTGATAGACCGCACCCGAACAGGTTAGCTTCCATTTTGACTTAATTGATTCTAGCTTCTGTGTCTACATTCACCCAACGATTTAACTCCTGTTTTGATTTCAATATACTGGGTGTAACGATTATCTGTATTACATGAACTATTGCAAATGTTATGTACATTACTTTTCTTCTGGACATGGTTGTTCAGGCCAGTTTATTTCCTATAAATTTCTTGATTACTTTGTTTGTTACGGTAGTTATTTACTGTGGACCGAACAAGTTTTCCAATTTACTGTATACTGTGTGAAGCGTAAGGCAAGCAGGTTCATTAATTAAATTTTTTTTTGTATTATTTTTTATCTTACTAAACATCCCAATGGGATTATGTGTTAAATTAGCCAATTCCGAATACGAACAGTAAGATCTTACAGCGGGCGGAAGAGGGCATATAATAATTTTATATTTTTTCTAATTGAAATTTAAATTATAATTGCCGTGGGCACAAGCTGAGCCTCACTGCTTGCCATCGTGGGCTTTGGTGGAATGTTAATTTAATATTTTTTTTATTTTTTGGTAAATCCTGTTTCAGGCTTTACGGGGTTTACTCTCCTCTCAACATTTGTTGAGTATTTCCTTATTAAAGCCTGTGGCGCCTACTCATATCCGGTTCCTGTCTAACCACATGACTATCACTTTAAGTTATACCTCCAAAACACGACCGTACGCCTGAGCTTAGTCGAGCCCATTCCTTTTTTTATGCCATATGGTGGTTAGCCACGTAGCAACCTACATATAAATGAAATTTAAATCTGACGCTAAGAAATATAATAAATGTCCATTTGCTTTTGTTTCGTTTCAGGTATCTTTCGGCTGGACTAGTTTGGCATTCTCATTTAGAATGTCTTATACAACAATAATTAATTGTTTACGACACTTGTAGTATCATATGGGAAACTTTTCATGAAATCCATATGTCTTTTCCAACAGAAGACATGTTTCAATCAATTTCAAAGGACTTTCAGAATAAATGGAACTTCCCAAACTGTGTTGGATGTATAGATGGCAAACATATTCGAATACGATGTCCCTCAAATTCAGGATCAATGTACTACAACTACAAACAGTATTTCTCTGTAGTACTTCAAGCAGTTGCAGATGCAAATTACAGATTTGCCTGTGTCGATGTTGGTGCTTTTGGAAAACAAAGCGATGGGAGTATTTTTTCACACAGCTCTCTATATGATCATCTTGAAAATAAGTCATTAAATTTTCCAGAAGATAAAGCACTTCCACAAAGTAATTTAGTACTTCCACATGTCCTTCTTGGTGATGAAGCATATCCTCTTAAAACCTACTTGATGAAACCCTACCCAAAAGAGATTTGCAGGAAGAAGAAGAGGTTTTTAACTACAGACTATCACGAGCGAGAAGAATGATAGAATGTTCTTTAGAGATATTCACCTCCAATGGAGAGTATTGAGAAAAGATATGGAAATTCATCCGGATAAAGTTGATATAATTGTAAAAGGTACTTGCATTCTTCATAACATTATCATAGATCGGGAAGGGATAAACGAATCAAATCTCACACAAACAGAGACAACGACAGGGATACGCAAACGAAATAAATCTAGAATTAACAACATAGCAAATCAACAAGCATATATGATATTAGAAACGCGTTTAAAACCTATTTTAATAGTGAGATAGGCTCTGTTCCATTTCAGTATAATCATATTAAAATACTTACAATACCGATATTGCCATATCTCGTTTGTGATAATCTTTATTTGTTTGCTCCCATAGTGCCTTTCTTTCAAAAACTCCAAAAATGGTGGTCGGAAAAACAAACAATTTTGATTTTAAAAATCGGTCGTGCGTACATGCACATCACTGACGACTATTACGCATTGAATTTAACCAGTTCAATCTGCCGGCCGGTGTTTCAGGCGTCCGACTACGCACGAGTACGTCAGACTCGTTGATCATCAGAGTACGCATCTAATGTAACCACACGCTAACATAACTTGTTGTAAATAATTAAAGCAGAAGGAAATATATATTAACATGCGTTTTAAACTAGAACAAGTTGACTGTCTGTTTTATTTTTTATACAGATACTAATGTCACGTGAATAAGTGGGAAGTGGAGGAAAAGGAATTGCAGAAATCAATTTGCCACTGCTTTCGTTGGCGTGGATTGTTTCTTTCCACTGACATTTTTACTTTATCAGATGGAATCCTGCTACTTCGGTGCGGTTTAGCCAATTTCTCCACGACACTTAGTATATAGGACCGCCGCGATATTTTGGAGTTTGTAACTAAGTTGAACAAGGTATGTGCATTTATCATTGTCAAGTCCAGGATGTTGTAGAATACATGCACAGGCCATCTTCGAGTTCGCGCACGAACACTGTATTTACGAGTCATTTGGTCTACAACATCAACACCGTATTTAGTGTGGTTATAGAATTTTGTTTCAGGAGCTTTCTTTTCAGATGTGTCATCCACAGAAACTCCACTATACAGTGTACTGAGACTAATAACGTTTTTGTTTACTTTTCTCTGGTATGATGTCAAAACTATATCACCCACTTTGTATATAACAGTCCTCTTCAAAGGATCACGAGCCTTTTTTACGGATGGGGGTACCTTGAGGGTACTGACAAGACTAGTTTTTAGTTTCTTGAGCTCTTTTGCCAGATTTGAAGATGTAAAGAAACTATCTGTAGTTGCATTTCTTCTTTTGTCTAAAAATGGTTCAAGTAAACGTAGAACTACATGTTCACCTAGAGATCTGTTCTGAGGTCGGTTTTCATCTTTACCAAGGTATGGAAACCCGTTCAAGATGTATTGCACTTTCGCATCAGTGGCAATCCAATATTTCACCCCATACTTGTCAGGTTGCCCTTTTACTCAGTATATGAGTAACAACTCATATACTGAGTAAAAGGGCAACGACATTTGATGGAAATAATTGTTTACCTACAATAATGTTTTCTGTTGGTCTGTAGCAAGTAATACAATTTTCAAAAAATTTGTACCACAGTTCAGAAACCAAACAGAATTTGTCTGAGATTATTCTTTGGCGACGTGTAGCTTTCTCATCAAATCTCAAGAATCGCAGTATCTCAGTGAATCGATTTCTCGGCAAGGTTTCTGCGAAAAACGGTGGGCCCCACTTTTCACTCCATAAATCAGAGAGTTTTAGAGTTTTGCCACCATACGCTCCTCGAGGGTACAAAAGTACAATAAATTCATCAAGTTCTTCTAAAGACATAGCCCAGGAATCATCATTCAAAACTTTGCATGCTTCTAATTCAGTACAGTGTTTGATCAGGCGTAACATTGGTTCAGACACAAGAGATTTGTTCTTTTACAAAATTGTGTTCGACTTTTTTGGTTTTTAAATATTCATCGAAGTGTAATATATTTGCAAACCTACAGCCATTAACGGATGCAAACGTTTGCAACGATTAAAATGCTTACCATCAATAATTTCGTTCACCGAGCCTGATGCTATAATCTTACTTTCAATCATCATATGTGATAATCCACATTCATTGATAAATACTCCAATCGCCTTAAAAAATGTCATCATCAAATGAAATGGACCGAGATTATCAAATTTCGGGCTCTCTGTTGTCTGAATTATGAGGGCTACTTTAGCAATGGCCAAATCATATGTTACTTGGATAAATTTTTGATCACATTCTGCACCAACCTTTTGAGTCTGTTCCATTGTCAACTTTACTACTGATGTGTCTGTTGGTGATTAATTGATTGGAGTAAGATAGGATAATTTTTTTTTCGGAGTATTATCCTTTATAATTCTACAATTAAATCTCGTCCACATTGGAGTGTTTGGCACATGAAAAAAGAGTGAAGTCATATGTAAAAAATCAATAGTGGGTACAACAGAAAAAGTACTAGGAATAGATTGTTCTATGTTCTCAGTAGGTGTTAATCGTTCCATGATTTGCAATCGGTTATAAATCGGAACAAGTTCAGGAGCAATGGCTTTAAATGTTCGTCTTCTTTTTTCTGGTGGTGGTAATATGTCGGACTCATCACTTCTGGAATTGATATCACGCTCATTAGGATCATCATTATCAATATTTTGATAAATTATGGCTACGTTGTCATGTTTCTTTTCCATTGAGAGTATCAACGTATCTATCGAAGTTATCGAAGGCTACACCTGTGCATAACGACGATTTCCGAATAATGTCAAGTGGACTAATTTCAGAGCGATGTACCGATGAGTAAGTAACTTCAGTTTCCAGTTCTTCCAGTATAGTATAGTTGCAGCAATGTCCAAGACGATTAAGAATAATAAAGATTCTTCTACTACTTGTAAGACTTTTTATAGTCATAACAAGAGTTATGTGCTTTTAAGGTTTAATAGTACCATTACTCACACAAAAAATAGTATCAGAAGCCATTGAGTTGCTTAATCGAGTACAGTTAACACCATCTCTGCGACGAATATATTTGTCTCCTATCAATACATTCACAATTGATTAAGTCACTTGTCTTGATTTTAGATAGTAACTTTGATTTCTCGATATTTAAAATAGTGTTTCGTAGGACTAATGCAACTTTATCAATACGGTCATTCTCTTCAAGTGTCATCAAATCATCACCTAATAAATTAGTCCTTATGCATGATAACTTTTTTTTATTTTTTGATAAAATTTTGATTGATTTCTTGAATTGCTTTGTATTTTCTCTTCAAGGTAATGATTTGTCACTAAATTTACCTCTGACTGAGGCTGAAGTTTCAATTCATTATTATAGGTATCACATAGAGAAAATAACAGCAAACACTTTTTTTTTTAAACTTCTTCATCGATTAATGATACAATTTGATTAAAAATGCATTGGTGGATGCTTCGATTATCATGCCAGGAAGTATGTGGATTGTCATCAATCCACAAGAATGATGATAAAAAATAGTTTCATTTTTTGACTGTAAATTTCCCATCTTGATTATTTAATTCTTCTCTGATATTTTTTTGTAAATTGTTGTATCATTTGAGGAATGTAAAGTTTGTTGTTTACCTCTTGATTGTTTCTGATCTTTTCCACAAAAAAACATACTCGTGTGACATTTGAATTTGTTTCTATATTGTCCACACTTTTAGCCTCGGAAAAAAAAGGAAAAGGCCACATATTTCATTCCCTGCGGGCTGCTCAAGCTTTCCGAGCTCCTTCAGCCACAATCATGGATTCCCAGCATACATGCATACATTACGTATATATGTATGGTAGGATTAAGGATGGGTATGGTCAGGATAGGATCGGAAGGAACGGAGTTAGGGTTCTGAGGGGGAAAATACTACCCCAGCATTCGCCTAAGCAGCCGAACATGGTCTGCGTATACGCAGTGACCATGCCGCTACATGTGTATGAGGAAAACCCAAACGCATACAAGGTAGACAGTAACGGGAATCAAACCCATTACCTCCCGAATGCTAAGCAGCTGGTGTCACCACTACACTACCAGCTCGGTGCGTCATACAATTATTTAGCCTCAAAAATTACATTAGAAGTGTCAATCTCTTGAATATTGACATCTAAATTTGAACTTGAAGAAGTAGTATCTGGCGTTTCGCTAACATCTGCTGCAGTATTTGACACCGGAGTTAAACTAGATGTGCTGGGAAGATCTACTGTTGACGAGAAATTAATGTCAGCCAGGTTACGATATTTTGCCATTAAAGCTGTAAAACTACAGTAAAAATTTCTGTAATATCCATCGGTGTCATTCACTTGCTCAAGTAACTGTATACTATTATATTTTAGTTTAAAATTTACACGTATTTGTAAAACTTCGTTACACTTTTTCAATTTCTCTTCTACAAAAATTACAGTTCTACAACAGCAAACACTACAATTTAACTAAACTGACGCCATCCTGACTACGAGCAGCTGCTGTTGTCTATCTCGCTTGCGCAACTAACGCGTAAATGTCTGTACTTTTCCAACATGCCAAATCTATGTTCAACTTTGAATCGGTCTGGTTGGTAGTTTAACATCAGAATTACTGATTGCAAATTAATTTCATAATTGTAGGTAGGGGAAGGATGGGTAAGATGACGATAGTAAGCTTATTATATTTTTTCTCCACGTGATTTCAACATAACATCTTGTTTTTTATCTTAAAGTCATCGTTATACATTTACATTCAAATGATATTTTTATTCCTTTAATATTTCCACGTTTTCATACTTTTTTTCTACCTTAACGATGTGTCGTCATCTTACCCTCACATGCGGGTAAGATGACTTTACTAGGTGGGTAAGATGACGAATGCAAAATAGTACAGGCGGCATGGACCCACTACCGACAGAAGGAACAGGCGTACCATTCTTTACCAGAATCGTTGCAAATTAAGCAAAGTTCTTCTCTATCGCCCACATAATCGTTATCATCTTCTTTCTCCATATAAGTGATTGATATGGAGAAACCAGATGATATCGTGTCATCATCGAACTTCACTTGTCTGACATGTTTCGGTTTTTGACTCTTCTGTACTCCCTTCTTTTTTTGATTTTCAGCTTTTTTCTTTTAGTTTTCTTCCTTTCTCATACGATTGTTTTCTTTATTCTCTTTTTTGGTTTTATTCGCCGCTCCTTTATTTTGTAAGGCATCCTTAACAGGAGTACTAGTTGTGTGTAGTGATGGTAGCTGTTTCCTTTGTTTTTTTTTCTTTGCAAGCAGTACGAGGCAAAGAAGGTAAACCAGATGATTTTACATTAGACGGCAGCACCAAGGGTAGCTGATGAAGTATACGATTGCATCAGTGTTCACACTCGCTAAAGGAGGTTCGAAAGGCTTATCTGTAGTCATTTATGGCTTAAAGTCACAATCCTCAAATATTTGACAATTCAGAGGGACTATGCCGGTTGACTTATATCCTTGCACTGTATTTTTTATTGTGGCAACGTTGACATAGGCCACTCTGAATATTCCTACCACATCTTTAATGGTAATTACTTTTCCTAGATATTGCATCAAGTAATCGTTGCATGCTCGGCTATAAGCGATCTTAAAAGGTCCGTAAAAAGCGACGTCCAACGGTTACATGCGGTGACTTCTGTGCGGGGGAAACCGAGCACAGTAATATAGTTTTCTCAACATACATTAACTGCCTGTAGAGTCATGTGGAACGAATGGTTGTCCATACAAAACAAAATGGGGTTTTCCTTATACGGTCTGGCGTTTTTTATAAAGCGTTGTAACCATTCGAGAAAGGTCTCTACGTTCATCCACCCTGACTCATTACACACGCCCCAAGATCAACGTGGTGCATCATTTAAGAAATGCTATTGCATTCTGACTCTTGGGAAGATGAAAAATGGAGGAACATAATGGCTCACAGCACTAAAACAGCACGCCACGGTGACATTACTACCCTTTTCCGCAGAAGTTACTTTGATAACTCTACGGGTTCTTGTCGGCTTAGCACGTTCGGAGTCTTAGTAGGCACCGTAGGACAGCCAATCTCATCTATATTGTACATTTGATGTGCGACGAAATTTGTTTTGGTTAAAACTTCCTGATATAGAACAAAACATGATTCCACATTTGTTCTTTTAAAGGCTGTCAATCTCGCCGCGAAGTAACTTTAGGCTTTCTCAACGCAAACTTAAATGTCGCCATGAAACTTTGGATAAAATCTTTTCACACCTTTTTCTTGTCTTTATGAAGGCGGCGAGGTATCTTCAACGTTTCGGCGTAATCATAAACAATTTTCGAAAACTGTTCTAGGGTTACGTCAAATTCCCTTTTATTTAGGTCTGTCACATATTGCTTTAGGTTTTCCAGTTGCTCATTGGTAAATGTGGACCTGAATCTTCCGGCACTAATAGGCGTAGTCTAAAAAAAATACAATTTGTGGTTTAAACCCATATACTCTATAGAATCTCATAAATATTCACTGCGTTAAAACATGGTAAGCCTACGCTCAGAAAAATGGCTAGTTACGTTCTCAGAACATTTCTTGGTGTAGCGCCGCAGGGTCGCCTCTGGAAGATGTTCTTGCCGTGGCATTAACCCACGCCCCACCCTTCACCTCCGCCACACCCGCGGTCATCGACTCCTTTGCCCAACTCTGCGTGTTAGTCTTTCGTTGATAAATTTTACCCAGAACTATTCACTGCAAATTAATCATAAAGCTTTACAATAATTATAAACAGGTAGGATAAGACGACGAATTCGCCATCTTAACCGCTTGGCAAGTTCGCCAACTTGTCCGAGACGACTATTTTTAAATAAATTTTACAACACACAAAAATGGATATGTATTTTAAGCAAACTCTATAAGCTATGGACGTACAACAATATAATCATAAGGAAAATACTCACCTCCAAACAAAAACACTGAAAACACTTAACACAAATGATCTAAAGCTTATGTTGTAGTTCACGAATCTTACAAGCACACGTGGTCAAAACATAAATGGCGTCATCACGTCACAGAAACACGAGGGATTTCACTGGACATAGATTACAAAGAAAGAAGCACTGTGGATACACAATATATGTTAAGGATTTGGCGCTATCTATTAACCGTATCCCAAATTAAACAATTCGTCCTCTTACCCGACTCGTCCTCTTACCCGACTCGCCGTCTTACCCTCCTTTCCCCTACTTAAAAAACATCATATAAAAATTTCAGCCGTACTGAAATATTTTGAAAATAATTTTTCTTAATCAAAATTAGCGCTAGGCATAGTATAAACAATAATTAAAATGTCTGACAATATTACTTTTAGGTTTCGACCAGTTTAAAAAATTTTATAAAAAAAAACATCTTAAAATTGTTTCAAAATTTTTTATTTTACCTGTACAGGTACGATGCGCACTAATTAACGCAACCTCTACCGCTAGCCAGTTGGCCCGTATAATGTCAGGGAGAATGAGAGAGAGAGAGAGAGAGAGACAGCATATATGAAAACTGACCTACCTGTTCGTTTCTGCAACATTACAATCGCCTAGATTGCTGTCAGAATCATGTTCTTCACTAAACGTCAAATGACGGGTGGTGGTTGTTTTTAGGTATTTTAAACGTTTATGAAGAAACTTATGGAAAGAAAAATTGTAAAGCACCCTCTGATCAATTTATTAAAAGTCATAAAATATCAAAGCGATTGCATAGACTTCAGCAAAAATGAGTTAACAAACATCGAAAATCGTCAATTGATGGCATTCGGTAGTTCTAGTGTTAAGCTAAATTGAAATTAATTGTGCAAATCCTTATAATGTAATATCTGCAATAAATATTGGGATGTAGATCAAATTTTTTTAATTAAGCAAGTAAGTAATAATAATCTAGTGTGTTTTGTACGTACACTTTCATAACTAAATTTTCAAGAGATTACAAAGTTATTATGTTGTTTTCCTACATTTTATAATCTATTATGTAGCAGTAGAAAAATACCTATTCAATTAAGAAAATAAATTTCATCAAAATTGGATACATATTTCGCTTGTTTATTTCGTTTGTTTTTCAATACGTTTTATTAATAGAATATTTTTGTTAACAATTGAATAACAATTTAATTTGTTTTATTTTTTTGTTACATATAACTTTTCATTCGTTTATATTAATAAACATGAAAATATATAAATTAAACGTAAATTCAATCTAAGGGTCTTTTCACAAAAACTTATGTTGATAAACGATTTAAACATTTAAGTTTAAATCCCAGTGACGTGTTTATCTACCTTTATCTTTAATACTTTACGAATTCCTGACAAAAACAATGAAATTTTTTAAACGGACAAAAATTTTATACAAAACTATAAAAAAGTTTAACCTTTTTTCTTGAACTTTTACTGTTATCTACAGCCAGTGTTTGTTATGGGTAATATATTGCAATGTTTTTTATTAATGCAGGAAAAAAATTGAGCATAATGAATTTGGCAAAAATTTTTTGTTTCGTTTGAAATTATGATGAAACTTTCAACGAAAATGTTATTCAAGTGATTTTTATACGTATAAGTACTTGTTTAAGCATTCTTGAAAATCAGACCTAAGAATCTCTTAATACTTGTAAAAATCTTTCAATATTACTTTACTATAATGATTTTCTAACCGTACGAATTTTTTATCAAGATGGTTTTATGTTTCTCTTCTAACATTATATTTGAACGATTTTTTTGGCAAATGTACCAAATTTATGAATTTAAGAATTTACAAAAAAATTGTATTATTGATTGTTTTTACTTATTCTTTAACCCACAGGAAGGCGCGGAACTATTTTACATGATATTAGGCGCGTCGGTCTGCCAGTCCGATTGCTTTTTAATAAACAATGCTCACTTTTATTTAAACTTTTTTTTGTAGTAGAGGTGTAAGAAAACAAATAGAAGGTGAGTCATGACGGACGCCATGGAGTTTTATGAGAAAACTAGATATATATTTTTATTTTTGTTTCAGGGACTTGGGAATTGTGTAGGTACATTATGGCTAAATTTTTTAAATAATTTCAAATATACAGGGTGCTTCAAAAAGAGTGGCATATCATAGTTATGTTTTTTTAAATGGAATGCCCTATATTTTATCACATTTTTGAATTAAGTATGAAAAATAAGATAGACTTTCATTAGAGTTTCCTATACCTAAATACAGAGCGTTTTGATTTATTTTGATTTTTCTTAAATTGCGTTTTGGAAAAAATTAATTGTTAGCAAACGAAACTAAATTTGTCAAAACTGTATTTGCCAATTTAATTGCGAAAAATACTATAATGGGTGTTCAGATTTTTCGGTTGTATTATTAATACATTCAAACTATAATAGCTTCCTTCTCTCAAATGGAACACCCTGTATATTTTGGATCTGTCGTGTGGCCAATTCCATGATCTTCCTAAACGTACTAAGGTATTCTATACCTAAACCTTCACGTTTTAAAGTTATTAAGGTAATTTTGAAAGTTAAGGTTTTTTATGGGACTTACAGGACGTAAATGTTTTTACAAATAATGTTTGTCAATCATTTTTTGAATCGAATAATTATTAAAGATATTTCTCCTTTTGTGTGTCTGTGTACACATATTTCAAATTAGTATGCAGTAATTTTTAATTAAAACATTACTTATGAAAATATGTATATTGTAATGACAAAAAACGATGCTACCATTGCTACCAATCTGAAAATGACACATTTATTAATTAACAGTATGTAAATATCATTGGGTATTAATTATTTGCATTGTGTGGTGAATATCAAATAATTATTTTAAGTTAAAATGGTTTATTTGAAGCAGGAAAAAATTATATGATTTGATTTTTTTTATTTTATTTTATTGGTGAATGTTATGAAAATTGTTTATTCAAGTGTACCCCAACCACATTCATCCAATTAAAAAAGAACTAGAGAGGTTGTTGCAAACGTTTCTTGGGACGGGAAGTGTCGCTTACCCAAAACAACAAAAAATAAAAGTGATTACCAGTAACGAAAATAACGAGTTTTTGATATTAGGTTCCGTGGTTGATAATCCAAACACCAGTACTAGAATTATTGCGAGAGAAACAGGCATTAGTCAATCAAATGTCTCCAGAATTTTAAGGAAACACAAATACAACCCATATCATATGGAACAGATTTTGAAAGGCGAATTGCTTTTTGTTTAACAATCCTCGAAAAAATCGACGAAGAAGATAATTTTGATCAATACGTGTTGTTGACCGAACGTTTCATAATAATGGCCTTGTTAATCGTCATAACATAACTAACATTATTATGATACCCAAAATAAGCATTTATTGCATACGACATATCACCAGGATCGGTGGAGTATTAATGTGTATGGTGGAATAATTGGCGATTATGTTATTGGTCCATATTTCTTCGACGGTACTTTAAATGTTCGTAAATTCTTGCACTTTTTAAAAAAACGGCTTTTGGCTACTTTGTATGATGTCTATTCCATTACACATCAGACAAAAAATATGGTTACAATTAGATTGTGCCCCTGCACATTTTTTACGACGTGTAAGGGAATATTTAGACCAAAAATTTCATAACAAATGGATCGGAAGAGGTGGCCCAATTAACTGGCCTCCTAGATCTCCAGACCTTACTCCGATGGATTTTTTTATGGGGATATATATATATATATATATATATATATATATATATATATATATATATATATATATATATATATATATATATATATATATATATATATATATATATATTGCGATGGTTATAAATAGGTACAATAGGGGGGTAGAGTTTTATCGAGTTCAAATATTAGATAGTATGCAAGTTCAAATAAAGTTGAAGAAGTTAGACAATTTGTTATGAGGAAAATATAGTATACGAATATAAACAGATGGTTTTTATACAATAAAACAGGCTTTATGGGGTTTGCACAATTATGTTGTACAATGCATAAAAACTCTGCGAACTATAAACAGGGTTATGGTACGAAGACGTTATGTTGGTAGATCATAGGCTAAGTGCTTAAAAAGTGCTTAAGAAGTTAAAGTGCCTTTGAAACGTATCTAAGAACATGAACAATACATGTGCAATGTGAAATTAACAATATAAATACAATTTGTGTACAAAAACTTACAAAATAAGTTAATATTATGAAAGTATGAAAGTATAAAATTAGAAACTGTAGAGTACAGATAAAGAGTGATTGTGTTAGAGACATATATAGGAACAAGTTAGATATACATTACAAGTGATATAAACGTTTAAAACGCAAAGTTAAATTAAATTATGTAAAGTTAGGTTAAGTACAAAATTTAAGAATTTTACAAATTTATAGCTTATTTAGGACAAGATACGTTCATAATAAATTATAAAAGCATATAATAAAAGGTTTCCCTTATTTTTACAAAGAAATTAACATTAAATATGTAATTTAAACATAAATTTAAAAAAGTTGGGTTAAGTACCTAAAATTAAGGTATTAAAGTAGAAATTTTGCTAAAACTATGTAAAATGCTTTGAAATAAGTGTGTTCTTATACAGTTTTTTATGCAGAAGCTGAATATGTCATCAGTTTAGCGGTAAAATATAAAATTTGTTAGATATTAGTAATTTTAGGTATAAAATTTTCAGAAGCTAAATTGATGAAGCAAATTATAGCATGTCAGGTGTCTATTTATGCAGAATTTTGTCCGGAGTTCAAAAATGTATTTAAAAAGTAAATCCGAATTGAACTGAACAAGTTATGGTATAATTTATGTTTTAGTTAAATTAATTTTTTTGTTTAGACCAATCGAATGCAAGGATCTTTCGCATGTAATGTTAAAAAAAATTGAAAGCTTTGGTATCCAGTTATAAAAGGAATTGCTCCTGATTTCTCACTCTCTTATTCTTTTAATCCTCTTGTGGCTAACACGTCATAGTGCTAATAGTGCATTTTTTAACATGTAAGTTAAAATTTTCGTAAATATTATCGGAAGTGAACCGCGATTAACGTCTGAGACTTCAGAAACAATCGATATAATAAATAACAATTTTTAAAACTGATGTTACCGGTTATAATTATCGACACTATTGTTTTGTTTCATTTCGAAATCTTGTTCAACATCGGTTGATGTGCATTTTGTTTATTTAAATAAAATTCTTCTGTTATTTTTGGATGTGATATTTATTTTTCTCAAAAGCGATTGAGGTTATAAAATAATTTTAACTTCAAATTGGTATCTAAAATAAAAATGTTAGCAATTATAAAATTTTATGAAAGAATAAATTACAAGATTAATCCGGAAAATTAGTGAATATTTAAATCAATAGTTAAATAAATATTCAATTAAAATAAAGGTGCAATTATAAAAGTAAATGAGCATCTGATCCAAGTGCAACGTATTTATCGCAAGTTAGGGAAGCTGGAAATTTTTTAAATTTTATGTTAAAATTGCGAAATTTTGAAAAACAAAAAACTTATGAACAACATGTCCAATGCCCCACCCAAACGAGCCGCTTATGAGTACAACTAAAAAATCATATTCAAGCCATACGATTGGGCATATTCCACTAAATAAATGTACAGAACGCTATCATTTAAAGGGAAACCGTTTTGAAGATATTTGAATTAAACCGATGTTAGAGCGCCATCTTCTAAGAGCTCCAGCTCTCTTAGGAAGTATTTTTGTATTAAGGTAATCTACGTTAAATCGACATAAAATCAGCTCTAGAATCTGCAGTTTTCTTTTGTGAAAATAATTTGTGGACACCCTGTATATATACAAGGTGTGTCGACGATAGCATGTTAGACGAATAATGAGAACGGAAAAACCGATTTAGCTGAAAATTTGTAACTATATAAATGAACATGGTACTGAAAATATTTTCATAGCGGTGTCACTTCCGATTATACCGGAAGTCGATACCAACTTTGTTATTTTAAATACAATGCCCCCATTTTTGTTATATTTTCGGTTTCTCCACAAAATTTTACGTCTTCTACTACCAGATTTGGCGTACCTATCTTTTACCATTATTAAGAAAAAAAATACTTTCAGTCGTTAGCAGCGAAAATTTTAATCTACTGAAAAATTAATATTTCATGAAACATAAAAGGCAAATAAGCGAAACTTGTACAACGGTTAGACATGATTTCATTATTAGATATTTTTGAAATTTATTTCTAGGGGAGGTCCGGGAGTAACGGTAGTTAAAAAAATAAAAAATGTCAGAGTCATTTTTTTTTAATTGCAAATGTGTTTTTTTTATATTCTCATTCGATGCAGATTGAATTACCTATCTGCTGATATATCATGTTCCTATATCTAAACTGAATTATTTTCGTGTTATCTGCTTTTTTTCTACTTTTCTTGGAGATGATGTAGTAAATACGGCACCGTAAATTAATAGTGAGCTTTGCAATTTGTTTTGCTGCCTGTCGTATGATATCTTCAATCAGTTGGCTATGCAATTGAATATTGAATAATATAATTCTCAATAAAGTACAGTTTGGAAATTGTTGATTGTTTTTCCCATTAGTTATGCATTTTTTGGTATTTAAATGATTTTTCGTTTTTGTGCGAAAATTTCGATCAATATTCTTGCATAGTATTTTAAATAACGCAAATCTAGAACGACTTACTTTGCAATTATTAAGATATAAATTAAAATATAAACCACAGGTGTCATTTTTCCTATTCATTAGTACATTTTTTGGTTAAGGAATTCATTCCTTCTTTATGTTTCAAAATGACTTTTGTGTTATTGAAGTAACAACCTTTTATTTGTAATATTTGGTGGGTAACCGTAACAGAGAGTAACTAAAGTTTAAGCCTATTATTTTATCCTACACAAACTCAACAAATATTACAAATAGGGGTTGTAGCTTCATTAATAAAGAATATAAAAGTTATGAATAATTTTTTGTGTGATGTGAACAAATCCAAACAGACGCTGGAGCTTGTTACTACTGCTTGTACTACTTAATTTTAGAATTTTTTCAAAAAGAAATCAGTAATACAAGATGCGTCATAAATAGTAAAAAGATGTCAAATGTAATAAAAGTAGGTACCAAAAGCTCAATCGAATTATTGACAGTGATAGATGCTGCGTTTTATCATCTGATAATGATAAAGTGATATTCTGAACTGAGAGACAAATTTTCGTGACCTAAGAAGAAACGTGAAACTCTCTAATCGAAAGTGTTCTTTTATATTCAGTGTCTTATTTTTAATATTTAATCATTGTGGTAGTAACTCTGACACAACATAGAAATATTAAAAAATGAGCGAAATAAGCTGCGATACGATATTAAGTATTCACGAAACGTTTAATTTATAAAACCCTCATTTTATCGTATGAATGAAGTAAGTACTAAATATACAAATAATAATGCGAACAAAACTATTCATGGCTCCTCATATCATTTAATGTTTTTGCATTTCCTTTCGTATTTTTAACAGTTCTTTGCTTAAAATTGCTTTCAAAAGCTCATAAAAAGATACGTACTATATTTAACGTGAGATTGATTAAAAGAACTGTTTCATTTGTAATTAGTGCAAGATATATTTTAATCAATACACAACTCTAATCTCCACTTCATTAGGTCACTTATATTTCACATGTATATTTCTTACTTTCATCAGCAGTATTAAAACTTTAAGCACGACATAAATATGACCTTACGTTTAAAGGATTATTGTTGCAAAGAAAAAAGTTAAAAATATATCATAAATAATCACAACCCTTAAGGTATGAAGAATGATTCATTAGAATTATAATTTATATTTATATTCAATATCACAAAGCCGATGGAATTTCGAAGTATACTAACTTGCCACCCGTTAAATTTCAAGAGTGCGGGGTTTGAGCCCCACGTTGGTCGCCACTTGTAAAGGTTTTTTTACAAGCCCCCATCAGTTAGTGAATGTCTTGTAAAGTACTTCTTCATTTTAACCTTTTTATATGTAGACAATTAAATTTCTGGGTCAACCCTTTTGCTGGCTTTAGTAGAAGAACAAGGAGAAGTAGATATTGTTGTTAACCGATAAAATACCACAATATTTAAATAAATATTTACAAAAATAAAATAAGTACTCTACCAAGATTACAAGCTTAAAGGGCGTTCTTCATCTGCCTTTGGTCAACCTTCCATACGTGGAGGGATGAGGGGTTTCTGGATTTAACAGATTGCTATAAGGTACCTCGCACAAGTGGCGAACTCTAACTAAATTTATTGTCATGTGGATAAAGGCTTTTATATATTACACCGCTATTGATAGATGAACAAGGGAAAAATTTACTCGAACTTAAGGATTAAAGTACAGCACGAGGATTATAGCAACAATTTGGATTATTAACTGCAAGTGGAACTTGTTAAATTATGATGAATTTTGATTTGTGGATGTTATTCTTATGTATACACAATTATATATATATATATATATATATATATATATATATATATATATAATGACACATGGGAAAAATTTTCATTATTGAAATTTCTATAAAACTCTATTTGCGGTTCGTTTTTGCATGTCTGACAACAAAAAAATTCATTGTGAAATTTGTCACGTGACCATAGATTTGGCGGGAATTTTGAAAAATGTTAACTGTGATGCCGAAAAATGGGTCAAATTGACAAGATATCGAAAAATTGTATTAAGAAAATGTATTTAGAATGTAACAAAGACTACATACACCAATTTTCAACCAAATCAGAAAAAAAAATAAAAATACTATTTATTCCCCTATTATTACGAAACATCATAAAATCTTGTTTCACCTGGAAATAGTTTTAATAACATAAATTACATAATTTTAGGTATTTTAAATTATGAGGTGCACTTTAAAGAGCAATAATTTTCATCCTTATAAGGCGAAATATTTGATTTTTCCAAAGCCAACTTATTAAATTCAAAAATATGGCTAATTTCAAATGTACTAATCAATATTAAATTTAATAAGGATAAATAATGTGTTGTTAAGTTTTAATTACAAATATTAGTTAGTTTACATTTTAATTACCGGTTAAAAATATTAGATCAGCTCATGCGCTTCAATATACAGGGCATGAACACAACCAGTGACGAGGCTAAATCGTATTTTCTAAATTTTCCTCTCTCAAATTGTCTATTTTACAAATATCTGATTAATTTTGACCTAAAATGATGTAATTTATGTTATTAAAACTATTTCCAAGTAAAACAAGATTTTATGATGTTTCGTAATAAGAGCAGAGGGGAATAAATGGTATTTTTATTTTTTTTTCTGATTTGGTTGAAAATTGGTATATGGTGTCTTTGTTACATTCTAAATACATTTTTTTAATACAATTTTTCGATACTTTGTAATTTGACCCATTTTTCAGCTTCATTTCTAATCATTAGTTTATAGGGTAATTTTAAGTTTCAGATTTACTAACATTAGTATTTAGATTTTCTACTTTATAACTTGAGTTAAAGATTTTTATAATGAACCTTATTATTATTTCCAATTTTACATTTATTACATTTACGGTTTACTTGTTTTCCATAAAATAAGTTGGCGTCCGAGGTATTTCAACATTTATTTACAGGTTGAAGTTACACCTTTTTTTGTAAAGCGAACATATCTAACCAAACACACTTTTTCTAATTAAAGCAAATCAAATGTTAAGAACATGGCCCGTTTAATCGCCGCCTGAGCTGAAGGCACAAAGTCTTCTATTTATTATTTGGAGTATAAGTAATATTAGGGTTGGAATTATTAACAACAATCTCTACACCCAATTTTTATTATTTTTATTACAACCGATGTTAATTTGATTACTTCGTTAATTCCTTTTAGACCATACTGGGAGCTACGTTAATCTGCTGCCCATTAACTGTATGATCCTGAAGTAAAGTCAATATTCTTCGCTACATGTTTCTTCTATCTACGGAGTCCATCTAAGTGTCTTAAAATTTCTATATTTAAATAGTAAGAGCTACATTACAAAGAGCGCAAGCTGTGCGATCATAAAGTACCTTACAACTACATTGACTTTAGTAATTGTAAACATTTTGTTTTGCATGATATAACTGCATTATATTATTTCTCTATTATTTTTAATAATAAAAACAAAGGGGCCTTTATAACATCTGTAAGGTAAAATAGTGATCATTGTCTTACCAATACAAATGTTATGTTTTATCAAACATTAAGACATATTTTACTGACACATGAATCGGCGCATGTTCATGTAAACGATTTTGTCTATTTGTGTGCCCTACCGTTACTAGTTGAAATCAAATATTTTACTGACATTTCAGTTACAATTTTGTTTTGCAAATTTTTTTCTAGAAGATTTTTCTTTTTTAAAGTCAACAATAAATGATACCTCAACGGTGCCATAATACACTATAATAATAATTATTAACTTATCATTTTGCTACCGAACTTCTATTTACAAATTAGAAATTTATGAAAATATTCATACGTTCGTTCAATTTAACTAATATCTCAAGGGTTATCAATGATTCTGTTTATTTCTTCATTTTTGGAAAGAGAGTAATATACAGGATGGTACAAAAATATCAAATCATGGTTTTAACTTGGTTATTTGAAAAGTTACAAAAAATATTCAATATAAAAGTGTCATTACCATGCATGGTTTGAGTTTTTTTATTTTGTTGATATCTTCTTTTGTTTTGTTGCTATGGGAACCAACTTTTTGTTACTGAATAGAGGGAATATGCTTGTTTCAAAATGACAAGAAAGGTAAGAGTGTCATTAAAAAAAGGAGAGTTAATACTAACAATTGCAAAAAAAAAGAAATCCGCGGTACACTTACTTATATATTTTTTTACTAATACACAATCAAAAAATTATTTATTTTATGCTAAAATAAGATCGCTTACCTCCTGCCAATGATGTTATGTTAACAACTACTGGTAGAAATTTTGTTATTGTAAAATATAATCAAAAGATTCCAACAGTTTTAAACATAAATTTCGGCACCAACAAACAATCCATACAAAAGCTAAATTTCGACTGTTCAGTGTTACAGGTAGGTCAGTTACCCTTCTAACAATGACGAGTAGTGACATATAGTCTTTAAAATGATACATTGTGTGAAAATCATGAGAAAAATTGAGTAATATTTATGTTTGTTCGTAATATAGGAATCCATTCAGTACATTGATGAATTTTATTATTTTAGGATTGTTAGTGGAAAAGAATGTTTTAATGAAGAAATTATGCAGAGATTTAAATTGTTTGAGTACGAGTGTATAAACAGGCAGACCGTTTAGTTTGCTATATTTAAATGGAACCATTTTCACATTCTGTGACATTCTGATGTAATTATCGTTTGGAATTCTTAGTTTATATCAATTGAATTGTTTGCATAAAATCGACAATGTGAAATAGTGACATCCTGTTTTTGTATCTTTTGTAAATATTGTTGAGAACTTATTAGACTCAATTTACAGTAGTTGGTAGTGTTATGTTATATTTCGTGCACTCTCTGAATTGACAATTTCTTGTTTCTTTTTTTTTCATCGTTGAGTTTCCATGTAAAATGATGAGTTGTCATTTACCGAATCTACTTTTAGAAAAGGGGACAGATGATTACCTCCCTTTTAGTTCAGTTGAAGTATAGATCTTGAGAGTTGAAGTTAGCAGTTCTCTTTTATGCGGTTATGAATTACAGTTACACTATAACAAATTTGTTTATTGTTTACCGTTTTACTGAGGAACTCCAAGTTCAATAGGTGAAGTTGAAGATTTCCAATTTAGGCTAGTGCTAATCAGGAAAAAAAATGGGTCTTCAACATTTAATCAGCGTCGTTGTCACGTATGTGTATTCTTCGAGATTATAGACATCATTACCATATTTTAAGAGTAATAGAAAAGTATCGCGTGCTATTATTTGGTAAAGTTAAAGTGCCAGCTTATTATGTGTTTGGATATTCATATATAAGATTACTTAAAAGAATGTGCCCACTCAGGATTTTAAATTTTACGATTCATTGTAGTTCTAACGTTTTGATTTTCAGGAAGCTTTTCTTGTAATAAAGTCAGTTATTGGATTTGATTAAATTTTGATGAAACGGAATTTCGCAGATAATAATAATAATATTTTTTATTATTGTTATTTGTACATATGTTTTGGTGTTTATTACGCAAGAAGAAGTAATTAATATTACTTCTCCTTGACATTTGCGACTGCTGTTGAATATGTGACGCAGCATTATTTTTTTTAGGTGTCAGGTTTTGTTGACGAATTACTTTTGTTTACACCCCGCTGTCTGTTAAATGTTTTATTGATTGTATTTGCCCTTTATATACATTTTTTGTTGTTATTTTAATCATAACATTGATGTAATTTTTAGGCACTTATTTACCTTCATCAATTTAAAAGCACGTTGAGTTTATTTCGCACCGAAATTAAAGCCATTATCGTTCAGAAATGTAATGTGAGCTTTGATGATTTATTTTATTGAATAGTAAGTGACGTTTGATTCAATTGTAGAAACTTTTAAATATTCGATCGCGTTTTATTTATTCTTGTTGTGACGCATATTCATTTTAAATTGAACAATTAATTACCGCGTTGGCCAGTTTTTTTCTTGGTTAATTGAGTAAATAATTTTACGTGGGAGTTTATGCCGAAGATATATAATGGATTTGAGTATTATTATAAGTAAAGTACAGGTCGTAGGTTCAAATCCTACTCGAGGTAAACTTTTTATTTATGTATTTAATAAAATTAATAATAATTTTTGATTTGAGTATTAGTTTTCGCAATTTTTCCAGATTTTAAAAGAAGCTTAAAATTTTACTTAAGTGTAAGTGAGCTTTGCGTAGGTATTTTTGAAGTAGAATATCACGTTTATAGTTTCCTGTTAGGTCATTAAGATCTACGTCATGACATTTTTCCCGCTATAAATTTATTTAACAGGTGGCGCCTTAGCGACATTTTTTTACTGATTTTGACTTTATTGAGTTGTGGTGAGTGACCTTTCGGATTGATGAGTAAGAACCGCTCGATACCAGTGAGCTATGTCGTTACCATGTACTTTACGTTTACGTGCTGATGCTCTAGTGTCATTCACGTAATAATAAATGATTTTCAAATTGGACTGAACGCTTATATTTACATTGCACAACAGAGTATGTATCTATGCGGTTCTAACACATAGCATTTAAGCTAGAAAATTGTAAATATCCAGTGTTTGTCACCACAGGCGGTGAGTTGAGAAAAACACCTTCGTTATGGGAATTATAAATGAGTTATTCCTCCAACAAAAAGAGATAGGACTAGTTACATCTTGTTGGAGCACAATAAAAATAATTTCAGTTAAAATATTTAAGCAGTGACACTCAAACTGCTACGTTTATTTTTAAAACGATACAAATACATTTATAATATTATATTAAATGGTTTACAATTCTATCAAGTACATCATTACGTAACAACTGTTATGCAACCTTGGTCCTGCAGGGTTCTTCTTGGAAGTTGGTGTATAATGAATTCCATAATTCATAAAGAACTAACGTTTACTAGTTAACACACATTATATTTAGCCTGGTGTACTACTAATGATTAATAATGACTAACTTAAGTAACTAACACTCCTTTATATCTTTTAAATGTATGTTACCTACTTATTTCGTTACTACAGGTTGCTTATTTGCATTTATCTTTGTTCATAATGTAACTACGTGACATCATTTAATGTTTACTACATACTGTTTAACAATTGAATTGCAATAAATACTATGACGATATCTAATTTTAACTACGGGCACATCATCTCCCTTCCTGGTGGAAAAAAATTTTGTTTACAAAAATTTTTTTTTAAATCCAAGGAAACTAAGTGTATGTATAAAGATTAGTACATAATAAACATAACATTCAAGTGTTTTATATAAATACATTATTAAAGTGATTTTCACTGTTGAAGCTCTTAATTCATTCCACAATTACACTAACCTAATTGGCACTTTATTCATAAAAATTATATAGTCTATCTTTATGAACTACCATTGACTTTCCCATTCTGTCAACGATTCTACAATTTAGACCACTGATTTCATCAAACGGACCAATATAAAGTGTGTCTAATTTATTTTTTCTATTCTCTTTATTTTTCGTTTTTGTTTTTCGTCTTCTAATAGTTCGGACGCCTTTCTGTGAATACCTAATCCTACATTGACACTGACGCGGACTTTTATTGAACAATAACGTGTATGGAGCAATATTTGTCACTACACGAGGTAATGTATTATAAAACAAAACAAAAATACTTTACTAAATTGTCCTAATCACTATCTTTTAAGAAATTCCTATAAAATGTTACTAACGCTAAATGAGATTTTTAATTTGATCATAACATTTGATAATGGTTTGGAGTGACCTTCTTATGCGTAATATCCATTAATTTCATTACTTCACTGAAAAGTTTAGACATAAATTCAGATCCCAAATTAGTAAGGCATACACGAGGGTTACCATACACTAAAATAATGTTTTCGACAAAAGCTTTCGCCTCTGTAAGAGTTGTTTTGTCTTTAATTGCGACTGCAATTAAATACTTCGATAGTTCGCACTGAACCACTAACACATATTTAGAACCTTCTTCCGTGATTGGCAAAGGACCAACCAAATCATATGTTACTATATCCATTATTTCTGGAGGCGTTGGCGTGATCTCCATGGGTTGTACTTTGGAAACTTTGCTTTTATTTTTAGCCATATTCATGAAAAATTATTTACTTTTTAAACTTTTGTATAATTTTTTCGATCCCATATGACCACCAATTGATTTATAATTGTGGTAGTTTTCGATAAGTTTCATTTATTCATTTTCATTTTCTATTTTAATGTGTACTGGGTGTATGAAACATTTCATTTGCTGCTTTCTTCACTTCATTTACTTTAAAGAATTTAAACAATTTATCATTCTTACGTATTTTTACTTTAAAGACGTTACACTCTCCAGCTATCCTTACGATGCTATGCAAAACCGCTGCTAAAGTTGATTTGCCATTAGAAAAATGTACTCTTTGATGATCGATCATTTTCTTTTTAGATATCAACTTGATATCAACTTAATTTTCGTAATTATCGGTTCTTACACTATGCATTTTTATTACTTCATATGTATTAAAAACTTCTATGATTTTCATATTCTCTTCAATTTTATTCCTTTTTTTATGTTCTTCTGGTACCATTTATTCATAACTTCTATATTTCCATTATTTTCTGCAGCTTGTAGTTCTTTGTTCTTCTTGTTCTTGTCTTCTTACTCCAGCTCTTATTAGCACATTAACGTGTTCTACTTTTTCGGGTAATTATCAGATGCTGCTTTATCTACATAACACCTCTTCAGTTTCACTATAAAATCTTCTATTTCCATTGCATGTTTGACACAATCCTTATAATCCTTTTTACATTTTTGCAGAGTGTTTGTTATCGATTCAATCGTATCTCTTTCTTCAATTTTTCTATAGCTGTGTTAATATAACGAAAATGTATTTCACAAGATGTCTAATAATTGTAGACATTACATGAAATGCAAAAGTAGTTCTGACGTTTTATGAAATACAACACTTTTATTGCAGAAAAAAATACCTAGGTATTTCAAATTTAAAAAAAGAGTATCATATACCAATATTTCAATAACAAGACAAAACTACTAAAAATAAACATAAATGGAAAAATTTAACTGGCCATTCTCCTTACTTGTTAACGCAAGGTAATGATTGGTGACAACGACTGTTGCATAAAGTTTTCTTGTTTCTACATACACACCTACCACTGTTACACTGCGCCTTTCATGGTTTGCACGTGCACTTAACATAGCTTGTCCGCCACTTGTTTTCATCACTGCTTCTCTGACCGACAAGAATTTGGTTTGATCAACATCTTTAACTGACAAAAACGACGCACCAGCTAGTATTAAGCTTTCTGAGCCAAACCAACTTTTTATAATTTTCAAGCAATTTGATTGACCCCATTCTTTTGATCTATAACCACACAAGTCATATTTGGAAGATCGGACGGGCTTCTATCTACTTTCGGTATAATAAGTAGCACATAATCACCTTTTTGCACTTTATGCAAATCACAGGAATGGGCGCTCATTTTCTTTGCTGCAAGTTCCATTTTTATTCTTGAGCGGTTTCGTGCCCTGTCGTTATTTCTTGACAGCATATACAACACGGATTTAGAGGGGATTCTACTTCATACTGGAGCTTATGAATATTTTCTGATTCGCAGTCCTCATTATTATCGTGTAGGACAGTATTTCCAGGAAAGCATTGGTATTCAGACTCTGCAGTGCGCTCTGTGTTGTTTTGGGTTGTGTCTACAGTAATATGGGGATCTTGAACTCAAGAATGACCTTAATTATCATCGACATTTTTGGATTCATTGAGAGAATTTTAAAAAATGTCTTGTAGTTCCTCTTCCGTTTGTAACGTGTTAGCCAGTGGCAAAGAAATATTACTTGAAGAAAATCCTATTTAAGGATCACATGCAAACAAAGCTTTGTATGGCGAACGACCAATGGTTCTGTGAAAAGAAATGTTTTTTTGCCACTGAACAATTTGCAACCCGATCGACCATTTCTTTGAATTATTGTCGGCCATCCACGCAATACCAATATCTTGATTGGACTTTTCTATACTTCCCTGACTTTGAGGGTGTCTAGGTCTACCTTGTACAATCAAGCATTCCGGCCACATTTGTTTTAATTCTGTGATAGTATGGTTGATGAATTCGCGTCCATTATTGCTTTGTAGTCTTGGGAGCCCCAATAAGAAGAAAAATGCTCAATAATTGATTAGCAACTTCTTCTGCTCGTTTTGTTTCCAATGGTCGTAATAATAGAAATTTCGTCGAATGGTCTTGGTAGTTTAATATCCATTTATATTTTCCGTCGGAGTTGACTGAAAATCAATCAGATCTACTTAACCTCGTTCGTTAAAGTATTTGGAAACAATTGGACGAGCAACAATTTTCTTTCTTCTATGTTTCTTCTCATTATATGACTTACAGCATAAAATAAACAGCGTAACAGCGGGTCTAGGAATACTATACTTTGACCTTGAAGCTGTCTCCATTTTCATTCTTCCGCTGTGACCAGTTTTATTTACGTGAAAGTCATACAATTTGTCGTACTGATCTTTATAAGCCACTACATAAATAATGTCATTTTCGGAGTTCTGTTTCTTTATTAAATACGTTTGGTTTCCAACACTAAGTACATTGTAAGTACTAAGCAGAAAATACTCTCGTCTTTCTTTTCGTTCCCTAAAGGTAAAAAAAATAAGACTAAAGCTCACTTCACATAACCAACTTCAATATAGGCAAATTAGAAATTTTCTAATTAAAAACAATATTTTTTAGTTCGACAATCCTCAAAATTGTTTTATGTCATACTTCGTTATTATTTAATCATAACAACCCTGCAACAAGGCATGTTAATTACTAAATAACACCCCTTAACGTGATAACCGCATTTTAAATAGCAACGGGCGTTATTTTTTATAATATACAGGGTGTGCAAATAGTATTGCACCAAATTGGATTATGTAGAAACGGTTTGACATTTAGATTTGACATTTGGTGGGGTTAAAACATACATAAATACCCATATTTTGATATGAGTTTGGTTTGTTTTGTGCGACTGGTGTTTGTCAGAGGCAGCCATCTTGATTTTTTTTAAATTGGAACCTAGGTTGAGTTTGGTGTCATTTGACAGGTAATTGATTTAGAAATACACTACGGTATATCATAAGCTTATTTATTCTAAAATAACGAAGAAAAAGCCAAATTAACTTTGTAGCGGGAACATTTTCTGGACAAAGGGCTATAAATAAATACGACTTATACAAAAATTTAATTCAAATGTAGCATTTCTGTGTTCTCTACTGATTGTTATCATGTTTAGCAATTTCTAATACTCTTTATCGCTTTTCTAACTCGAACTGATAGTAAATACTACAATACGATATTATCATAAGCTTGTTTTTCTCATGTAGAGTCGCATGCAAAATACGGTTTGGTTTCTGTGGAAATAAGTGTGTTTATACCGTTTGTCAAATATTATAATAAATCTGTCTTAAGTTAAGATGGGTAAACGAAAATGAATTTGTCCGCGATTGAGCGCATTGAATTATTAATAATTGTTTGATTCGGTGATCGCAAAAGGACCCATTCTGAAGCTTATGATATACCGTGCTGTATTTCTAAATCACTTACCTGCCAAATGACACCAAACTCAATCTAGGTTGCCATTTAAGAAAATTCAAGATGGCTGCCTCTGACAAACACCAGTCGCACAAAACAAATGAAACTCATATCAAAATATGGGTGTTTTATGTATTATTTAACCCCACCAAAGATCAAATCTAAATGTTAAACCCTACATAATCCCATTTGGTGTGATACTATTGCACACCCTATATAATAATAAATGTAAAATAAGAATTTATCAATCTAAACGCCAATCTATTTGTAAAGACTGTAGCCAATTTTGACACAAATTTACGTTTGTGTAATAAGGTACTATTGAGGTTAGATTTACGTTTTACTTTTAGCCGTTATTATTTCACTAATAATTGATGTAATTTTATCCTTTGAGTATGGTTTTTTAGCTGGTTTTTTATTATAGTAATTTTGTAATTTTTCATAAAACAGATTTTTGTCAATAATCACAGGAGTAGCATTCTCGTGGTTGGTCGCCATTTTAAGACAACTAAGTACACTAATCGTCTAAGTAAGTTATACAGGCCTCTTTGTGTATTCATTAAAAGCGTAAAGTGAATCAACGTTTCATCTAATGCCTACAAGTATTAGACATCTTGTGAAATACGTTTTCGTTACATAATGTGTCAGCGCTTCATGAACTGTCTAGACTGTTCATGAAATGACCAATTTCGTTATTTGGCTGCGACATATACAGGGCTTTTCACGATGAGCATTAATTAGACGTTTCTGGCAAACCAGACAACGGATCAACCTGAAAATTTGACAGTATGCATAAATTAATATGATCTACACGCCTAAAATATTTTAAATGTTGCGGGGTTGCCGCTTCTACTATAAATGGGCGACTACTTTGATTTTTCGAATGGAACACCCTGTATATAATATCATATTATGATTTCCTATTATTTTGTCAACAACTTCATGTACTATTTCCCTATACCTATCTATTACCGTTTAAGAGATATAAATTAATTTCGATTTTTTTTTTTACAAAACAAGTACTTTTATAAACGCTGAGCTCTGGTACTAAGACGATCAAATTCGAAATGGAGTAGAATGATACCATGAGGATCTTCACTTCGAGTCATATTTTTATTTGCCTCATACAGGGTCTTTAAAAAATGCAGATATTTTGTTCACATGAACAAAGGAGTGGAAGTCAATTTTTTCAAATGGAACACCCTGTATATTTACACATTTTTGAGCTCTACATCCAATTTTAAATTGACTTTAATCAGATAATGCTATTTCGATTTCGAACCGTTTTCGAGATAAACTGTTTCAAACAGCAACTGACGTGTTTCCTTGTATTCATCACTTATTTTTGAAATTTAACAGATTCCGTTCGATGTTCCTTCATCACTTACAGATAATACAATGAATAAATAATTATTAAAATATTCTTCAACCATCAAATAAAACTTCTCTTCAAACAATAGTTTTATTAACGCTGGCACACGAACTGAAAATAATTTAATGAATTAGTAAGTTAATTCAATTATCAGTGCATTTCAGAATATGTTCGAACACATCTCCAGCTCTACTTAAACAAACATGTGATCTCTTCAAAAGATTTTCATGTTTAGCGCTTCTGATTAAGTCTGGAGTTAAACTATTGAAAGCAGTTCTAACTCTCGATTGCATATCTTCCATTGTTGTTAATGTTACTGGGTTGGAGTAAACCATATTTTTAACGAAACCCCACACAAAATAATCTATTGGATTGCCATCTGGTTTTCTAGAGGCCAACGAAAAGGTCCATTATTACCAATCCATCTGTCTTCGAAGATTTCAGTTAAAGCTTCGCCTACTGAACGAGAATTATGAGGTGTGCACCATCCATTTGGTACCATACACGTTCTCTTCCTGGCCTATTATTTAAAATCATTTGAATTCCATTTCTCAGTAAATCTTCATATTTTGTTGCATTCAAATTATCATCATAAAACTCGATATAAAAAATTGACTCATTCGTTATGGCACAAAATACATTAAATTGCCATCTTTCTTGAAAACCCCTTTGGCGAACGACATGTGGATTTTCTGGCGCCCAATAATGACTGTTGTGTCTGTTGAAAATTCCATTTTTTGTAAACTTGGCCTCATCTGTCCATATGATATTGTCAAGGAAATGTTCATCCTCTTGAGTCTTGACAAGTAACCATTCAAAGAATTCCACTCTACGAGGCAAATCAGTCTCTTTCAAATGTTGGACACAGTAGAATTTATAGGGATGCCATTTGTGCTTATTAAGAATGCGATAAATTGTCACGTAGGGTATACCTATCTCCCTTTCAGCCTCGTATAGAGAAGCATTTGGAAATGCATTAAAAAATCCCAAAACTGTTATGCCATTGTCATCATCATCCACTTCAGGCTTTCTACGAATGATTTTTGGACGAAAGGTTCCATTCAACCTACAGTTTTGTAGTAGTCGATTTATCACATTATTATTCGGCTTCGGAAGTTGTGGATATCTTTCATGAAATACTCGGCATGTTCTACTTGCAATTCTATTGCACTCACCATGAATAATTAATAAATTCAAGAAATCTTCATTACTGTAACCTAATCTTGCCACTTTTCTATTATAATTAGTATCACAATCAGTCAAAACCACCAACGAAAGTTTGACGTTTCAAAATTGGATCATTTATTTTTCCAAAGCACACTATTAAAAGATATTAATTTGCAATGTTGCGCGGTAGAGACACTCAATACCTCAATGCATACAAATTGTAACTTTTTCTAAGGTACATATCAATTTCGAATTGACTGATTTGAGAGTGCTGAAAAACTAGATCGAAAAGAAATTGTATTAGGTAGTATAAAATAGATGTTAAATCTCAAAAATAAGTGATGTATACAAGGAAACCACGCCAGTTTCTGTTTGAAACAGTTTATCTCAAAAACGGTTCGAAATCGAAATAGCATTATCTGATTAAAGTCAATCTAAAATTGGATGTAGAGCTCAAAAATGTGTAAATATACAGGGTGTTCCATTTGAAAAAAATGACTTCCACTCCTTTTTTCATGTGAACAAAGTATCTGCATTTTTTAAAGACCCTGTATGAGGCAAATAAAAATATGACTCGAAGTGAAGATCCTCATGGTAGATGGTAGATCATATTAATTTATGCATACTATCAAATTTTCAGGTTGATCCGTTGTCTGGTTTGCCAGAAACGTCTAATTAACGCTCATCGTGAAAAGCCCTGTATATAAAAATGATAACTTAGTGAGTTTAATATAAGTAAGGGTAAGCAGTTGGTAGGTAATAATGTGCTTAATAGAATTATAAACCATTTAATACAATGTTATAAATGTATTTGTATGGTTTTAAAAATAAACGTAGCAGTTTGAGAGTCACTGCTTAACCATCTTAAGTGGAATTATTTTCATTGCGCTCCAACTTGACTTACCTAGTTCCACCTCTTTTTGTGTAGGTATAATTCAAACAATGCCTGAATCGAAGAGTGTCTTTCTTAACCGCCTGCGGTAATAAAAACAATAATTACAGCTTTCTAGCTTAAATGCCGTGTTTTTTTTTTATTTTTTGCCAAGTTTTGATGTCATCGGCCCCACTGTGTGTCGTACCTTTCCACGTAATTTGAGAAACATTTTGTAAACATATCCGACGCCCTGTATACCAAAAGTGATTGTATTTCAGCGCTAATTGTGTTAAATTAACAAATTTTTGTTGTTTAATATCATTTTCGTAATAAAACTAATTTAAAATTTGTGTTACCTGACGTAAAATAAAAGAATGAAAACGCGATTGCATGTAGCTAGAAAAATAGAGAAAACATAAAATCCACAGTTTCTAGATTTCGATAAACTTCCCTTTACACATGAAATTTAATAATACACTTTTTTAACTCAACATCAAATTCAACTGTTGAAAATGTGTTCTATCGCAAAGACATTGCACCGTGTGCAATTTAGTTACTCTGTATTACTATTTCAACTCAATTTCGCACGTCATGGAATTTTTTATCAATATTCGATTTTTTAAAACACAAATCAAATTCTAGGTTCTATTAGTTTTGAGATTAGAAAATTCCGCTTGGATTAAATGTTTTTGTTTTAAGCGAGTTGTAAGGTTAATACATATTTATAGTAGGTGAATAATTTCACCCTGTTAAAGCACGATATTCTGTTTATTATGTAAATTCACGCGATTGCAAATATAATTAGCAATAATGCAAACATAATCGTCACGAATCAATTAAATACTTTAAGTACATATCAAATTTATAGCATACTCTTTCTCTGTATCTCTTCATCAATTTAAATTGAGTGTACTTTATGGAAAAACTTTGCTTAATAATGATTAAATCAACACGTAATTTTGGCAGGTGCGTTGACGCTAAATTGTTATCATTTTAAATCAAATTCTTGACGTCGTTCCTTAAGATCGATTATTCCTTATATAAAAATGTGAAATTTACTTTCTAAATTTAAAACACTATAAATCTTGGGCAAACCTTGCATGTATGAAGTCCTTCAAAATTATTTCATTAAGAAAAACTTTTCAATTGAAACTGATTTTTAGTGTTTATTCGTGTGTTATAACTTCTAAATCACATTCATAATTTTAAGCTTGCCAGGTAGGTTTTTGAATGTGTATCAAGCGAAACAGACACTCATCGTTTAGGTTAACATCAGTGGTCAGTAGTATCAATAATGGAAAGTATCATCACTAGGGCTAGGATTTGTATGCACTTAAAAATGCCAAAATATGCATGCACTTATGCACTATAAAATGCTGAAATATGCACTTAAATATGCTCTTAAAATTGGAGATATATGCATTAAAAGCAATATTTTATAGAAAATATGCGTTTTGCAGTTCGGAAAAAGAAAACAAAAAATAAAAATAATCACATTAATTTATTTTATTTATAAAAGATAATACAACTTTACAAAATAAATTTAGCCTGTATATTAAATGAATTACTATTTACAATTATATACATTTTTAAATTATCAAAAGTAAAACTTTGTCGATTGTCTGTAAAAATATTTTTATACTTGGAAAAACTCCTTTCAACATCGCAAGATGTAACTGGAGTGTATTTATAATTGTTCAATTCGACTATACTATATTCTTTCAGTTCATCTGCGATAGTAGCTTGACCAGTTATTGCGTCATCTATTTTTCTAAATTAGGCAAAACCTACATTTTTCTCTAAAACATATTTCATTTTTTTATGTACTGCAAGGCCCTTTGGATCTTTAACTTTAGCAAGAGAGGTACTAATATTATCTACCAGATTAATACTTTCTGAAATTGAACAACCTTGTCTCTCTAATAAAGTAATTGTTTTTGACAAACAAACAAAATTTGAAAAAACAAACAGCAGTTCTTCTTTAATTCCTTTCGCATTAACTTGTGCATTTTGTATACAAAGTGAATCATCTTTGTTAAATATGTTTACAATTTCTTTAATTATATCAAAGTAATTTGAATAATATTCTGCTGCAGACAGCCAGGTACCCCATCTTGTTATTACAGGCTCTGGGGGCAGTGGTATTTGGTGTGCCATTTCCTTAAATGCCTGTATACGATGTGGAGCTTTACGAAAGACTTTCTTAACGTTTGAAATTAAATTATTCACTTTTGAATGTACTTCCCGCACTTTTTCCGCGACTCTGTGTAATCCATGTGCCAGGCAGGTGAGATGAATCATCTTCGAGTATAAGACTTGAAGGCCTGCTCCAGCCTTGAGCATGTAAGGTGCTGCATCAGTAACAAAAAGGAGCAACTTTCTCGTACTGAATATCCTGGGTCCACAAAAGAGCCATGGAATCATTCAACAATTTTGCAATTGCCGAATTATTTGTATTTTCAAAAACATCCATGGTTAAAAGATACGAAGTGGTATTCACATCTCCACTTAAAATACGTTAGCAACGTATCTGAAAATAAATTTTTACTAGAACAAATCTTTAGTTGCAACTACAAACTTAAATCATTATTTATTTTAAAAACGAGTATAGGTGAAATTCGACAAAGAAATATTCTTGATTTCGTAAAACCTTCGTATTAGTACATCAGCCATTTAATCTAACAAAACAATAATTATGTTGCTACGTACCTGCCAACGCTGTCTGTAGCTTCATCAATCGAAACCCAAATATAATTGTCACCTATAGCTCTTCTAATTAATTGGATGGTATCATGGTACAAGTTAGGTAAGTAATTTTTTCTTCTTAATCTTGCTTAATGTAATGTTTTTTAGTTTTTAAACCCACACACTTTTGGTCTTTTAATGTGTTAAGATGTTGTGTTACTTGAAACCGCTTGTTTGCACTGACTTTATCCTCACACACTGTACAAAATAATATTTTATCGTCCGTCGTAAAAACCTAGAATTCGCGAACGTAACATCGCAGAGTTACAGAAACGACTCGCTTTTCTTTTCCCATCCTTTGGACACAAAGTTCTGAACTCAACTATGTAAATTACAATAACAAGTACATCAGTTACAGGCAGGTAGGATGTTCCAAAAAATATTTATGAAAGCTGTATAGCTAAAAGGTATAATCCTACAGTTATTAACAATAGGGCAATAGCACACTTAATACTCAAGAGGATGAATAATCTGTAAATACTTCCGACTGTAAAAATAAATCCTCTTGGTAATTCCCATGTTAAAAATAAACACAAAATAAATTTTAAAAGAAGAATTTTTTAAGTAGTCATTTTTAAATCACATGCAAAAGTAACTGTAAAATGCAAAAACGTACAAAATATGCACTAACATTAAAATATTACGAAATATGCATGCAGTTAGAAAAATCATTAAAATATGCATTTATATGCACTTTCAAATTCACATATGTGGTGCACATACTCATGAAACATGTTTATACTTCACTTTGCATATGATTACTGTAAGCAAAAACAAAACATGCAAATGCATAGAAATCCTAGCCCTAATCATCACTAATGGGAAGTATCGCTAGATTACTAGAATTTTACTTAACCCGCAACTGCTGTTGACAAATGTACGGTACTTCAGTGCTACCGACGAGTCACAGTGACCTATATATTCATTTTACAATAAAAATCACACATTTCGACAGATGATTATATTTACTAAAAGAAGATTCGAAAACTCATATAAAATAAAAAATTATATACCCATATATATGGTTCAAAATCTAATATGGTTACATAGTGTTATACGCCTAATCGACCCCACTAGTATCTAGAATACGATGCAGATACAGATCGCGCTCAATTTTAAATAACCGCATGCGTCATACCTACGATTGTGTTTAGGCTAAGCAAGACAGACCGCAAGTGCCGAGCTCAGCGGTAACATAGAAGGTAGCTGTTAGGATGATATATCCCAGCAAACAAGCACATGGTATGTAACCGTCCCCACTAGGCGCTGGAAGGTAGGCTAAGCGCTACGATTAATTGGTACGCGTGCATCCTAGCGTACGAACGTGTCCGTTCTTTCCAAGCAATCCTGCTTGAAAATATACTGCAGCGGTTTTTAAAAGGAAACCGTTATGGAATCCGTCCAATAATTTGTATAAAAACGTAGGAGTATTAAACAAACTTTGGACAGAAGTAGCTCAAGAAGTAAACAAATATTTGTTTATTATAAGATTAGGAAAGGAAGACTGCATTTTATTACTGGCATGTTTTATTAATGGCTCAAAAATTAATAATTAACCTCATGTTAAAGGAAATATTAGACATTACTATGAAGCTAAATTATATTTTCGGGTAAGTTAAATCATGTTGCCATGGTACCATACCGATCCCATTAAAATAGTTCACAACTTTTTTTCTCGTTTGTAGTGTAGTTGACGAAAATCTATATTATGTTCGCTGTAAATTGAAGGCAAAATGTTGTTTCTATGCATTTCGGGTGTTTGAGGACGTTTTTCTGTCTTAAGGAAATTGTGTAAAATACAGATGACTTTGCCAAAATCTTTTGCTATTTCTACATTACATTCAATAGACTTTAGTAAGATCCTCCATTTTTGGGCCATAATTCCAAAGCAACATTCAACACTTCGGCCTGCCCTTGACAGCCGGTAGTTGTAAACTCGCTTTAAATTATCAAGGTTTCTTTGCCCAAATGGTCTCATCACATAGGACAATAAAGGATAACCACCATCACCTATTATTACAAATGAAATTTTAATATTGGTGCCAGAAAGTTCTTTTCCGCTAGAAAATTAAGGCTATTGGTTTCGAGCGCATAGAACAAAGACGAAGTTCTAAAATTGCCCGAATCGCATTGGCGTTCTTCGGCACCAATATCTACAAAAATCAATTTGCTATCTGCATCGACTTGCCGTAAAATTGAAAAATATTGTTTATAACTATAATACATGGGTCCACTGTGCGGGCGTTCGGGAAATTCCAATATTCATAAAATTTCTTCAGTTGTAGGTAAAGCCATGTAATCATCCTTCAAAGAAGTCCATAAAATAGCATAAGTTTCTTTTACAATTTCAGCTTCACTTCGAGATTCAAATTTATCGCAGCTTGCGATCTCTAGCGACGAACAAGACATTAATTCCCCAATTTCACCAGAATCACATGCAGAATTTGAAAATAACAACCCAGATCAACAGATTTTTTCTTCTGAGCCATCCGAATCAATTCCATAAACAAAATAAAAGAAATTATTATAAGTTTTTGTTATGAACGAATAAGTTCAAAGGTAAATATGTAATTAAAAATTATTATTAATTTTATTAAATACATAAATAAAAAGTTTACCTCGAGTAGGATTCGAACCTACGACCTGTACTTTGCTAGAGTACCGCGATACCAACTGCGCCACCAAGGTTCAAGCCCTAATCGATGTAAATTTTGTCTTTATGTATGTAGAACTGATGTAAATTCTAAATATAATGAGATTAATAATAATTTTTAAAATAAAAGAAAAGCAAAGAAAAAAAAAATTGACAACCTCTTCTTCGCAACGTGATGAGCAGCTATTAGATCTCGAAAGAGAAAAATTTGAAATCTTACAAAACGAGAGGGAAAAAGAAATTTCTGATAATACACTTATGGAGAAATTACGACTTTTACGAAAACTGAGGGTACGTTTAAAAATTCAAGCTTTAATTTTTGATGAACTTGAGAAACTTGAAAGAGCTGAAAGTACCAAAACAAGTGCGAAATATCCCAACCTCACGTTTCTCAAGCATCAGCGCTCATATATGAAGTACTAAGAACTGTACTGAGTACATCACAAGTACGTCAGAATTGCTATTCACTAACTTCCTGTGTTCAAAATTATGTTCCTGACGATGATGGTACACAATTTACTTGTAATGATTTTAATGAATAATTCTTGTTCAAAACAGTATAATTTTACTTACCTTAATGTAACAACAAGTCGCTTCTCGGGTGATATGCAACATCTATAATTGGTTTCCTTCTTCTGTAAACGTGACCCGATTTTACTTAACAACAAATCAAAAGTATCTTGTTTCATACGTAAGTAGGAAAAAAAATTGTCGTAAGCAGCTCTAGTAATATTAATATCGTGTATCCAACACGTTCTAATTAGGGGTCGATACATTTTAAACTTTAAATTAGAGTTTTCCAAAAGAAATATCACCATCTAGATGAGAGTGTGCCTTCTAGGCTATCTTGGTATCTAAGCCGACCTCTCAATCTATTGTCTTACCGTTAAGCTTGTCACCTGCGGTCTGGCCTTAGCCTAAGGCTGTTCTACCGCTTTTCGTTCGACCGAAGTTGAGAGGCCCCTCATCCATTTCATTAAATAATTCTACACGTAACAATCGACGCGTTCCAATAAAGACAGTTCTACGTCATATAGTTCTCGCTCGTTTCTGCATAAAAGTTTTTTTATTGCCTACTGTTTCGTTGATTTAGCAGCAGATATAATGTTTTCATTTTAATTGTGTTTTAAATAGATATTGTATTATGTCGTAAAAATAATAAATCGTTTCGTCGAAGCACAAACTAAAAAACAACACTGCTCTTCTATTGAATAGTAGCAGATATGTTATGTCATTTCTTTCGTATTTATTTGTGTGTTTCTCCGAAATAAAACGAATTATAAACACTTATTTTATATAGACGTATGTTGATTCAATAGTGTTTTTTTCTTTCTGTGTAATTGTTTTGAGAGAATTTTTTTATCAAATATATTTTTTGTATGTTATATTTCATTGAGGTAGTAATACCTAAACGAAAAAGAGAAATTGTACAACACTAAATAATTTTTGAGCCGTTATCTAAAATCGTCTAAAAACATGGATTCAACTGAATCAGTACAGAAAAAATAATTATTGTTCTATATCCTTTGATTACGTATTTCAATAAAAATATAAAGTAAATAAACATAAACACCTGTTTTTATCATTCAAAACTAAATATTACCAAGTATCATTGTTTTTTCCATACAAAATACCCCATGTATCACTTTTTATACATGTGGTAACGTTCCATATCAGCCTATTTTATCTGTATCTATTCCCGGTAAAAAAATTTTTGTCATTTTTTGAAATTCGATTAATTAAAGGAAGAATTCTCCAAAACTTTCGGAATGGTTAGCCAAACAAAAAATTACGGACGTTCACAGTTCTTTATGTATAACTTTTTATACATGTGGTAAAGCTAGGGTTAAAAAAACTGCTAATTCAATTTACATTGTAATTTGTACGAAAAAAAAAAAGGAAAGGGCCACGTATTTCATTCCCTCCCCAAGGGGAAGGGCGGGCTGCTCTAGCTTTCCGAGCTCCTTCAGCCACAATCATGGATTCCCAGCATGCATACATACATTACGTATATATGCATGGTGGGATTAAGGATGGGTGTGGTCAGGATAGGATCGGAAGGAACCGAGTTAGGGTTCTGAAGGGGAAAATACTACCCCAGTATTCGCCTAAATAGCCCCACATGGTGTGGATATACGCAGTGACCATGCCGCTACATGTGTATGAGGAAAACTCCATGGAAATCCTCATACAAGGTAGACGGTAACGGGAATCGAACCCATTACCTCCCGAATGCTAAGCAGGTCGTGTCACCACTACGCTATCAAGTCGGTAATTTGTGCGACCTTGTCTTTTACTTATATACTGGTCTCAACGGAGACGCGCGACGAATTTTCTTGAGAGTGGGGGGTGAGAGAGTACATTATAGATTTTGATATTTTAAAATTGGCAAATTTTACGATTCCGTTTTTATCATTACTCGTTTGTGTTAGATTTAAATAAAAAATACTATATAGAAAAAACAATCAGAAAAATATTCTCTATCAATAGGTTTTAGATTTTTGATATTTAAAAAATTTGAAACGTCCCATTCTATTTTTATTTTTTTATTTTTTGAATGAACATATATTAAAAAAATAAAACCTACAAGTTGTTTACACATTCATTATCGACTCGCATCCAAAAAATGAATAAGAAAATATAGCGCATTTTAGAACAATCATGAAAACGTCAAATAAGACACCGAGAGAACAGCCTTGGTACCGCCTAACATTCATAGTGTGACTTTGGTGGAAAGTCGTGAGACTGAATATTTTTCAAATTGAACAAAAAGTGTGGGAAATAGATAGATTGTGAATATAGTAAGTACATCGCAATAATCAAATAGGTTAATTTTGTTGACGATATTCAAATTGTACTGCTGGTTTTCACATAAAATATAATTAGATTATGTAACTGCTAACATAACCTAAAAATTATTGTTATTTCAAAATTATATCTTCTCGTTTCAAAGAATAACTAGCATCTGTTACTCAAGGATATTATATTTTGAACAATAAAAAGTCAAAAAATTGTCAAATTCCTTAGGCACGTGCAAGCGGTAAGATGTTATTATTAATTTTCAGATAGAGTATAGTTACAGTATGTATAAAAAAAAGTTGAACCTCGAACATCTTGAAGAAATTGGCCCTGATGAGTTGCATCATTTCATAAATAGTATATCTGAGGAGCACGCAAATAATTCAGATGGTGATTAGTGATGCTGAGGATGCATTACCGATTTCAACTTCATCATCTGCTAATACTTTCAGAGGCGTACGTAGCAGTCGATCTCATAATATTTCTAAAGCCATAGAATATGCCAGTGATGATGACTATGATTCAGACGATGATTTTGAAGTTGAAAATAACAATCCTTTTTTAAGATATGCCCAATCAGGACCAGAAGAAATATTTAAAAGTGAAATGCACATGGATTTATCCAACTACGGACAAGAGTGACAATGAAGAACATAAACGAAGAGAGTATATATACTTGGACTAAAACTGCCGCTGTGCCTGAAAATTACTCTGAGTATATTTCTTATCATAATAAACTCGCTAATATCGATAAGTTAGATTCTTCACCAATTAAATATTTTGAGAACTTTTTTGAGAGTAACCTGTTGAATATTATTATAACTGAGTCGAATCGATATGGAACGCAAAAAAGGTGTAAATCTAGATTTAGATATGGCAGAATTGAAAGCGTTTCTGGGAATAATCGTGATATTCATCGTCTACCAAGTCTACAGATATATTGGTCAACAGACAAAAATTTCAATGTTCCTCGTGTTGCTCAAATTATGTCCCAAAAACTATTCGTTCGAATTCTGCGATATCTTCACCTGAGAGATAATTCTAAAATGCTTGATCGTGGAAATGTACATTTTGATAAACTTTACAAAATTCGCCCTACTATTGGCATACTAAATAAAAATTTCTCAAAGTATATGTACCTGACAAAAATCTCTCAATTGATGAAAGTATGGCGGGTTTGAAGGGTCGTTGTACTCTAAAACAATATATGCCCATGAAGCCTATCAAACGTGTGTTTAGAATTTGGGTACTAGCTTGTTCTCAGATCGGATTAAAATTTACGAAGGTAAAGAACAAAACGGGAATAACACAAAGTTTGGACTAGGGGAACGGGTAGTCTTAGACATGTCAAAAAAATTATCAAAATAAGAAACACTGCCTTTATTTTGATAATTTTTTCACCAGTTTTCCATTGCTAACAGAACTTTTGCATCATAAAACTTTGGCTGTGGAACTCTCCGTTCGAATAAGAAATACTTTCCCAAAAATATATTACCAGATAGAGCCATAAAAAGGGGATAATATGATTTCCGTATATGCCAGGTGATATATCGGTTAGGAAATGGAAGGATCGTGGAAAGAAAAGTGTACTGATCGCTAGTTCTTTTCATGATCCTTCCCAAAAATCTACAGTATTACGAACCAATTCTGTAGGTATACGTGACATACTACCGTGCCCTCAGGTTATCAAGGACTACAATATGTATATGAGAGGCGTTGATCAATTTGATCAATATATGGCTCCTTATAATGTATCCTGTAAGGATAGTAGAGTTGGTGGATAAAACTATTATTTTTTTATTGACGCATCAATTGTAAATGTATATCTTTTAGATAAACTTCAAAACTTGGAAGAACATCCTAAGAAATCCTGTGTATCCCACTTAAATTTTAGCAGTATGCTCGCAAATCAGTTAATTCACACTTATTGTACCAGAAAAAATATGGGGCCAGTACCCTTGCCGGGGCAGAAATAAAATAACAAAACTTAACGGGCGCCACAGTAAACGTTCAAAGTACATTTTTACGAAATGATGTAAGAAAACACTTTCCCGTTAAAGCTACAAAACGGCGTTGCACTTATTGCAGCACAAAAAAAGCATGTCAAACGCCCTAAAATGTCTTGTTGCCTTTTCATGTGAAACAATAAGAAAGAAATAAAATTATTTTGAAACAAAGTGGCTATTATTGGAACCACCAAACAGAAAAGGTAAACTACTGTTCTAAACGGTAGATGGTCCCAAATGGAACCTCCCCCCAAAACAGATTGCACTTTTTTATTAAAAAAAAATGGGGAAGTTCCATCGTGACTCCAAAAAGATCGGCTGGGAGACTGCGAAGTTTGCGACGGATATGGTTACAGTATATTCCGCGTTTCATATGCGGTGTATATAGGGCCATTCCGAGTTCTTTCACATAATTAAAACGAGTGTTTCCAGTTCCCAATGAACTATTTACTCCAGATATGTATTAAAAATTACCATCATGTTTGACTGAAATCCAAAGAGGGATGAATGGACTGGTCGATTTTTGTTGGCTTGAAATTCAGTTGGAATGGCCCTTTTATTTATTTTTTCTGTTTACCTTTTTTTTAGAGAAAGGTTCAAACTGTCCAAAAATATTTTTTTTAGATCTTTATCATACAGGGTGTTAAAAATTTAGGCGTTAAGGTGTACAACTTAGTCCCTCCCTGGTAAACTAAACAAGCTAAATATATTTCAAGGATACTATTTTAAGAGGCCCTTACTAGTGACTATCATACTGAATTTATATTGAATTATGTCAAGTACTTTAAAAGTTATTCAAGAAAAACTTGTTTCCAGCGGCGTCCTTTAGGAGCTCACATCTCCGTAGGGGGGGCCTGGATGAAAAAAAATTATAGGAACTTGCCATGTTATTTTTTCGTCTTCTATCTAAATGCGAGAGGTTTCCCACATTTTTCCGGACACCCTGTATATTTTTAATTTATAAAAACATTTCTTACATAAAATTATTTTTTACATTAAAAAATCGTCTAAATTGCCAAATGTTTGGAAGTGCAAACATTATTATTAAATGGCATTAGTCATTTCAGCTTTAGCTCTCAACATGTCCGCTTCTGCTTTAATTTTATGTACTTCTGTGAACTTGTGTAAAGCCTCTGTAAGCATCTCATTGCTTTTCATATTTGCATCATTGGCATTTTTGTATGAGTTGCAGGCATCGTGTAAAATACGATTTGTGCTGCGTTCAGATCTGTTACTTTTTTCAGCTAGCGAAGCCTTAGAAGGCTGAAACAAAACAATCAAAAACTGTTTTCTACTCTCATTTTCGACTTACACTTTTTTCAACAATAGGCGGTATAGGTGTTTAACAGTTACTGCTTTGGTCAGCCGGAGGCATGTTTAACTCATCTCCATCTTCTGTAAGAGCAATTACCTTTACAAATAATTATAATTAAGTGTATCTTTACATTTACTTGCAACTTACAAGTTCCACAGGCTTTATAATACAGTTTGCCAAATCAGTGACTTCTGGTTGCTCAACTGCTATATCTGCTACTTCGCAAACTGCTACTAAAACAACAATAAATGAAATCGATTTATAATGCAGGTATAATATGAATTACATTAGAGTGAATTAAGTTAACATTTTCCTGTATTGCCTAAGCTATCAGGTAGTCTACAATCTCCCAAATGTGCCTTGCTAATTAGGTTTAACAAGCGCTCTTCAAAATCTGAAAGTGACTTGTTAATTCTAGGTTCACCTCCGATGCCAGTGGATCAATCTACTTTTCCTTTTAACGTTCACCTTCCACTCCACGAATATCTACAAACCTAAACAATTAGCAATTATTTATAAAAAATTTAAAGCTACCTTTTTCCATTGGTCGGCGGATTTCATACCACCACCTGCTAACAAGCTCATTTGTACAGCAAAAGCTTGCCACAAATTTTTTATATTCTGTGCCTCTAAAGGTTTTGTTTTTCCGTGTAGAATTATTTTATTGCTCTCCACAAATGTAATAAGCTCTTCGTATTGACAACGTGTTGTTTTTTTTTTGCCTTTTTGCCATTTTAATTATGGATTTCCTACATAAATTTTAAAATTTTTAACTAAAACCGCTAAAGAACACAAATCATATGTTTTCGCCGGACTGCTTCGGGATGTCTAGTATTACCCGGTTCCGACCCGAATATTAAAATATTACTATCTTTTTCCAACACACGTGAGCTGCAATAAATTTTTCTCGCTTTACAACTACTCAAAACTTAGGGGCCTCGCAGACTGCAGACTAAGCTATCGGCCGATAGTTTGGTCGGATTGAGCTGCATCCGTGTACTCCACGCAGACTAAACCGTTTGATTGAGAGAGACTCCGCTTACTACAAATTAAACTATCGGCCGATAGTCTTTGGTGGGGTTTCGTTTCTCACACAGATTGTTTTGCTACAATACACACCTAGTCGAAGCTGCAACTTGGATTGAACGGTCGATCTACCGATACCGACAGAAATGAAACTCAGTACTAAAGAATGTTACCAAGACTGCTATTATTGTCCTTATTATAAAATGAATGAGAAGAATGATGAAGAGGAGAAACCGGGAATATTGGGTGCATCCATAAACAGTTGTAGAGTGTTTTACACGCTCCATACTAAACTACTGGAGTACCCAAAAAAGTGTTCCGCTTTTTATCAAATGAGCATAACTAGTTTTGATGAACTTATTAAATTAATTGGACCATCCATAGCGAAGAAGGATACAATTCTAAGACGTGCTATACCTGCTGAGGAGAGATTGAGCGTGACCTTAAGGTAAGTAAAACACTACTTATAATTTTTTTATCACTCCAACTCACTCCAAATCACAAAGATTGTTTTACTTTTTTTTTACAAATCGCACAGTTCCGAATCAACCGAAAAAATTGAATAGTATAGCTGTGCTGAGTTACTTGAACATCCACGACGATATACAGGATAAGAAGTAGACTGTCGATGTCTTGCCAATCTTATATGCTTGGAACCATTTAAAATGTTAATTTTCGCATCTAATTTTTCCTCTGGAGTTAGATCCTGTAATGAGGGAACAAGAAATAAGGCGAAGTTTGTATCTTCATCTTTTCTGTCGTCCAGTGCTTTCAATAGTTCTTCATCCACAACTTTGGCTCTTTAGAAATACCAGATTCGATATCTTCTTCTTCATCATCATGATCTTCTTGATCGTGTGCCGATTCTAGGTTCCCTTCCGTTGGCCGATTTTCGATGCATGGAAGTAAAAATAACAATTTATCATAATAGATGTATTTTCCTCCCTTGATCCCAGCCTGGCCTGACTTGGTATTCTTTTGTGAATTCAATTCCCTACGGAAATATGTCCCCAAATTAGTCCATTTTTTCTGTATTTCGTGACCTGAAATGATACAAATATGTAAAATTATATAAAACTAATTCAAATCAACTTTTTGCGATATTTGGCTACCGGAATTAGTTTCAATGCACTATCCTTTGAATATCTGATCGGAGCATCTACAATACACGATATTATTAAAACTACATGTGAGCAACTATGGAACATATTTCAACCGTTGTATATGGCAATCAAGCATAAAGCTGACTGGATTCAAATCACGGACGAATTTTATCGTCGTACAAATTTTCCTAGCGTCATTGGGGCAGTTGATGGAAAACATATAGGGATAGTGCAGCCAGAACACTCCGGATCGTCATATTATAAGAAGTTCTTCTCCTGTGTTATAATGGCTTGGACGGACGCAGATTACAGATTTGTATACATAGATGTTGGTTCTTATGTAACAGCTAGTGATCGCAAATATTTAAATCATCTAAAATGGGCATAGCGCTTTCTGAAAACGAGCTAAATATCCCCCTTGGAACGAAATTGCCTAATGATGACGACGGAACTGTCATGGCATTTTTTGTTGTAGGCGACGAAGCTTTTGGGCTAGGAAATCATATATTACGTCCATATGCAAAAAAATAAACTACACCAAACGAATTTTAACTATAGACGTACTAGAGCTCGACGCTTGGTCGGCATTCTAGCCAATAAGTGGCGCATTTTTCATCGTCCAATCGATATTAATATCAATTTTTGTGTGAATATTATTAAAACTTGCTGTGTTCTCCATAATTATGTACGAATAAAAGATGGAGTAAAATTCATACACACTCTACGATTGTCCAATGAATAAATTTACGGTTAATGAAAATAACCAAGGGTGAAATAATACGAATCATGTGCGGCAATATCTCTCGTCTTATTTTACTTCTCCGCAAGGTTGTGTTTCATTTCAATATGACAAGGTGTAAAGAGGTAAATTAGTATAATTACTAAATAAATGCATGTACGTGTATGAATACCTTGTTTTGTTTTCTCCTCGACAGCAAGTTGACTCCATTCAGGAACAACAATTCTACATACTTCCTCCCATAGTTTTTTTACATTCACGTCTGAATATTCCTTTAGGCTTTTTCAGAGCCCCTGTGTGCGAAGTGTGCGGCGCACACAGGCGCCAAGGTAATAGGGGCGCCGGATTAAATGCCAGCGCCAATTATTGAAACTATTTTTGTTACACAACATATTCTTTATAGTTAAGTATCAATAAGTAAGTAGGTACACGTCTCCCAAGACAATATTCACGTCTGTGGTTTAATTTTACACTACTTGAATTGACCCAATGTTTACGTTTCGGGTTTCAGTTTACATTAATTACGAGCTCTGCGTTAAAAATCAAAAGAACCGCCGCAGTCGCTACAATAGCCGACTATTTTATTACTAAAGCCGCGGGTGAATTTATGAACGCAACCCGATGCGATGCTGATGCGACGCGAGCGAGGTAGGGTCACCGGGGATTCCCAGATTTGAACACAAACTATTTATTATACGAGCAATATTTATGTATGTGCTTGTCTGTTTGTAATTTAAGATGATGACGCTGAAGTAACGTCTGTACCTGTGTCCGATACGGCGTTGTCATCGCCAAGACAATTATCGCCACTAATACCAACTTTTTGGAAAGATGACCCTGTACTCTGGCCAGAAGTTTTAAACGCTACTTTTATGCAGTATTTGATAGAAAATCCGATTAGACAAGTTAAACAGCATAATTTTCAGCGTGACTCTTCGGGACGAAAAATTATATTATGAAAGGCATTTAGGAAACGGTTTGCAAGCTATTCGAATCAAAACATAAAAATAAATTCTGCGAGGGAATTAGTGATTGGCAACAGATAGCTTTGTATTGCAGCAGATATGAGAAAAGTTCTGCTCATTTCAATAATTATGGAAAATGGAGCAAAAACTTTTAGCAGACAAAGCCAAAAATTATACGACCGTAACAATGGTAATTTTCTAAAATGTATCGAAGTGCTAGGAAAATTCGATCCTTCAATGACAACATATGCGGCGCGTAACGAATGATTCAGATTGAATTTATATCGAATTAATAAATATTTTTTATACTACTGGATTGTACTCCGAACGATAATGGATCAAATATGCGTGGTAAGAACAATAGTCTTCAAAAAAGATTGCTGGATCTAAATCCCCGCGCTTTCTATGTACCGTGCGCTACCCATATTTTAAATTTAATAGTAAATGACGCTGACAACCTCAATTATCACACGACTGGATTTTTTAGGATTGAAAGCAAGAATTATATAAATATTTTGTGTCCTCTACCAAATGATGGAATTTGTTAAAAAAATATATCATAACACTAACCTTAAATCATTGTCCCAAACAAGATAGTCAAGCAGAATAGATGCTATAAAACCGCTGTTTACAAATTTACCAGAAATTAATGATACCTTATATGAGACATCAAATGGTACATCATTCGATGAGAAGGAAAAATATGACACTAAATGTCTAGCAGAAAAAAATATGTACCTTTTCATTTATTTGTTCACTAAATGTATGGCATCATCTAGTTTTGACAAAAGTAGATTTTGTGAGCAAAATTCTACAGTCCATCGATCTGAATATGCAAATAGCTTCAGATGCTTTAACGGAATTAAAGAAGTTTTTGATAGAAATTAGAACCGACGAAAATTTTGAGAAAATAGTAAATGGTGCCATGAAAATTGCCGAAATATTAGATATCGGCGCTGAATTTGAAACTTCCATATCCAGACCTCTAAGACGTCGTAAAACTCCAAAGAGTTTTGGTTACGAATACGAAGATCACACTATAAATGATCCAAAAACCTCTTTTAAAATAAATGTATTTTTTTATATATTGGATCAAGCTTTATCCTCCGTAGATGAAAGATTTAATTTGTTGAATAATCACAACGACGCGACGTGTTTAATTTTGTAGTTAAACTGAGTGATGACCGATTAAGAACTAGCTACAGTCGTTTGGAGGAAAAACTTTCAGCAAGTGATTCATTGGATATTAACGCCGATGATTTGTGTGAAGAAATGTCATGTCAGTCTTTTTTCAAAAAATTAAATAATGATGTGGTGAAAATTCTCGAATTTATATATTTGAACAATTTGACAGCCGTATGCCATAACATCACCATAGCATTACGAATTTTGCTAACTATGCCAGTTACAGAAGCTACCGCAGAAAGATCGTTTTCTAAATTAAAACTTATAAAAAATTACCTGCGCTCAACAATAAGCCAGGAAAAGTTAACAAAGGACCCTGCACACCTCTTATGGGTTTTTAGACCACAGTCAAATTTAATGAAATTTTAATATGTTATAGACTAAAACTATCTGAACAATATTTGTCATTGGACCAACTTAATATAATGGCTAGTTTTTGATATACAGGGCGTTAAAGTAATAGTGCCTAATAAGAATAATGGCTGTTCAGTGGGTTTTAACATTGATATACGCAAGTGTTACCATTACATATTATACTTTTTTGTAATTTCTATTATTCTGTACTTTCTAACATTTTATACAGGGTGTTTCAATAAAAATTAGTATTAAATATGATTATTTATATGATAAAAAGTGGAACTTATACATAAAATAAACAACCTAATATTTACATGATTTGTATACAAGAAACGGAACATTTAGACGGCAGCATGTCTGTTTAAAACATCTTGAGTAGCGGCTAGCACTTTGGTTTGCGGTAGCCTAATAACTTCTTCGTGCCTTGCATAGCCCAAAAACCAAATAACTGCTGCTATATGTGCACATATTCCTATAGTTCGCGCTCCTGTTTTGCATTGGCAATAGTAGCCAAATATAGCACCATCTTCTTGTTCAGCATCATTATCAGGAACAGGGTTATAGCTAATTATTATTTGATATTTAATTTGATTTCTATGTCTAGATCTAATTCTAAGCCGAACGAGATTTAATTCGTTGAACGCCGTATCAATTTCGAAAAAGTGGTTGCCGAGTTGGTGATTGTTATCCTGTATGTAAGAAGGTGCTAGTTTAAGTTGGAAAGTTCCGTAAGTTATGTGTCTTAATTGAGCTATATTTAGAACTGGAAAATTTTCTAATTGGTTTTGTTCTAAAGGTGCCCATCTGCCGTGCCGCCTCAACAAGCCTTCATTTTCCGCTCTAGCTTGTACATGATTAGGTTCGTTTACCATTTGAAGCATTTCTTGTGCTAGTTCTTCATTGGCTTCTTCCATATGTAATGGTGGATGGTAGCGGTTTATTAGGGCACAGGCAACACGGAAAAATGTCCGCAAACAACTGGGTATTTGGGCAATTGAAAAACAGTTACGAAAAATTTTAAATATTGACTGAACGCGTCCGTTTCGAGCTTCTACTACCCACCTTTGCTTAGTAATAATTCTGCTAGCGTTGGCTTCTACAGTTGGCAATTGACGCCTACCTTCTAGCGCTGGTGGAATTTGCACAGATATGCCAATATTATTTAAAAATTCCCGAGCATCTCGGTAGCCTCTATCCACAATCACAGCATCGCCAGGTTGCAGCCAGTGTCTTAGTTCTTGATCCTGATTATATTGGTATCTTAATATACTCGCATCATTATTTCTTGGGTCGGAAAAGTATGGACCATGAACATCCAAAATATATCCATCTGGGGCAACAACTAGCACTAGCTTAACAAGATGGCAATGTTTGTGAACTGAATAGGACTGCCTGAGGGTCTGAAAATTTTTGCTACGCTCTATGTTAACATAAGTGGGATCGATACAAATAATGGCTTTTGGGTTTTCAGGTTCCTCATTCAATAACTCATTTGCAAATCTGGTAACGTGTTCAGCAATAAATTGGTTACGGTTTATGTCACGAGGTCCTAAATTCTGGGAAACAAAATTATTGGTTAATGATTCCTTAACTTTTTGAATTGCCAATGAGACACCCTGTCTGCTACCATAAGAAAACATCGCCGCTAAAAACGTGTCTGAAAGTCCTTGACGTAATTTAAATAAAAAACACAGTAAATCTTTTTTTTTTAACTTCTCTCCTTCTTCCGTAAATATTAACATTCGCACAAAGGTTGAACAATTCCCGAAATTGATCCCTGTTTAAGGATGACAGCGCACTTAGCTCCTCATCACTGAAATTGTTTTCATCCGAAAAAGTTTCATTTTTTGTGTTACTTTCTCATATTGTTGTCAACAACTGATCCAACTCTGCCCCTTTTAAATTGTATGGACCTTATACCATTTTCTAATGGAAAAAGTAATAAACCATTCGCATCAAGATGGATAGGACAAACCTTACAAATACGAGGTATGTATACTCCCTTTCGCATAAAAATATTTGTCCTTGCCTTTCCTGATAAATGTTGAATATTTGCAGCATTATTGCATATTAAACAATGATTAGCACTATATTTTAGAGGAAGCTTCATAATTGGATCATTTTCATAGACCTGAATTTCATCTATGATACCTTGATTGCAATTTGTACATAGCCTGGTATTACCATTTATGTCCATTGGCGGAAGTGAAAGTTCCTGTCGTCTTCTCTGAGCAATATTTATCTTCTGGTCGGCATTTTGTCGTAAAATGGTCATTTGTCTGGGATTCCCCACTATTTCACATACATAACACTGAAAGTTTAATCGAAAAGTCATTTTTACTGCAAACTTAAATAATGACTTTAAGGAAACTTAGTTACAGGTGACATTGTCATTTTAAGTAACTGGTTGTTATTAACAATCGAAAGTGTAGATATGTATCAGGCTTATGGCTATATCTGTAATTTTTAATAGTATTAACTACTAATTTTTATTAAAACACCATATATAGAATGATAGAAAGTACAGAATAATGAAAAATTACTAAATAGTATAATATGTAATTGTAACACTTGTGTATATCCATGATAAAATTCACTGAAAAGCTATAATGCTTATTAGGCACTACCACTTTAACGCCCTGTATATAAAAAACTAGCCATTAGATTAAGTTGGTCCAATGACAAATATTGTTCAGATAGTTTTGGTCTATAACATACTAAAATTTCATTAAATTTGAATGTGGTCTAAAAACCCATAAGAGGTGTGCAGGGTCCTTTAGCAACAATATCTATAGAGGAGGCCATATTAGGCCATACTGGAAAATATTAAGGATTTCGCCAACAGAAAAGCGAGAAGAGTGGAAATAATATAATTATGTTTATATTCTTCCATATTTTCGACCCTTGTTGCTTTCTTTTGAAAAATATAGTATACGTAATAGTTAAATCAGTATTATTAGAAAAAAGTGAGCTATTTTGTTAATATCTATACAATTAATATCTCAAATGAAGTATGTAAAAATTTAATTCGCGTTTTAATTTTCGCAGTAATTGCCAACCGGAAACGAACCCTTTTTACCTATTTAGGAAAATACTATATAAAACTGGATAACATATTTTAGTCAAAATTTGAAAAATTAAAAAAATATTCATGTCGAAACACGACGACATAAAAAAGATGCCAGGGGTCGGTGCGGCCCTGGGCTTTAAGTATATAATGCTGGTCGCTTTTCTATCTCTTCAATCAAAGTTTCAATTGAAGTTTCACTCACTAAAGACATTGCACGTCAGTTTCACTTAGCATGTGTCGAATGAAATAACCGCGTGTCAGTGCAGAGCATCGCCTACTGAACAATCGGCAAGTCTACGCACTTGCATAGTAAACCATACTAAACAAGTAGGCAGCCAATAATCGGCCGACTTTATAATTGAAAGGGAATCGGGTAGCTCATCCAACTATTTCATCGGCCGATTTAAAATCGTTGGGTGTGCATACTCATATATGTCATACCAACCGACTAAACTGTCGACCGATTACAAGTCCGTAGTCTGCGGGGTCCCTTACTACCTTTTTATTTACAATATAACCTTTACCTTCACGGGTTGTTTTAAAGATGGATACGTAATACCATTTCTGAAATAAACGCTAGAAAACCAGTTATCTTGAAACTTTATTTTAACATAAAGGTTGACCCTTATTTTTAAAGGTTGTGATACATACAGCTCCACTCCGCAAACAAGATAGTCGAAAATATGTCAACTAAAATAATATATTTGAAATTTTTAAAGCGGCAAATTATTTGTCCAATCATATTTGAGAATTATAAAGTAGTACATTCACAGTTAAAAGTAAATTATTACAGTTTACAGCTGACATTTTCCGCGTACGTTTTATTACTTAATCATGTTATTGTGTTACTCTTGTTTGTTAAAATCAGTTTTTTTTAAGACTTTGGTTGTTTTATTTGTGAAATAAAGGCATGTACAAGAATTTTTATAAAAATGTAATTTTAATGTAATTATTATGTTTTAAGGTTATCCCTATTATAGCTGGAACTACGAAGAAAACTATACATTCTGAGGCTCGAAACATTATCAAAGATGTTATACAGTTCTTTGATAGACAAAAAGCTGCTGGTGAATGGGCATTCCCTTTGGTCATGGCAACCAAGCTTGCAGCGGCTTCTGTTGGAAAAAAAGGAAAAGGCCACGGATAGGATAGGAAGGAACGGATTTAGGGTTCTGAGGGGGAAAATACTACCCCAGCATTCGCCTAAGCGGCCGCACATGGTGTGCATATACGCAGTGACCATGCCGCTACATGTGTATGAGGAAAACCCCCTGAAAAAACCTCATACAAGGTAGACGGTAACGGGAATCGAACCCATTACCTCCCGAATGCTAAGCAAATTGTGTCACCACTACCAGCTCGGTGCTGCTGTTGGGAAATCAGTTGCTACTAATTTGAGGATCAGAAAAGAAGCTGCTGTGGCTGATGGTGATTTACTCGATTCACCTTCGAAAAAAAGGAGAAGCGGAGGATCCAACAAAATAGTAATGGATGAGTGTGATTTAGGAATCTTAAAAAGAACAGTGCAAGAGGTGTTCACGGTTGACGTTAAAACTTAGTGAATAAGATGCAAGACAAGATCAATTATACTGGTGGACAAGAAACTATTCGAAGAAATCTTTTAAAAATTGGCAAAGCGCCAAGGAAATCGAAGTGCTAGTGAGAAACATTTTTGCTGAAATCACAGCATTAGATTGGCAAAAACATTGGAAGCACGTGGATCGATTGGCTCAAGAAATGTGGGAGAAAGATGGATTATTTGACGAAGTAGTGGAAAGTTTGGAATTTGTAGTGAATACTGGTTTGTCGGAAGATAACACAAGTTTTGAACTTGAATCAGATTAAGAAAATAACATATACTAATTATGCCTTGATATTTTAAACATTTTGATTTTGTTCCGATTGTTTAAATATGTATTCAGTTTATTTTGATTATAACTTAACAATTAACTTGTGTTGGTAAACTTTGCCAAACAAATAACTCATCAGTTCATTCGATAAACTATAAAAATGTAAATACATTTTAATCAAAATGAATTGTAGATCTTAAATACAGTGCAGTGTATTCAGTATCCTTGCCTAAAATGGCTTATTGTTCCATATAAAGACAATGGACATTGAAGTAGAAAACAAAAAAAATTTAATATTGGTTTGAGTTCATGCCAAGTAGATACTGAACTCACTCATTTGGGATGTTAAAGCAGAGATTTACACAATTATATTATTAAGATGGAAAGCATTTAAGAGATGAAATATGTAATTCATTATGAATGTTTTATAATTAATATGCAATACATTAAATTGTTAAATCATTTTTCCTTTTTAATTCCTTCTTTCTTCTGGTATTCAATGTTGTTTCACTATTCAAAGAATTATTTTCCACCATTTGTGGGCTAGGACTAGAACTGTTACTTCCTTGTGCACTATCTATTTGTATTAATAATTCCTGTCGGTTCTTCTCATTATCATTCGATCCAAGTAAGAATTCTGGTATAACAGACGACTTTCATAGCATGCATTCACTTAATTCTCTACAAAATAATTGATATGATTATACTTCAAGTTACAAAAGCTTACTTCTCGTAAGGACATATTGCACGTGCTCTCCCCGTTTTATTGTTATTTTCTGTTTTCTTCTTGAAAGCTCTTTCTAAAGTGTTCCATTTATTCTCAATTTGTAACGCACTAAAACAGTCAGTATCCCTGATTTTTCATTTCTATTTCTATAGCTTCCCACATTTTCTTTTTGGTCTTTAATTTTACTATTTTCCTACCTTTGGTCAGAATTCTTCGTACAACGATATTAACAGTTTTACAGAAGAGTCGCACCACCTGATATTAAGAGTTTTACAGAAGAGTCGCACCACCCGATTTGTAATACTTCGCTTGATGTATCTAGAATACATTACAAAAGAAATTATTAACCACTATCCAATAATATCCTACACAATAAGTAATTAATTTAATAAATAAAATGTGCTTGTTAAACAATTGTAACTTAATAAATTTTTAAGGAATGCTTAATTACCATTTGTATTTTCTTCCAGATTTGCATTTTCGATATATCCTATTTCTTTGCCCATAAAATTAAAAAGTAAACATCTTTATTTATAATCAGATTAAACACTTACTTCCCAATTTTTCGAAGTTAAATATTTCTTTAAAAAAATCAGCAAAGCACATATCCTAACCTCAAATTCTCGGTTCACCGTTTTGTGATTTTATCAAGAAAATATTAGTGACACTGGTTATGTAACACACAATACATTTATGTGTATCCAACAATACACATTTAAATTAAGCGTCCAAATATTTTTTTCGGATTGTACCTTAAAAGCTACTATGGCGCCGGTATCCCCTCTCCAACTTCTTATTTTTCTATTTATTACTACAAAAGATTTGGTTTTTTTTTGCTTCTAGAACACATTGTTTTAAACATATTTTATAGTAACAAAACACTAGGACACCATTACACTTACGACACGCTATCCTATTTCCACAAAAAACAGACAATTTAAAGAGCGTAAGGGTATCCTATGTCCATGTGATGGACTTAGCATAATAGGTTTTTATTCATTTAAAAAACTCTTTTTTGATTGTGATGAAACCAGATAGGTCATTGGATATCTGTGTATCACCTAGAATATAGACGGATATAAGTTATCATGCTAATACCCCATTAAAAAAAAAAATGGACATGGGATAGTTTTCTTCTCAACCGACGATATAGATATACCAAATTACACAGACAAATCTTGAATTCTGACAGAAATTTACAAATCAATATTTTAAAAAGCCCTCATGTATAAAACCCAAACTTATTTAATTATGAAGTGGTTCAAAAGTACATTAATGTAAAATGATTATACACCTACTCAGAACAGAATACGCGTACATATACGGTGTAAATACATTATAATAGATGTATACCTCGTAATCCACACATCATCCCTCAACAATATAAATAAAAGTTACTTAGAAACATAGGTACCTATTGTTTACATTCTGACAATGTACACCCCTTGTCGACTTGGCATTATTTTATCATAAGTAATGCTATCATAATCCACACTAATATATAAACATCTGAAATAAATACATTTAAACGCATCAACAAATTAAACAATTTTATGTTTATGTAACATTTTAAGATCAGATATTTCCGGTAATTCAGTTTAAGAAAATAAATGTGCTCATGTAAATTAAGCAACGTGTTCTCCATATAAATACTAAAAGAAATGTAAATATTTAACTTTACCTTTATCCCAGAGCAGTGCAGTAATTAAATTATGATGGCTTAAAAGATTTAACGAAACGTTAAACCTATTTAAAATCGTTTTATATTATTTGTTCTTAATTCATGCTCTTTGAAACCGAAACGTTTCTAGATTTTTTTGCAAATTGATATAAGTACTCTACGTGTTTATTAGTTACGTTCAAGTTTGTTTCCGCATAGCAAGGCACGTTGTGTTATGGTATTTGACGTTTAGTGGATATCGTTATTTCTGCTTGTATTTTTAAATCTATTTGTTTTCCAGCAAATAAAGATACATATGAAATGAGTTCGCAATTGAAACAAAAAATACAATGACGTTGATATAAACCTCAAGATAGTATTTTAAAGTTTTTTTTATATATAATGCTGTTTTTAGCACGACGTTTCATTGATTTTTTAAATGGTATACTAATTTCGTCAAATTTAAGCTTTATCCAACATACTTACTATAACTAGATATTTTATAATTTTTTGTTTGAGAAATAGTAAATAAATTTTCATATTTTGCTTGTTACTATTTTATCCGTGCGAGATAATAATATGTTAGCTTGGACTGTTGTAATCCATTTATAAATGAAAGAAGTTACACATCGACCAGCTCAATGGCGTGTCAAGATACCCACATATAATTAAGTAAATTGAACTTTTGAAATAACGTTTTTCTATTTTGTGCAGAAATTTTAGGCTTCAATGTCTCACTTTGCCTTGAATTATTTTTATTTCCACGTAGTTTTAATTAATGTTCCAATTACTAAATAATCACCAAACAATCAATTTGGAACACGTAAAATGTTGCAATTAATCGTAACGTTAGCTGATATTTGCACGAGATAATATTATTTGATAAAGTGCAAACACTTTCACTTTCCCAGTACCCTTAAATTTGCATAAATGTGCTCACTCAATTTATTAAAATTCAAAATAGTAAACAAAGTACCGTTAATTAAATATAGAAAAACGTAAAGGTTCATCAAAAATAATATAATATCAACATTACTTAATGTAAGTAGCAGACCGCGAAAATGTTATTATTGTAATAAACATTTTAAATCGCAATTATTACCACAATAGGAAGGATAATTTACGGGTTTAAATATCTTGATAATAAGTCGTAATTTGCCAATGTTTTCGTGATATTTTATTTTGTGTTTTATGTAAGAAATATTGGAACGTACGTAATTGATATTTAAGTAAGGATTGGAAAAGGAAAAACACATGTTTGTATAGAAACAGATGTATACTAGAACTGCTTGTATTGTAGGAATATAACGAATCGCTGAATATTTGTCACTAGTTTAATAACTAATTGCGTAAGTATCCGCCGCGATCAAAAGATATCTTTATTGGTACTTTGAAACTCGAGACCTAAATGTAAGGTTTGTTACGGACGAATGCATATTTTTAAAATTAAGATTTCGTTCAGTAAAGGAATGTGAAAAATGTTCCCACGTAATAGTTTCTTGTTTTTTTATTACTTTTGAAAAGCAGGGGTGCTTTTTCGGGAGTAGATATAGTTAGTTTGAAATCGGAGGGGAAGGCAGTTACAGTTAGAGTTTTCATTGCGTAAGATCGATTGGTTTGTTTGATTAGAATACCTTCATGATAAACAATCTGTCTTTTTGCGTGTACATTTTCTTTTGAATTAACCAACGCAAATTTGTCTTTTTCTTTTGGGTATTAGTTTTAATTTGTTTTTCAAATATTAATCTATAAACAACAGTCACCATATTGAAGTTAAACTGCGTAAGTTAACCATTTGTGTTTGTGATCAATTAAAGGATACATATTCAAAACATAAGTAGGTATTTTATTGTAAATTAAATCTCGCAGCAAATAATTCTACAAGCCTATATAACGTGTTAAAAATCGAGAACTGCCTTGCAAAGGTGTATCATTCGCACGCGGGCTTACTAAGCTGAAATCTGCTAAAATAAAAGACAGTACAGGGCTCCCTCCTTCATCACTTGGGCGAATTGGCATTGTTGTTTGTTGATTATACGTATATTTGTGTAGAGGCGGACGTGGATAAACGGGTACAGGATAAACCTTGGTTATAATTGTAAATAGGCAATACCGAGTGTTTACATACTCCCGGATCCAGGTGACCATTAAAACACCTCGAATTTTATTTTTACTGTTTTTATTGTTGTATAGATGAATGTGTAACCTGAGAAAGGGATGCTGTATTTTTCTAACGCACTCAAACTTGTATATCGGTCACGATGTTTTGATTTATTTGCAACTTACCTTTGTAAGGCTTTGTTTTAATGAGTTTTTTGCGTCAGTTTTTTTAAGTAGAATTGTTTGCCTGCGAACGAATTTCTCTTTATATGTAATTTATTGTAATTGTACGTATGTATCTTGTGCTTTAGTAGTCACTAAACAATTGTGTACGTGTAAATTCCTTGTCTATTTTCTTTTGCCCCTGCATTGCAGTTACCTTATTTTACCTGTGAAATTTTACTGTTATATTTTATATGTATCGTAATTTGCCTTATTGTTTTATTTGTTTATTTACTTACAGACCGGCATGATTGGTTTTAGAGGGCTACATGTTTGGTATTACTATTTTTATTCTGATTTTTTTATGACACAATTGTGGGTGTGATTACATGGTTTTTTTATTGTATTTATGTGCAGCTAAACTGATTTTTATTTATTTTTTTCTTAATATTATAATTTTGTACGCGCTAGAACCTGATTTAATGGTGTTTTGTTATATATTGAACCCGTTCATTGTTTTATGTGTTATTGGATTTATTAATGTACTGGTGCAATTACGTATTTATGAATAAATTGGGTTTTCTTGGTGATTATTTCCCAAAGTAGTACATAACGGGTTGAACCATCATTGCCCAAAGCTCCTTAACTTTAATTTGGAATAGTTTCATTGTTTACCTGTCCCGCATGATACAACACTTATCCTCATCAAGCCTATCTAATTCAAATAACACAGCGTACCTACCACTAGACGGCCAATTCTTTTAATCAGATTTGAGGTTTGCGGGTAATTAAATATCAGACTTGTAAATAAATTATAATGTTTTACTTATTGCAGGAAATGCCATATAAGACAAGCAATTAATTTGAGTAATAGTAGCATTATTGTCAATAAAACCAAGATGAATCACTTAGCGATTGTTTTGTTCTTGAATTTGCATTCTTGCAAATAAGTTCAAATTACGCTTTTGAAGATAGTGTACCTGGGGGACGCTACACTATGGATCTTTTACAATACCGTAGAACGATTGTGACTGGGAGGTTTTCACTCTACACATTCTAAGATGTATAACCCTCAAATATGTGAAACTGTCTGTGTTTAAAATTAATAAAGATAAATAAATGCACATGGCACAAAGTCTCTATCTTAAATGAAAGCTAAATACAAATAAAATAGATTTACATTTAACTTCTGTATACAAAAATCTAGCTACATTTGAATCGCCATAGACAGTCACAAATTCAACGGTACAAGAGTCACTTATATATTGTCAATGCAAACTGACAGTTAAAGTCAAACAAGTGGGTAAATAATGGTTAACAGTTATTAAATACAAGTTACACACATATATCAATATATAATACATATGTAAGAAAAGTTTACGTATAGAATTCGTTCATCTAACCAACTTTCAATATTTTAGATAACGTACTACTGGCACGAATAATGAAATAGTTCGACTGGAACCATTATATTGAATATCTTCTTCTTCTGTTATTAAGACGTGGCCTTGTGTTTTCTGTTTTAGGTCACTTGATTTACGAAAGTCCAAGTGCCATCGTTTTGGAAACCTGACAGGTCTTATTGTAGTAGGTTTTTGGTCTTTCGCCCACTTTACCCATCTGTCGTGTCCCATTCTGTCAACATGGTCACTCCAACTTCTTCGCCTTGACCTTATGAATCCTACGACATCGTGTATATGCAGTTCCTCTACATTACTTTTGATTTGGTCCCATAACGTCACTCCTCATCCAACACTACTCATCATACCTTTTGTCTTAGATATTTCAGCCGGAGTTTCCGTTGCATATGTTAAAACAAGTCTCAATAGATTTGTATATTCAAACCTTACCCTCCGTAGACATGTATTTATTTCTCCAGACCAGATCTCCTAATCATCTCGATAATCTCGCCGCGTTATTTGCGTGGTTGCGGATTTCTCGATGTAGATTTCTGAAGCTTGATACCTCCACTCCCAAATAGGTACAATTCATGATCTGTGTTATTGAGTGCTCATACACTACCAGCGTACACCCTTCGGTTTTATTTACTAACATTTACATGTTAAACTGTTCGGCGGTTGTTTGGAATGTATATAGTTGTCGTAAATTTTCTCCGTTTTCCGCCATTAATGTAGCATCATCAGCATAGCAAAGTATTTTTATTGCCTTGTCTCCCATCCTGTAACCTCCTTTCACTTCTTTTACATTGTGTATGATTTAGTCCATTACGGTGTTAAAGATAGCTGTAATAACTACAAATTTCTACTTGAGCAAACAGGCAGCATTTGATGTTATATAATTAGTCATCATAACTTCATTGTCTCAATGATCATCAAGTGAAATGAATGTAATTGTAGATGAACCTGTTTCGATGTAACCGAAGAAATAGATTTCAACCAAAAGTATATGTTAGTGGGCGGTAAATGATTGAGTTAACATTTGCAGTATGTAATTATGAAGGTAGCCATGTAATTGCAGTAACAATTGTAGAAGTTATTCTGTGAAGTAATTACAACAGTATGACCACAATCTTGCAATCATCAGTGTACAGAAAAGTTCAGAAAAAGAAAAGTCTACAATAATTGGGTTAGATCCCCAATTAATTTTGGTCGCTTAATTAATATTAAACGTAGACATTCCGTGCACGTGTTATAAAAGTGGATTCTAATTATTACCGATAGATGTAAATTTTTATGAAACTTATATAATTATGTCATTAAATTAATTTCAATGTAGAAATAAGCGAATATAGGTATATAACGATGAGTTAAATAATTATTTATACTAAATGGAAAATTAGAATTTAATTAGAGAATTCACAATGAGAATAATATACAAGAGTCACTAGCGTCGCATAAGAGTTTTACTTCGGGTAAAATTATTATATATAACTAAAAAATTCGGACTATAGTACGCGAAATCAAATTACGTACGTTACAACATAGTTAAGTGAAATATTGTTACCAAAACTATTCGTATTATTCACCTCGTGCACTTTATGCATACCTTCGTTATCATTCAAAGGACAGTAAAAAGAAATCAAGCCACATTGACTTTGGGAGAGCCACAAGGATCGATGGTTGGTCCAATTCTTTTCATAATTTACATAAATGATGTACCGTGTAACTTTTAGGTGTTGCTTTGAAAAGGGCTCAATTGGCATTTAAATATCAAACTACATTATTACATTAAAACTAAATTAAGCAAAGCCAATTAATATTTGTTAAGTAATGCATAACAATTCGGCTTAATTTCAAGTTTTTTCAACCCTGTATCCATAATTACTTTTGTAAGGTAGGACAACAAATAATATATCTGTAAATATATATCAACTACCATTTAAATGAATTACTCTGAAATCTATCCTATGTTATATATATATATATATATATATATATATATATATATATATATATAGGATTTGTTGCAATAAAGAATATATCTAAACACTTAATACTTATATTGAATAATGAAAACAAAATATCCGATAATTAATTACACCTGTCTACTAATCGTGGTTTCCTTATTATCTATCTTATAACTCCTGAACTACCTAACCTATGTCATGCATACAATACTATACGTTAGCGGATCAATCATCTTACTACAATATAGATGTTTGCTTAAACAAACCGAAAAAGTAAATGAGTGTTATATTTAGCCACGACATAAAACAATAATTAAGTTTAAAATTAAAGATATTTTCTATATGTGTATTGCTATGTATATGGATTAGTACACTCCTTTTGTTTTATGACCACTGTAGGTAGCGGACCGCGCAAGATATTTAGTGGATTTTTGATATCTTTGTAATACGTCGTAATTTGCTAATGTTTTCGGAATATTTTATTTCATGTACTTTTATGTAAGAAATGTGGGAATGTTTGTAATTGATATCTGAGTAAAGGTTGAACAGAAAAAGGAAACATATATTAGGGTTGAAAAACAGGTGTTCTGTCGAAACTGGCGTGACGAATTGTTGAAAATTTCTATACGCGCGCTCTTGATGTAAAATTTAATAATTCATTACGGCGGGACAGCGCGAATCCAAAGGGATCTTTGTTTGGTAAGTTGAAACTTGAGACCTAAATGTAGCGCTTATTACGGACGAATGCATATTTTTAAAATTAAGATGTTCATTAATTTATATGAAACTGTTCCAACGTAATAGTCTTTTGTTTGTTTTTTTTATTACTTTTGAAAAACTGGGGTGGTTTTTCGGGTAGAGATAGTTAGTTTTGAAATCAAAGGGAAAGGGCAGTTGCTGTTGAAATTTTGATTTGTTTTTTAGAAACTCCCGTTGTAAACCGTTCGATCTATAAATATTTTGTCGTGTACCTTTTAGCAAAACTAAAACGCTAATTCGTTCTTGTCTTTTTATCTGTAATTAATCGCCGCGGCGCCGAGTTTTAAACCGCGTATCTTAACTCGTGGTGTTTAACTAAAGGGAATATATTCAAGTGTAAGTAGGTATTTTTATATAAATGAAAGCTCGCAGCAAATCATTTTACAAGCCTATGTAACGTGTTAAAAATCAAGCATTGCCTTGCAAAGGTATCTCATTCGCACGCGGGCTCAGTAAGCGGAAATCTGCTAAAATAAAAGACACTACAGGGCTCTCTCACTCTTGTATTTGGGCGAATTAGCATTATTGTTTTATATTTGTGTAGAGGTGGGCATGGTGAACGGGTACAGGATACCGCTTGGTTATTAATTGTAATAGACGATTTCCGAGTGTGTACATACTCCCGGGTCCAGATGACCATTAAACACCTCGAATTTTATTTTTATTGTTGTATAGATGAATGTGTAACCTGAGAAAGGGATCTAACGCACTCAAACTTATATATCGGTCACGATGTTATGATCTATTTATAACTTACCCTTGTAAGGCTTTCTTTTAATGAGTTTTTTTGTGTCGGTTTGTTTAATTAGAATTGTTTGCCTGCGAAATAATATCTCTCTTGATGTAATTTATTGTAATTTTACGTATGTATTTTGTGATTTAGCAGTCACTAAACAATTGTGTGCGTGTAAATTCCTTGTCTATTTTCTTTTGTCCTTGCCTTTACCTTATTATCACCTGTGCAATTTTACTGTTGTATTTTATATGCCTTATTGTTTTAAGTGCTTATTTACTTAAAGACCGGCATGATTGGTTGTAAAGGGCCACATGTTTGGTATTACAATTTTTATTCTGATTATTTATGTGGGTATGACTACATGGGTTTTTTTATTGTGTTTATGTGTAACTAAACTGCTTTTTATTCGTTTTACTCTTAATGTTATGATTTTGTACGCACTTTACCCTGATTTAATGGTATTTTGTTTTTCATTGTGTTTTTTTTGTTATTTGATTTATTAATGTACTTGTGCAATTACTTATTTATGAATAAAGTGAGTTTTATTGGTGGTTCTTTCCCATAACTGTATACCAACGGGCTGAACCACCATTGCGCAAAGCTCGTTAAGATGCGGTACCTGGGGGACGCTACACCACTAACGATAACGCCCCCCAAATTGTCCAGGTTCCAGAAACAGATCTATATTTAAAATATCAGTTAAAGGTAAGTATACAAGATCCACCTGTTCATTGATTAAAGGTACTTTCTTTCTATGTTCATAAATTTAGAATGCTTTTCAAAACATATAAAGTGTTTTTTATTACAAAAATGCAAAAATTTAATGTTGTTTTGTGAAATCATAAACATATTATTTACTATTAAATGTTTGACATAATTTGATTTATCTGTGTGTAATAACTAATATCTAATATCAAAGTGCCTAAGTGTTTACCCAATATTAACAGAATTACAGAATCTGCAGTTTAATTTATACACACCATTCTTCAAAATGTCATTGCTTTACTGACGATAGCACTCTTCACTGTAGTTCATCTCAGTCTACTCATAGTGATATTCCACCTTCTATGTCAAATCAAGAAATTAAAGCTGAAATGTCAAATTCAATCAACAAAGACATTCAACGTATTCTCGAATGGGGAAGCAATAATCTAGTTAAATTTAATGCTAACAAAACTCAGTGTTGCCTTTTGTCCGCCAAAAAAGATCGATCATTTCCTGTTGTACGTATGAATGGCACAGCTCTTAAGTTTTCAGACTCTATTACTCTGTTGGGTATGACTGTATCTTCAAATTTCTCATGGGTTGACCATCTTCTGTCAGCTACTAAAACAGCTGCTCGTAAAATAGGCTTTTTGTACAGATCTAAGCAGTACTTTACCTCTCGACAATTCCTTCTACTGTATAAGGCCCAAATTCGGCCTCATCTGGAATATAAATCTCACCTCTGGGTTAGTGCTCCCCAATACGCTCTCGATATCGTTGATCGTATTCAAAAGAGAGCGATTAGGCTTATAAATGACCCGTTCTTAACTTCTCGCACACAGTCCCTTGAGCATAGAAGGATGGTTTCAGTTCTTTCTTTGTATTATCGTTATTACAACGGCTGTTATGCTGCTGAATTATATTCTTTGATACCAACTCGGGCTATGTTTGCTAGAAACACTGGGTTCGCTCATTCACATCATCAGTATGGCATAATGTCAAGAAATATAAGTTTATGTTAACTAGAATTATTTGTTTAGATTTTATGGACCATGGTTGTAAAATTATTTTAAAAATTGAAGTTAACATGTTGCCAAAAGAGACGTGAAAAGATGATTTTTTAAATAGAACACCCGTATTTGATTTTAGTTTTAATTCTACGTGTCCATACAAACAATTTTGTCATACAAAAGATTGGCTGAAAGTTTTAGTTCTTGAGATATTCGCGTTTAAAGATTATTATGGTTATTTTCGTGGGGTTGATGAATGGGCAATTGTTCCGTTATTTCACAATAAAAAAATTGATATTTCGTGTGAAAAATGAGTGATATTATACTAACGTTTAGACCGAGTAGATTTCTAATTTTCTCAACAGGGTGTTTTTATAACCATTCAAATTTGAAAATTCTCAAATTAAAATCAGTTTTTAATTGCACTATATATTTTATTTCATTTTATTCGGGATTAAAAATCTATCATTTTGTCAAATATATCCTATATCTATCTTTGATAGTTTTCGAGTAATTTCGATTTTTCAACTAGCTACTTTATTTTCGATAACATTGCATTGCATGGATCTTGGTAGCCATGGAAAATAATAATTGCGTTACTAAGATACAAAGGTTTCCTCCTTGTCAAAATAAACACATATTAAATTTGTCGTTTTCGCATTTAACTTGTTATCAATTCTTGTATCAATTATGGATTATTCGACAAATGAATTAATTGATATGATATACGTGTTGGGCGAGGCTGAAAAACCCTTTATTGGCACAACGAATCTACAAAATGAAATATCCTGAACGTCGAATACCTACTACTGTTGGCTTGGAAAATTTGATGGATAGATTTGATTCTAGCGGTAGTGTTAAATACTTCAAACGTAAAGTTGTTAATAAAAGGGCAGCTAATGAAGAAAAGAACTTGAAATATTATTAAATATTTCATTTTGTAGATTCGTTGTGCCAATAAAGGGTTTTTCAGTCCTCCAACACGTATATCATATCAATTAATTCATTTGTCGAATAATCCATAATTGATACAAGAATTGATAACAAGTTAAATGCAAAAACGACAAATTTAATATGTGTTTATTTTGACAAGTAGGAAACCTTTGTATCTTAGTAACGCAATTATTATTTTCCATGGCTACCAAGATCCATGCAATGCAATGTTATCGAAAATAAAGTAGCTAGTGTGAAAAAATCGAAATTACTCGAAAACTATCAAAGAAAGATATAGGATATATTTGACAAAAATGATAGATTTTTTAATCCCGAATAACATGAAATAAATATATATAGGGTGTGCAATTAAAAAAAACTTTTTTTTTTTAATTTGAGAATTTTCAAATTTGAATGGTTATAACAAACACCCTGTTGAGAAAATTAGAAATACTACTCGGTCTAAACGTTAGTATAATATCACTCATTTTTCACACGAAATATCAATTTTTTTTATTGTGAAATAACGGAACAATTGCCCATTCATCAACCCCACGAAAATGACCATAATAATCTTTAAACGCGAATATCTCAAGAACTAAAAACTTTCAGCCAATATTTTATATGACAAAATATGTTTGTATGGACACGTAGAATTAAAAACTAAAATCAAATACGGGGTGTTCTATTTAAAAAAATCATACTTTTTCACGTCCTGCTTTTCTGGCACACCCTGTATAACTTCCAATATTTTAAAAAAATGCCCACTTCTTACCTCTACCCCATGGTCCATACAATATTTACACAAATAATTCTAGTTAAGCATAAACTTACTTTACTCTATCGTTGGGACACCCTGTACAAACCTCCACTTGTTGTACCAAACGGGCGCAATCCACATTTTTCTCCAAAGCTTCTAAACTCTGGAATGATCTCCCTAGTTCCTGCTTTCCTCTCACTTATGATATGAGAAAATTTAAGGTAGCTGTTCATAGGCATCTATTGGTAATTCATTATCCCTCTATCCATCCTCCTAAGTGCTTTAGCACGATAGGCCAAATTTTTGCCTGTCCACAATCATAAAAAAAAAATACGGAAACATTTATAGGAATGGTATTAGTTTTGAATGCTACTCTGTACTTCTTGTTCTTTTGCAATATGTGAGTTATTTTTCCGAAATTTTTGCAAAATATGCAATGGAAATGTATATTCTGTTCGGCGTGTGTTATCTGGGTAAATGCCTTTGATAAATAGTTGGCATTCTTGTTTTTAAATTAAAGAGTCGATTATATTTGAAATGTAACCGTTTGCTTATCATTCAGTGATAATGGCATTGCCCTATGTACTAATGATCTCTATGCAGCTAATTTTTGTGTTTTATGGTGACCTGAACCGTTTGGAATTGTTATGTTTGTATGTGTAAGTTTTCTGAATATGGAGAATTGAAATTTGTTCCATGTTTTAATTTTGCTTTAAATTTAGATAATTAATAGCTCTATTCGGTTCTTTCTCTAATGTTAATTTTGTTAGAATGATTCAGAACTAACCAATAATATCTGATGAACTACCAACACATGCTCAAATATCAACAACATAACGAAACCAAAACACAATGTTACCAGGAACATTTAATTGAAAAAGGGCGAAATTGGACTGCCCATAGGTAAACGAATTTTTTGTAGATAAATCTTATTATTGAATGTGAAATAATTTTGATTAACACAGAGATCATATAATTGAATTAATTCTATTCTTATAACTAATTCAGCATTATTATTAAATAAAAAAAGCTTTATTAAACCCATACATTCTAGAGAAGGTATTTAAGAAAGTATACTAGTAACATCAGTACTTGCAAGTTTATGATGTAGTGATGATATTGTATATTGTAGTGTATTAATTAGTTTTAAAGAATTCGTAATGATTGTATTTTGATTTGTACTTTAAATTTCAAGTTATTATGTGGTTCAGTTTATTTGCTAATATATGATGGGGCACTTAGATGTAAGAAACTACTGATTTGTGAATTTTTATGAGACCCTATAGTTTTGGTGCTCGTGGATTTTTATTTAAAACGTGTTGTTTCTGTAAATTTTTAAAGCAAATACTACAGTTTTGTAAACTTTCTTTTACATATTTTGGAAATTCCGTGTTAGGATTTTCATTTAGTTTCTAAATTCCTTTGAAAAAGGACAAAAAACACATATTTACTAAAATCGGTTAAGAATAAAATCAATAAACAATCTAATTTCTATGTGTGTAAGGGTAACAGTTTAGTAATAATTGGAAAAGATAGTTATATGCAGAATGTTAATGATTGTATTCTTAACGAAATTTCGATATGAAAACTTAATATGTGCTTTACATATTTTCAGAATCAGAAGATTGTATACAAAAATTCTCAAGTACAAAAACTATACGTTCTCATAAAAATCTACAAACCCAATATATCCATTATAACAGTAAGTTTCTTACATCCAGGTACCTAACCATATCTTAGCAATCGAACTGAATCACATAATAACTAACAATTTCCAGTACAAATCAAAATATTCTATTAAGAACTAACTAATAAACTACAAAACATAACATTACCACTACATAACAAACTTGTAAGTTTTGATGTTACTGGTATGTTTTTTTTATGTCTGCTCAAAAATATATTAAATAAGTTTTTATTTATAATAATGTGGAATAGCGTTAATTCAATTATTTGATCTCTGTGTTAACCAAAATTATTTCACACTCGACAGTAAGTTATTTTTACAAACGAAAGGTTTACCTATGAGTAGTTAAATTTCAGAAATTTTCGCCAATATCTTTATGGATAATTTAGAGGATAAAATTTTTGAAATAAACATTTCTGATAAGATTGTATTTTGATTTCGTTATGTTGATGATATTTTAACATGCTTTAATAGTACATCAGATTATATTGATAAGTTCTTAATTAATAATAACGATTTACATTATAGAAAGAACAAAATAAAACCATTACTTTTCTAGATTTAAACATAAAAATTAATACACAGAACAAATTTGAATTCTTCATATTCAGAAACCTACACATATAGATACCATAAAACACATAAATTTGCTGCATGTAGATAGTACAAAGAGCAATTTCATTACCATTAAACCAAACAAATTTGAATAAATAAATATCAGTTACAAAACGAATTGCACACGCAAATATAAGCGAAACTTTAGTTAAAAAACAAGAATATAAATTAACTACCAACAACATTTACCCAGTTATAACATAGAACCAATAGAAAATAAATATATATCCCGTTCATATTTTGAAAAAATATTAGAAAAAGTGGCTCGCATATTACAAAAGTACAAGAAGCAAAAAACTAACACCAATAATCCTAAATGTTTATGTAATGTCAAAGATCCAATTAACTACATTTTGTAGTTGTATGTTTAGGAATTAAACTGCACATGCTGTAATCCTGTTTACATTGGGCAGATACCTAGGAACTTTAATAGTAAATAATAACCTTATGACGTTACGAAACAACATTAAATTTTTACATTTTTTTAATAAAAAGAAAATTAGATTTTTTGGGAGCTTTTGAAATTTATAAACATGACAAGAAAGAACCTCTAATGAACGAACATGTTGATCTTCTTATGACTCACCGTTAACAGATATTTTAAATATAGAATTCTAATTTCGATCAAGTTTTCTTATTACCGTAATGATTTGTTACCATAACCACTTGTTATTTTATTTATATATTTTCTCTTGATATTTGTATTGAAACGCGGTGGGAAATATTGGTTATATAAAAATTGTGGAATTTGAAATATTTGTGCTATTAAGATTACATTTATCTAATCCAGAATGCGGTAACGTTATCCAAAGAAATAACACAAATTTATAGTGTCATAAAATAAGATTGATTTGGACCAACCTACATGCAGTGCTCATATGATTTGCAATATGCTTGTTCCTTATAATGAACTATTGAGATTTAAAGTATTTACACTTTCCGGTATAATTACAGGACGCTGCACAGAATTAAAATCGTACCTCAAAGTAGAAGGGGAAATTCGGAATATTATTAGAAACGGGGGCACTGTTTCGCCGATAAGAATGTTTATAATTATTTTATTATATGTAACAGTGGATAAGGGCTAGGAATTGGTGTAACAGTGTTTTCAACAGAGCAGCTCGTTTTTAAGTTCTGCTTTCTTCATTACGTATGTAAGGTACGTTTGTAGGTATTTGGACACAGTGCAGAATTAATTGTGATTTCCTGGAGATACCAGGGATAGTTTTGGGAAACAAAGAACAATACAGAGTGAATTATCAAACTAGTCAGGAAGAAGGGTTGGTAATTATTCAGGGTTGTGAACAGTTACAAATCACTCTATAATGATATATTGGGCGGGCTTACTGATGGGGAACTATCAATGAAGACGCAATGGGAATGTGAGATGATGTTATAATGTCAGATTTGGATCATTTAGAAGTTTTTTAGGGAAACGAGAAAGTTCTGAAAGGTACATTGAACAATATTTAATTAGCAATGGTTTTACTACCAAACTCATTATGAAACTACTGTCGATATAGAATTGGCGTAAAGCATTAAATTGCTTTTCTCTCTAGTATCTAGTTTTCGATATATCTGAATTACATTAGTTTAAAATTTAGAACATTTGTCTCGATTTCACGCTAATCGATAGTGAATGTTTGAAGGCGGTATTGCAAGAAATACCATCAAGCAAATAAAAACAAATAAAACGCGAAATTCTGTTCTAAATAAATGATTTTCTGTCGGCGAATTCAAGTAGCGAAGTGTTTCTACGTATATAAGTCACAAAACATTTGTACCCTTAAAATTAACTTGAATCTGGAATAAACGTCACTGTCATTAACTTCATAAATTATCCAAGAAAATACAATTTATTTAAAGGAAGATACGAAACTAAACTAAAATATTACATTTCGTAAGACAGGATTATTATTTTTCGATTATATGTCAAATAAGACTTTGACGAAAAATAACGAATGCCGCAATTTCTAATTTACTGCTGCGTTAATTTCATTGTGAGATATTTTCCACCTGATATGCAAGCACTTTACGTTTACATCATAAGAACAGACTTTAATAAATGTGTGTGTGTTTAGGTATCAAACACAAAATATTTTGAATATTGAATTTTCCAAATATAAAATAATTTATTCGATTTGGTAATTGAAGTAAACTATATTGCTTTATTATGTGTATATCGTATGTCCCTTATTGAAGTAATTATAATGAAACTTTACTTGCAGTTGTATAATGAGAGAGTAAGACAAAATAAAATAATAATTATTTATTATTTACCCAGACTAGCGCTTTAATAGATGAACGTCACGTAATTATAATTTATATTCGACAGAAATTGCTAAATTTCGACAAATAACAATAATTCATAATTCTGAATTTTATATTCAGCAAGCTCAAAACTTATTTCCAGTATTTAGTATTGATACTTGTCATGTGTATTTGAACGCCCTGTATATATGCACATATTTTTTCTTTTTATTGCTATTTTTACCTCGATTTACGATTTGGTGTTTTTTTATGTTCATCAAGGTACAAGTGAAAGTAACAACAGATTGTTTGATTTTCTAAGTTGTAGTGGTTTTCGAATTAAACTTTTCGTATTGCAATTAAGATTTGATTTCTGAAATTGGCAATTACATTTTGTGGATGAATTAATTGAAAATAGGAAATTTTAAAGTTGAATCTAGATTAGTTTTCCTGTAAATTTTTATAAAAGGTTTCGTTAAAATAAAATGTAGCTGTAGATGAGAAAAGTTCGCATTTAAATTGTAGGATGAGAACACCTTGGTTTGCTGGTTTAAGCATGGGCTGTTGATGTTAATTTTACTTATCGCGTTTAGTAATCGACGCCGTTTTTCTGCCGGAATAGAGTATTTCAATCCTTTAGTGTTAAGTAATTATCGTTATCGTTTAAGGAATAAATCTGTGGACGACAATTTGCACGTCGCAGTGTCTGCAGTTTTATCATGTTGGGAAAGATGGGGTAATATTACGGAGAGGGGAATAAGCTGTTTTTTGCGCGGGGGTTCTCGATCTGACTTTCGTAAGAGATGTGATCCGTGAGTTTGGGAGCGTGCCTTTTTTTCGAATACCTGGAGAACCGAGCTTTTGGAGAAGTTGTTTGCAACTAAAAGCACCCGTTTGTTGAATATTTGTGTAAACGTTCATCCTTCCTGGTTATTTATTTTGAAGTTACGGACCGTGGGTCAATTATCTAACATTTCACTAAGTGATGTATTTATTTAAGTGCATCTTAGTGGTGGTTTGAGGTCGCGCTAAATTTATATTACCGAATGAAACCGTTGTGAAGGCTCAACGTTTTGTTTCCCCCGTAAAATAAAATCATTAGACGAAAGTCTCATTGTAAATAATTTGTAAATAGACATTTTTTCCATTTTAATAATTTGACTTTAATTGAACATTAAAATGTGTATATGTCTTGTGTGTAAAATCTATTTGTTCTGTGCACATAAACTATATACCGTACTGGCCAATTAACGTAAGCGTATCGGTATCGAAATTTAAAACTAGGAAATTGCCGTATGGGTTTGCCTTGCCGACCGAGAACATCACCTGGTATCCTGGAGCCGTCCCCGTTGCTTTCGTTGCTGCCGGTGGAGAAGGTAACGCAGTATTGTACGTTATTGTGAATGCTTTACCATATCTCTGTTTGTAAACTTGGTGAAAGTATTGATTGATGAACGGATAAACGTCTTTTGTTTTGGTGTTATTTTGTGGAATTTGATGCTTTCACGCCATCTCAATTTAAAGGTTGACGAACTGCTTTTATTTGCGATATCTTTTGTTTTTTTATTATTTAACTAAATGTACTGCAAATTTATGTATATGAACATTTCGCATGGTAAAATTGTGTTGTGTTGAGTGACCAATTAGTTACGTATTCTGCTGAATTTATTAATATTTAGATAATTTTATTTCCCGTTTTCTAGTATTTAAGATTTTAAATCAAACCGAAACCATTGTAAATAAATCTATGTACTTGTGTGCTTTTTGAGGTATATTTAGATATAATAGACAAACAAATAATTGAATTTTATGGTGTTAATTTGTGATCTCCTCCCGACCAGCGAAATCAATAAGAATAAGAGTAGTAATTGTATTATTCAAACCAAAAGAATTAATTGAGAGCTAAATTTTGATTTCATTATTTTTTTGTTGGTTCATTTTAAAAGTTTTTTTTTTAGTTTTATTAAATATTTTGTGTTGTTTAACGTAACCGATTAGAGGAATTTTAAATGACGTTTATCTAGTTTATGTCTTATTATTTTAGTTTGGAGTTCAATTAATGACAGAGCTTTGAAGATGAGTAGTATTTAAATTTGAGTCAATGAGATTTAAGCGTAACATTTAACGTTCATGATTTTTTTTTATTATAGGGTTTGAATTGTTTTGTTCACAAGCGTTTGGAGTAACGTAACGAAATATAAAGTTAAATAAGTCACTGAAATCCAATAGCTGATTTGCGCCTACGCCTTTTTGGTATTTAAGCATGATATCTTTTGACTGTTGAAGGTTGATTTATCTACGTGTGCCCAGGTGTATTCTTACCGATAGCGTCTTTTATAACAGTCTGGAGCCCTTTTACGTGACTTTATTCTAATTACGACGCACCCTTATCTGCGACTTTCTACAATACGACTAACCACCTTTAGTATTTTTAGATTCAAAAACACACCCACGGCCTCTGTCCCACCGAGCTAGTCCGGTGCACTCTAATTATCTGTTACCTACCGTTTTAGTCTTGATTTTCGACCGTAACATACTTTTTTATTTCTACTCATAGTATATGAGATAATAGGTAAATGTAACCTTAAATGTATAAATATATACAAGTCATGAATTGGGATCGAACCATCCCCGTCCTCTCAGGGTTCTATACTAACAAAAGCAGTTACGGGAATAGGTCTTGTGGTCAGGTACATTGGAGCCTTCTTACAGTTGCTGGTTGCTGTGAGAGATGTCCTACTAGGTCATTGTCATGTCCTGGTAGCTTAAGATTGTATGCTTGAGCGAGTCGCTGGATTTCAGTTGTTACATACAGGATTTTTAGGTCGGTGTGAATAGTTTCATTGTTTAGGTACCATGGTGCGTCAGTGATCATGCGAAGTATTTTGGATTGTAATCTTTGTGTGATTTTTGTATGGGATGCTTTTGCACATCCCCAGAGCTGAATCCCATACGCCCAGATGGGTTTAATAATTGTTTTATAAAGTAGTACCTTATTGAATAACGAAAGTTGCGATTGTCTTCCAATTAGCCAGTTCATGTTCTTTAGTTTCAAGTCTTCTGTTGTGTGTACCCCAATTGAACTTTTCATCAAGGTGCATTCCATGTCTTCTGTTAGTGAAGGTTATTTGCGCTGACTTTTCGCTGTTTACTGTTATTCTTCATTTGTTAACTCAGCATTGTAGGAATTTGAGGTGATTCTGTAGATGGGCTGTCGCTGTTGCAGGATGGCTACATCTTCAGCAAACATGGCAATATTGATGTTTTGCGTGGTTGGTGAATCGGATGAGTAAATCAGATAAAGCAGAGGACCTGATACACTTCCTTGCGACACTCCTGCTTTAATTTGATGGTAATCCGAGGTTGAGTTGTTTATTGCAACTTGGAAGAATCTTTCAGTGAGGATCAGATAGATCTGTTCTGGGAAGTGTAACTAACTTAATTTTGTATAATAGTCTGTATCCCATACCTTATCGAAGGGTTGCATTATATTTAAAAATGCAGCTGCAGTTAGTTTTTTGGTTGACAATCCGGTGACATTGATGTATCGTTGAGTGATCTTCACGAAAGTCAAACTGGAAGGTCGGGATTATCTGGTCAAGATTTATAGTTTCTTTTATTCTTTTCAATAGGAGCCTTTCGAAAAGTTTGGACAATAAAGGTAATAGGCTTATCGGTCTATAGGAGGATGGATGGTTGGGTGGTATGCTAGGCTTTGCGATCATAGTAATTTTAGCATACTTCCACTGTAACGAGAAGTAAGTTAATCTCATTATGCTGTTGTATACGGTGGTGAGGAGGACCAGTACTTTTCTTGACATAAGTTACAGTACTTCACCTACGATCAATTCATATCCAGCGGCTTTTTTGGTGTTCGGAATGTTTATTTGCGGGCGCACTTCTGATGGGGAGAAGGCTTGCATTGGCGGCGATAGTTGTCAGGGAGCGGTTAGGAAATATTGAATTTCGGCATCGTTGTGGTTGTCTGGTGGGTTCGGGGTGGTGAATACAGTAGCAAGGTGTTCTGATAAGGTGCACGCTTTGTCTCTGTCTGTTCTAGCCCCGATCAGGCTTTCTGATTGGTGTTATTGCTATTATGGGCCTCTTAAATTTTTTGTTGCCTTCCATATTGAATGGTCAGTTGGAGAAAGCTTGGTGATGTATTCTTTGAATGTTTCATTGCGTGCATCCGCAAGTGCGGTGTGTAGTTGGTAGGTAAGTCTATTATGGAATGTTTTGTCGTCTCTGTTCTTTATTGTTTGCCATTTGTTTCGGGCTCTTCGTTTCTCAGCGACTAGATTACGTATATGTCGAGGGATGTTGTTAATTAGAGGATTGCAATTTATAGTATTAGGTGTGGCCTGTTAGGCTGTTAGGCAGCGGCTTGTATTGTTGTATGGTGGTGTACTGCTTCATCCAGATCTTGACTGATATTTAGGTTAACGTTTTCTACTAATAGGTCTCTCAATCGGTTCCAGTTCGTATATTTATTACAGAGCCTAGGAGGTATTTCTTTGGTGATTATCATTGTGCTGATGGTAATAATTACTGGGGTGTGGTCAGTGGAGAGGTCGTGATTAGATTCTGTTTTGGTATAAATGACATTGACAACTGCATAATTTAATAGGTCTGGAAGTTTTCGTGGATCACTAGGCCAATAAGTGGGTTGAGAGGAAGTTGAAATTATTTCTTTGAATTGTTCTTAATAGGTTGCGTCGTTTTGGATTGAAGACTCTAGATACCCACGCTGTATTTTTCGTGTTCCAGTCTCCTCCTGGTAGGAATTTAGGGCCTAATGCTAATTCTAATATAACGAAAGGTCATTACTGTTTAACGTATTTACTGAAGATTCAATGCATCGACAATATGCCAACTGTAAATACAATTCATTTATAATCCGTTTCCAAAATAAAAGCATCACAAGGTCACTCAAGCCTAATTGTTTCATGTTAAACTTAACTTAATTTAAATTTAAATTTATTTAATTTACTCTGACCAACAATCATAAATATCAATTTAATTGTGGTATGTTTATGTAACCGCAATAAGTAGTAATCAAGAATTAACATAGAAATAATGTGCTAAACCCTTTTTTGTTTAATAGTCCATTATCATTATGAACAACTGCATAAGACATTAATTAATTAATTGACTCTGTGTTTAGTTCATCAGCTGTCAATGAAATAAAATTGTTGCTTTCTAAAGAAAATTTGTATACAGGATAAGTTCAGTCCATGAGAATGTTACTGCACGTATACTACAAAGAATCCAAATTGAATTTAGTTGACCATCAATAAAATGACAAATGAAGAAATAAAATCCTAAATATCAAGTCATTTTGAATGTAACAAATGTCACATCTATTTATAAAAGGAGTGCAATCCAGAACTTAAAATTACTTATGTCCATGTAGCTATCTATCTTAGTTTATCAGCAGTGCAGTAAAAAATCTTTCATCACAAAAAGAATAAAAACGAATGGTTAAGTTCTAATGTAAACAATGTAATTATAACAGTAGATACACAATTTTCTATGTATACCATGATACTCAATTTCATATTAGAGCTCAACCATTCGTTATTTATTCAATTGTTAGAAATTGTTAGAATTACACTTACAGTATTTATCTCCATGTGATATAATCCCTCTGGTCATTAATTATACACCAGTAACTGTTTTGAAAACCAAACAACAGGTATATCCGATAGTCAGTATCTCCAAATATCTTAAAATCTTAATTCAAAATCCAGAAAATGTATAAATTTACTAGACAAAAACGTACTTAAAATTACTTTTATTGTATATTACCTTTATAATTAATTCTCTTGCGTAATTCACAATGTGTAAATTTGTTCTTTATAATAAAAAAGCTTGTGAAAAATGCAATATTATGTCATAATTGTAACCATTAAATCGTACTTTTGTAATGAAGACATGGCACTGAATGAATATATTGCTAATGCCTACTCGAGCTTCTACGTTACGTTCAATGCAGCTGTATGCAGAGTGGACCAAAAGTCTGGAAACGCCCAATTATCTCGTGAATTGCTAGTCCGAATTGTACAATATACGCTTATTTTGGGATACGGAGATTCCAGATTTGACATTTGCAATATTGCCAAATTTGCCGCTTCTCTGATATTATTAGTCACTTTGGTTTTTTAAATACATCACTCTGTATATGCAGTCATTATTGGAATCTCCTCTTCAATACGAGTTCAACCATATGTAACACTTAGTCTAGAATGTCTTAAATAGATAAAACAGTGCAAAGTATGTAGATTTGAAGAAATTTAAATGTTTAAATATAGAACGCTGTGATTTTCACATTTTTGCACCATTTATATTATTAAATAAAACTGACTATCGTTTGATGTGTTTTGAAAAGTTCTGCAAAGTAAATTGTTCCCTACAATGGCTGTTAATGAAAAGAACGAATTACTATTCTAATGATGAGACACAAAGTATAACCTTCCTTTAGAACCTTTCTCGTTTGGGAACCGGCATTGCTGGTTGGCCAACAGTAATTCACTGATTTTCTGTGCTAGGATTATTGAAGTAAATCCACTTTTCATCGCAAGTAACGATCCGTTTAAAGAAACGCTCATCCCAAGGATTGGAAAGCAGTTGATCACAAACCTGAACTCGCCTTTCTGTCATTTCTGGCGTTAAGTCGTGAGGAACTTCTGTACAGCGTCTATTGGCTTTTCCAAGCTGATGCCAATGACGCCCGTTACGATTTCTTTGGAATACCAAAGTTCTGCTGACAACTTACGGGTACTTGTCGATGGATTTGCTTCAACAACATCTCGAAGTTCAGCGTTACTTAACGAGTTGGGCCGACTAGAACCTTGCTTCCTCTTGAGACTTGTATCTCTGCCAGTAAATTTTCGAACCAGCGCTGCGCTGGTACGATTGTTCACTATTCCTTCCTTCCTTCGCATATTTTATAACTGTGGCGGTTGCAGAAACGTTTTGTTTCCAGTAATGACGCAACAGTATCAAAATTTCATATTTTTTGTTAGCCATTTTGACGTTTATTGCTGGTTAGAAACAAAATATCAGAAGAAAATTAGACGGAGACATTCGCCTGCTTGATGAGCTTTTAATACTGCATAGCATTAACATATAAAATGTTTTCTAGGTAGGAGCAGAAGGGCTCAATAAGAAACTCTAAGAAAACGACATCTTTTATAGGCCACACTAATATAATGCAGAGTTTCGCTAAAGATCCACATACATCCTCACGCAGGGCTGCATGATATAGACCATCCTTCAGTCTTACGTGTATTACATAAGAATAAATTTCAACCATACAAAATTCATTTATTGCAAGAATTAAGTGGAGATGACTTTGACCGTAGATTAGAGTTTACTGAGGTAATAATAGATAAAATTGAAAATGACGGAAATTTCGTTAACATCATATGTTTTTTCCGACGAAGCAACCTTTACACTGTAGTGTAAATCGACATTATTTAAGGTACTGGAGTGACGCAAATCCACACTGAATGCGTGAAAACCATACACAAAGACGGTACTCAGTTAATTGGGTCATTCTTTATCGAAGCAAATTTAACGTCACATGAGTACGAAATGCTACCTTGTACCTACACTGAGAAACTTTGGAGCCAAGTTTAATCAGATGGTTTCAGCAAGATGGAGCTCCAGCTCATTTTGGTGTAAATGTTCGGCGTTATTTAGATGAAATATTTCTCGGACGATGGATTGGTAGACGAGGTAGGTAGTTTTGAATGGCCTACATCTTCACCTGATTTCAATCCTAAAGATTATTTTTATTGGGGACACTTGAAAAATTCAGTTTACAATACTAAACCACCAAGTCTTACAGAGCTAAGGCAACGAATTATTGATCAATCTCGATTCATTTCTGGACGATCATGGAGAAATGTGGTAGACGCATTCTACCATCGATTAGGGTACTGTCAACTCACAAACGAAGCACATTTTGAATACATGATTAAGTAATCATTATGTTAAAAATGTTGTAATCTTTAAATTGTTACGTTTTAATGTAGTTGAAAATAGTTTGTATTAAAAAATTTATTGAGACAATTAGGCGTTGCCAGACTTTCGTTTTATGTATTTAAGACCTTCTAGACTACATAAGATCCTATTGAAGCGGAGATTCCAATAATGACTGCATATACAGGTGATGTATTTAAACAAAACAAAGTGACTAATAACATCAGAAACGGCAAATCTGGCAAGATTGCAAATGTCAATTCTGGAATCTCCTAAAATAGGCTCTTCCCAAATTTTGTACAATTCGGGCTAACAATTTACGCGATAATTGGGCGTTTCTAGAGTTTTGGTCCACTCTGTATATTCGTATAACGTACATTTTGCCTAAGTAATTAATATTATTGTCAATATTTGGTTAAAATTATATTTTCGTTCTTCTGAACGAACTTGTCATAAACACACACTAACTTCCGAGAAACTCAATTCACATTCTTCCATCAGACTCGTGAATGTGTAAAATAGTTTTAACCTCTCAGGTATTGCTGAATATTGTTTATTTACTAAAACATAAAATTAGTTTGTCGTCGACTAGCATTAATAAATGATGTAATGAACTTACCTTCTCTTTAACAGTTTCCGTATTATTCTTGCGCATCCACTCAATAAATCTGTCGAACTCTTTCTCATAAATGATTTCGGGCTTTTTAGGTATAAGACTCAACTCAGCTTCTTCTGCTTTTTTAAGGAGTTCTTCATCCACGTCTAAATATATTTTTGTAAAATTTGTTTATTTACAAAAAATAAATGACACTTATAATGCAAAACTGTGGCAACTATAATACGACCGTTCATGAACTCCTGTGAAATGATATTTTATTTGTAACGATCTGAAATTATTATTTCATTTAAATTGTGTCTCAAAGTGGCTAGTTCGACGACAAAATAGCGTATGAAATTCGTTTATAATGCGGCATTAAGGCATTCGTTTCTATAATAATGGAATCTCCCGCCATAATTCCTTGCATTATAAACTAATTTCATAATATACTATTATACATTTTATTAAGAAACAGCAACAAGATATTAATGAAGGTTTCTTAAGATTTAGTTATTATTAATGAAACCTTGGTTAACGATAGTTTATTTAACAAGCTGGCGCCTTCCAGAAAAATCTTTCAAAAATTCGCAATCGTTTACGCATCTCTAAACATTTGCATTATTGAGCTTCTTATATCTAATTTTTCCTTAATTAAAATCAAACCAACGGAACGGTGTATAATTTGTGATCACTAAAAATTTGTTCTAAAAGCTTTTAAAGCTCTTTTATGCTTTCCTTGTACCTCTTCTACTCCTAGATATTCGAAAACATTCATAAAATATTTAAGGATTCAAAATCAAGCATAATTAGATATTACACTTTGAAGCGAAACTTCACAAATAGGAATAGCTCAAACTTTGAAGGCTTTTCAGAAAAAAAGTTTGGTACAATTATGTTAAGCAACTTTTAGTATTCAGAATTTTCGCCGTACAAAAGTCTAAATTCAGAATGAATTCGAAATTTGAACTTATTCTAAAGCGTTTATTAATTCTGCGTAAGAATGCTAAATTTCAATTAATCCTAATCCAACATGTTCTATTTTTGTTTTTAATTACTCACACATTGTAATCGTCATGTGAATGAACTATTAGACATACGATTAAATTAACTAATTGTAACGCTATTTTAATACATCTGACCCATAAATATGTAAACACCGTTTGACAATTACCCAAATCCGGAGAGATGCAGAGAAATCAATATTGAATAATTAGTTTGGTCTTTACTCATTGTTCAACTCGTTCGCAACATAATAAACATCGGCAATTAAAGATTTTGAAAAGACGTTTTGGAAACAAAGCTCAATAGTTAAATATTAATCGCACAATATTTTTGACCTTAACTGAAATAGGCAAAAAATCCAAAAGTAGTCACGCACACTGATTACAGGCGATAATATGTATACTAAAATTTCCTATTCTTAATCGAGCATAAACTGAAAAAGTTTATCATGACGCAACAAATTACGGAATGCAAATCAATTTTTTAAGTGTCTAGTAGTTTTTTTTTCGTTTTTTAAAAATATGAATAAATTCGAGAATTTTACTATTAAAATTCTGACCTCGATTTTTTTAATTACACTTTCTTCTTAATTTTATATTTTAGTTTGCAAACATGGAACAAAACTAGAGCGTGGGTGGTTCGTAGGGAAGGGTTGATTTTTAATTATTACACTGGCACACTTTGATCAAATTACTGATATAATTTATTAACTTAACATAGGGATCTAGAATTAGTAATGTGAACAATTAAGAGAATGAAAAGTGAAAAGACAAATTTTCAAATAAATTTACAGGAATATTAACACTATAGTATTTCTTTTTTAATTTTACATGAAAGTATAGTAATATTTTATTAATGAAATTTATATCACATATTCAGAACCGGTCCATGGGCTGAATTTGGCACAAACACAGTCTTCTCTCATGAATTCCACCACTCTATATGTAAGGAATCTGATACTGTATAAGCCGATCCTCCGGCTATTTCTCAGGAACTGTTTATCGTACAGCGGGGGTACAACAAGGAAATCGCTTGAAATAACTTTCAAGTTTCTAGATTTACCGCTAGAGGGCATAATCTTTATAGAAAAATTTAAAAACCATTTTTTTATAAAATATGTCCAATCATAGTAGGTATTAAATAAGTAAATTAGAATGATGCACAAATTTTGTTAAATACTTTTTTCTCTATTTTTTCAAATAAACGGGGGGGAGAGTGGGAATGTTTGCATGAATAAATGCCTATAACTTTGGTCTCGATCAACCTATTTTAACGAAATTATTTTCATTCGAAACGGCGTGGATGAACCAATTACATCTACTATAAAACACTTGCATTTAGTTTTAATTGTCGTAGATAGAGGGCACTTTCGAATCAAAAAAAATTAAAATTTGTCTATGTTACAATTTTTAAATGGAAACACCTAAGTATTGTAAATTACAACGGAAACTGATTAAATGTGTAACAAAATGGCGGAAACCGCATGTCGATATATTTTGCCTAACTCGAGATATAAGTAAAAACGCGTAAATATACGTACTAGTATTGGCTCACTCTGTATTATAACTTAAAATAACAAAATATATGAAAAGAAGATCACACACATTAATGTCCAATTAAATGTTCAAAATGTTTTCCATCATTGTCCACACAAACACGTAATCTATCGCGGGTAGACATAACAGCTGCTTCAATCTCAGCTATGGATATACTATTTATTGCGTTTCTAATGCGTTGTTTCATGTCTTGTCGCGTGGTTGGTCGAGTTTGAAAGACTAACTACTTCAATCTTCCCCATAGATAAAAATCTAGACATGTTAAGTCTGAAGATCTAGCTGGCGATGGAAATATACTTCCCCTTCCAATCCATTTAATGATATTTTAAATTCAAATGATCTCTAACTGGAAAAGTGAGTAGGACGCCCATCATGCTGAAATATGAGATTTCTTCTTGTTTGTAAGGAAATGTCTTCTAATAAAATAGGCAATTCATTTTCCAAAAAATTTAAATATGTATCGCCATTTAAAGTTTCTTGGTCCTATACCACACCAAACATTAAGACTCCACGTACCTTGAAGCTGCACTTCGTCCATCCAGTGCGGATTTTCTTCAGCCCCATAACGCATATTATGCAGATTAACACCACCCTCACTACTAAAGTTGGCTTCGTCTGTCCACAAAATGTTTGATATGATATGCGGTTGTTTTTCCAGCATACCTAACATCCAATTGCACTAATCCAGCCTTTCATCGAAATCCCTTTCATGTAAAGCTTGGAGGAGAACTACATGATAAGGATGCAGTCTAAAAAACATAGAAAAACAAATATTGTTAAGGAGTGAATGAAATGATTAAAGTGCATTGTTGCCGTTTTTATCGCAATATGAAAATAAAACATTTGAATCTAAAATTTAAAGAGAATAACAATTTTCAAACTTAAACGTGCAGTTCATAATATTATAAGAAACGTACCTCTTAAGGTTTAAAATCCCTAGAACAATAACTTTTGGTATGTTTAATTCTGTAGAGATTTGCCGGCTACTTATACAGAGTGTCGCGAAGAGATTTGATTAAAAGTAATGGCGGATACAGTTATGTTAAAAATCTGAAATTATGAAGCTGTAGGTTTTGGATGACGCTGAGTTCAAATATAATATTGTCCTGAATGTGGCACTTCCGGTTATACCGGAAGTAGACGTCAATTTTGTTATTTTAAATGGAACCTAATATTTTTTATTTTATTTTCGAATTCTACATGAAATTCTAGATAAAATTTGTGCACCATGTCCTATACCAAAAATGAAGTATTTTCGAGATATTTCGATTTTTTTTTAAATTTTGAAAAAATCCTAGTCCACATTGCATAACGATATCTCCACTAATAACGAAGCTAGTGACGTGAAATTGTAGCCAATAAACAACAAGCGCTTGCCCGTTAACTGCATATATCCATCTCATTGATATTTCATACTGGGTGTTTTAAACTTAGCCGCCAACATGCACAGTTTAAATCATTTATAAGTTGCTTACTTTGAATAGAACACCCTTTATTTTATTACATTTTCCGCTGTATTTTTTTAAGCAAATTCGTTTAGTATCAGTATTCCCTATACTTAAATCCAACCACTTTTGAGATATTTGATTATCTTAGTTAAAACATAACAAAACTTAATTATTTCAACATTAGTAAAGGGTAGGCCGTGATTTCCATTATTTAAGGTGATATTTTGTTATTTTTTCATAAATTATTAATTCTGAAAAGTAACCAGTAGCCTGAAAGGATTATTAATTGTGGATATCATTAAAAACGTTGACTAGGTATTTTGTATTAATTTAATTAGATAACTTACAAACAAAAATAACTAAATGTAATATTAAACAAATAAAGTTTTATAATAAGTGTTCAAAATTAGCACCATCTACTTCTAAACATGTATGAATCCTTTTCATTAAGTTATGTCTTGTAATTCTGGAAATATGGTCGGGTGTTAGAGAATTAAAAGCAAGTAAGACTCTCTGCAGGAGAGGTTTGGAAAATACCTGATTTTTAATGTAACCCCAAATACCAAAATCTAGAGGAGCCAAATCTGGAGAGCGAGCTGGCCAACGAAACGGACGCTGATTGGCAATCCATCTATCATCAAACATGTCGTAAAGATGCTGAGCAACAGGCCCAAAGTTATGAGGAGGTGCTCCATCTTGCTGATACCAAGCTGAAGCCGCCTCTCCATTTCTTAAAGTATGTAACGCCGGTGGTATGGCTTCTTCTAAAATGTGGCAATATCTTCTACCATTTAAATTTTCATCATAAAATTTTAATGCTAAAATTTCATCGTCTTTTATTGCACAAAAAAACATTAAAACTCCAACTATCTTGGAAATAACGTTCTCTACTTACATGTGGATTTTCATTAGACCAAAAATGGGAATTATGTCGATTAAATAATCCATTTTTGCTAAACTTTGCTTCATCACACCATATAACTTTTTTTATGAAGTTTTCATCCTCTTGGGTCTTCATTAAAAACCATTCACAGAATTCTACCCTTCGAGGAAGATCACCTAATTGTAAGCGTTGCACCAAAGATATGCAAATGGTTTCCCTTTGTGTTTTTTTAAAATGCGATGAATTGTTCTCGTCGTCAAAATAAGATCTCTCTCACAATCTCTAATGGAGGCATTTGCAGAGGCCGTAAAATAACCCAAAACGTTAATTTCGTTTATGTCACTGTCCACTAGCGGTTTATTTTTATTAATTTTTGCCTTAAATTGACCAAACTGACGGCAGTTTTTAAGCAATCTTCTTACAATATCACCAGTTGCATTTGGTCGATTTGGATATCTTTCTGCAAAAACACGGCAAGTCCGTTCAACAATTTTATTACACACGCCGTAAATAATAATAAGATTTAAAAAATCATTAGTAAATCCTACATTTGCCATTATTTACTATGAAATACAAACTGGTAAAGAAAACTGTCAAAACAACATAAACAATTAACGTTCTAACTATCAAATCTTTGACAGCCATGGCCTACTCTTTACTAATGTTGAAATAATTAAATGTTGTTATGTTTTAACTAAGATAATGAAATATCTCAAAAGTGGTTGGATTTAGGTATAGGGAATACCGATACCAAACGAATTGACTTAAAAAATACAGCGGAAAATGTTACGACAAAGGAAGATATGATGCAAAGAGACTTACTTGCTTTTAATTCTCTAACACCCGACCATATTTCCAGAATTACAAGACATAACTTAATGAAAAGGATTCATGAATGTTTAGAAGTAGATGGTGATAATTTTCAACACTTATTATAAAACTTTATTTGTTTAATATTACATTTAGTTATTGTTGTTTGTGTTATCTAATTAAATTAATACAAAATACCTAATACCTAATACATTTTTAATGATATCTACAATTAATAATCCTTTCAGGCTATTGGTTACTTTTCAGAATCAATAACTTATGAAAAAATAACAAAATATCACCTTAAATAATGGAAATCATGGCCTACCCTTTACTAACGTTGAAATAATTAAGTGTTGTTATGTTTTAACTAAGATAATGAAATATCTCAAAAGTGGTTGGATTTAGCTATAGGGAATACTGATACCAAACGAATTGGCTTAAAAAAATACAGCGGAAAATGTAATAAAATACAGGGTGTTCTATTTAAAGTAAGCAACTTATAAATGATTTAAATTGAGCATGTTGGCGGCTAATTTTAAAACACCCTGTATGAAATATCAATGAGATGGATATATGGAGTTAACGGACAAGCGCTTGCTGTTTATTGGTTACAATTTTACGTCACTAGCTTCGTTATTAATGGAGATATCGTTATTCAATGTGAACTAGGATTTTTTCAAAATTATTAAAAATATCGAAATATCTCGAAAATACTTCATTTTTGGTATAGGGCATTGTGCAGAAATTTTATCTAGAATTTCATGTAGAATTCGAAAATAACATAAAAAATATTAGGTTCCATTTAAAATAACAAAATTGACGTTTACTTCCGGTATAACCGGAAGTGCCACATTCAGGACAATATTATATTTGAACTCAGCGTCATCCAAAACCTGTAGCTTCGTAATTTCAGATTTTTAACATAACTGTATCTGCCATTACTTTTAATCAAAACTCTTCGCGCCACACCCTGTATATATGTTGAGATGTTTATAAATTACATTAGTATAGCTATGTAATTCACATAGCAAGTAATTTAATTAATTTGTACAAATGGTACATTTCGTTATATATAATATTAGGTAGGGATGATTGATTAACATTGAGATGGATGTAAATATAAATAATTCATAATAAAATGTTAAAATAATAGTATTCGACAACATATTACACATAAGTATGAGGTATGTTAGTTTTCGTAATGCATTAAATCAAGTTCAATTTTAGTTAGTTTTATTTAAGCATAATGTTCCCTAAAGACATAAGGTACAGGCTGTAGATAACAAATATGATGTTAAAATTAGGATTAGGCATAAATCAATGTCACAATTTCATTGTACGCAGCCAAGAATTATGAAAACGTTCGTGTTAGTGCGAAAAACGAATATAAGTGCTAGAATTATATAAAAACAGAATAAATACATTGGTGATTAACTATAAAACATAAACAAGCCAGCAGTTCTGGAATAATTGTGATTAATTAACATTTACAGACCTTAAATTAGTGATTTGCAACAATTCAATACAAGTCTCAGAAGAACTTACAAACTTATAAAAGTATGTTAATAAATTAAATTAAGACATAAACATTAAGAATATACACTTTCACAAACATTTAAAGTGCTAAAAAGTGTAAAATTATACATTAAAAATTATTGTATTAATTTGAGGTTATGTTATTTCCTCACACAAATATTATGTAAAAATTGTTATAGATCGGGACAATTTGTTCAAAATAAATTATAAGAGGTAAAAATAGTAAAGTAGCCTCAATTTCAAGTCACAATTCACTATATTAGTGACTATATTACCAAATTTAGTTTTTAAGGGTGTATGAAAATTTCAAATAATTTTCCTTTCAAATTGGCCGTAGGCATTTAAAAGATGTGTATTTATAGGTAGTAGCATCACATATTCATGTGGAAATTAATTCCAGGCCTGTAAAGTACATAAAATTAGTTTAAAATCAATAAATCAATGTAAAAATCAACATGGTTAATAATTGGAGGAATTACTTCGTGTAAGGACTTATATTATAGTAAAAATTGTGAGGATTCCGAAAATGTTGTTAGTTTTAAGATAGGTTTAAGGGGTCAAAAGTTATGAGCTTTTGAAATTAAATTGTAATTTAAGAAAAGCTTTAGCCAATCAGAATTGAGGAAAAATTGGATGTAGTTGTTGATAACAATCGAAGAATTTGGTTTCTAACGATTTGCATATAAATAGAAGTGCTGAAGGATTAGTAGCTCTCTCAGTTTTTCTCTGTTCCAACAACTTGCTAATCAAGATGTTGCCAAATTTTTTCTTGAAATTATTTTAAACAAAATAACGTCACTTTCGATAAAAGTAAAGTGCGGTTTTAGTATCCGCAGTGTTAAAAACAAGTGATATTCATTTGTCGGTAAATAATAAATTAAGGTTAGTTTACCTTTTAAATAGAAATTCGGTTGTTATCGACAGCGAGTGAAAGTATTTCCGGAGATTCGACATTGTTTTTAAGTTTGTTTTTGTTTACGTTTGTTATGGATATTGTTAATTATGTTTTCTTCGTGTTTCTATTATTGTACGTTTTATTTATTGGAAGCGTGTTTAATTTAAATAACCTTCAAACTACTGACGCATTTCAAAAATTATTTTGAAACAAGAATAATAAAGTGTGATGATCCTGAAAATAAAGATTTATCAATATGAAGAAATATTAGTGAAACTTATAAGCATTAAAATAGAAGAAAATTTGGATGTTAAAGAAGCAGAGTTGGATTTCGAAGGAGCTGTTTTCTACGGTCAACTACAACAGCGGGAAGAAGATAAGGAGGCCCATTTTTATGTGAGTGTTATAACTTTATGTACGTTATTGTTGACATTGATATTTTCATTGGTGTGTTAATGATTTCCATATTTTGTACTAAACATGATGTGCGACGACGTGTATGCATGTCCAAAGGGAACATTAATTGAGCTAAAATTAAATGATTATTAGAATATTTACTAAATTTAAACATATTGGTACTTACGTGTATATGGCGTATTTTCTTTTTACTTTTAATGAAAGGTCACATGAATGCGTATTCATAGCGCATGCTCAATTATACATTTGAAGATTTTTTTGTTACGTACAGGGAGTTGCACATATATCGATGCAAATTAAAATTTATAATTCTATTTCTTTAAATAATTTGGATATTATAAAATATAAATGGGCGACAACTCAATGTGTATTAATCACAGTACTTTTTATTATAAGTATTCAAAATCGTAGTATAAATCAACAAAATAATTATTTACTTTATCACATAAATTTAAAGTCTCTTCTAAATTTTGAACCCTATCCCCTTTGATGAGTCTTTACATCCGGCTGTTTAAAGTTAGTTGGGCAATATAAATAAATTTACACCCGACTGTTTAATGTTAGTTGGTTGGGCAATATAAATATTAATACATGCGATTGTGTAATGTTATTTTAGCCCATAAATATAAATATTAATATAACTTTAATTATTTAATAAAGTAGATATCAGTTCAATATATATATATATATATATATATATATATATATATATATATATATATATATATATATATTTTATTGTTAGTCGCTGATTCTAGATCAATGAAAAACATATTTAGTGGTTCCTTGCTAGCTCTATTTTTCACATTTAAAATGTTCTGACTTTGTGTCCCATGGTATTAAGTTCTTCCTTGGTTCCATTTGTATCTGTTGTAAAATGCAGATTTTTGATGACGACTCTGAATGCTCGATCTTCCTTCAGCTGATATGCATCGTGAACTATGTCGTGTTCGCGCATATATCGTATCAATTGTCTGTATGATTCTAGAAGATTACAGTTGATTTTGTTGTTTTTGTACTGAGGTTTTTGATAATTTCCTGATAGTTTAACACCCCGTAGACGAAGATTCAAGGAGGCTTTGGAATTGTATTGTAGGCTTACTTGTTGTTAGGTGTTTCGGTCTCCGTTTCTTTTTAGTTGGCTGAATTTTTACTTACATTTATTGTGTTTATATTACCGCATTCTTGTGAATTTTATGTACCTATATTTTAAAATGAATGCCCAACATTTAAATAAATATAAAGTAGTTTCAGAATTACTTTCTCGTGGAATAAAGCCTTGTTTAACTCAAGATTATTATAGAAGTCAGTTACGTGGTATTTTAGCAACAGAAAAAGATTTACCTTGCGAAGAATTTATTATACCTTCAAATTTAAATTAGAAAGTACAGAATTTTTTTCTGCAATAATGAATTATCTCTTACAGTTAATGGTTGTTTAAGATTTAAATCTCGTTTAATGGATTTAAAGAGATGAATAGATTGTTGTTCATTTAATGGCGATAGAAAATCAAGTAAAGATGCTCAGTTGTTACAGTTTATGTTAGTCCAGTTTCGTTTAGTCCAACACAAGTGCCAGTGTATAAATGGGGAATTAAATTTTCAAGAACTAATTAATCCTCGTGAAAGTGTTACGTCATTTTTAGAAAAAGTCGATGGCATTTATGCGAAGCCCATCATGTGAGTTATTCAGCACAAGTTTTATATTGCGATATGGCTTTACAGTGGTTTAGAAATACAAAATGTACAGTTAGCATTTCGTCAGATTTAGTTTAGTTACTTAAAAGATATTTTTACCTTTGGTTATGAGCATGATCTTTTGTTAGAAATCCATCAACGTACTCAAGGTATAGAGGAGAATGTAACGTATATTACTGCGGCTCAAGCACTACCCCAACGTCCGAAATAGAAATTGTTTCACAAATTCAAAGAGATTTAAATTATGTTTCGCATCTCATATTGGTATTAAACAATTTTCGTCCATTAATAAATTATGTGAAGCATATAGAGCGGTTGAAGAATTAAAATTTCGTACAGCAAGGTATAAGTCACCTCCTATAAAACGTGTAGGCCTTTTAGAACCCGATTTATTTTGTTTGTCTTTGAGTCAACCACTACTGTTAGTGAAGTTCAAATTATTTGATCCACTACATGTTGGAATTGTGATAGGGAAGGACACTCCCATCGTGAATGTTCCGAGCCCCGTCAAACTTTTTGTTTTAACCGTGGTAGAAAAGGCATTTCAAAAAATTTTGCAAAGCGGTGCCGTTCCTTCTATTTGACGTCCAGCTCCAAACCCTACAGATGCGGTACCGAAAACCAATCAACGAAATTTGAGAACCAATCGAGCACCAACCGACAAGACAAAGAACTCTCAATCAACAACGAACAATTTCCGTGGTGAAAACCTTATTTAAACCCAAACGAAACAAATTTAAAAATATCTTACATTCTAAAAATAAGTTTCAATTTTCAGTTCCTGTTGATGAGTAGAATAATTGGCAGTTAACAGTTAATTCTTTCATGTCTTCATGTAGAAATACAGTTGCTCTAGTTTGATAATAGACTCTATCTGACTGTTAACATTTTTGATTTATTGATAATGGTGCAGCAGCTAGAGTTATTGGTAGCACTTCCATGTCAAAGATTTTAAACCTAATTTTTCGAATATAGGAAAATGTAGTTTATTACAGTTAAGCAAGATTAGTATATATTTTTAGTTATAGTTAGTTGTTCCTGTTAGGTTTAGTTTAGTTTCAATTGTTTCGTCGAGTTTAGTATTGTTTTTGGTTAGTATTGTTACCGTTTGATTGAGAGTGTGCCTGTGGAAGCAAATGTAATAAGATTGTTGTATGTTCGCATTTTATTTCATATAAAGAAGCGTGGTCCAATGACGTCATGAGGCAACGTTACGCCTGCTTTAGTAATCATATCTGTGCTGGTTGCCCTGGTTTGAGCATACATTACGTTTACGTTTACCTTATTGAGATTGGCTTATCTTACCTATCGTCAGGAAATTATTAACTTTATTTTGAGTGTAAAACAAGTAAGTACGTATCCTTTTAGTGCAAATTACGTTTTTATTAAGTGGACAAATTAGATAAACCGATTTACGAACATTAAAGTCAAGCTGGTCTAATATTGTTTCCGAAGTTTTAATACTGTTGTAATGAAAAGAAAACAGCTGACTTGTTAATGTTTTCTAAAATAAAAACATTTGAGTGTATAACCTTACTTCAGTTATATTTAACTAAACTTTGTTATTACATTGAAGATATAGTTTCAATCCTGCTTCATTTTGAAATAAAGATAGAGTATATGTTACTTATAGTTTATGTGTCAATATAGAATTAGTTTACTATCTTAAAGCTTTGTGAAAAGTTAAGTACTATTTTATTTGATTTTAAGCTGAAATTAATCAACAGATAGTATTTTGTTTTATTAAATATAAAAATAAATATACTATTTTATTTCTTATTAAGATTACATGTAGTATTAAAGTACAACTTTCTCAATTTTTGTTGTGTTCTAATTATTTAACCTATAAAAAATTGAGTTACGTCTGACTGATATGCATACTAAGTATGCTATGGAATTATCTGTTCCTCCCTTACGACCTGATAAAAAAAGAGCTCTCAATCTACAGTAGTTTCGTAAGTAATGTACCTTGGTGAGCTAAATCGTGGTACAAACTTACCTCTTCATTTAAGCGACAATTACTCTTTGTCTAAGTTACCTTCCGAGAGAAAGTGGTAATATTATTTTTTTTTTTATTTGTTATTTAGTATGGTAATGTATGTGCAGTAAAATGTTGCCGTACTACATCCCTAACTCCTGGTACTTTAATTATTTAAAATAAAACGTCTTATAGTGGCAATGTTATCTTTTAATAAAATAAAAATACCATTAGGTGAAATACTTCATACTGACTTTAATTGGCCATTAATTTTGTTTGAACCGAAAAGTATATTTGTGTATATCTAGCTAGTAATAATGTAATAAAAATTTAGGATCCGTGATTAATTTGTTGTTCGTTAGAATATAGTATAGGACCTGGCAGTTTTAGCAAAATCAATAAAAATTAACTTAAAGTGTAAATTTTGCATTTTTACTTGAGAATCTTAGTAAATTAGTCTAGTATTAAAATATATTTGAGATAAATAGATTTAATAAACAAGAAAAACGTATGGTAAAATCCATATAATTCGTTTTTGTTTTATAAGTATCCGCTATATTTTTCATTGGCACCATTTATCGGTGTTACGGTAAAGGTCCGCTCATACCGTTATCTTGGATAAAAACTGCATTAATGACGTCAAAATGCCAACAACTATTTATCCCCACTGACTGAGTTATACTTGGACTAAAGTGTCAATTCTGTGCCCAGATGAGTTAAAAGCAGCACTAGATAAACGTTGCGGTAATACACCACGCATACATAAAGTCATTTAATGAAATTTAATACCTAGTCAAAATTGGGATGTATTAATACATCATTAACATGTTATCTGCCACCCTAAACACCAAAGTGTGTTCCTTAGGCATTATGATAATTGAAGTGAATTAGATTAATAATTTAGGAGCTTTACTAATTTCACAAATAAAAACAAAACACTACTTTTGGGCGTTATAGTCGGATTTAAAAAACGGTCGTTAGATCTAGGTGATAGGTAGGTTAAATTATTTTATTTCTCGAAAGTGGTTTGTTCTATCGTCACTAAGCTATCAAGTTGATAGCATCGGATTCTACAGGATTAATTATAAAAAGCCCTCAATTTCTTATGTAGTGGTGACAATGGAGGAAACGAAGGAAAACGTTAAGAATAACATGTACCTACCTATTACGTCACCTAACGTGTATTTCATATCAGTCACCGTGATTTGTTTTGGAATTTTCTTTAAACCACAACTGTACCAAGAATTTAATGTAATGGAATCGAAAGGTTCTATTATGAAACGCTTTCCTTCTAATTTCAGCTTATTATGTAGTACAGATCCACATTTATCACAAACTCCACTTAGCGGTTTAATGTTCAAGAATTTTTTTGTAACAACAATGCAAAAAAATCTTGAGGTACGTCTAATTCAACACAAAAAAACTCCTTGACTTCACCAGAATACCCACTGTTGGTATTCTGTAACACAAGAACATATTTTGTAGAATTGGATACGGTCTATTCGGTATTTATGGAGGTGACGGGATGTGGGTGTGCAACTTTCAAGAAATGTGAAACCAAGCAATGAGCCGTAGTAAATAAGTTCTCTTGATGATACCAGATTTTGAAGTTAAATGGCGAACTATCTCTACCACTAAATTATTGTTCAAATCGAACAATACGTTGATAACTGCTGAGTCACACTATGTAGAACATAATAATTGCACTATCCACATAAATTAGTGTAATTAAATGTGAATCGGTCTAAACGAAGTTGTGAATTTTTGAAAGATAAATATAAATATTTAACAAAGTCATTACAAGCTAATGGATATCCATTAAAATATTAATAATGTTATTACACCTGCTAGCCATAACAATAAAGAAAAACTACTGCTATTTTTCCTTTTATAACTAACGTTACAGATAGAATTGATAAATCCTAATTAATCATGACTTTAGGACTGTTTTTAAACCTAAACCACATTTAAGGTCACCTAAAGATGCGTGAAACCCACTGTCAGCTTCCGGAGTGTGTAAGTTATCTTGTTCTTGTGGAAAAGTGTACACTGGAACAACAAAAAGTTGATTGGATACAAGACGTAAAGAACATGTGAGATTTTGTAGATTAGGTCAGTCAGAGAAATCTGCAGTAGCTGAGCATGCTGTAAACAATTTAAATCATGACATTCAATTTGATAAGATTCTCTTCAATAGGCAAAAAGAAAACCTCCGTTTAAACAGATTTTGACATCTTATAATTAAAAAAAGGTACAATGGTGCGTCTTAATTGTAGCTTTTGGTATGTCTAGGTATTTTTGTTGTGTTTTTTATTAAGAATTTAGTTATTGTTTACTATTTACTTTTACTTACTGAAATTAGATTCACAGTTGTCTTTATACGTTTATCAAACTGTTATATTAAATCAGGCTTATGTTTGCTTTTTCATGTTTTTCATATTTTATAAGTGGTAATTCTTAAAGATATTACCATTTACTGAGGACGATAACTGTAATTGTAATCGAAACGTTTAAATTTATATAAAATATAAATAAAGGAAATATACGATTTAATATACCCGAAAGATAAGTATTTTAATTATGTGTAATAATCGTGAAAGTTTACATTTTCATAGTATCCCTTTGTTTCAATTACGAATAATACGATCTGTAAGTATTCGTAAAACTAGGATCAAAAAAATATTTCGATATTTATGATCTAACAAATTTTACGATTTAATTTATAATAGTTTGTTGTTTACAACATTTTAAGAGAACCCAGAGGAGTGTGGATAAAATGTTTATAGTTTTCAATTTTTACTTGCCTTAGGTTATTTTTATAGAATCATAAAAAAATAAATCCTCTACTAGACTTTATGTACCTTATGATTCGTCATTTCTTACATTACCGTTTTTGTTTCAGAAAATTTGCAAGCTCCAAGATTTACAACGTCGCCATCTACTAGAAGCACAGTTAGATTAGGAACTAAAAAAATTATTCAATGCCAAGCATTTGGTAAGTAATTCATGCTTTTATTTCCAATATATCTCCTATTAGTGCATATTTTATTTAGAAATGCGACAAATTTAATCAATACGTAAAAGTTTTCTATTAAATCAATTGTATAAATTTAGATGTGTTGTACTAAATATTCTCTTGTCCGTAAAATAACTTTATGCAATTTACATATGAATAACACAGAAAATTACAATACTTTCCGCCTGAAAAGTTTTTTTTTAGCTTTAGATATTCATTTACGCAATCCTTTGTAAAGTTTAATCAAAACGTTTTTTTTTTCCTTCTTTAAACAAAAAGCTTTTAAATAATTTGATCAGTTTGTAGTTGCGATCCATTTACAACAATTTAAGTGCATTTTTGTTTTCAAATTTTTAAAATACGCTTTTTTAAATGGTTACGTTTTATTTTTATGTTTGTTCTATTTTGGTAATGTTTCTTTCTAAACCTGTATGCATTTTACTGTATTAGTTAGAACGGCGTCACTTGGCAGCATTTTTCCACAGCGGACATTACAAAGCCTCTAGTTGGTTTGTGTTTATTCCTCTACATTTTCTGGACCTCTTGTCGATATCCCCCGTTCCTTTATCAACTTCGCAGTAAATGGATGGGATAAAAAATTGACAGGGTATTTAATATGGGTTATTCTAGGAATATTTAAGATGTTTTCTGCTTCTGCAGAATGTTAACATTTTGGGAGTTGCGGAATCTTAACTCACGCGGTTAGTGCTGCAACTTAGTTTGAACGTTTACAAATGAGCCAAAAAAATAAATTTGTAATAATAAAGAAGCCCAAATTGGCACACACGCACACACAAACCTGACCCATTTACTTAGTTATGCTTTTCACTAAGATTACGTAACTTTCTTTCGTCGAGGTTACACATAACCAGTTCTCTTCCACTTTTTCGAAGAAATTCTAATTAAAAATAAATTTACTATATATATATATATATATATATATATATATATATATATATATATATATATATAATAATAATAATATATTTCAAGTTAATATACATATGTATTTACAATTGTCAGTATAATAATTATTCATATTTACATCTCATGTAATCATCAATCTTATAAAATGCGTTCTTAAGTAAGTGCCTTTTATCGATAATTTATATTGTCGTAGAGGTAATTCTCGTAATTGCATAGGTAACTTATTATAGAATTGTATGCATAAGAAATTAGGCCCGTTTTGAGATTTTTTAATTCGATAGAATTTTTTATGTAGGTTTTCACTCTCTCTAGTGTTATACTCATGCAATTCTTTTTGTTGGGTGTATAGATGAATGTTTTTCTTTACATACATTAGACATTCGTAAATAAACATTCCAGGTAATGTCATTATCGATAACTCGATAAATGTTTGTTTGCAGTCAATTTTATACGAGATATTTCCAATAATTCGTATGGCTCTTCTTTGTAACGCAAAGATTCGTTTGCTACTCGATGAGTGTCCCCACAAAAGGATGGCATATGACATGAGCGAGTGACACATTGCAAAATATGTTGTCCTTAGGACGTACGATGAAATTGAATTTTGCAAGTTGCGCAAGGCATACATATTTTTACTCAACTTCAAAGCTAGTTCATTTGTATGTGCAGCCCAATTTAATTTAGAATCTAAACATACCCCTAGATATTTGATACACTCCGGATTACTAAAATTTTGGTCTTTTTGAGAGAAGGTCATTTTTTGAGTTTTTTGGGTATTTACACATAGCTTATTTGCTGCTAACCAGTCAGTGGCTTTTAATTGAACGGTATCGCATTCGAGTAGTAGTAGTAGTAGTAGTAGTGGTTTATTATTCAAAAGCATACATAATGCTGTAGAATATAACAATGGTATAATTAATGTATACAATTAAACTACTTACAATTACACAAAACAATATGTATAATAACAACAATAAAAATTATAAATTATAAATACGACAACTTTCTTAATATGTGCACAGTTAAGCAATAAAATCAACGTAAAGTATGACACCGAGTTTGAAAGTACGATTATTTGACTGAACCAAATTTTGTTTTGATGATCGGACTACAGTGTATCATGTAGGTACTCCTGTACAGTATAATATGATTTTTGTAATAACATTTTTTTTACGGTTTTTTTGAAAACTACAAATGACAAATTCTTATAATCACTAGAAAGGTGATTATACAGTTTACAACCCTGATAGTGAAGGCTAGTTTCAAATTTACAAGTTCTATGAATAGGATACAGTAAAAGTTGAGAATGTCTGAAAGCAGCGTTACAACACTGTCTAAATAATCTATACTTATGTTTATGTACAAATGACAAACATTCGAGAATGTATGTGCAAGCTAGAGTCAGAATGCGATATTTACTGAAATAATACTTGCACGATTTCCTTCTGGTAGATTTTGATATTATTCTTACAGCTGTTTTTTGATCTAAAAATAATTGCTGAGCATAAGTCGATAATCCCCAGAACATAATAGCGTACCTTAGAATACTGTGGAAATATACATGATAGACATATAGTAGACAGTCAAGAGACATTACTGAGATTAATTTTCGTAAAGCAAAATTTGCCTTAACTAGACGTTTATGTGTGTTAAGTACATGTACTTCGAGCACAGCAGACTGCAAAGATTTACTTTTCATCAGTAGTGTTGTGTCGTCCGCATATACAATTTGACGTATATTAATATCTAGGCAATTTGCAAAGTTATTAATATAGATTAGAAATAAAACCGGCCCTAGGATGCTGCCCTGTGGCACACCAATTCTATTGGGTAGTTTTGTTGATATTCCATTATTGTTTACTAGCTGATATCTGTTTGATAGATAAGAACTGATTAACTTTATACTACCCGATCTCAAGTTATATGCTTTTAATTTATCTATTAAAATTTCGTGATTTACGCAATCAAAAGCCTTTGATAGGTTTAGAAACAACGATATTGGACTTTCCTTGTTTTCAAAACAGGTTAGAATGTATTCCGTAAGCTCTAAGATGGCATCAGTTGTGCTTCTATTTTTACGGATACCAAATTGTTGCGTATTAAACAGTTTATTACTTTCGAAATAGCTTGTTATTTGGAAAGTTAATGTCTTTTCGAATATTTTTGAGAAAATAGGAAGTATTGATATAGGTCTGTAGTTGTTCATGCAATTCTTCTTTCCGTTTTTGAGAATAGGTACCACTGATGCGATTTTTAGCTTGTCAGGAAACCTTCCTTTTTTTATACACAAATTTACAAGTTTTGTAATTGGTGATATTAAAACAGTCATATTTTTTTTACAGCATATGTACAAATACCAAAAATGTCTTTAGTTTTAGTAGGTCGTAATGAATTTACAATGTCGCGTACGTGTGCACCACTCACTGGGGTAAATTGAAACTCAATGTCTGACGGGCATGATACACTATTATCAATTTCTTCTCTATCATTACTAATTGTTATATCATTTATGATATTGTGGGCAATACTAATAAAGTATTCATTGAACTCATTTGGCGAAATACTACAAGTAGTATTTGGACAAATAGTTTTCCTGTTTGTATTTGAGTTGACTACTTCCCACAAAGCTTTATTTTGATTATTAGAGCTTACAATAAAATTATCGGTTGCACGAATTTTTGCTTGTTTTAATGCGTATCTATATTTGTTTCTGTAGTTATTCCTCATAGCGAGAGATGTATGAGTTTGATATTTTGCGCGATAGTCATTTAGGAACGTGAGGGTTTCTCGCATTCGTTTTAGTTCTGGAGTAAACCATTTAATTCCTCCATCACGTATTCTAGTGCTCATTTTTATTTCAGGATAAACAGTTTTATATGCATCGAGAAATATTTCAAAAAAACTATTATATGTGGTATCTACATCTGCAGGGCTATTGTCAATAAAGTCCCAGGAAATTTTTTGTAGAATACTGTATAAAATGCAAGAACCCCTTACGGTAATAGGGCGGCAGAATTTAGCCGACTGATGATTGTGATGAACATTGGTAGTTACAGGTAGTTTAAGTATTTGACCCTCATGATCAGATATGTTATTGGTGACTGTAGTTGCTGTATAATCCTGCACAGTGAAATTAATAAAAATATTATCTAGACAGCTTTTTGACTGGTGGGGTTGAATATGGTTTGCACAAAACCGTATGATAACATGCAGTCACATAGTTTGACAGTGTTAGTTTCAGTTGTACAGAATTTAACATTCCAGTCCCCTGAAATTATAGTTTTCTTATTACCTAACCTACTTAACAAATTTTCTAATGTCTCTAAGAATGTAACAAAGTTTCCGTTTGGTGGTCTGTATACAACAACAACACACACATTATACCTTAAAATCTGCACAGCAGTCAGTTCGAAGTGATTTTCTACTGAAAGGGAATTTATGTCACTTAACATTTTACAATCGTTTATATTTTTTGTTAATATTAGGACACCACCATCTTTGGAAGTAGACCTGCTGTAAGTTGATGCTACCGTCCATTGTCCGCACTTTATCGATTCGATTTCGTTATTTTTGAGCCAGTGTTCACTAATACAAACAACATCTAGTTCTTGGGCGTCTAAATACATCTCCAACTCCAGAAGGTTATTTTTCAAACACTGGATATTTATATGAAATACACGGAGTTCAGGAGTGCGTAACGTAGTTCCTTTACTAGACCTATTCTTTTGGTCTGTTATATCTGTCGAATCTAAAAATATAGCGGCCTACCTTAACGTGTTCTGGCCAATTATCCAATAGAGCGTTAGCGTTTTTTATATCCGTGCACACCTTGAAGCACGAATTTTTACCTCTTGTTTCTAGCTTAACGCATTTTGCATTATCGTCATTTGTTATTCTTTTGACATGTTCTAGCATATCAACGTCAGTTACCGCGGGTGAGATACGACCTACGAATGCCCATGTTTTTTTGGGAGCAGCAACTATCTTAAAATTTTGAGTAGTATTGGTTCCTGTGATATGCTTTGATACGCGTTTGATAGTATCTGTGTTAATTTCTGTGCTACTTACAGTAGTTAATCCTGGTTTATTTGGTTTCTGTGTTTTAATTCCTTTTTTGTTAGCTACTGCGTTAGCGTACGTTGTTGGATAATTTGTGCTTAAATTGCTATTTACATTTATTGTATTATGTATTTGTTTGGGATCAGTATCACGGTTATTGGCTGCAATTGCTTTTATTATAGATTGTTGATTATTATGTGACTGACCTTTATTTTCAGCGTATATCGTATCGCTTGAGGAATTTGTTATTGCATTTCTTGATATTACTCTTGCACTTGTGCTATCGTCTACGTCAGTTATGTGATTAATTTGCAGTTTCAATGATGCGTTAAAATCTTCAAGTAAACTTATTTTCGATTTTAGTTCTGATATCAATTCAGGTACAATTTTATTTCTTGTTCATTATATTTATCTTCACAAAACATGTCAAACATTCCTATGATACGAAATAAATAAATAACCTGCATTTTAGAACTTGACACTTGTCACATCGCTGATACATTCATTGATCGACATTAATTTACTTTAAATTTACTGATTTTTGGATTTCGTGGTGATTTGAATTATATACTTATTCGAAATATGACATTCACTTTTACTGAATATGCAGATATGCATCTCATGTATGGTGTTGTCTCTTGAAATGTTTTGGAAGCAAGAAGATTATATCACGAGAGATTTCCTAATCGTACTATTCCAAATCAGAAGACATTTCAACGAGTTGATTAACGTCTAAGAGAGAATGGTGAGTGATTTCGGTTACTAAGGTAATAATATTGACTTTCTTTATAACTTTCGGAATGTTTAAGAAAAAAAGTACTGATGCTGGTCTGACAAGAATAATGCGTATGGTGGAATTAGAGGAAAATATTTTGAATGCTGCAGATGGTACTCCTTCAACGAGCACTCGCAAATTAGCCGCACAATTTAATAAGCCGAAGACAATAATTCATGAAGTTCTTCAAGAACAGCTGTTATACCCATATCATTTGCAAAAAGTGCATGAATTGATTCCTGAAAATTTTCCTCGTAGAATGCAGTTCGCAAACTGGCTATTGGATCAGCAACGAAATAATGAAAACTTCATTAGCACTATTCTTTTTACAGATGAAACAGCTTTTACCAAAAATTGTATCACGAATATACACAACTCACACGTATGGGCTGATGAAAACCCTTATGCAACTATTGTTTCGCATCTTCAACATCACTTTCAATCAATTAATATCTGGGCAGGAGTCATTGCCAATTTTTTTATTGGACCATTTGTATTGCCGGCGCGATTGAATGGACAACTTTATTTGGAGTTCCTCCAGAAAGTTTTTAAAGATTTAATGGAGCATTTACCTCTTGAAACCCGGCGAAACATGTACTTTATGCACACTATCCAAACCGTTGGATAGGTAGAGGTGGATCTATAGCCTGGCCTCCAAGATTTCCCGACCTGACGCCTTTGGATTTTTACCTGTGGGGACACCTCAAAACCTTGGTGTATTCCAGTCCGGTTGATACTAAGGAGGAGCTTCTACAGAGAATCACGTTTCATTCTGATGTGCTAAGGAACAATGTGGGATTATTGTGGCGGGTACAGCAGTCCTCAATTCGTCGTGCTCGCGAGTGTATCAGACTTCACGGAGGCCATGTTGAACCCACTTATGAAGTTTTTAATTAAAGGAAAATGAAACATAAATTCGCTTATTATTTTTTTTTCTCGAAAATAATTAATTTTATCGATATTAAATAAGTATACCTTTTTTATAGGTAAAGGTTCAAGCTACCCAAAAATATTTTTGTTAGATATTTATTATACAGGGTGTTAAAAATTTAGGCGTTAAGGTGTACAACTTAGTCCATCCCTGGTAAACTAAACAAGCCAAATATGTTTCAAGGATACTATTTTTAGAGGCCCTTACTAGTGGCCATCATACTGAATTTTTATTAAATTATGTCCAGTACTTTAAAAGTTATTCAAGAAAAACTTATTTCCAGCGGCGTCCTTTAGGGGCTCACATCTCCGTAGAGAGGGTCTGGAGGAAAAAAATTTATAGGAACTTGTTATTTTTCGTCTTCAATCTAAATCCGAGAGATTTCCCACATTTTTCCGGACTCCTGTATGTATATATATATATATTATATATATATATATATATATATATATATATATATATATATATATATATATATATATATATATATATATATATATATATATATATATATATATATATATAAAGGTGTCCCAAAATTTACGCAAGATTTGAATTTGCTGCCATTTGTGCAGTAAAGTGTTGGCAACCCTGAAAAATAAACAGTTTAACAACTGACAGTCTAGGGTTAGTAAAAATGGAGCGTTACACGACAGAACAACGTGTTTTCATTGTTGAAGAATATCTCAAAAATAATTAAAGTTTGGCGGCCACAGTTCGAAAATTTCGTACAAAATACGGTCGGAATGTTCATTTAACTTCGTCAACTGTGAAGAGAGTAATTGAAAAATTCAGGAAGACTGGATCTACTAGTGATGCTAAACATTCTGGTCGTCCAAAAACAAGCCGTTCAGATGTCAATATCGAAGCAGTTCGTGACAGTGTTGGTGAAAACCCAAGAACATCAATTCGACGACGTGGGCAAGAACTGCAAATTTCAAGAAGCTCTTCTACAGCGTATACTCACTGAAGATCTGCGGCTCCATGCCTACAAAGTTCAATTAACACAAGAACTTAAGCCTAATGACCATGTCCAGCGAAGAGAGTTTGTTGAATGGATTATCGAACATCAACAAGTGGACCCCGATTTTTCGAAAAAAATCATCCTAAGCGACGAAGCACATTTTCAGCTTGATGGCTTTGTTAATCGACAAAATTGCCGCATTTGGGGTTCAGAGAACCCACATGTGATTGTCGAAAAAAAAATGCATCCACAACGTGTCACTGTTTGGTGTGGATTTTGGGCTGGAGGCATTATTGGACCATACTTCTTCGAAAATGAGGCTGGTCAAGCAGTGACTGTTACTGGTACTCGATATCGCGACATGATAAGAGAGTTCTTTCTCCCTCAATTGGATGATATTGATGTGGAGAACATGTGGTTTCAACAAGACGGTGCCACATGCCATACAGCCCGTGAAACAATCCAATTACTGAATGAGACATTTCCTAGTCGTGTTCTCTCTCGTTTCGGTGATCAGAATTGGCCCCCTAGATCATGCGATTTAACACCATTGGATTTCTTTTTATGGGGTTATTTGAAATCAAAGGTCTACGCCAACAAGCCCACAACAATCCGTGCGTTGAAGGAGGAAATTCAACGCTGCATTACTGAAATTGGGCCACATTTATGCACAATTGTCATGGAAAATTTCGACAAAAGAGTGCGTATGTGCCAGCAAAGCCGTGGAGGGCATTTGCCCGATGTGTTATTTCATACATAACCCTATTGTGTGTAGTTTATGATTCATTAGAAAAATAATAATTTAAAGAAAAATAAATGTTTTATATTTAATTCAAATCTTGCGTAAATTTTGGGACACCCAATATATATATATATATATATATATATATATATATATATATATATAATTTAGTAAGTGGGCAATGTACTAAAAGTCATAGTTGTCATATTGTGATTTTTGATCAGTTTTCATACAGTTTCTTTATTGTTAATGAATAATAATCGGTATTCCAACTCCAAAATGGCAGATATGCACATAATGTATGGCAGAGCTTTTGGGAATTGTGCTGAAGCTGTTCGTTTATATTCCCAGGCATCTCCAAATCGGCGGATACCGAATAAAAAGACGTTTGCCAACATTGACCGGCGTCTTCGTGAAAGTGATACATGTTATCAATTTATAAAAATTCTATTCATATCGGGTTCTCATAGGTTGTTTGAAGCCACTAAAAATTGACAGTGGTGGGAGGCGAACTACAAGAACACCAGTTTTAGAACAAAGAGTGTTGGATGCAATTGACGCTTATCCCACAACAAGCTTTCATCAATTGGCAAGAGAAAATAATTCAAATCAGTCCACGATATCTAGAATTATTAAAACGGAACTCTTGCGACTTTTCCATTTTCGAATGATACAAGCTTTGACCATTAATGATTTTCAAGCAAGAGTGAACTTTTCACGTTGGTTTCTAGAAAAATTCAATAATGGCCAAAATTATCCATCTTATTCACTGATGAGGCAGGTTTCGTCAGAAAGGGAACTTTTAACTTCCATAACAATCATTACTACGATTATCAAAATCCACGCGTTTCCATTGAAACTACTCATCTACAGCAATTCAGTGTGAATGTATGGGCTGGTATTATTGTACGTTTGTACGTTTGTACGTTTGTACGTTTGTACGTTTGTACGTTTGTACGTTTGTACGTTTGTACGTTTGTACGTTTGTACGTTTGTACGTTTGTACGTTTGTAGTTTGTACGTTTGTATATCTGTACATCTGTACATTTTTACATTTGTACACTTGTACATTTGCACATGTATACATTTATACCTTTGGAAACTTGTAATCTAATTTTTTCTTTGTTGTTCTGTCATGGGATATTTTATCCGTGTACCGTCGATTAATCTAGTATCGACGTTGGCGCTAAGCGATTTTCAGCTAATTGTGCCTGAAACTTTCATACATTTAATGGACATATATGCATTACGGGATTATGAATGAATGTATGTGGGATATTTTGAGAAGGTAGTTTAACAAGGAGTTCACAACGTTCGACTCCTATAGTACAGTCTATTTAGATCAAATATTGAAAAATACTACCATAGCTAAGGATTATGGTATCCCAAATTTTATATTTTGTAAATGTGTAAAGATTCAAGATACACTCGATCACTTTGGTTATAATAAATCATCTTAAATGATTTTTCTATATTCTATCACAGATGAGTAGTACTGAGACACTAGACGCCATCTTGGATTTTGACGTCACTTCCGGTTTTACACGCCCACGTGGAGGACCGGTTTTTCCACCCTTATTTTTACACGCTTACGTGTAGGACGTGTTTTTTCACCCCTATTTTTTGCACATCCACGTGTGAGACAGGATTTTCAACCCTAATTTTTTACACATCCACGTGTGAGACCGTATTTTTCATCCCTAATTATTTTTATATGCCCATGTGTGAGACCGGATTTTCCACCCTTATTTTTGCACGTCCACGTGTGAGACCGTGTTTTCAACCCTATTTTTGCACGCTTACGTGTGAGACCGGATTTTCCACCCCTATTTTTTTATATATCCTCGTGTGAGACCGTATTTTCAACCCTAATTTTTACACGCTTACGTGTGAGGCCGGATTTTCCCACCTTATTTTTACTCGCTTACGTGTGAGACCGTATTTTCAACCCTTTTTCAACCCTAATTATTTTCGCTTTTTGATTCGTCCACGTGTAGGACGCGTTTTTCAACCCTTTGCATTCTTAATTAAGGCCTTTTTGTATTTATCAGATCCGTGTGGGGATATATTTTCAACCCTTGATGAAATTTTTAACTGTTTTGTTTGTATTAAGGGCCTTTTGACAGCAATTTTTGTGTTCACTAGCGTGAGCGACGTACATTTCAACCCTGACAGTATTTTCAACCTTTTTGTTTGTATTAAGAGCCCTTTTGGCGGGGAGCCCCTAAAGGATAGGCAAATGGATGTGCACGTAGGATCGTATTTTCTACCTATTTTTAAGGGTTAATAAACGGTAGAATATTTTTTGGTATTAAAAGAAGCTAATCAAGGTAAAGGTAACGTATACGTTTGATTTTAAATACACTATTAAATTCTATAACGATAATAAACAGTTAATGGCATTGCATAATCAGCTAATTACCCTGTTGTTGTCATACAATGTGAATGTACGGTTTAGCGACTATTTAATATGAATTGAATTTTATCAAATGAGATTGCATAATTGTTGTTATTATTAAAATCATTATTAGATTTCTTTTAAACCCCATCTACAGATTGTGATCCTCTACCTGGTTTAAAATTCACTTGAATATATTTTAAAATGAAATTACTTTAAAAATAAAACGTGTAATTAACTAATTGATTAACCTGCTTACAGCAATAGTAATCACTGAAAATTAAGGAATGTCGCTTTTATTTATTTACCTTTTAATACGTATCATTTATATGCAATATATTCTGGTTTTAAATATGAGTCACAATGTATCGCAATGCTTTCTGCTTTAATTATAGGTCATAATTAAATCTAGTTGTCGCTCAAGGTAATCACTACCAAATTAATCTCATCTACAACAAGAAACTTAATATCAATAATGTTAACAAAGTATTTTTATAATGCCATTTCTCGCATAGTTTAATGTCCATGTATGGTCATATTTTAGTCTTGGGAGATCGGATTTCGTCACAAAATACAAGCACAGGAACAATTACAAGTACAAGCACAAGCGCAAGCACAGGTACATACAAACACACAAACACGAAAAAACGAAAAATCGCAAACACGAAAAACGAAAATTCGCAAACACGAAAATTCGTAAACACACAAACTCACAAACACAAAAAACGAAAACGAAAATTCGCAAACACGAAAAATAACAAACACACAAACGCGCAGAGTACGAAAAAACGCAAACACGAAAAATCGTAAACACAAAATTCTCAAACACGAAAACCGCAAACATACAAACGCACAAACACGAAAAACGAAAACACACAAAACGAAAAACACGCAAAGCTGCCGAATGAATTAAGACTGGGATTTGGAGTCTATAAACAAAATGATTCTCTCTGTCTCTGTCTCTGTCCCTGTCTCTGTCTCTGTCTCTCTCTCTCTGTCTCTGTCTCTGTCTCTGTCTCTGTCTCTGTCTCTGTCTCTGTCTCTGTCTCTGTCTCTGTCTCTGTCTCTGTCTCTGTCTCTGTCTCTGTCTCTGTCTCTGTCTCTGTCTCTGTCTCTGTCTCTGTCTCTGTCTCTGTGTCTGTCTCTGTCTCTGTCTCTGTCTCTGTGTCTGTCTCTGTCTCTGTCTCTGTCTCAGTCTCTGCCTCTGTCTCTGTCTCTGTCTCTGTCTCTGTTTCTGTCTCTGTCTCTGTCTCTGTCTCTGTCTCTGTCTCTGTCTCAGTCTCCGTCTCCGTCTCTGTCTCTGTCTCTGTCTCTTAATCGCATACGGTCGAGGTGCGTGTCTGGGTAGTTGATTAGAAGCACATACAAGTCGAAAACACATTCTTCTTGTGGCTGGGGGATCGATTTCAAGCATCTCAACACTTGTGCCGCATACATCTTTCTTCAATTTTTATCTGCACTCTGTTTTGAGGCTGTAGTACGTTTTTCTAATACATAAACAGAATCTTCAATACTGTGATACGTGTAGCAGCAAAACACATTAGCTAGTTAGTTTCACCTCTATATTACTTTACATGCAAGCCTGATCTAATCATAAATAAATACATCTGTTAAAAAAGCTAATTAAACATAACCCACGGCCTGGGTATAGCAAGCAACGCTTCCAATTATAGCTTTTAGACAACACAATAGGGCCTACAACTAAATACAATCGACTAGCACTGCTTTAGTACGAGGATCAAACGAAAAACTCGCATGCACGCACGCACGCACGTACACGTACGCACGCACGCACGTACATGTACGCACGCACGCACGTACACACGTACGCACGCACGCAAGCTAGCACGCTCGCACGCACGCACGTATGCGCGCGAGCGCTCGCACGACCGTACGTACGCTCGCACGCACGCACGTATGTGCACACACACACACACACACACACACACACACACACGAGAGAGCGCGAAAACACGCTAAAGCGAAAAACTTGTAAACTTGCAAACATGAATCACGCGTCTTAGGCGAAAATGCCTCGACCATAAAAGAGGCGTTTAGATTTATAAACATATCCCAGGGTCTATGTTAGAGTGTGGTTAGGTCAATACTTCAGACGTCCCCGAAGATGTCCGATTCTACCCGAACATTGACGAGCACGCTTACGCACAAGACCAAAGGCTAGCTGCGTTCTGGCGTCTTAGGAGAAAACAGCTCTATCATAAAAGAGGCGTTTAGATTTATAAACATGCCCCCAGGGCTGTGTTAGAGTGTGGTTAGGTCAATACTTCAGACATCCCCCGAAGATGTCCGATTCTACCCGAACATGGACGAGCACGCTTGCGCATAGGACCAAAGGCTAGCTGCGTTCTGGCGTCTTAGGAGAAAATATCTCGACCATAAAAGAGGCATTTAGATTTTATAAACATGCCCCGGGGCTATGTTAGAGTGTGGTTAGGTCAATACTTCAGACATCCCCCGAAGATGTCCGATTCTACCCGAACATTGACGAGCACGCTTACGCACAAGACCAAAGGCTAGCTGCGTTCTGGCGTCTTAGGAGAAAACAGCTCTATCATAAAAGAGGCGTTTAGATTTATAAACATGCCCCCAGGGCTGTGTTAGAGTGTGGTTAGGTCAATACTTCAGACATCCCCCGAAGATGTCCGATTCTACCCGAACATGGACGAGCACGCTTGCGCATAGGACCAAAGGCTAGCTGCGTTCTGGCGTCTTAGGAGAAAATATCTCGACCATAAAAGAGGCATTTAGATTTTATAAACATGCCCCCAGGGGCTATGTTAGAGTGTGGTTAGGTCAATACTTCAGACATCCCCCGAAGATGTCCGATTCTACCCGAACATTGACGAGCACGCTTACGCACAAGACCAAAGGCTAGCTGCGTTCTGGCGTCTTAGGAGAAAACAGCTCTATAATAAAAGAGGCGTTTAGATTTATAAACATGCCCCCAGGGCTGTGTTAGAGTGTGGTTAGGTCAATACTTCAGACATCCCCCGAAGATGTCCGATTCTACCCGAACATGGGCGAGCACGCTTGCGCATAGGACCAAAGGCTAGCTGCGTTCTGGCGTTTTAGGAGAAAATATCTCGACCATAAAAAAGGCATTTAGATTTTATAAACATGCCCCCTGGGGCTATGTTAGAGTGTGGTTAGGTCAATACTTCAGACATCCCCCGAAGATGTCCGATTCTACCCGAATGTTGACGAGTACGCTTGCGCACAAGACCCAAGGCTAGCTGCGTTCTCGTTTCTCGTGTGTTTCGCTCTTTAAAGTGTAACTGTCATCGAGTGAGCATTACTATAATGTATTCTCCTGTTTATGAGCCAACATCAGCGGACATTAGAGATTTTACTGACTTGTTAATAAACTATTACAACATAACCGTTCAAGATAATGATGAAAGCGATGAGGTGGTTGAGCTGGGTGTATCTCACATCCAAGATGATGGTTCACAGAAGAGAAAGAAGAGCTATGAGGTAGGGGAGAAGGGCAAATCTCAAAATCATGATGATGATGATGAGGACGACTCACGGTTCAAGAAGAAGAAGAAAACCGATAAAGCATGTTATTAAATAATAATAATGTATTGTTGTTTATAATAATAATAATAATAATAATATATTTTTCAAAACGTTAAGCTTTCCTTCGGTTTTGTTAATAAACCTGTTTTTTTTCCTAGCGGTGCTCCACCGTCTTGATTCATGTTTGCAAGTTTACAAGTTTTTCGCTTTAGCGTGTTTTCGCGCTCTCTCGTGTGTGTGTGTGTGTGTGTGTGTGTGTGTGTGTGTGTGTGTGTGTGTGTGTGTGTGTGTGTGCACATACGTGCGTGCGTGCGAGCGTACGTACGGTCGTGCGAGCGCTCGCGCGCATACGTGCGTGCGTGCGAGCGTGCTAGCTTGCGTGCGTGCGTACGTGCGTGCGTGCGTACATGTACGTGCGTGCGTGCGTACGTGTACGTGCGTGCGTGCGTGCATGCGAGTTTTTCGTTTGATCCTCGTACTAAAGCAGTGCTAGTCGATTGTATTTAGTTGTAGGCCCTATTGTGTTGTCTAAAAGCTATAATTGGAAGCGTTGCTTGCTATACCCAGGCCGTGGGTTATGTTTAATTAGCTTTTTTAACAGATGTATTTATTTATGATTAGATCAGGCTTGCATGTAAAGTAATATAGAGGTGAAACTAACTAGCTAATGTGTTTTGCTGCTACACGTATCACAGTATTGAAGATTCTGTTTATGTATTAGAAAAACGTACTACAGCCTCAAAACAGAGTGCAGATAAAAATTGAAGAAAGATGTATGCGGCACAAGTGTTGAGATGCTTGAAATCGATCCCCCAGCCACAAGAAGAATGTGTTTTCGACTTGTATGTGCTTCTAATCAACTACCCAGACACGCACCTCGACCGTATGCGATTAAGAGACAGAGACAGAGACAGAGACGGAGACGGAGACTGAGACAGAGACAGAGACAGAGACAGAGACAGAAACAGAGACAGAGACAGAGACAGAGGCAGAGACTGAGACAGAGACAGAGACAGAGACAGAGACAGAGACAGAGACAGAGACAGAGACAGAGACAGAGACAGACACAGAGACAGAGACAGAGACAGAGACAGAGACAGAGACAAAGACAGAGACAGAGACAGAGACAGAGACAGAGACAGAGACAGAGACAGAGACAGAGAGAGAGACAGAGACAGAGACAGGGACAGAGACAGAGACAGAGAGAATCATTTTGTTTATAGACTCCAAATCCCAGTCTTAATTCATTCGGCAGCTTTGCGTGTTTTTCGTTTTGTGTGTTTTCGTTTTTTCGTGTTTGTGCGTTTGTATGTTTGCGGTTTTCGTGTTTGAGAATTTTTGTGTTTACGATTTTTCGTGTTTGCGTTTTTTCGTACTCTGCGCGTTTGTGTGTTTGTTATTTTTCGTGTTTGCGAATTTTCGTTTTCGTTTTTTGTGTTTGTGAGTTTGTGTGTTTACGAATTTTCGTGTTTGCGAATTTTCGTTTTCGTGTTTGCGATTTTTCGTTTTTCGTGTTTGTGTGTTTGTATGTACCTGTGCTTGCGCTTGTGCTTGTACTTGTAATTGTTCCTGTGCTTGTATTTTGTGACGAAATCCGATCTCCCAAGACTAAAATATGACCATACATGGACATTAAACTATGCGAGAAATGGCATTATAAAAATACTTTGTTAACATTATTGATATTAAGTTTCTTGTTGTAGATGAGATTAATTTGGTAGTGATTACCTTGAGCGACAACTAGATTTAATTATGACCTATAATTAAAGCAGAAAGCATTGCGATACATTGTGACTCATATTTAAAACCAGAATATATTGCATATAAATGATACGTATTAAAAGGTAAATAAATAAAAGCGACATTCCTTAATTTTCAGTGATTACTATTGCTGTAAGCAGGTTAATCAATTAGTTAATTACACGTTTTATTTTTAAAGTAATTTCATTTTAAAATATATTCAAGTGAATTTTAAACCAGGTAGAGGATCACAATCTGTAGATGGGGTTTAAAAGAAATCTAATAATGATTTTAATAATAACAACAATTATGCAATCTCATTTGATAAAATTCAATTCATATTAAATAGTCGCTAAACCGTACATTCACATTGTATGACAACAACAGGGTAATTAGCTGATTATGCAATGCCATTAACTGTTTATTATCGTTATAGAATTTAATAGTGTATTTAAAATCAAACGTATACGTTACCTTTACCTTGATTAGCTTCTTTTAATACCAAAAAATATTCTACCGTTTATTAACCCTTAAAAATAGGTAGAAAATACGATCCTACGTGCACATCCATTTGCCTATCCTTTAGGGGCTCCCCGCCAAAAGGGCTCTTAATACAAACAAAAAGGTTGAAAATACTGTCAGGGTTGAAATGTACGTCGCTCACGCTAGTGAACACAAAAATTGCTGTCAAAAAGGCCCTTAATACAAACAAAACAGTTAAAAATTTCATCAAGGGTTGAAAAATATATCCCCCACACGGATCTGATAAATACAAAAAAGGCCTTAATTAAGAATGCAAAGGGTTGAAAAACGCGTCCTACACGTGGACGAATCAAAAAGCGAAAATAATTAGGGTTGAAAAAGGGTTGAAAATACGGTCTCACACGTAAGCGAGTAAAAATAAGGTGGGAAAATCCGGCCTCACACGTAAGCGTGTAAAAATTAGGGTTGAAAATACGGTCTCACACGAGGATATATAAAAAAATAGGGGTGGAAAATCCGGTCTCACACGTAAGCGTGCAAAAATAGGGTTGAAAACACGGTCTCACACGTGGACGTGCAAAAATAAGGGTGGAAAATCCGGTCTCACACATGGGCATATAAAAATAATTAGGGATGAAAAATACGGTCTCACACGTGGATGTGTAAAAAATTAGGGTTGAAAATCCTGTCTCACACGTGGATGTGCAAAAAATAGGGGTGAAAAAACACGTCCTACACGTAAGCGTGTAAAAATAAGGGTGGAAAAACCGGTCCTCCACGTGGGCGTGTAAAACCGGAAGTGACGTCAAAATCCAAGATGGCGTCTAGTGTCTCAGTACTACTCAGATGTATTGTCCCGTCTGTCAATTTGCTCACGCTCTCCTCATTTCTTTCTTTCTGATAGATTTTGTTTATTCCGTATTATTCCTAGTTCTGATTCATTGAACCAGTGAACATAGCTACGTATATACACAGCATTTAGACAGATACCAGTTAAACCACTCTGCTACCAAGCCAGGAACTAGCTTCTGACAACTTTAAAGAGTTTAAATATGGGATTGCATTTATAAATATTTGTAATGTTTACTGCACGTGTCACAGTTAACCATGCGATCACTGGAGGATTAATGATTTGTTACCATAACTACTTGTTTGTTATTTTGCTTATATATTTTCTCTTGATAATGATACGTGTTGTATTCACACGTATTGATTATATAAAACACGAAATAAGGTTAAATAATATGAATTCATATATATTTCCATTTTCCCATTATAGTACATAGTATGCCTAGACAAATGAATGAATGCCATGTAGCCCGTTGCGGGACTGAAATAAAAGTACTGTATAGGAATTTTAGGTAAAAGTATTGAAATAAAGAACCAATTCATTTTAAATGAAGTAGAAACATTTAAATTCGTAACTATTTCTTTATACCTCTTTTACACGTATTAATTATCAACTGCTTTTGTTCTTATTTCACTAATGAATTTAAATTTAACACAAAATGTATTTAAATAAAAAACCTTAACACAACCATACAAATATAAAATTAAAAAAAAATGTTTTTGACGTTTGTACAATCGTTTATTTTGCTTTTACTTAATTTATAATTCCTCACTAAATTTGTGTTTTTTGTTAAACTTTCAAAAAATATCTCGCTTTAATAAACTCTGCATAAAAATAAAAAAGTATTTACTGGTTAAAACGAATCGACCGACCTCTTTAAAATGGATTTAACTTCAAGTCTTAATAACAATTTGTGAAGCTCTTGAAGTCTGCGATGAAGCGGATGCAAAATTTAATAAATGTACTTAATTATACATATTCGAAAACACACATAAATAATATAAAAAAAAGCGCATTAAATATTCTTTATATTTAATTTTATTCATGATTAATTGGACATTTAATGCTCTTTATCCCGTTTTATTTCCTTTACATTTCTATTGTTATTTTTGTGTTACAGATTTCGCCAACAACTAAATCATAACTGTACATTTAATAATAACTCATTTTACAAACTTATCAAAAAGCATTGAAATAATTGTATCGAATTTCGGCAATTTAGTCATTAATTAATACAACAATATATTTTCTAGGAAATTACTTTTGTTTGTTATTGTTCATTGTTATATTACATGCTAAAATTGGATACTAAGAGTGGTTGTATTATTTTTGCAAATTAAATTTTGGTCCAGTTTTTTTCATTAAACAATTACATTTCTCCATTCATGATGAATTATTTATAAATTATTGATTTTTCAGTACATATATATTTTTTATACTTCAATACAATATTATGTATTATCATACAGTGTGGAACAAAATGGAATAAATTCATTATTTAATTTTTTTTTAATTCCGAAGCATGCTGTAGTGTCCCAAGGTACCCTATCTTTAATAGTGTAATTTGAACTTATTCACAATAATGCGAATTCAAGAACAAAACAATCCCTAAGGGATGTGACTTTACTGACAATATTGCTACTATTACTCAAATTAATTGCTTGCCTCACATTGACTTTCCTGTAAATAATTAAAACATTAGAATTTATTTACAAGGCTGATATGTAATTACTCGCAAACCTCAAATCTGATCAATAGAATTGGCCGTCTAGTGGTAAGCTCCGCCGTGTTATGTGGATGAGATAGGCTTGGTTAAGGTTAAGTGTTGCATCATGTGGGACAGGTAAACAATGAAACTACTCAAATTAGAATTAACGAGCTTTGCGCAATGATGGTTCAAGCCGTTAATTTACTAAGTTTGGGAAAGAACTACCAAGAAAGCCCAATTTATTAATAAATAAGTAATTGCACAAGTACATTCATAAATTATACAACAAAAAAAAAACAATGAAAGGGTTCAATATATAACAAACCACCATTAAGTCCGGTTACAGTGCGTACAAAATTATGAAATTAAGTAACAGAAGAAAAAATCAAAAGCAATTAACTAACTACACATAAACACATTAAAAAAACAGTGGTTACAACCAATCATGCCGGCCTTACTACGTTAACACTAAAGTAAATAAGGAAATAATAATGTAAGTTAAGGTACACATAAAATACTTTAAACAGTAAAATTAAACAGGTAACGATAAGGTAACTGCAATGCAGTTTAACTGCAATTAGATAAGAACACAAAATTGGCAAGGAATTTACACATACACAATTGTGTGGTTAATAAAAGCACAAAAATATATACGTACAATTACAATAAATTACATATATAAAGAAAAATCAGTTCGTAGACACACAATTCTAAATAAGCTGGCTAAACCAAAGACAAAAAAACATTACGCTACCATCGACAGCATCCCTTTCTCAGCTTACACATTCATCTATATACAATAAGAACGGGTTAGTTTAACAGTAACAATGGAATTTGAGGTGGATTTAAGATCATCTGAAGCCGTGTTTGTAAACCGCGGACAGGAATTGAGGGAAGGGACACTGTACTGCCTGACGCGGAGTTCTTTTACTATAACAGATTTCAAATTAAGGAGCGTGCTTGAGTAATTATATAGAAACGTTTTGCAAGGCAAAGATTGATTTTTAATAAGTTACGTAGGCTTATTGAACTGCTTGCGGCGAGCTTTAATTTACATTCAAATACCTACTTACGTTTGAATATAATCCTTTATTTAATCACTTGACCACCAATACTTAACTGGTTAAGATACGTTATTTAAACCCAAGGCGATCGATTATTTATAGCTATGTTGTTTACACGCTCGCTTATTAAAACCCGAATATTTAGCGTTTATTTACCCGACCACTTTAATTTTGTGAAGAACTTACAATAAAAACAACACGGAAAAGAAAAAAAACAAATTCACGGTTTTAGTTTTACTAAGATGTACACGATAAAATATTTATAGACAGACCGGTTTACAGTGAGGGTTTGTAATTAAACAATCAGGTCGATCCAACCTGAATCGAAACGCTTCTGCAACCAACTATCCTTACTCCTCAAATCCACCCCCGTTATAAAAAGCAAGAAATATTACGCGGGAAAGTATTAATTTTTAAAATATGCACTCGTACGTAACAAACCCCATATCTAGGTCTCGAATTTCCAAGTAACAAACAAAGATGTCTTTTGCTCTGCGGTATGTTCGCATATAATTAATTACTGACACGACTTTTTTAACAAAAATTCAATAATTCGTCACGGTCTTTCGGTAAATGCAGTTTCTAGAGAACACCTGTTTTCTACGCCAACATATGTTTTTCTTTTTCTTTTCAACCCTTACTCAAATACCAGTTGCATAAAGTACATAAAATAAAATATCCCTACAACATTATCAAATTACGACTTATTACCAAGATATTTAAACCCATTAATTATCTTTTCTTTCGCGGTAACATTTGCGATTTGAAAATGTTTGTTACAATAATAAAATTTGCTCTGTCCGCTGCCTACAACGTCAATTTTAGATTATGAAATGTCATTCTACAAGGAAAAAAATTCATCCCTATATAGAACTTCCTTCGAGTAACAATTTATTAAATGGGAAGTAGAGACTTGTGATATACAAGCTATTTGCTCTAAAGCGCACATTAGAAGTTTTTCATGTTCTGAAAATGTTACTGATTTGAAAATTGGTATACAGGGGATACCTATTAATTCCTCTTCAATCAAAATATTTTTAAAATGACGGCACTTCCGGTTATACCAGAGTATCAACTTCGTTGTTTTGAATGAGAACCTATATTTTTTCGTGTTTTCAGATTCCTAGAGGGGCATCTCATCAGCCTTTTCTATACCTATGAACAGCCGTTTTCGAAATATTTAGACTTTTTGAAAATGTTCAAGTTTGTAAATTCCTTTTCAAAAATCGATAACTTCGTAATTTTTTAATATTATCGAATCCAACTCGGGCATTTTGAAGAAGGAAGGTTGAATCTTTCTTTTGCAATCAGAACTAGTAAAAATTAATCTAACCTCCAAAATTTTAACATAGGTACGTTTAGGAAACATCACTCAACACTCAACTCAATTTTTTCAAATGAAATTGTCCAATGTTTTCTTCATCAAATAAAGGAACAGTTTCACAGGTTTGACAAACGTATCTGGGCTTCCTGTTTTTAGCATTATTGTCAGTAAAGTCAAAATAAATCACTTAGCGATTGTTTTGTTCTTGAATTTGCATCATTATAAATAAGTTCAAATTACACTTTTCAAGATAGGGTACGTGGGGGCGCTACAAGCTATTCAGGGGTCATATGAATTGCTTTTGTGTCATTTTCTTCGATATTATTTTGTTTCAGTATAAACGGGATATAAATTTTATCAATGACGAAACAGTTGTCAGCCCCTCTGAAAGCTCTAACATCCTGAATGTTAAAATTTGGGTTTTTGTCTGGAGATTAGATGGTTCATAATTGACTTCAAATCACGTGTGTATTAGTACCAGGTAAATTTATGGATATCTCTATGCTGAAAGAATGTGTTGTATATTTTAAGATTATACTCCTCGCATATGTTAATCAGTCTTGTTCTATTGTCGTTAATTCTCTCTTCACCATGTTTTCCCACCTCATTATTATGATCTTGATTACCTAATCCAGCATTTAAGTCTCCTGCTATAATCAATTTCTGTGCATTTGGAACCTGTTCGATTTTGTCTTTCAGTATTTCTTTCCATTGGGCGCACCGTCAATGTGAACATATACTCCTAGAACTGTGATTATTCTTCCGCTAATTGAGATTGTTATTTCTTTCGTTTGCCGCTTCGCATGATTTTATTAGGTTTTTTCATCGTTACTAATCATTATTAATCATTACCAATATTGCTACCTTGGCTCTTTCGCTTTTGGGTACTCCCGTGTAACAGTGTATATAATTCTTAAGATCTTCGCAGCCGTTTCCCTTCTTTGTTGTTCCTCTTTCTGTTCCCATAAGAATTTCTCTTAATTTCTTGTGTGTTCCAAAAACCAATACTCTATATCCATTTTCGTTGCCGTCTTCGTCTTTGGTTAAAACAGTCCGGATTACGAAGCATATTCGTGGGTGTTTTAACTTTTGTTGATTTTTACAAGTGTAGAGTTGCCGACCCTACGACTTAACCTTCATCCTTCATCCGGGCTTGTGACCGACAACGGTGATTGCTGACCTACTCAATCTACCCAGCTCTCACCGCAGGTGGAGTTTAAAATAAATACTAAAATTTTAATATTAAAATTAAAAATTATATAAAACGTACTACATTACGTTTCCACTGTAAAATAACACTTACGTTGATTAAAAAAGCTATATCTTTGTTAGATTTGATTGGATTAATTTAATTGATGTCAAGTTTCTATTTGTGAATGCTTTTATTAAATTAAAGTTTTTCACAACTTTACACTTACATCATAATTTGAGTAAATTTTGTTAAATTTGCTCTTTGGTTATAACATTTTCTCTGTTAGCCTTCGACCGTTAGAGGGTGTTCTGGTTTACCATCTTCAAGGCCTAAATATGGGCACTCTTAAGCATTTTATTGATTAATAGCTTTATTATTCAAGATTAAACCAACGAAAAAAAATTTTTGTTCTTCGGGACAATACAAATACAGAATCACTGACAAAATTTGCAAAACACATTCTTATATTTCCGAAAAGGCACATAAAAAAATTAATCAGGTTCATAGCATTCTTCGTGAACACAAGTTTAGCAAACGGCACACTGCCTCATGTCTTTCTGCTGATCTTCCTGGCAAAGAGGACAGTACCAAGATACTTGGATTGAAATGCCACTGCACCTTGCTGTATTTAAATCGTGTTTTTTTTGTTTGGACCAAGGCGCCTTTTCTTTTTGTGCTAACGATTTCTTTTCCACAAACAATAATTTTACAACTTTGTCAGCTCGATAGTTTAATGCCTTTTTTGGTGGTGATTTGGACTTGGTGTTTTCAATAAGTCAGTAAACGATTTAGACTCATCGTCCGACGGTTCACTGGCTTCAGAATAAGATGACTCTGATGGTTGCCATTCATTTTCATCATCTGAACTGTCGTCATGAGACACGCCAGAGCCATTTTTTTATGAGGAAGGCGAGTTGAAGCATTAGGAGTAGACGTACCTGCACCATCAACCACTTGTTCTCTTTCCAACATCTGTTGACAATCAGAATTATTTTGGTTCTCTATGGGTCCCTCTGATAGTGTTGAAGGTGCAAATGCCGTTTCTGGTATGACTGTTGGGTCTAAAGGGTATATACCAGTTGCACGAAATCCTGCTGACACGTTAGAGGGGGTTGTAGCTTTTGGCCAAACTTTTGAAAATACGATACCAACATTGAATTTTGTTAATTTTCTACCAAAAATAAGACCCCAGTACCGCTGCAATTCATCGTCCCAATGGTACTCAAAAGATGGGAAGACCGATTTGTCCATCGGCTGTAATTCATGCGTGCAGTTACTCAGAAGCCATAATAATCATGAGTGTCTGCAGCCTCAACAACATTTGCATTGAGATGGAATTTTACTTCATCGAAAATCAAAAGCACTTTCCCAGGAGGTTTATATGTATTGTGCAAAATGATCAATCCACTTAACAAAAGTATCACAAGTCATGCTACCTTTTGCTTTGGCCCCAGGTGGCAAATTCTCTGAAAATTCAGGTTTATTTCTTTGGCCCTTAAATAAAACAACAGATGGAATTACCTGACACAATGGTCATATATTCAGCATGCTCTGGTGCTACATAGTGTACTGGTTTAATTCCTTTGCGAGTTAAAATGATAGGTTCTTTATGAACTGTTAATTGACACCCATGTTCTTCCATACTGAAAATTAGCTGAGGTTTATTCATAATATCTAAGTTCGTCCTTTTGGTCTTTAATATCTTGAGATAATCCTCATCTATAAATCTGTTTAGCTTTGCAACTCGTGCTGGATTAACATTTTAAGATTTTCTCCGAGCAACCTCAGGATGTCTTCTTAAAAATAGATTAAGGAATGTCCTACCAACCATTGGAAAATTATGTTTTGTAGGTGGAAAATGGATATTGTTTTCACTGCAAAAAGTGTCAACACTACTTCTTAAAACTTTAGAAATAAGCGGCATTCCTGTCTCGGCAAGTCTGAATATTTGAGAACACAATTCGTTTTCTTGGATGTCAGTTGAAAAGATTTTCGCTCGAAACGTTTACCTGTATTACCACTGCGAGAATGGCGTTGCAAAGTGCTTCGTGGAATATTAAAATTAATTGCTGCACGTTTTATCTTCATTCCGCCTTGAATTGCAGCAACTGCAACTTTGAGGGCATCCGAACTCCATAGAGCTCGGTTTTGTGGTGGCATAGTCTGGAAAATAATATCGAGTAAGCTAAAGCATAATCAATCTTTAACAAAATCAGATGTTCCAAATATCGGCACTAGATATGTGAGCACTGCCCATACTTAGCAACCACAGTAGTGCCCATATGTGGGACATGCAGTTTCCTACAGGTTTCAAAGCACACATTCATAATATAGAAATAAATTTCAATGCAATTAATTTCGGTACATATTCCATACAAAATTAATTAAAACCTACTTATCGAGCATTACACCCTCACTTTCCACATACAACGACTTCTGATTAAAATTATTACGGAGCACCACCTCGTGACTTATCACGGCATTTTTTGTATATTTCAGTTGTATAAGATCCCTGCTAGGATACATGCTGCTATTTTTTGCTACAATTGGTTACTAACTGTATTCTCTTACTAGTGCCCATATTTGGGGGAATGCCCATACTTGGTTATGGTACCTTATTAATAGCAGGCTTATTTTGCGCTTTCACATCTTAAAGAAAGATTTTATTACTACTAAGGACGATAACTGTAAGTGTTATCGAAACGTTTAGATTTCTGCAAAACATTAATACAAAAATACACCCACGTGAAGTTGGCCGCCACAATACAGCAGCCAAAATGCCGAAACAACCGAACGACCAGTGGCGCGCCGTCAATCACTAGAAAGAAGTATGCGCACACGTCTAAGTTTCCATTATCCGGCAGCCAAATACGAAATTTTAGATCCCACACTTAACACCAAATTCAAACTAGCCCTTGAGATTCAAAAAGCACAACAGCTTAAGATATTACAAATTTTCCATCACTCTCAGACAACAGCTATATATTTTGACAATTACAAGCTAATTTGGATATACCGTTAGTGTACTCAAAAAAATTGGCAAGAAAAAGGTTTCACATTTTAACCCTTACAATGTCATTCGCATTTACCATTAGTATCCCTAAAAAATTGACAATCATTTACTGTCCATCTGAGCGGTCGAAACCCACCCCAAAGTATTAAAAAATTCGTATAACACCTGTAGAAAAAAGATTTCACAATATAACCAATACAGTGTAATTCGCATTTACCACTATTATCTCCAACAAAATTGGTAATGATTTACTACCCATCTGAGAGATTGAAACCCACGCTGAAAGTTTAAAAAAATTCATATAACACCATTAGAAAAAAGGTTTCACATTCTAACCCTTACAATGATACTCTCATTTACCATTAGTAGCTCTAAAAAATTGGCAACCATTTACTGCCCATCTGAGAGGTTGAAACCCACCCCCAAAGTTTTAAAAAATTCATATAATACCCTTAGAAAAACGGTTTCACATTCTAACCCCTACAATCTAATTGGCATTAGCACTATTATCCCCAGTAAAATTGGCAATCATTTACTGCCCGTTTGAGGGGTTGAAATCCACCTCCAAAGTATTAAACAAAAATATTGACAATCATTTACTTCCCGTCTGAGGGGTTGAAATCCACCCCCAAAGTATTAAAAAATTCATATAACACCCTTAAAAAATAGATTTTACAATCTAACCCTTACAGTGTAATTCGCATTTACCGCCAATATCCCCAAAAGAATCGACAATCATTTACTGTCGTCTGAGGGGTCGAAACCCACCCCAAAGTATTACAAAATTCATATAACACCCTTATAAAAAAGGTTTCACATTCTCAACCCTACAAATCTAATTTGCATTTATCACTATTATCCCCAAAAAAAATGGCAATCATTTACTGCTAGTCTGAGGGGTTGAAACCCACCCTCAAAGTTAAAAAAAATTCATATAACACCCTTAGAAAAAAGGTTTCACATTCTAACCCTTACAGTGTTATTCACATTTACCGTTATTATCTCAAAAAAAATTGGCAGTCATTTACTGCCCGTCTGAGGAGTTGAAACCCACCTTAAAGTTTTAAAAAATTCATATAACACCCTTAGAAAAAAGGTTTCACAATCGAACCCTTACAGTGTAATTCGCATTTACCACTAATATCCCCGAAAAGATTGGCAATCATTTACTGCCCGTCTGAGGGGTTTTAAAAAATTCATGTAAGTCCCTTAGAAAAAATTTTTCACATTCTAACCCCTAAAATCTAATTTGAATTTACCACTAATATCTCCAAAAAAATTGATAATCATTTACTGCCCATCTGAAGGGTTGAATTCCACCCCAAAAGTACAAAAAATTCATGTTATTCGTGTAGCTTCAATAGAATTACGTTTATAGGGCAAATATTGTGAAGAACCACACACAGTAAAAACGGTTTGCGCATTTTATGTAATACTATCAGTTGTACCAGCATAATAGATATGGCAGAATGAGACTGGTCGTAGGTTTTAAATAGTTATTTTTAATAAATTATAGGTAGAAAATGTTGCGCTTTAGGTAATTTTAGTGTGTAGGTGTAAGTCATGGTAAGTCATAGTATAGGGATAGTATCTCTTGACTGAGTATCTCCAAGGGAGGAAAACGAGAGTTCTTTATATTAATAAGGAATAAGGGCCATATCTTTTCCGCTACTCGATCAGAGGTCAGAGGTACACACAATTGGTACCGACTTACTCGTTTTTGTGCAAAATGTAGATCAATCACAAGTAAAGTTGATTTAAAGCCGAAGACAGTCAAGTCATATCAAGTCAAGTCAGCTGGCACAGACTTTCCAACCTCACTAACACTATGAGACTGCATTAAATTAATAAAGCCCGCGTGTTTTGGAATAGTGGGTGCCTAATAATATTATAAACACTCTGTGTCGGGGAAACCGGGCGTTTCATCCGTAAATTTCGTTTACGGATGTAAATTGTTTGTCTTATTTTATGTAAAGAACCATGTGACGTGTAACGTTATTCAAAGAACTATTATTGGTAAATCTTTTCAATTTTCTCATTAATAACTAATATTGTTGGCGGACCTAGAGTATTTTCCTTTACCAATAACATTTTTATTCTGAAATAATTTGAGGGACAATAGTAGCATAAAAAAGAATTTGTATTTAAATCCCTATGCTGTCTCATCTAAGTCAAATGTACTTCGTATATAACAGTCTGGAAAATAAAAATAAGGTTGTTATATGAATTTTTTAAAACTTTGGGGGTGTGTTTCGACCTCTCAGACGGGTAGTAAATGATTACCAATTTGTTTTGGGATACTAATGGTAAATGTGAATAACATTGTAAGGGGTAGAATGTGAAATCTTGTTTCTACGGGTGTTGTATGAATTTTGTAATCACTTTGGGGGTGCATTTCAACCCCTCAGATTGGCAGTAAATGATTGTCAATTTTTTTGGGAATACTAATGGTAAGTGCAAATGACATTGTGAAGGTTAGAATGTGAAACCTTTTTTCTAAGGGTGTTATATGAATTTTTCTAAACTTTGGGGGTGGGTTTCAACCCCTCAGGCGGGCAGTAAATGATTGCCAATTTTTTGTGGGTTACTAATGGTAAATGCGAATAACATTATAAGGGTTAGAATGTGAAACCTTTTTTCTAATGGTGTTATATGAATTTTTTAATACTTTGGGGGTGGATTTTAACCCCTTAGGCGGGCAGTAAATGATTGCCAATTTTGTTAGAGATAATAGTGGTAAATGCGAATTACACTGTATTGGTTATATTGTGAAAGCTTTTTTCTAAGGGTGTTACATGAATTTTTTTATACTTTGGGGTGGGTTTCGACCGCTCAGATGGACAGTAAATGATCGTCAATTTTTTTGGGGATACTAATGGTAAATGCGAATGACATTGTAAGGGTTAAAATGTGAAACCTTTTTCTTGCCAATTTTTTTGAGTACACTACGGTATATCCAAATTAGCTTGTAATTGTCAAAATATAATGTCTTAAGTTGTTGTGCTTTTTGAACCTCGAGGGCTAGTTTGAATTTGGTGTTAAGTGTGGGATCTAAAATTTCGTATTTGGCTGCCGGATAATGGAAACTTGGACGTGTGCGCATGCGCATACTTCTTTCTAGTGATAGACGACGCGCCACTGGTCGTTCGGTTGTTTTCGGCCTTTTGACTGCTGTATTTTGGCTGCCAACTTCATGCAGATCAAAAAGACACCATTGAAGCCCAAAAACGCTAAGTATTTTAGATATATGTAATTAATTATAACTTTTTACTTTGACAATATAAGAACTTTCATTTTATGCAACGTCATAAATATTACCGTTATTAATCTTATTTAGGTATTTTATTAAAATTAAAAAAGTGATTGTTCTCAATTTCAAACGAAAATTAGAATTATTTTGGTTTCAAACAACCTCGTTCTAATTATAGCTTATATTTGAATTACTCCGTTGATTAAATTATTTTGAAGTAGAACAATCACTTGATATAGGATGGTATATCAAACTTTAGTAATCTAAAGTAATAAACGAGAGAAGATGAGCATGCAAGTAGTATAAAAGATTGCTGCACTAATAAATAAATATCCTCATTATTTCAGACAGCGCATAACAAGACTGCACTTTATCTTACTAAGTTACGAAAGCGCATTTTTGTCTTTTTGTATCTTATCGCGATCATTCACTTCTCACAAACGATTCAACAATTTGATTACAGAATTAGCTCGCTTCTATTTTCTTTTGTATTCTATTTAAAGTATAAAGGGTTTATCCAACTTTAGCCTATGCTTTACACCGTCGCTACTAATAAAATGAGTCGAAAAAAATTTTGATAAATGTATTCATCTCATAAAGATAATTAACACGATGTTGCATATCGAAGCAGATGTTATCTATGCAAGTTACTTATTTATATTAACAAACTCTGAGAAACTTAAGTATCTAATCTTACCTTAGTAAGATGGCTCGTCTCAAAACAACTTTAGTCATTAATAACAATAACTGTGCTCAAATTTGTATTTATGAAGTTGGTCATTATTATATGCTGGCTTAATATACGTAGTGATGTTATTAATCGCTTGTATATTTATAAATTTTAAAGTACACACGAATACCTTAACTAACTCTCATAATTAGTGCATGTGCGATTAATTAACCTTAATTTATCAGTTCAAAAGTTCATTTATTCATTACGATAAAATTTAAAATAATTTAATTTGTCTTTTTTAAATTGTTTAAGTTTATGTTTAAGTACGTTTAGTGCTTTATGTTGTAGAAACGATATTGAAAGAGAAGATATTGAATAACCTGGCTAAAATTTCGTATACTGCCCTATTAAGCATAAGAGTCGTATCTGCATATTTGAAAGTTTCGAATAAAAGAGCAAAAGCCTCTTGTCTTTTGGCAGCCTAAGTACTAATACCCTCGAAATCGAAAATATCTTAATATATACATTTTTTGACGTAGAATTTGAATATAAATCTTTTTTTGACAAATTATGAGTTTTTGCTTAACAGTCAGCAACTAAAATATTAATGATACTAAATTTAATGATCGTGACCATCTACTTATAAAGAAAAAATTAAAATTGTTCGTATAAATGATTGAACTAAAATGCATGTTTAATGTTCATGAGACGCTGTGCTGTAACTAATAGTAACTAGTAAATTAAGGTGGTAACTTAAACAATGTTTTACGTAACTAAAACATCATTTGTTTTTGTAACTAAAAACGAAAATGTTAACTTACACATAATAAATACACAGTAATAATATGTCCACTGAAATTGTGATTATGATTACTTTACTCATCTTCATTTACCGGATTGTCGCAAATTATTCCAAAAATTCATTGTCTTTTCAGTTTTGACTTATGCCCCGATAGATATTCTTGCATTTAGCTTTTCCAAACTATTCTTTTGGTGCTTCGCTACTGAAAAATTTACTATGACCACTTGTTCATTAAATTTGCATTTACAGGATAATAGCCGGCCACACACACAAAGGTTTGTCCAACCGCGGATCCAGGGGGAGGGTGATAGGGGTGATCCCCCCCCCCAATTCATAACATGTGATAAATTCTCATTTATTTCTTGGCAAAGTCCTATTCCAACTGTCCGGTCCCCGTCCATCCAATTCCAATCCTAGACCTCCCTCCTTTTCCTGCGTGATTCGTCACGTAGATAAGGATATCGAAGAGATCCTGGGTGCGATCGATCTTCCGCATGTGAGGAAGGCCGTTCGCATCACCTCTAAGGCGACGAACACCCCTACATCCCTCATCCGAGTCATTACCTCTTCCCAAGCCACCATAGAATACCTCCTCGCACGCGGTGTTCTCATGTTCGGGCGACACTACCGTTGCGAACCCTCCCTCATCCCGAAACCCCTCCCGAAGTACTGCTCCACCTGCACGCAGGTGGGACACACTTCTGAGGAGTGTCCCTCCCGTACCATCCGCTGTCCTAACTGTGGCGAAAGTCACAGATCCTCGTCATGTAAATCCGCCGCCAACCCAAAGTGTAACAACTGCGGGGAAACGCATCCCACCTATTCCTTCCAGTGCCGGAAGCGACGGGAACCTCCCAGTTCCCCGTCGATGATGGCATCCCTCGATCCTATCCTGTCTTCCGAAGAGTCCGACTCGGAAGACACAGCGCACCTCAAACCTTCTCCCGATACCCAATCCTTATGCATTAAGGACTTCTTGCAAGTTCTTACCCACGCCCTTACCAGCATGTTTCCTGACCGGCGAGAAAGGGTTGTTCGGACCATAGAATCGCTATCCCAAACCTTCTTCCAACGGAGGATCAGCATCTGCGTATCCGGTACGCAGATGAAGGTCGCCGTAATCCGCCGACCCACTCCTTAACTCCTTTCCAACGGCTATCATAGCAGGGACCATTAATGCCAGGGGCGTTCGTCGGAAACGCCCCTTAATAAAACACTTTCTACACACACACAATATACACATCCTTTCCATCACAGAAACCAAGCTCACACCCCGATGTTCACTCAATTTCAACACGTATCACTCATTCCTAAACAGTAGCCACCACGGAACCGCCCTCTTAATCAAAAACTGCTTCCCATCCACTCCTTTTCAACTTCCTGCGCACCTACAGCATCTCGAATGCGTTGCTGTGACGGTGCACTTTCCCACTCCTATAATATTTATATCATACTATAACCCGCCAGGCCACAATTCCCTATCCGATGCTCTTCTAGTCTATGCTTCTAGCCTTCCCAACGCAGTAATCCTAGGTGATTTCAATGCTCGCCACACCCAATTTGGTGACACCGCAACGAATGGCAACGGTAACAGACTATCATCTGCTCTGTTGCAGTTGCCGCTCCGAACCCATAGCCCACTATTTCGATCGTGAGTGCTTTTTAGGCAAAAGCAGACTGGAATGTGTTCTCCGCACACATCTCCAACAACCTTCCCACACCTAATCTTCAAACGACCCAAGATCTCGAGAGAGCCATTAGAGACCTAACTTCCGTTATTACGGAAGCGGTCGATAACTCTGTCCCATTAAAAAACATCGACATTTCTCGAAAACCGCTCCCACGGCACATCGTGAACTGGATCAATGAGAAAAGACGAATCTATCGTCAATTCTTGCGATCCAGGGACCCGGCTCTCAAGATCGAATACAATCGCCTTAACGCCTTAATCAGGCGAGAAACCAATAAACACTCCGAAGACTCCTGGACCAAAGCTACCTCCTAGCTTGACTATAGAAACGGTAAACTCTTCTGGCAACAGTTTGATAGACTGACCAGAAGAAAAGTAAACCCCAAATCCCACTTAACCGACCTTCAGGGCAACCTAATCTCCTCCGACCAAGGAAAGGCCGATTTTTTTGGTCGCCACCTCCAATCCATTTTCCGATCCCCAGATGATCCCCAATTTGATAACCAATTCAAGGCACTCCTTGAGAGTCGGCTTGAAGATTTCCGTACCCTTAACCTTCCCGAAACACTACTCGATAATGAGAATCCTTTTTACGCCCCTATCACGCTCGACCAGGTCAGCTCATATTTCAAAAAAGGTAAAAATTCTGCCCCAGGTCATGACGGCCTTAACCGTAAAATTCTCCGCCACCTACCCAACCCAGCCCTCCGTTTACTTTCCACTATTTACAATAAATGCCTTACCCTATCGTACTTTTCGACGGACTGGAAAACGGCCTCCACCGTCATGATACCTAAACCCCACGCCGATCTTACCTCTCCCTCCTCCTACAGACCAATCTCCCTCCTGAGCTGCCTCGGAAAATGCTTTGAGCAGATTCTAGCCAGGCGACTCAGGGACCACCTAGAATACAACGACCTCCTTCCCAACAGCCAATTCGGCTTCCGTCCTAACCGAACGTGTCACGATCCCTTGTTGAAGCTTCTTACAGACACCACCAGAGCATTCAATCACAAGCAATGCAATCTCGCTGTGTTTCTGGACATTAAGCAAGCATTTGACAGGGTCTGGCACGCCGGTCTCCTGCAAAACATCCGAAACCTCAACATACCCGACCCCTTCGCCAAACTCCTACTCTCGTACCTGACCAATCGGTCAGTTCGGGTCAAAGTAGGGAAAACCTTCTCCGATCCTTTTCAATCAGCAGCAAGCGTTCCGCAAGGTTCTGCCTTAGCCCCTATCCTTTACACCATCTTTGCATCCGATGTTCCCGAAGTTACCCAACCCGGAGTAGTCGTTGCGCAGTTCGCGGATGACACCGCCTTTTGGGCGGTTAATCGGAACAGCGAAACGGCCTCCCGCCTCATATCCAAAACCCTACGGAACTTCTCTAACTGGGCGAACCAGTGGAGAATCTCCGTCAATCCCACCAAAACCCAAACAATCCTTTTCCGACATCCTCATTACACAGAGGATAAGTTCCCCAACCTTGCCTCCAGAAACGTCTCCCTCACCCTTAACCAAGAAAGGCTCACACTCCAAGACGAAATCATCTACCTAGGAATCTTCTTCACTAGAACCCTCAATTGGCTCCCCGATGTAAAAAGAACACTAGACAGGATTAGAAACCGCGCAAACCTACTGGGCGCCCTTCGGGGTAGAATCAGAGGTTGTCACCCTAAAACACTTCTACACACATAAAACATACATCCGCCCTGTTATGGATTTCCGAGCTCCTATATACACAAACATTAACCCCAATCATCTTTCCTCAATCGCCTCCTGTTAACGCCGAATTTTTAGACGAATACACAGGTTACCCCTCAGGTATCCTAACGACCTCACCCTACAACACGCCAATATACCCCCAATCACAAACCGTATCCAAAAACTCCAGGAAAACTTCGCCTATAAAAGAATTTTCGGCAACACTATCCCTACCAAAGAAATCCGCTTTCCCAAATTCCCTCGAGAAAAACCCAAATTAAAATTTAAACATCCTCCCGCAATCCTCACACAACTCCTCGACGACCTCCCTGAGGAGGTAGAAGAAGCCCTCGATAGTACCCCATATGCCCTCCGCATCCCCCCGGCTATCCGATGACGACCCAGCATGACACCGGCCAAGGATTTAATTAATCACACTGCACACCACACGAACCTACACGCACACTTAAACCCAACCACACAGTATCGAAAATTCATATTCAATAAATCCAAACACCTTTTTTCTTTTTTTTTTTATTACCAAAAATTACCGCACCTCATGATTGTACACAATACAATAACAAAAAACAGCGCAACACCAACAACAATGGAATGACCAGGGCTGAAGAGGAGAAGAACTCCTGAACAGTCTACAATAAGATATACATAAGCTAAAATAAGTAATTACTAACCATAAGCATGAGCATACTAACAAAAAAAAAAAAAAATCTTGGCAAAGTCGCACATTTCAAAGTGACCTGGTCAACATTCCGTCGCCGTCACCCGGTTTACTTGATCTCTTCCAGATGTAGTAATGTGTCACACCCATATTCCCTATTCGCTAATTTATGGTCACACCACCCCGCCGGACACTTTTAAAAGGTCTCAGGCAAAATTACTTACTTAATGCGAAACAGATGCTTTTCTTGGATGTTGTTGTATTGTTGTAAACTTTCAGTTTGTTTTGTTTCGCAGTATCGGTTAGACTAGTCACTAGTGACTATTTTATTTGTGGCAAGTGCTATTCTTACTTCTTATCGCGAATTTTCTAATAACTAATTTAACTAATTACTTTACTTAAATCACTATGAGCAAGAGCAAACGATCTCAGCAAAATTCTAATTTGTTCTACTACTTTAAACCAAAACAAAGACGCATTGATAATAATGAACTTGCTTCAACATCGACTTCAATACAGGATAAAGCAAGTTTTAAATTTTTTTTACGTAAGCGTGTTCTTACCACGGTGTATGATTAATTATTTAAATTTTAAAAGTTACAATAGGACCATTTTCACGCATTGAAGCTAATGTAAAGTCGGTTAACCTTATTAATCATACACCGTGCCGTGGTTCTTACTTAAGAATTATTTTAATCGACGCAGGAAGCAAAAACGGAGGCAATCGCAATCAATCGAGATGTACAAAAAGCAAATGAAAATGGTGAAAATGTAAATGATGTGGGAGTTTTATTGAAGAAAACAAATTTAAGCGAGTGTGACAAATATAGAATTTTGTCTGAAAATTGGTTGCCTTCTGATAATTACCAATACCCCTTTTCTGTTCATGTTAAAAAAGGAAAAGAAATTAAACGATATCTTTCTCGCAATCACTTAGACAATTTCAAATGGTTGGTGTACTCAGAATGTATGGGGGGTATTCTGTGCAAATATTGTTTCCTTTTTGCTACTTTTGGTGGTGTACATAAAGCAACCTCATTAGAAAAGTTAGTACGGAAGCCTCTATCTCAATTTTCTAAATTACTGGGTAAAGATGGTGATCTCGTCAAGCATTATAGTCATATTTATCATAAAAAAGCCCTGGAATCAGGTAAATAAATCAATTAATTCGTCGATAACCGTATAAATAGTTATAAAATTTTCAGGTAAAATATTTTTAAATGTATATTTATATCCCGCCAAAGATGTCCGGAATGCGCTGTCCGAGGATAGAAAGAAGAAAGCTTTGGAAAATAGAGCAAAACTTCGCCCAATAATCAAAACAATAATTTTTTTGGGACGCCAAAACATTCCTCTTAGAGGACATCGTGATGACGGAATTTTGCGTATCAGATGATGAATCTCAATGTGAAGACAATGAAGGCAATTTTAGAGAACTTTTAAAAATTCGTGTCGACGCAGGTGATGTAACTTTAGAAGATCACATAAAAACGCATAAAATGAATGCGCCTTACTTAAGTAAAACTATCCAGAACGAAATAATTCAATATTGTGCGGATGAAATTATTGAATCAATTGTAGGTCGGGTTAGGGAATCTTGTTATTGTAGTATAATTTTTGACGAAACTACGGATGTATCTCATATTTCTCAAATGTGTCTGATCGTAAGATATTTTTTTGAGAATTAAATAAGAGAGGAATTTCTTGGATTTTTGGATTGCCATGCTGAAAATTATGATGATTATACAATGGAGCCTGTATTCACTGGAAAAATATTGGGACAAACCGTTTTAAGATACATAAAGAAAATCGGTCTAAATCCGAAAAAATGCGTTGGTATTGGAACAGATGGATGTGCGGTAATGGTATCTGGACAACGTGGTGCTATTACAGAATTAAAATCTGAATTAGTACATGCTATGAAATGTTCATGCTACAATCACGCTTTAAACCTTTCAGTGTTAAAGTGTTCTAACGTACAGGCTGTGCGAAATATTGTATCCACCATGAAGGAAGTAATTGCATTTTTTCTGCTTCTGCGAAAATAAATAATGTTTTTAACCACAAAAATAAAGAAAAACTTCGTGGACTTTGCGAAACAAGGTGGATTGAGAGACACGAATCTGTAATGCAATTCAAGGATAATCTTTTAGATATTGTAGGTACCTTACAAGTTATCTCGCAGTGGAAAGAACGTGAATCTTCAGATAAAAAACAAATTTAACGACACCTATGTTCATAATAACAATCAATATTTTATCCGCAGTACTTGGCATAACTATGCCATTAAGTAGGCTATTACAGACGGTTGCTCTTGATAAAGCAAAAGCTGATGTTTTAGTAACAAATATAATAACAGCAATTGCTACGAAGAGAGAAAACTGCGAAAATGTCTTTAAAGAAATATATGAAAATGCTCTACGAACTCTTGGGGCACTAGATATTGAAGTTCATCTACCAAGACTATGTGGAAGACAGAGCCATCGAGATAATGTTAAAGCTTCAACACTAGAAGATTATTATCGAATTACAGTTTTTATTCCACTTCTGGATGGCCTCTTGACTGATTTAAAATTTAGATTTGCAGACAATAATTTTGATCACTTTTATTTAAATATGTGTATTCCTAATAATTTAGTGTCATTGGAGGCATCAGAGTTTCGAACTTCTCTGAAATCTGTGGAAAAATACATTGAGAAATTTGAAATGACACCGTCAATATTTTTAGGAGAGCTCGAATTGTGGAAAGTCCATTGGCTTCAACAAAAACAGAATGGTGAAGTTATTCCGAATTCGTGATATTCGGCAATAATTAAATGTGATAAAGACATATATCCATGCGTTTACTCAATTTTAAATATATTGTGCGCCTTACCGATAAGTGTTGCGAGTGGTGAACGCAGTTTCTCTGCACTAAAACGATTAAAGACATGGTTGAGGTCAACAATGCGTCAGGAAAGACTAAATGGCTTAGCGCTTTTGTATATAAATAGGTCAGAACAAATTAATATTGAAAATATTATAAACAGATTCGCATCTCAACGACGCAGAATTGATTTTGTTTTGTAACATAATTATTATTATAGTAGGTATATGATTGTAGTGGGTATAGGCATTTAGAAGTTATAAAAAACTCTTTTTTTTTAAATTTATATAAACGCTTATAAGAATCCATGGTTTGTTTTTTGTCTTTACTATGCCTCCCCAACTAGTTGGTCTAGATCCGCGGTTGGGTTTGTCTAGAGACTTTATCCAGGACGGTTCAAATATGCGGTCTTTGGCAAACTTTGCATGTCACAGACTAAACTGTCGCACTTCACTAACTTGAAAGACATGTCCGCAGACAACGCTGGCGTACTTAATCTCTCGCAGACAAAACTGTCCGTTAATGGCGAAAACTTTCAACTTGTCTGCGGACTTTGCCAAAACTGTGGAATTCAGTCAGAAATAGGAAAAAAGTTGCATTGTGTTTGGGTATGATCAATATTCATCTTATGACAAATACTTTGTACTCTATAACGACAAAACGTCGAAGTAAATGGGTAAAAAAGTGATTACTGGAAAAGGAAACTCTAAGTCGTTTGCCTTTATTAAAGCAATTGAGACAAAATGAGCCCGATGATTTTAGAAATCATTTAAGAATGGACGCTACAAGTTTTGAAAAATTATTATCTGTGGTAAAGCAAGGATTAACAAAGCAAATTACTGCCATGCGAGATCCAATTTCTCCAGAGGAACGTTTGCTAGCCACGCTTAGATTTCTCGCATATGCAGATCTTATGAAGATTTAAAATATTCCGTTGGGATTTCTGCTCAAGCACTGGGCTACATTATTAATACCACAGACATGTTCTGTCATTTTTGATTCTCTGAAAGCAGAATATATGAAGGTAAATTAATAAATAAATCTTAATTCTGTATTTGCAAAGCGTTTCTTTACAAATGAACGTAATATACCTTAAATGAAATTAACAATAAAAAAAAAAACTAAAATAAACTAGTGTTACAAAACTAAATGGTACATCGACTGAATTAACTACATATTATTATCAGACATAGCTTGTGCAGCATCTAAATAATATGTGCATAATGAATTGGGCGTAGCAGGTTCAGGACTTGGCGTACTGATATTAAGGTATCAGACGTAGCAGGCCGAGGGATTGACTGAGGGGATGGTGATGACGTGTTTGTGGTACTTGAGGAAAACGGGTAGTTCGTATTATTGATGGTCGACTGCCAAGAAAAAGTATTGTTCATAACATTTTTCTCAGTAACATATGTTAGACGAGTTAATTCTTGGAATAACTTTTTTGCTAATATTTTGTTGATTAGGGACTCAGCTAAGATCTGCTGCATTGGATCCATTTTTCTCAATTTAGCGCTTACGTTAATACCAATAGCATCAAATTCATATCATCTTTCCGCTTCAAGACTTCAGTGCAGGTTGTATTGAACTCTTCATGCTTTCCTTGAAGTAACTCGAGCTTTTTTCTATTTGTCAGTGATTTCTTAAAAATTCCCTCCTTTTTTGGAGTTGAAGGTTTCCGAAAAGAAGACTGAAATAAAATAAAACAATGAATCACTTATTTACAACTTATCTAACCTAGATAATGTATTTCAGTTTCCAAAATACGAGGAGGATTGGCAAAAAATTGCATCCGAGTTTGAAGCTCGTTGGAATTTCCCGAATTGTGGAAGAGCTTTAGATGGAAAACACATTCGAATAGTTCCACCACCTGGGACAGGAGCTCTATATTACAACTATAGAAACTTTTATAGTGTTAATGGCTTTGGTAAATGCAAATTACGAATTTATTTATATAGATGTTGGAAAACAAGGCAGAATTTCAGATGGTGGAGCAATTGAATCTTTTTATAAAAAGTTAACTACAAATGATTTGAAATTCCCAGACAACGATGAAACTAAGAAAAATCTTAATTTTGTACTTGTAGGGGATTCAGCATTTTCTCTGGAAACAAATTTTTTAAAACCCTACCCGGAGAAAACCCTTACTTATGAAAGGAAAATATTCAATTATAGATTATCTAGAGCAAGAAATGTTCTTTCATACCATCTCGGGCTATCTTTGCGAGAAACACTCGGTTCGCTCATTCACATCATCAGTATGCAGTACAAATCTCCACTTGTACCAAACGGGCGCAATCCACATTTTTCTACACGGCTTCTAAACTCTGGAATGATCTCCCTGGTTCCTGTTTTCCTCTCACTTATAATATGAGAAAATCTAAGGTAGCTGTTCATATGCATCTATTGGCAATTCATTATCCCTCTATCCATCCTCCTAAGTGTTCCTGAGTGCTTTAGCACGGTAGGCCTAATTTAGCCTGTTCAGGTCCACAATCATAAAAAAAAAGAAAATACATTTGGTATACTAGCCTCTTGCTTTCATGTTCTCCACACAAGTACTAGCAGTACGGCCCGAAAATATTAATAAAATTATTATGGCTTGTTACATATTGCACAATTTTTTAAGAAAAAATAGTGGGTCTTGTACAACAGCGACTACATTTGACAGAGAAAATCCAGTTACACATGACACATGACACTGAGAATCGCGACTGGCGTTCGCAAGGTGTTGAATTGCTTTCTTTGTCAAAAAATAAAAAAGGTAATGCATCATTAAATGCTAAAATTAATAGAAACAAGTACTGTGACTATTTTAATGGTAAAGGACAAGTTGCATGGCAAGATGACATGATAAATGCCGGAAGAGCATAAGTTTTTTTTTTTTAATAAATCATTGCCAAATTAGTCACAAAATATTTTGTTCAACATATCTATCAAGATATACGCATCTACTTACTTATTACTAAAATACCTATGTATGTATTTTCAATAAAATGTACTTACCTCTATTGGTTCCTGTGTATTTTCAATAACATTCCCTTCATTATTCTCGTTTTGACTTGCATTCTCCATTATATCATTACAAGTTTCCTCCTCATCTTCTGCGTCAAACACATTTGGACTTGCCGGCTCCTCTAAATTCTGACTTTCGACACTTTTAACCGGAAGCTCTTGGTCAGTTGTAAACAGTAATAAGACCAGAGTTTTGGTTCATAAACGTCGTGTATTCCTGTTCCTGTGGTTTTCGAGGCTACAACCTTTTTTAATTCTTTTCTAAAGCACCCGCGTAAATTTTGTATTTTTTTTTTAAACAAAATTACGGTCCGCACTAGGATACACTTTTCTACAATATTCGATCAGAGCTTCATAGCCTTTATTCTTTAAATTTTTGTTGGCATATTCATTTGATTTTATTTTCCATAAAGCTGGATGACATTTATAAATATCTATAAATTCTGTTAAAAATTCTTTCCCCATAAAACGAGTATCCACATTTTCACATATTTTTAAATACTCAAAATACTAAATCAACTACGCAGATTTAACACGTCACAAAAATCTGTACATTTATGGTAACACGGAAGCTAGCCCGTGAAGTTTACCTTTCAGACAAGTCTCTGCAGCATAAGATTGACGCGCGTCTGGCACGGCTCAACCACTAACGCACGGATTTGTCGACATACTTTAACGGTGGCGGGTAAAGTTTTATGATAAACCTTTTTGTCTGTGGCCGGCTAATGTATGATTCCCTCTTTCAAAATCAACCTGCACCATATTGTTTAATTTGTACTGAGAATTTTTGTCTTCCCAATTGAAAAAAATGTTAATTCTCATTTCAATTAATTTCACTTTTGACGCGTTAGCTTTTTAAACGGCATCTTTATAATCTTCGAAATCAAATAACATTTTCATTTGCTTGAGCGACTACCTGATGGTGAAACGCATCAACCGACTTATATGTGTGTCCCGGTTCAAAATATTTTAAAGTTGAAGATTTTAAAGCGATGTTAGACGAATTTACCAGATACACACAGAAACTAAAGAAGGCCCAGTTTTTATTTGGGGCTGCACAGTTGTCCAACCACAAAATAACATTTTCCACATCTCTATTATCTAGGAAAAAGCATTGAAAGCACTAATGATATCGTCTTTTGATCGTCCGGACAACGCTTCATGCCATACTACTGCTGTGGAGAATTTCTTATGTTTTCTTCCTACTGGGACAATACTTTCATTAAAGGCTATGATTCGAGGTACGAAAATCACCTCCTTAAACATTTCGTAGCGCGGAAGTATAATGGCCTAAAAAAGTAGTAAAATATAATGTGGTTAACGCTATCGCGGCTAATGTTAAACGTAGAAATTTTTTCTTTTGGGCCAAGGGCCGTTGCAAATTGGAATATCTTCCTGACCTTTTGATAGCAAGAGTGGCTGACTTTTCAGAGGTGCTTTCATCTTCTACCTCTTGAAGAGGCCAGCCATTCGTACTAGCAAAACGTCAGAAATAAATTCCAGTTTACGACTACTGCGAATCTTAAGCCCAAAAAGAAACATTTCTACGTTAAACAATATAATATTTTTTGCCTTCTGAAGATCTGTTGAACGTGCCAGTATGTTGTGATTATCAGCTTCAGCGTCAATTTGATATTGTTGTCGAGCTGAGTTTGCCGTTTTAATGTTTATTCCATGAGCCACACTCGGAGCAGTTTTGATTGGTACTGTTTCCATGATTTTTTAATTCTGCGTAAGTAAAGCACTCTTAATGTCCAAGTGTAGTAAATGAAATATTCACTTTACTAACGACTTCTCTATATAAATAATAGGAAAAATTAATGGTTGTATGTTTTGCCTTGAAGTCATTATACGGGGTGGCCAACTAAGAATGCGAGGTACTGTATCTGGGAAACTATACATCGTAGAGGCTTGCGGAAAAAAAAAGTTATTACTAAAACGGCCAATACAAAAACCTGGAAAATATTTTCATGTTTCTGAAATGGCCGCTAGGGGGCGTAACTGCAATCTTGAATTTAAAAAAGTGACGTTTCTGTGAATTCTGCTGTAGTTTTCGGCCTACGTTTCAACGGCAAAGAATTGGAACAACACAAGAAATTATTAACCGTGTACTGGGCTATATTGAAGGAAATCCTCATGTTAGCACAAGAGCATTATCCGCTGAGTTGGGCATATCACGGGCAACGGTTCAAAATATTTTGAAGGACCATAGGTAAGTTCTAATGGCCATCAAAATATATAGGTATTCGTTTAAACTTTTTTAATTACTTTAAGAATGCACCCTTATCATGTCGTTTTGCATCAGGCCTTGAAAGAGGAAGATTTTGATCGAAGGTTAGACTATTGCCATTGGGTGTTAGGCATGATACGCGAAAATAGAGAATTTTTATTTCAAATTCTTTAGACCGATGAAGCCACCTTCAGTAGTGACGGGAGAGTCAATCTGCACAATATGCATTATTGGTCTGCAGAAAATCCCCATTGGTTGCGTGAAGTTCGGCGCCAAGGACGTTGGAGTTTAAATGTATGGTGTGGCATACTGGGAGGCCATATTTTTTCGAGCAACCCCTAAATGGCAATGTATTTCTTGACTTTTTGGCCTATCAATTACCGTTGTTGTTGGAAGATGTGCCTCTGGAAACAAGGCAAACATTGTTTTTGCAGTTGGATGGTTGCCCAGCACATTTTGCTATTAATGTGCGAGAGCATATTAATGCAGTATTTCAACAGCGGTGGATTGGAAGAGGAAGTCTGTTTCCATGGCCTCCGCGATCGCCAGACTTAACTTGCCTCGATTTTTATTTATGAGGGCGCTTAAAGGACATCGTGTTTCGGACTCAACCTACTACTAAAGAAGATATGAATAACCGGATTCGTAACGCAATACGTAACATACCAAGAGCCCAAATTGAAGCTGCAGTTTTGTCCAGTCATTAAAGGCTTCAGTAATGCATAGAGTGTGATGGTCAGCATTTCGAGCATTTGCGGGGTCATTAAAAACCTTCCTCCTTTAAATCTGTCCTTTTTAGGGCCACAACTTACATAATAGAAACAACTCCAGAAAAATATAGTTAAAAAAAAATACGAATTATGGGATTTTCGTATAAAGTTTTCTTTGGCCGATATTTTATGTTAGGAACAAGATATCGAGATGCAGTTTTCGCGAGCTTGTTTAGGCATCATTTAGCTACTTGTTCATGAAAAAAAGTCATACCAATGCATTTAATTTATCCAGAATCTAGAAGAAATTAGCTGACGGTGAATTTATACGATTTAGAAGAAGTTAGCTTAAGATGAATTTAAACAGCAAACAAATGGCGATATTGTACTAGGAAAATGACTAGACAAACGATCTGTTTTATAACATGCCATGAGTTTGAAACAGTACAGTCTACAAGTACAAAAAATAGGTAACGTACCAAACCTAGTATAATTTTAGATTACTACAAATTTATGTCAGGAATCGATAGTAAGACCAAATGCTATCCTATTATTCGTCATCTAGAAAAACACTGAGGTGGTATATAAAATTATTTTTTCATTTACTTGATGGTTATCACACACAACCATATTTTGATAATTTTTGTTAAAGTTAAAATGATGTTTTTACTTACATTTTACAAAAATAATTAGAAAAACCTTAAAAAAGTTATTTTGATTCTTATGGTGGTAGTTAACGTGTGAATTAAGAAAGTAATGTTAAATGAAATAAACAAACTTTTATATAATTCACAACGACCGTGTCGCAAGTACACGAACAGGTACCCAGATCAGTCAACAAGTAGGGGCCTCTAATTTTGAGATTTACTTCGAGTAAACCCTTCGGGTGCACACCTATTTCTTTTGCTGCTAGTGCATCCCGAGGGTTAAATTAATAATAACGAACAATAGCTTTACATTTTGGTTAATATGTAACACATGTGAACAGGATAAACTTTAAATTATTATAAGTTTTGTTATGAACGAATAAGTTCAAAATTAAATTTGTAATTAAATTATTAATTTTATTAAATACATGAATAAAAAGTTAACTCGAGTAGGATTTGAACCTACGACCTGCACTTTGCTAGAGTACCGCGCTAACCAACTACGCTATCGAGATTTAAGCCCCAATCGATGTAAATTTTGTCTTTATGTATGTAGAACTGATGTAAATTCTAAAATCTAGCAAAGTACAGGTCGTAGGTTCAAATCCTACTCGAGGTAAACTTTTTATTTATGTATTTCATAAAAGTGATAATTTAATTATAAGGATAAACTTTAGATTAAATATACAAACAGAATTAGCTTACTAGTCTGACTAACTCAACGGGAGGATGCGAGTTGTAATATGATTTCCTGTAGCTTTCATAACAATATATCTACGTCGTGTGGTGGTATTTGGGTAATTAACTTAGGCGCCACTCTGTCTTGAAATGGTTTAAAATGTACGAAATTACAAGACGTGAGCACTGATATGATTAACTCCTTTTTATTAAATCAAAGACTCTGCGAGTTGGTTTAACTCAAATATTAGACAGTTAATCACCCCCTGTATCTACTTTGAATAATTACTGTGTGTAACTGCTTTGCACTATGCATTTGAGGGTTACGTCTTAACTTATGTAATACATAACATTTGAGATAATAATAATATAAATGTTCAATAAGTGTGTACACCAGCCAAAGTGGCGAAATTGTAATCTTAAGTAATATTCTTAAAATTTAAACGTTTACAGTTTTTAAAATTCACTCATCTTCAGTAGTGTTTTCCAAAATGGAAGAGATGCTATACGCAAATTAACATAGAATTCGCTGTCTGTTTTATGCAACACTAATATTGCGGCTATTAACGTCCTCACACTAATAAAGGAAGCGTACATAATTAATTCGCATTAAAATAGTGTAAGTACTCAAATTACGGGCAAGAAATTGGTTAACGTACTCTAAACGAACAGAAATATTTTATACGTAACAAAATATTTCACAATCACATCACCTTACTGTATCACCACCAGGATACCAGGATACCGCAAATTAATCTAATCAAAGGTCGACTTCGAGGAGACATGACCACTACACGCTAAGGTGCTGTTTACTCCACTAAGTATGTGTATCGAAACCACCTTCGAGTTACCAGCTCCACAGAGTTATACCCCTTCTTTTGATTTAAACTCAATCTTCCAATAGAAACAAACCCTTATAAAATTGCAACAACTAATAATTTATGGTGTATTCGATGCCGTGGCTAAAAAACCACTTATTTAGGTCGTTTGGTGCCCTACCCGTCTTCGGTAACACATCAACGTCTCTTTATGCCTAATACATCCCGGTCTATTTACCTTAAACCGCGTTAAAATAACCCCTTTATTTTATTAATCTACTTCTCAAAAACTGCATTTGGAAATATCGAGTAACTGCCCCTTCTTAAATTTCGTACGTTTACTTGGCACACGCTTACAACAACATGGTTGTTTATTGTACCACACAAAGTAAGAACTCGGGACGGGAAACTTTTCATGTCAATCCGAACCGCTCCAGCGAATCACATTTGTCCAAAACTCAAAAATAGTTGAACGACCTAGGGGGTGCCAAACGGAGTATAAAAATTCCCTCATCAGCATTCCCAGGGTGAAAATGATTTTCAACACTTATGACTTGCGCGTTCTAATCTAATCTATCCTAACTATACTATAATGAATCTTATTTAACTATCTTGAACCCCTCCCCTTTATGTTTTTCCAAAATTATGGGACCACATTCAAAATTAACTACTTATAAAATATCACACTTTAAAACCGTAACAAGATAAAATGTATCACGGATTTGGATTATTTTCGTCTTGAATATCAACTCAACAAAGTTTTAAACTAAATCTAAATTGTATTGAAAAACTGGCAGGGCTACAATTCTTCTCATATGTTTTTACTCCTTAAACTACAATTTTAATGCCACACTTAGTGTTTTACTATATATAAACTTCAATAATTTATATTAATGTCCGCTATTGTACATAGCACCATAGTGAAAATCTTACAGTTTTAAACAAAATTGGTTTTAAATTAACGTTAATTTAATATATCCCGCAAACTATATCTCACAGGTAACGTTACTGACGAAAATGTGCTTTCAAGAGAAGCAATTGTTTAAAACTCAGAGTTTTAGCAGATATAATAGATTTAATTTAGACTTCTCAAACTTATACGTAATATCGTCTCCAGTACTTGTTACGTTCATCTGAGTAACCTAATTTTTGCGGAAACACGATAACGTTTTAAAGATAATGATTCATAAAGATGGGACGCGCTACAAGACGTCTGTAAACCCTCACAAAAAATATAAGTCCTACAACGATAAAAAAAACGTATGTTTTCATGTCCGTTTTACCAGAAGCGTTAAATTGCTTAACCTTGTTACAATACTAACAAACATTGGATAACACACCTACCACACAACTTAGTGACCCTTGTCGTTACGCTTCCTTAGAAACTATCACGATAATATAATACATCTTTACACTTTGAATTATGTACCTTAACTAACTGAAGAAGCGAAATAAATTGTCTCTATCCCATAATTTCTTAGATACGTTAATTACTGAACCAATCAGAACAATTACATTTTAACCCCCTCAAACCTCAAAATCTACACTACTTATTTAACTCAAGCGCCACTTCAGTCAACCAATCAAATTGCTACAATACGCCTAGAGGATGTAGCACATTGTCAATTAGAAAAATCGTTTTTCCTCTATTTTCTGATTTATTAAGTGTACTCGGTGTACTCTATCTTTTACACTATAATAGGTGTTGATATAGTTATTCCACTAGCCACCGGAGGGCTTTCATATAAAACTTAATAAACCATGTCTTTCCTAAAATTTTTAAATGGAATTATATTGTTATCGTAGTAAAAGGAGAACTGAAGCTAAGCAAAGCCGCAAACTACTATCTTCAAAAATATTTTTTTATACTAGTTTGATTCGGACCGATATGAGACAGTAGTTTTTAAATCGCCTACCATCACTATCGATAAAAATAATAGGTTGGCCACTAAGTAATTTCGGTTTTGCCGTGTGAAACAATACTGAATATTTTTGATACAAAAAATAATCTTTAACCAACTACATATTTTCCATTTTGTTCTATGACTTTTTGTCATATTTCTTGCCGCTTCATAATTCCGCGCTAAAAAAACTTCTGGTCTTTATCAGCAAAAAATTGAACCAAGTACGATTTAAGGTCATCGTCAGTTGTAAAAAAAAATTCTGCAAACTGCGAGATAAATGGTAATCAGATGGTGCCATGTCTATATGGGTGATGTGACATTACTTCCCAACCAAGCTCCAATCATTTCCCACGAGTAGCCTAAGATGTGTGAGGTCTTGCATTGCCGTGGTGGAACACTACTCCTTTCCGGTTTACCAATTCTGGCCGTTTTTCTTTGATTGCTTCATCTAACTTCCTTAGTTGTTGACAATATACGTCTGGTCTCTTGGAAGCAACTCAAAATACTAAACATATTTGGTCATCATCTATAACAACCCATTTTGAGTTGTATTAAAATATACCGTAATTTAGGTCTTTCGTTCATTCAGTTGTAAATATAAGAAAAAAATTTTAATTATTTTTACATTATAGCTATGAGGTAGGCAACTTAATTTGCATTTTGGTGTAACTTAAGTGCATATCTTCTTAAGGGTATATACTTCTTAAATGTTTATACTCCCACTTTAAATTATTTTTCTGCTCATATCGTTAACTTAATTCTTTGCGCAAATATTTTCGCGCAACGCGTCATCATCATCTGACATCCTAAAGCGTTCATTTTTTCACTTCCTGATGAATGTTGTGTGATGCAGGAAGCTTTTTTTTTGGGCTTCCACCTAAATTTTGTGAAAGTGCCATTGATTTAATGGTAAGATATTTTTTAACGCATTATACAAAAAATTAAAACATTTGCTCTTTGCAGGCACTTTATTTTTTTTTACTTTGATTTACACTTTTTTTATTTTATTTACGCATTTAATTTTACTTTTACGTACGCTTTCATTTTAATGCAATAACTATTGGATTCAAAATTTCAAGAAGAAATTTACAAGAAGTAAAATTCCATTTATGGGTGTGGTTTACAACGTTAAGTATTATTTCAAGATATTGCGGAATAATGGTGCAAAGATGACATCACCTTGGTTGACAGTTCCGTAATCATTTAGATACCAGAGGTTATTAAAAAGTTTGTGTACAAAATTATACGAAAAGGTATTTATAACCATTATTTAGTAATTTAAGGCTATAACTAGTTTTTAAGATATATTTTATATAATTCTAATTTAACTGTTAATAAACATAGTCCGTAATTTTTTTATTTTTTACATTTTGATCAAATTTTTATTGTAAACCTCGGTTTAGTTATTCCGAGCATTATTAAAAAATAACTTGGCGTCCGAGATCATTTTATTAGTGTTACATTGCAATTTTTTTATATTGATGTTCAGTGGAAGTAATCTAGCAGAAATTGTTAATTAACAAATCAAAAGATTATTTTTGGTGAATGGTTTGTATCTCCAGTTAGTTTAACGATTTGTTTTGGAGAACATTTTTACACTTATTTCTTTATTATATTATTTAAAACACTTTTTACATTTTATACATTATACCATCACCACTTTCATTATACATCAACTTGAGTGGACCGGTCAGAACGTTGCTCATCTTTGAGGGAAAAATCTGCGGAAGGGAATTTTTTTAACCAATTCTGACAGGAGCGCTCCGTTAAGCAATCAACACTATAAACTTCACATATCTCTTTGTGAGCCTCAGTAGTTTACTTTCGTTTACGGAAATAAAAAAGTAAAATGTGCCGAAAATGTTCGTTTCTTCCCTCCATTTTAAAATTGTCTCACAACTAACAGTAACAAAATAATCACGTATCACTTGCTTCTCAAGTAACGCCAATGTGACAGATATCAAATGTCAAAAAGCAAAATACAGGTTGTCCCATTTTGGTTGTCCTCAGGGTATCTCAGTTATTAGCAAAGATACAGAGATGCGGTTTTCGCGAACGTTGGCTACTTTTTTGTGAAACGAAATATGACACAAACATAATTACTCTAGCTCTTCTCATTTTTGAGATACAGGGCGTTTTTGAAAAAGTTGCATTTTGAGACAGCCCCGTATCTCAGCTATATGATAACTTATAGAAAAAGTGAAAAGTGTTCTTTATATAATTTTTTCCGTAGAATGCAGTGCTGTTTTCAGAATGAGTATACGGGGTCAGGTCAAAAAGTTATCGGGATCAACTTCATTTTTTTTAAATGGGACACCCTGTCTATTTTCTCATAATTAAATTTCTCTTGTTCTAAGCACTTCAAATATATATAACAATTATCACTTATTTTGATAAATAGCGTGGTATTTTGTATTATTAACTGAATTTCTTAGTAGGCTTTGAATTCGTAATCTTCTATTGTTTTTTTGTGCCTAATATAGAAAACCATCATTATGTAATTATATGTCATTGAAGAAGATACAAATTTCGGCAAAATAATTTATTTTATTTCCAGAATTGTTGATTTGAAACTCATATAAATATTGGATGTATTTATTTATAAATTTAGAGACAAACGAAAATAAGAAGAATTAAAATTTTATAAATATTGCTCAATTTGCTGACCATTATGGTCAAGACAAATCCTACATCTCCGAAGAATTTCTTGAATGGATCTTAATAAAAATAGGGGTCTTAAACGTAGTTCTTCAAAGGCTTCTCTTGTAGCATTCATCAAAGCTTCTTGAGTTTCATACCGTCTTTGATGAATTTTATTTTTAAATTTCCAAATATCGTTGATGGTTCAAATTGCCTTCAAACATGTAAAATGTTAATCTGCCTCCTAAAATGAAACAGGACACATTGAACCCAAACCTGCCTTGCTGCTGACGGATCACGGTAACATGCCGATTTTCGTTAGACCAGAAACGATTCGTTGCACGATTGTAAATTCCGGCGGAGCTTATATGGCTTTCATCCGACCATATAACTAAACGACCAAAATTACCATTTTCTTCACTTTTCTGAATATACCATCTACAGAAATCGATACGCAATTGAGCATCACCCGGATGCAAGTGGTGGATGACTTGAGGTATATATGGTTTATAATGGTATTTTTAAATATTTTTGATACTTTCGTTTTGAAATGCCCACCGATTCTTCTATTTTTCTGCAAGACGTATAATTTTCGTTAACAGTGACCTCTGCAAGGACATTTATTTCATTATTTTCTTCGTTTTCTTTTCTATATGTTTTGGCGCGTGGCCTTTCAAACGATCCGTGATTTTCCAAATTTGTTTTAACCTAATGAATGTTTTTTACACGGTTGCTTTCTTTCCGGAAATCTATAATATTCACATTTTATTTAACTCAAATGATGACTAACATTCCAGTAAATATAAATACCTTTCAAAATATATTTCCTTCGCTTGCTCTGCATTAAAATTTGTTTGGTAATAAACCCCAATCATATCTAATTTCTCATAGTTCTCGTACCCTAAATTATTCGCCATGGTTTGAAACTTTGTAAAATTCAAAATAACGAAAAGAATATTGAAAACTTTACTAACAATAAGGATCTCAACAATCAACAAATTTGCAAATATTGACAAATGTCAAAAAATGAAGTTGCCATGGTAAAACAATTGCAGTACCAAAGGCCACTAACAAATCCAGTTAATAATTTGAAATACTGCGCTATTTGTATAAAAATGATGAATGCTATACATATTTGAAGTGCTTAGAACAAGGAAATTTAATTATGAGAAAATAGACAGGGTGTCCCATTTAAAAAAATGAAGTTGATCCCGATAACTTTTGACCTGACCCCGTATACTCATTCTGAAAACAGCACTGCATTCTACGGAAAAATTATATAAAGAACACTTTTCACTTTTTCTATAAGTTATCGTATAGCTGAGATACGGGGCTGTCTCAAATGCAACTTTTCAAAAACGCCCTGTATCTCAAAAATGAGAAGAGCTAGAGTAATTATGTTTGTGTCATATTCGTTTCACAAAAAGTAGCCAACGTTCGCGAAAACCGCATCTCTGTATCTTTGCTAATAACTGAGATACCCTGCGAGGACAACCAAAATGGGACAACCTGTACATCATTAACACAAGTCATTCAAAAAACAAAGGAAAACTCTTCATACGTGATAACCGAAATTACTTAGTTGCCAACCATATAGAATTGCAATTCTCCATTATTTCCTCTTATTGTCAATACTTATTTAATTACCTTGCTATCTGATATTTTTTTTCGTAATTCAACTAGTTTTGGAGCTATCTTCAGTTTGGAAGAAGATAGAGGTCTGCAGTGTTCGCCAGTTTCACTAGCTTTTAGTCCTGTTTTTGCTTGTGATAAAAATATAATACAGTCCTATTTAAAAATTTTGAGAAAAAGCTCTATGTTTATTGACTTTTATACCAGAACCTTATAGTGGCTGGTGTAATAACTATATCAGCACACAAAATAGTGCAAAAGATAAAGTAAAGCAAGCCCTTTGCAACGAGACAAAGATTGCACAAATCTATTAAAACAAGTAGAAAATATCACGATTTTATTTTTTTTTTCGTGTTTTGCGTTCCCCACACCTTTATTTTGGGTAACAACCTTAAAAACAATTCAAATATCTTCTGAATAATATGCAAGTATTTTCAGTAACAAACACCTAGTCAGAAAATAGAGAAAAGATATTTTTTTTAATTAGCCATATGTATTACACTTTCTAGTGGTCATCGTAGGAACTTGAAATTAATTTTCTCTTAGTCACTTTTGGTTCATATATTTTTTTCTCAATGTTAAGTGATCTACCGTTTTCGGAGTACATCAGGCGACCTGTCTAAACTGATCATTTGGTAGAACTAGTGATTGAACTACTCGAGTAAAAAAGTAGTCGAGAACTGGATTATTAAAGTAACCAATATCACTCGATTGCCCAAATGAGTACTCGAGTACCGGAGTACTAATTCAGGTAATAAATGAACGGCTTGGATGATTGAATTTAAGTTGAAGTCCTAATCGTAATTTACATTCTGTATTTTATGAAGACGAATACGAGCTTTTTCGATATTATTTAATTGAAATGTAAATTACTTATACAAAACTACTACCTAGTTTTAAAATATGTCCTCGGATCTCTATCCTTCTTGGAAAAAGGAAAGGGAAAAGGCCACGTATTTCTTTCCCTCCCCATGGTGGAGGGCGGGCTGCTCGAGCTTTCCGAGCTCCTTCAGCCACAATCATGGATTCCCAGCATACATACATTACGTATAAATGCATGGTGGGATTAAGGACGGGTATGGTCAGGATAGGATCGGAAGGAACGGAGTTAGGGTTCTGAGGGGGAAATACTACTCCAGCATTCGCCAGCCGCACATGGTGTGCATATACGCAGTGACCATGTGTATGAGGAAAACCCCCTGAAGAAACCTCGTACAAGGTAGACAGACGGTAACGGGAATCGAACCCATTACCTCCCGAATGCTAAGCAGGTCGTGTCACCACTACGCTACCAGCTCGGTATCCTTCTTGGGGAATACTCCGTACCCCCAATATGATTGTAAAATTACAAAGAAAGCAGTGAGGTATAAAACAGGACTGTACCAAATTTATTTCTTAAATTAAGTATTTATAATTCTAATAGTCAGAAATAATATCAGAAAAATGTGAGCCAATAGTAAATGCGGTAAACACGAATTTAATATTTGCTTTCATTTAACGTTAATAATTTATTTCCAGAAATATAAGTGTAAAAAGTGCACTTATGTAGAATACTCACTTTTATTTTATTCTTCATAAATATTTTTTTAAGCTATCAAGCTTACTCTACGTTAAAGTACGATAATTACTATGATATTAATACATTGAAGTACACATAGGTAGTGTTTTTTCTACTGCTTTATTATAAAAATTTGATTTAGTTTTGATGACGTTCTAAAAAATAATATTTAGTAGTCTCTGTTAGTTTCTTATTACGTCGGGGTTCTAACCCTATGGAATGAACTATAGCAATGATTTAAATCGAAGCACACAAAAGAGTAACAGAATTACATCTTGTAAGCAACCGCGCATTTATCCGTACGTAGGTACATTTGTTACAAACGAACAGTTAGCGTGTGAAATTCGTTTTTTTTTTTAAAATAGTCATCATTATTGTTTTCTGTTGAAAAGAATAATTACTGCTGCAGTTTAAAATTCGATATACACGAACTGACGAATGGCGTGTGTTAAAAAACTACAAATACAATCAGGTTGCCATGGCAAGCGTATTATTGGTTGTATTTTCTTTATTTCTACATATGGTTCACTTAATAAACTGCAATTTACTTTATGTAAGAGTAAGGGATTTAATTTTTATAAATTTAAGTGTCGCTCCATCTATGTTTTTTTCAAAAGTATTTATTAATTCTGAAAAATAGATTAGGGTTTACCATACCAATAATAAATATCGAGCCGCAAATGGAACAGCATACGTGAATGGTTTTTGTAAAGGATATTTTATTCAATGTCATATAAAGAGATGCTCACCTTAATAGGTTTGTATAATAGTTATTTACATCAATAGTCATGAAAGTGGTCGTTTGCACGACGCGTAGGCGGAATGAAGAGTACGAGTACGCGTATTGTCCGAGTGCCTGTTTAAAGCCTCCAAGTCACCTACATGAACCTGGCACCCCACATTAACACATTGATGACTGACAGTCAAAATATGGAACTTCCTAAGAAACCATCGAAAGTGGTGGTTAATAACTAAAAAATAATGTTTTTAATGGGTTGTGTGGCTATTATAGATCTTTTTGCACTCAAAATTTTCCAAAATTCCGTCCAGTTAACTGGACGCCGGTATCTGGAAAGAGATTTCAGCATCAGGCACCAACGTCCAGTTAAGTGGACGCTGTAGTTTTAATTTTTTTACACAAAAAAAAAACAACATTTTGCTATAAACTTTTTATTGAACATTATGAATAGAAATAAAATCAAATCAAACTACTCAAAGTAATAATAAAGAAGAAAATATTGACGTTAAACAGAATGAAAATGTATTATATTCATAAATCTTGAGTTTCATGCCACATTTTGAAACATGGATAAACATAAGGTTTCTTTGCAAATTGGACAATATTAGCGCGTTTTGCGTGATTTTTTTTCTTTGTACATTGGCGGCACCTTTTCATGGCCGACTTTCCCTTTTCGGTAGCTGGAACGGGCTCTAAGTAATGAAAAATGTTATTTTTCGTATTTTGATCTATATCTGTGTCGTCCTGGCGTGAGCTTTTTAACATTTCTCTCAATACCTCTTCTCTAAATTTTAACAATTTTAACTTCGGCAGTTTTTTTATCTTTTTATACAAGTAATAACTATTCCACAGGCATACGTCAAATAAGTGGAAAAAAAATTTTTCTATACCAACGGATAGTATTTCTAGGCGTTGAGTAATATGACATCATTTGATCTGATTTATCGATGCCCGACATATACCTGTTATAGTCTAATATGCACTGCGGTTTAATCTGTTCATTGCCACGTTTGTTTGTTTTTGTTACCATAGCATGTCTATGTTTAGTACTTATCATAGGCACTTTGCGCTTATCTTTCCAGTTGACAACTAAAACTGAACCTTTGCGCTTAAAAACAGCTTCTCGTTTTTTCAATTTTTTCTTCACAAGTTCTTTAGGATTCCCTTTTCGATTTTCTCTTAGTGTACCTATTATGTAAGTTTTTTTCTTTATCAAGTACTCAGCCAAAGAGACACTTGTATAAAAATTGTCTAGATAGAGTTCGTGCCCTTTATCTAAGTAGTCAGCCATTAGTTCGTTTACGACAGAAAAAGCGTGGCCTTTTTCATTTTCCCCTTTCAGAGTGCCTTTTCCAGTATAGATAATAAAGTTGAGAACATATCCATCAGAGGTCGTCAATACATAAAACTTGATACCATATTTATGTCGTTTATTACTTGTATTGTTTAAACTTTAGCCTGCCTCGCCACTGTAACATTGACTCATCGATTGACAACTGTTTCTCTGGAGAAAGTAGAGTCTTCAAATTGTGTAAAACCATATCTATGATTGGTTTGACTTTATACAATCGCTCGGTCTTATCGACCGTTTCATGATTAACAAACCGCAAATTTTTCAGAATAGTGGTAAAACGATTAGTGCATTTTTGGACCATTGGCGAGCCAAAACTGGGAACCGTACTGTACCAGACAAATTACACAGAACTAGGAACTTTTCCAATTCGGCAGCAGTAACATCTACCCACTTTTTTGCCTTTTTACTTCTTGTTTTGTTACTGTCAGACATATTTTGACCGCGTCTGTTAGTTTCTCGAACAATAACTTTTTAAAATAATCGTATGGTTTATCAGTATCGCTTACTTGTATATTGATTTTTGGGTTTCCAGAAAAAGGGATATCTGGTGGGTTGTCATCTAGGTCAGTCCACTCATCATCGTCATTGGGATCTGGAGATCTGGCTGGAGACCTTGTTGGGGATCGAGACCTTGCTGTGGAATGGTCGCTATTGTTGCAATTTTCGTCAGTCACGTTATTCAGGTCATCGACGTTAATATCCGCAACTGTTAGGGAACTGTCAGAAGATTCTTCATCACTATTGTTGTCAGGGTTAGACGTTTTATCTCTCAAGCTATCATCACTAGAAAATAGCTCAGCGTCACTCTCAGAAAGGCTATCAACTGCTGCCTCTAAATCGGCTTGTGTAAGTGGCTTCTTAAAATCAAATAGTGACTTTCGTTTTCTAGTACTGGGTGTACTTGTTCTGTAAAAAAAATGAAATAAACGCTAATCCACAAAAACAATAAATAAATTTTGTTCTTACCCCACTATTGGTTCGCCGTCACTGTCCATAATTACTACCGATATTTATTTTGAATGTCACTATTTCCTGTTTGTTAATAAGTACTATCTATGCTCTCCCACCACTAGCACGTATACAAAACAACTGAGGACAGAGACAAAGCGTGTAAGTGTATAAACGGTTTTTTCCCCCACCTACAAAAAAACGCATCATTGGCAACAAGATGTGATTGAAAACCAGCAAATTTTATATTTTTTCTTATCCTGGGAACCAACGCAATAAATCAGTTGAACAATTCACATTTAAATACGTTATAATATATGTCCAGTAAACCGGACGCGGTCTCTACGGAAAGAACCTCATGTCCAGTATACTGGACGTTGGTAGTCAAAATGTTAATATAATGAAATTATTCGGATTGCATCTGATTTGTAATAGTTTGTACTCGTTTGTACCACATTTTTTTAGCTTTTGTACCTCAAGGTGTTAAAATTTAACCCGGGGTGAAAAAAATGTTAGCACCCCACTTGAATATTTTTTATCGTTCATGACGGTATTCGAGAGAGAATCGTTTGTACCTAATTATACCAGTTCTTCTCCGAAAAAAATTTTGTATCCAATGGGTAAACTACATATTCCTTCAAGATTATACCTAATAAATGTGAGGAGGTTATAGACAACATCAAAACACTTAAATTTTATCAATAAATCCTTGTCCGCAAATGAATAGAAATTGATTTCTTTATTTACAACCACAACTATGTCTCACAAGTACTCATTATTCCTTATTTCGCATTGATATTTTGCAAAGTAGGCTTTGGAAACAAATGATAATAGTCAACAATATCATTTTGACATTTCCTATATCGCTGTTAGTCTAATTTTCACTGGTGTCTGAAAACTAATTATTCACTGTAATGGCTGGACATCTGAGTGTCCAAGAAACAGTTGATATTGTTTTATTGTATGGTGATAATAATCATATTTCTCGCGAGACTGCAGATATTTTTAATGCAAGACACACAGATAAAAATATTAGTCATGCGTCAGTTGCAAAAATAATAAAAAAATTTAAAAAAATGGATCTGTTGAAAATAAATATAAAACAAAACACAGAAGAAATGTAACTGATAATGATGACAATGTTATGATTGTTGTTCTATGTACTGTGGAGAATCTGAGGACATCGTTATCACAACGGCAAGAAAGAAGAATTATGTGATTAAATAAATTCAAGCCATACAAACCCAAATTTATTCATACCCTTCAGAAAAGAGACCCAGACGCAAGGTTAGAATTTTCTTTTTGGTTCCAAGGAGAAATAGAGAATGATGAATATTTTTCGAGAAGAATTTTTTATTCTGACGAATACAGTGTTAATCAAATGGTATCGTAAGTTCGCCAAACTGTAGATGGTGGGCAGATGAAAACCCTAACTTTAAGATCGAATGCCGGGATCAATATTCGTTTAAAATCAACGTTTGGTGTGGTATTTTAATGATGAAATTATGGGACCAGTATTTAAAAAAAAAAAATTAAATTCTTCGAGATATTTAAATATGCTTCAGACATATTTATCAAATTATTGGGATAATCTTCCTCTGAGAACCAGAGTCAACATGTTTTTCCAACAAGATGGCGGTAAAGTCATGGCCGGACCTAAAATTTTCTAATCGCTGGTAAGGAAAACATTCCAACAATCCATGGCCTGCAAGGTCGCCCAATATCACCCCAATCGAATTTTTCCTATGGAGATATTTAAAGGAGAAAGTTTATAAACAGCGACCATTCAGAGATATTCAACATTTGGAAACTATAATTAGAAATTGTATTCGAACAGTAACCCCGCAAATGAGAAATGTACATCAAGAAATGCACAAACGTACAGTACTTTTCATAGAGATCGGTGGGCACTACATTGAATGATAATGGTATAGGTAACTTTTTTTCACACTTTTGTTTTATGTTTGTGTTCTATTATCAATTAATGGAGGTTATTCCAATATTTTGAATAAAATTTCTTTCTTGAAATTTGAAGATTATTTTATTTATTATAACTCAACGTTTCAGAAAGGTACATAAAGAGTTATTCCAAAATGTTAAATTTAAATGTTTTGACGTTCTCTATCATCCCCGCACATTTGTTAGGTATAATCTTGAAGGAATATGTAGTTTTCCTTATTGGATACAAAAATTGAGGTATTTTTAGGGATAATTGTGAATAACCTAATTTGCCACTGATGAGGCAAATAAAACTTGATGATTTTTAGCGTATTGTTGTTCCATTAGAAAATAACTTACCTCCGAAATATTTTGTTTCCCGAAAAATACAGGAATGGTAGAAAAAAAACAAAGGAAAAACGTCGTAGACATTTTTTAGAGAAGCTGGCTGAAATTGCATATTTGACATATTTTTTCAATTCTAAACAACTTTTTAAAATGAGATTTTTGTGTATTTTGAAAAATAAGGGTACTTTACTCTTGGGCCGCATTCACATTTTCGAATCTCCCTCGTATAAGAAACGAGATATTCAAATTTTTGCGAGTCCATTTTAGGTTTCCGATCGAGCTGGCACTTTTATCAAGAATAAAATTTTCTGAGAAATAAACAATACATTTTTTTTCCATTTGTATCCAACTTTATGCCGGTCACTGTGTAGACTCGATTGCAAGAACAAGGTTAATGCGCGAAAGTTATTTAAGCCAAATGATCGTCATTAAAAGCAGGTAGGACCACTATGTTTTGTAAGAGAGTTGTTACTGGGATATATGTTGCGGTATCTAAGGAAGGATACAAATAAAGGTAACACAATAAAACACAGTATATAAATGTATATGCAAGTGCAATGTAGTTCTGCCACCTTTATTTCGGATTGAGGAAAGAACTACTAAAGAAAACCTCACCGTCTCATACTACAACAAGAATAACAACATAAATAATCTGTATTAATTATAGGTACCCAGATCAATACGTATTTGCAAGATTATTGCTATCATCCTACCAAGCTATAGTACAGTTAGCTACTGTAGTATAAGGAAAACATCACAACATGTTAAGGGTCTGCATTTACAATTAACGAACCAAAAGGTAACATATTTCATAACAGGCACACAAACACACACACGTAGTATTCCAAAGAGAACATTTTAGTTTCTATCACATAGTCAATTTGCTGAGTGCCGATATGTCACTACATTTACAAGATCATCCATCTAAAATATGCTACATTATAGATGTCAAATATATCAATAATGCATTCAAGAGACCTCTACATTAAATAACAACATTGTGATTTAACATTAACTTTCAAATTATCATTGATATTAATTTATATTAGACTAAATAATTACTCTTACCATGGTATTGCAATATATCATATACTGATTTCAATTATTATTTACTTCAGTTTGTAAGAGATCATTCCGTTTTCCAATCAATTTATAATAATATTATAAATTGATTTACCTTTTCATTTAGGTAATAACATTATGAACATTTTCTGAAAGAGAATAAATACAGTTAGTGTATATATAACATTACCTTTTATTCTATTCTATTTTATCAGACCAAAAATAATATGTTTTCTCTTTTCTAAATCTCAAAATCAACAACCCTCTATTATTTTTCCTTACGATCTATCTCTAAGCACACCTTATTTTCTACTATCAATGGTTTCAATTCAACCCGCCTTCTAATTTATAAAATAAAATAGGTACAGATGCACCAGTGGTGATACATCACAATATATATATATATATATATATATATATATATATATATATATATATATATATATATTCTACATCTATAAACAAGTTAAACAATAAAAAGAAGCAATTTATAAATATCTGCAACTTCTGAGTTTAGTTCATTTTGTATACATTTTAAATAATTATTAAAAACTTGTCGCGCATGCGCAAATTATCTACCCACAATTTTAACAATATCTAATTCCAAAAAACAATTGAAATTCTAATTTGTAAATTATTACACATCTCGTTTTTTTTTGCAATTCACACATGTATTTTAAATTTATTTATTTTACGTGCTTCACACCAAGATATTACTTTCGAAGTGGTAGAAATATATCTATGGTTTAAAAATATTCTCATACTGTCGTAATACTTACTTAATGAAAATTGATACCATTGTAAAAACAACAATAACATTAATTTATGTGAAATTTACGTTTAAACCTTCATGTAAGATAGAGGTTAACAGGTATCTGAATGCTAACTTGAAAAAGAAATTCCAAAGCCACTTGCTTCTATAAAAATATCGATAACACAATTTAAGAGACTATAAATCTTAATTTTTAACGCTTATTTGGCTTTGTATTACTAGAAAAGATATGTAAAATTAATTTAACTTTAAAAAATATATTTTCACATTTTATTATACATTGATGGTTATTCAGATATAGAAAAAATTTAAACGAATGCCTGAATTCCTCTTTTAAGATTTTTGCGACCAAATTACGCGTTGTATCAAAATATTTCATAGAGTATACTTAATTTATAGCTTTAAAATCTATATGCTGGCATTTTTATATCTTTGAAATACTCAATTGGTTTAGAAATATTTGATAAAAAAAACTGCTGGTAATAAACCCTCCTCTCTGCCGCTGGATTTCTCCCTAAATCTAATCCGCTCCAGGAGAAATGAAAGCCAGTGTCAATACGAAATTTTAATTTTATCAAACGTTGTAAAATAAGGTAATAAGTTTAACGATAGTGAAAAGAAATTCGATTGTATAATCTTTGATACCTACATATGTAGGTAGAAGATGAGAGGGTAAAAAACACATTTTTTTACAAACGTACAATCGCCACTGGAGCGTCACTTTAAACTGTATCACTAGCAAATTTAACACATGAATACTCTATAAAATAGAGAGAATTATGAAATTCTTTACTGCTTTATTTAAGAAACGCTCCAGCCATGACATTTAAAATACTTAACTTTTTGGGTTTTTTAATTGTTATTTTGGATTTATGTTTATACAAATCTAAACGTTTCGATAATACTTACAGTTATGGACCTCAGTAGTAGTAAAATCTTTTAGAAATGTTTAAGATGTTATAATAACAATTTTACAGTGATGTAGGTTTTAGAAAATTTAAATGGTCTAATAAAGTTCAAGCTTAATAAAAACTCATACGGTGATGTAATTTGAACCAGATAATTAATAAATAAGGAAGTTGGGCAAAGTTTTCCCTAAATACAAATTATTTAACAAATTGAAATACTAACCTTTCACCACTAATTATATGCCGTCTCGTCCACAATCGGTAGATTAAATATAGGGTGGATTCTATTATATTGACTTGTTAACACACATGAAATGCGGCTTGTTTCTCTCCTGCTTAATTATTTTCCTTTCTCTAATTAATAAAAAACAATGTAAAAAATTATAAAAAAAATATATAATTAAATGAATTCTCGAGCGCCATGTTATCTTTGTCAAGGAATAACAAAACCTGAATAATGAACAATAAAAACTTTCTATAAATATCAAAAATTAACAATGTGCAATTAAGTTTATTTACCCAATATATGGATGGTTAAGGAGAGGAAAGAAAAAGGTTTTAAAACTAAGCTTAAAAAATAAAAAATCACCACATAAATACCTCAGTATAATGATTTTCTTATAGACAGCTTCCAGTGTTTAATTATGGATGCGGAACGGTCAACCAGTATGAAAGCGTTTCTACATCTTCCTTGCGTATTCTTGTAACAACGCGATCAACTAGGTATTTGAAGGAATTTTCAATCCACTAAACTTATTGTATTCTTGATGTTTTATTTTATTAAAATTGCATTTTAAGATGATATTATTTGAATGAAGAGAAACTTGCGTAAATAAGTAACTTAAGATCCATTTGAGATTAAAAATATAGTGACTTATAAAAGTACCATATCAAAGTAAGTAAAATATAAGTATGAGTAAGTAAGTAAGTAAATAAGTGCCTTAAGTGAGTATAAGGGAATAATATAAGTACTATAATGAGTGTACGTGAGTGCCTGGAAAGAGCAAATGCTTAAGCTTAAAATATAATGAATTAAAAAATAACTTACCACCAAAATCTGATGGCACCAAATATAAAAATTAAGTAAAAACCATTATAACAATGTCTTCTGCTTTAACATTCAGCAGCAAGTGAAGTAAAAAATAGAGGCTTTCAGAATTGCTTCTGTAAGTGCCCCCCCTCAAGAAGTTGTCACGCATTGCGCGAAATACAATGATCAGTCAATTTTTAAAGAAAGGGAACTATAACTATTTATGTAATATTACACCCAAAATATATGTTCTAGGACATGCAATTTAAGTTGCCTTTCTCAATTTTACATGTACATAATTAAAAAGCTCGAGCAGCCCACCCTCCCCCTTGGAGAGGGAATGAAATACGTTGCCTTTTCTTTTTCCTTTCCAGCATACTTTTGAAAAGTTTTTCAACTTTGACAAAATTGTTTACAACATCAATTTTTAACAGAATTACTACTGACGAAGATAACTGTATGTGTTATCGAAACGTTTAGATTGTATAATTTAAAATACACCATTAAAACAAAACAAAAAAGATAAGTATTTTATTATGTGTGATAATGGTGAAAGTTGAAACTTAATACTAATTTTTGAGTTATCCACGTTTAGTTTTTATTATGGTGGCATCTTGGGTTTTTACTAGTGTGATATATCTTTTCAACAGTATCCATTTTAAATAACATTTTAGGCAAATTAGCCACCTACTAAAGTTTAAATTTTAAAACAGAGGCACTTATTCAAGTTAAAAACTTTAAAATTAAATAAAAATAAAATTTTTAAATTGGTCTAATACGCCTCCCAGATTTTATTGAGGTCAGCGTGTTTGTGAAGATATAGTTTACCCTTACGGAATAATAAAAAATGAAATGGCGCGGACCTACTGAAATATAGGTAAGTATTTTTTAGAAAAACCGCCACCAAATGGACAATTTTTAGAAAAATGGTGATATCAAAACTTTGGCTACAAAGAATAATATTTGGGTTCTTTTTCAATCTTTTATAATTTCAAAATTATTGAGTAAAAATTTTGTATTGTTTTTTCTTTTATGAAAAGGTGAAATGATTCAACGGTACTAAGTGATTTTAATTTATAAAGATGTCATCCATTAACTAAACCTTACTTTTATTGTTGTCACATTTATGTTCGTGTAAATGAAATTTAACAATTACTCAACAAATTCCTTTTTCCCTTTATCGGGACGCTCCAGCTAGCTTAACAATGTGTTAAATGGTTATTGTTATCATACATCAAAATTATCCTCAATCTGATGTTATTAATTACCTGTGTTTTGCAATTAATTGAACCTGCTTTCTTCAGCATTTACATATTCAGTGTTTGTATAAGCTTTTTACAGTCAATAATTAATAATAAGTGATGACATTTAATTAAACCAAATTCTATATGCAGACTGTTTTATTTACAGCATTATATAAACATGATTCTTATTCTATGTTAGTATTTTTTTTTAATGTTAGCATGCAAAACAATCCTTTACAAATGATCAACGAAATAAATTTTCGTTCAGTATTTGTATCTAAACATAAATTTAAAAATAAATAAAACACAAATTTTCGTTTATTTATACTATCAAAAGGTTCCTACTTGTTATCACTTAGTTCTAGCTTGTGACGTAACTCTACGTTTCTTTGACCGGTGAAGAGGCCTCGTTTAGGTGGATGACGTTATCTGTCGCCAGGTTGAACCACTGTCCTTTGTTTTCTCTATCTTTTCTTATACCTTCGTTATAGATGAATGCGCTTCTAATTTTCTTTCTCCAGTTTACTGATTTTTGTGAATAATTGCTCGATATATTTCACTATAGTTTTTACTTAATTGTTCAGTTTTAATTACAAGCGGCGTGCGCAACAAACTGCGAGCGAGCTACGAAAGACAATGCTTTTAATCATCAATGTTTTTGTTTATTATATTTTGTATATCGATCTATTAACTGGGTCGATTGTCTTATTGTATATTTATCACTCGCTATCAAAAATCAACTTGGAACACTTTTAATACGCACTTAAAATGATATTGTAAATTATTACGCAATCTTTTTATTATCGCCAACTTGACAACATTTACACTTTAATTCTTTTAGCTTTTCTCGCATTAGTAAGGAAAATATCACTTATATTTCTTTGTCACTATATCAACTGAATTTTCGTTATAATTTCACAATTTAAATTGCAGCATAACTTAAGCTGTAGTTATCGCTTTTCAACCGTTTGATTACTTTCAATTCAACCAACTCTGATCGCTTACTTAATGCGACTCCTTCTAATCGCTTACTTCATGCGACTGACTAACAAATACACATCATTATAACAGCGTTTCTACTTGCTCCCTTTTACAAAACAGTCATACCCGCAAATTACCGCGTATATTTAAAAGCTTTCCAATTTACTATGCAAATACTCATCGAAACAAGCTCAAGCTTTTTATTATAATATCAATTGCGTCTACACGGAAATAACCAATAACATTTAATGTCATTTAACAGCGTGAAATTCGAATTTCTAATGCCTCCATTACACATGATATTGATAACGCTGATCGTGACAACAATGTTTTGCAAGCAACTCTAAATAATCCCAAGCAATTATAAATAATCTCCGAATATCAGTCTAAAGATGTCGGATAAACAGTTCTATGCTTACAAATCAATACTGGTCCTAAGGTTACGTAATGAAGTTTTATCGTGGTGTTACGTGCACAAAGGGGCAGTACTTGGCTGGCCATAAATATGGACGCTAGGCGAAAAACTCTTAGATGTATGGCTGGCGGAAGGAAAATTATATAAGGCCATCAATACAAGAAAACAGGATAAGCACAAACAAGTCATTTTAAAAAGGATGAAAAGAAATGCACGTTAACAAGTACGCAAACAGTAACGCAAATATCAAAAAAACAGTTAATTTATACTCAAAGCCAAATATTTGCTTATATTACAAAAACAGATCCAAAACAAGATTATATTTCTTTTTTTTAACTAAACGTTTAGATTTCGTGGGAATTTCCGCAATTCAAAACACAAAACTGAATTAAAAAGACCATTAAACTTACCTTAAAGTGAAAATTATGGTTTAACCAAAAAGAATGGATTATATACGCCAACTAAAAGCTTTTCCAGTTGTTAAACGATGAGGACCGCGCAGATGGTATCCACAAACATGAAACCCAAAAACTCTGGTCAAACGAAACAAGTATTAATAATAATTTTATACATGGCCGTACGTTGTTCATAAAGACTTTTTGTAAAGCAGCCAGTTTATTAAAATAATATTATACGGTAACCACTGAGGAAAAAAGTTTGGAAGACCTGAAATATCTCGCAAAACACGTTTTCTCAAAAAAACGCTCGAAGGGGTCAAAATGTATGTCGTCTTATGTTGAAGAGGTCAAAGGGGTGCCTTTTTTTAAATTACAACTCCTAGTTTTTGTTCAATATAATGAAAGAGACCATTTTTTTCTAATATTGTAGTTAAAAAATGTTAATGTTACATGAACACAGTTTCTAAAAAAATGCAAATAGGTTTTAATTGTGAAGATTGGTTTAGTTTAATATTACCTAGAAGGTATTGAAATACTTAATTTAATGTCCGTTACGTCAATTTTGCTGTATGTAAATTGGATGCTTGTGCTTTTTTTGTTATCTAAATAAAAAAAATTAGTAATAATAATGTCTCTTTCGGAAAAGGATCGCATAGAAATTCTTATGGGGTATGGTTATCGAGATAGGAAGAACTGCAGTGGAAGTCTGCGTTCTCTTTAATGAAGCTCGCTATAGCACGTTCTACATTTAGTCAAATACAGAGTACATGGACATGCACGTGACAAATCCAGAACATGACCGCCGAACATTCAATGTTGACACACAACTTAACGTTTTATTGAGAGTTGAAGAAAATCCACATTCTAGTTCCCGTCAGATTTACTTTGACATAATTTAAGTCATGGTACAGTACTTAATGTTTTACATAAACATAAATTTCACCTTATAAAGTTACATTGACTCAAGATTATCAGAAGATGATTTTGATCGACGCGTGTAATTCTGTGAGGACATGTAATTACGTTTCAACAATGGCAACATGTTTGTTAAAAATATTATTTTTTCGGATGATGCTACATTTGGCTTAATGGTACTGTCAATAGACAGAACTGTAGGTATTGGGCTTCACATAATCTCCGGTGGATGAAGAGTCACATATTCGGCATCCAAGAAAAGTGAGACGTTTGGGCAGGCATAGGCAGAAACAGAATTTTGGGCCCCTTATTTTTTTTGATGACAAATTGACTGGTGCAAGGTATTTGCAATGTTTACAACAAGATTTGATTCCAACACAGACTGCTTTATACCCCAATGCAAATGAACCCGACATACCTGACAGCGGAGGTTGGTATCAACAGGACGGTGCGCCTCCTCATTACGCGCTTCCTGTTCGGACTTACTTGAATAACGTCTTTTCCGCAACGATGGTAGGTCAACGCGGGGCTATAGAGTGGCCGCCTCGTTCCCCGGATCTCACATTCCCTTGATTTATTCTCTTGCGGTTATTTAAAAACCAAAATTTATAGCAATAAACCCGAAAACATAGAAGATTCGAAGGAACGAATTCGGCAGTAAATGCACAATATCGAGTCGGTAATGCTTGCAGAGTGCTGAAGGAATATATTTTGTCAAATAGTTAATGGGCAACAGTTTGAACCCATGTATTTATATTGTTTCATTTTATGTATAGTAAACCAATCTTCAGAATTAAAACTGTATTTGCATTTTCCTCGAAACTTTGTTTAAAATTTTTGTACTACAATATTAAAAAAAATGGGCTTTCATTATATTCCACAAAAAATAGGGGTTGTCATTTAAAAAAAGGCCCCCTTCAACGTACGCCACTGTACATAAAATTAAGGTATTTCAAAACACGACGAAATTTAAAATACGATAAAACCATTAAACGTGAGTCAAGCTTAAATATATTGGTACAACATAGTGTGAACAACTACTAGGAAACTTGTAAATACGTAAATTTAGGCACAGAAAATCAGAAATAGGTTATTACGCACAACACGGAAGCAGGAATTAAGTATAAATTCGTAGTAGAAATTACGGTGTATATTTTCAGGTGGTGTACAAATTAAAGAGACGTACTCACCGCGACATTATTCAATCGTTTTCTAAGTATGTATTGTTACCACTTGGTGTACAGCAAAATTAAATGAACGCAGCTCTATATGTTATTGTGGTACTGTTAGCAGTCATTTTTCATGGCCGCACACGAGGGAGTACCGTTGCTGATTTGGGGTAACGTTACGTCCACGTGACTATAACATTAACCCAAAGAGAAAAACCCCAGTACCCTTTGATGGAATGAAAACTTCAAATTTAAGTAACTATATCCAATAAGCTTCGATAGGTTTAAACTTTTATTTGCAGAAAGTAATGTGGTAAAATATATACAAGAAAAGAAATGACAAAAAAATAACATTGTTACTAGGTCATTGTTAAGAAAATTGGGTGAAGCTGCTTCATGTAGAACAGGTTGCCTACAGGTCTATAGACAGGTTCATAAAAAAGAAAATTATCACAAAACTGGTATTTTTGGTGGAGATATGCCGTAATTTAAAAGAATAAAACTTAGGTTAAACCGTATGTTAAGAAACGATACAGTGGGTTTTCTTAAAAACTAGAGTAAAGCGTTCATTTCCCTTCAAAGTACTTTGAATATGTGGAACAATACACAGAACCATGAAAAATTGTACAAGGAAAGATACCAGGATAAAACTCTACAAAACAAGACTGTCCCTAGCATTGCCTACTCAAACGAGAACTGGACTCTCTCTGAAAAAGATAAATCTCGAATACAAGCAACAGAGATGAACTTTCTAAGAAAAGTTAATAGATGTACAAAATTAGATCATCTGAGAAATGAACACAGAAACGAACTAAAAATATTCTCCATCAACGACAAAATAATAGATTATAGAAGAAACTGGAAACAACATATTCAAAGGATGGATGATGGAAGAATACCCAAACAAATTCTATACTATAAACCAAAATGAAAGAGAGATCCCGAACGCCCCAGAAAAGATGGAATAACTTGTGAAATCGGAACGGGTAAAACATATCCAAGCCATGCAAGGAAGAAGAAGAGAAGAGAAGAGTAAATGTTTGGTGAGGTGTGCACAAATGTTTGATTTGGTAGACCCCTTCGCTTCGGCAGATTTAAAATTGTGGTGCCAGTTACAACATTTATAACACCAAAACTTACTAATGTACGCCAAGTTTTAACAATAACAGTTTAATGAAATTTGGTTATAAACCCCTGTCTGGCATATAATACGAGAAAAGTGCAAAGATTTTTGGAACAAAATTTTTCATATCCATGTAGTCAATAACGCCAGCTCTAATCCTCTCGATTTTCTAAAAACAAAATATATGATTTTCACCAGACTAGAGCTCAGGATATTTTAAAACAACATTTAGGGAAGTGAACAATTTTTTTTAATTGGAACATTGGTTCCTACTATTATATGCCTCTATTTAAAATTAGACAATTCATAGCTTACTATGTTGTATCAAAACAAATTTGAACAGCTTTTCTAGAATAAATACTTATACGAAACGTAAGGCGCCATTTTATAAATTCTTTAATATGGTGCCAGTCATTGCTACAATGCAATACAGCTTAAAAACGGCATATTAAAAAGAACCAATCCGTAAGCAAATAAAAACAATACGATAATGAGTTGATTACAGCATTAAAATGGAAACCATATATCTATGTAACCAGTGTCTCCAATAATAACACAATTTCATTTTTAATATATATACCGTGAGCGGCTAAATTATGGAATAAATTCAATAATTCTTAAATCGGCAACTTCAGAGAAAAATCCCGATACCCGTCGATTTTTTTTTAGACGCGCGGTTGTTCGGGTTATTAATTTATTTTTGAGGTTACCTATGTAAGCGTGATGACGTCATTGATGATTTTCTTTAATGGAAAGGGGAAGTGTTGCAATGGAACTTTTGAGAGATCTTTTAATTATGTATGTTATTGCATTTTCGGATTCTGCATAAAATTCTAAGCAACTTTTGTTAATATTTCCCTATACCCGTCTCTAAGCGTTACATAAATGACCTCTAAAATAAAATAATAATCTGACCAACCGCACACTTAAAAACAAAAATCGACTGGTTTCGGAATTTTTTTCTGATTTTATTTTGTTTGAAAGTTCTGTCATAATAATCTTTGGGAAAAACTGATTCACTTCATATGTCGAGCAGTTTAGTATCAAGAATACAGAAATAATTCAGTTTAAAACAGACAACAAAAAGAAAGTAGCAAAAAGGATAGATTTTTTAGATATCGAGTTGGCACGAGTCAAATTTAAGACACTTACTACTTACTTCAGTAATTAATGGTATTACATTGTAGGTATTTGTACTAAGTGAATAACTGATAATTAATTAATAATAATGGCACCATTAAGTGAAACACAACGAATTGAAGTATTAATTATGATTGGATGTGGAGACAACACCAGAATGCAACTACAAGTATGTAAGTTGTTTAATACAAAATATCCTGATACACCTATCGGACAATCAACAGTTAGTAAAATTGAGAGAAATTTAGGGAAACTGGTCACGTGAAATACATTGCAAATGCTGGTCGTCCAAAAATGAACGAAAATGTAAAACTTGATGTGTTGTTAAGTTTGGTAGAAAATCCTCATAGTAGTTTCAGAGCAATTGCAGCTAATGAAGGCATTTCACAAAGGTCGGTGTTACGTGTACTTAAAAAGGAGAAATACCATCCGTTAAAATCCAGAATGTGCAGGAACTCAATGAAGATGATCCGGATCGCCGAATGCAGTTTTGTGAAGTCATGCAAGACTTACGTAACCGCAATCCAGGATTCCTTCGTCAAATTATTTTTTCGGATGAAGCTACATTTTCCTTAAATGGTACAGTGAATCGACAAAACTGTAGATATTGGATGAATCCTGGATGAATGAGTTACACACTCAGTATCCTCAAAAAGTTAATGTCTGGGCGGGGATAGTAGAGAACAGAATCATTGGTCTTTTTTTCTTCGATGAAACAGGGCAACGATATCTGGACTTCTTACCTGCCATTGCAGTAATTTTCCCAAATGAAAATGATCCTGATTTACCAAATGATAATATATGGTTTCAGCAAGATGGTGCACCTCCTCACTATACACGTCCTGTTCGCGATTTTTTAAACATAACTTTTCCTGGTAGATGGATTGGTAGACGAGGATCTATAAAGTGGCCCCCAAGATCTCCAGATCTTACACCTCTTGATTTTTTTCTATGGAGCTATTTAAAATCTGAAGTATACGTCGAGAAACCACGAAATCTGGAAGATTTGAAAACAAGAATTAGATTAGAAATGCGTAAGATTAGTCCACAAATGATCCACAATGTTCAAGAAGCTTGTGGTCATCGGTTCAATTACTGCCAAGAAGTAGGAGGGTGCAATTTGAACATTTAAATTGAGTTACAAACAATTCTACAATGTTAAACAATTTTTTCTCTGTTTTGTGTTAATAGTAGATACCTACTTACCTGTGTGAATTAATTTAATTTTACATTTTCGTTTATTTGTAAATGACCAGTGTTTGCAACGTGTTTAACGTAACAAGTTTCCCTATTTTTTTCAATTTCACTAACTGTCGATTGTCTGATAGGTTTGCCAGGATATTTTGTATTAGATAAGTTACATATTCTGTATTATAAGTGTTTTGTAACTGTGGTTTCCTATTAGTGGAGTTGATCGGCCTATTTCCACAGTTTATGCTTTTTGAGCGCGACGTTTCGGAAGCGGACTCTGCTTTCGTCATCAGGCTTAGTCCTAAGAAGGACTGTTTTCGCACTTGAGTCGAATTCATATGTTATATGTACATCCAGGAATGGAACAATTCCATTCCTGGATGTACTTGTACACAGGAATGACAACACTTTCACGACAAGTGTATACAGAAACCTACCACACTGGGAGGTACCTACACTACAACTCCAATCACCACAAAACGTGAAATTAGGTGTGGCAAAATGCTTGTACGATAGAGCAAAACGATATGCTCAAAACAAGAGGACCTGAACAAAGAAATAGAAAATATCGCTAGGACAGTAAAATGAAAATGGCTACCCGATCTAACAGCTAACCTAAACAGGAAAGGGTAACCGAAAAGAAGAACCTAAATATACAGCGATAATACCATATATGCAAGTACCTCTGACAAAATACGAAGGATAGGCTAAATACAAGATACGCACTGCCTTAAAATCGACCAGAACGCTCAGGGAATACTAACAAAACCAAACCATACAATGAAAATCAGAATTCCAAGAATTGTGTATATAACTACCATGCGAATGCGGCAGAGCATACATAGGAGATGCAGTAGACAGTCAAAGTGAGAACACAGGAACACAAGAACAACGTCCGCAAGGGCGAAATAGAAAGATCAAGAATCGCCGAACATGTCTGGAACGAAGAGCCACATCCAATGGGATAACATCTAGTAGTGGCGAAGGACGAGAACACAACTCGTCGAAAACTCAAAGAAGCCACACATCGCACTAGCAGAAAATCCAATAAGCCAAGCTAGTGTAGAAATGAAACCCATATGGATTCCAATAATGCGCGAAGAGCTTAAGCGCAATACACCTGCGCAAGATTACTGCGCAACATGTCAATAAACTGCGCAACCACGACACAAATATATATATATATATATATATATATATATATGTTCTAAAATAATATATTGGATTACTCGTGGCTCAGTGGAGGTGTCAGACTAGTAAGTGAAAGGTACCAGGTTCGAATCTAGAGTAGTCAGTGCTTGGGAAAATTACATATAAATGAATTCGACTCAAGTGCGAAAACAGTCCTTCTCAGCACTAAGCCTGATGACGGAAGCAGAGTCCGCTTCCGAAACGTCGCGCTCAAAAAGCATAAACTGTGGAAATAGGCCGATCAACTCCACTAATAAGTTACATACTTGTAGTTGCGTTCCTGTTCTATCTCCACATCCAATCATAATTGATATTTCTTTTTTAATGTGCTTACTGTATTCTTGATACTAAACTGCTCGACATATGAAGTGAATCTGTTTTTTTCCAAAGATTATTATGACAGAACTTTCAAACCAAATAAAATCAGAAAAAAATTCCGAAACCAGTCGATTTTTATTTTTAAGTGTGCGGTTGGTCAGATTATTATTTTATTTTAGAGGTCATTTATGTAACGCTTAGAGACGGGCATAGGGAAATATTAACAAAAGTTGCTTAGAATTTTATGCAGAATCCGAAAATGCAAAAACACACAGGGTATTCAATTTGAATTTTCAAAGTTGCCTTGGGTTTCTGGTAGAAGTGGCAACGTTGCACTTTTGAAAATAGTTTTAAAAGATAGATCATGACCTATTATGTCTACATACCAAATTTGGAATAGTTGTCTTTTTTAGTTCGCTTGTATTTTTATAGAACAACAATAATCTTGAATCACCCTGTATACGTAACGCAAATACTCAAAACTATTGCTACGACTGATTAGATAATTAAAAGATCTCTCAAAAGTTCCATTGCAACACCTCCCCTTTCCATTAAAGAAAATCATCAATGACGTCATCACGCTTACATACGTAACCTCAAAAATAAATTAATAACCTGAACAACCGCGCGTCTAAAAATAAAATCGACGGGTATCGGGATTTTTCTCTGAAGTTGCCGGTTTAATTATTATTGAATTTATTCCATAATTTAGCCTTTCACGGTATATATATATATATATATATATATATATATATATATATATTTATTAAACTCTTATAAGTGGTATACATTTATATAAACGCAATTAACGCTGAAATTTTTATAGAAAACTTACTAGTGTATGTGCGTTATATGGTAATGAAATACGTTTTTCTAATAGAAAACATGCAATTTAATTTCCGGTGGAAGCTGTAAATATTTCAATTACATTATAAACCATGTTTATCCGTATGTATTTAGTCATTCGTAAAATTATGCATTTTAAATGAGTACATATAATGATTTTTAATTACTCTGGAGGATTATATGAATATATGTATATTTTACTGGTAATTCGATATACGGGAGACATTCTTAAATTATCAATAAAACTAATTTGTAAGAAGAAATTTATAGTAATTAACTTTACTTAATTATTTCCTATTAGTCCGCAGCAACCTATTTAGCATTCGTGAGGTAATGGTACGATCCCCGTTACTCTCTACTCATATAATGCTCTTCGATTCATACCAAAGAACCATTCTTAACCCAAACCAGAACCCTGATATACTGCTCATCTGCTTCCTCACGAGCTCGATAATAAATTTCATAACCAGTATACCTACACCTACTTACAGATCTCAGGACCTTGAAGACCAATTACACGTTACATAGTAGACGCTCCTTTAAAAAACCCACTTTTGAATAAACCTGTAGGTTCGGACACCTTGCGTTTCTGTGCCTTCACTGTAACCGTTAGTGAACTAGCTCAGAGCACTGCTAAAATTCGCGGAAAATGTAAAAAATGCACACATTATATTACGAAAAAAATTGTATTGTTTTTTTGAAAATATTCTCCCTTAAGAACTACACAATTTGGCATTCGGTAAAACCAATCTTCAAAACATTTTTGCCACTCTGAGCGAAGTACCCAAAACAAGTACTTTAAAAGCTTCAACGGTCTCTTCAGGTGATGAAAAACCCTTACCACGCATTTTATTTTTGATGTTCGGAGACAGATCAAGCGAATACGGGCAATGAGTCATTAATTTGATATTTTGACAAGTTAAAACTTCTGTAGTTTGTCGTGCTGTGTGAGTCTTCCATTGTCATGGTGCAGAATGATTCGCTTATTTATATTGTTTTTTCTAATTTCACTGATCACCTGGGGGAGACAGATTGAAGTATACGAATCAGCAGTAACTGTTCGTCGATCCTCCAATGCTACAGTTGTATCATGAACAGTTTTTCCAAAAAAAAACACAATTATTTTCTATGAAGCGTTTCGCGAGCGCACCACTTTTGTTGGTTTAGGTTCATTTTGAACACCATACGGTTTCAGGCTCATATGAATATGTCCATATTTCGTCATCCGTTACAATGTAATATAGAATTTGAACTACCATAGTCAAACTTTTAAGCATTTCCTAGCACCACTTGACTAGTGTTTTTTTTGAGCTTCTGTCAGTTGTGAGGAATCCAACGACTACAAAGCTTCCTGACATTTAAATATTGTTTCAAATACTATGTATTTATTTTGCCGTAATGTCTAAGAATGTTTGTATCTCACTGTATGTTGCATGTCCATCTGATAAAATCATATCAAGCACAGCATCAATATTCTTTGCGACATCAGAAGTGCGTGGTCGCCCCCGTGAAAATCGTCATCAAAAGTAGATCTTCCACGTTTGTATTCTGCAAACCATTTGTAGACCATGGTTTTGGACCGCGCTTCATTACCAAATAACAACTTTAGTTTTTCCACACATTGCTGTGGCGTTAAACCGTATCGAAGGTCATACAAAATCATCATTTCATTCGAAATGTCCATTTTTTCACAAACTTACTACTTTTAAAATGGCACTGAAATGAAACTGCTCTGTTTACAATCACTCAGTTGGTATAAAGGAGCATTGCAAGGAGTATTTGAATCCGCGAGCTTTAGCAGTGATCCTCGCACATCAACTACCACACGGCTCAAAACTGAACATCCCAAAGTTGTTCCTCCAATTTCATGCGATGGTTGGAAGCACAGTTAATCCCAAATTTGCCACCAAATAGGATTGTCGTTATGGGCAATGCTCTTTACCATGGTGTACAACCACCAACACAGGCAACATGTAAAGAAAGTATGAAGGAATGGTTGGACAACAACCAACGACATTCGAAAGGCTGAACTATTGGAGAAAGTAAAGCAATTAAATCAGAGACTATTACGTTGATGAACTATTCAAAAAACATTGTCACACAGTACTGCGCCTTCCACCTTACCATTGCAACCTCAATCCAATATAATTGATATTGAGTTTGGTTAAACATAAGATTGCCACGTTAATCAAAGTGGTGTGGAAATTGAAAAATTAGTGAGAAATTTTTAGAGATAGGTCCTTTAGATTGGAATCAACACTGCAAACATGTTAAACCATTAGAAGAAAAAATGTGGGAACGCGATGGGTTGCTAGATGAAGCTGTAGAAAGTTTATGTTTCACGGTAAACACTGATTCATCACATAAAGATTCTGCCTGCTAAATTTTTTTGTAACAGTTTTTACAAATTTATATAAGAACATAGGTACATAACAAAAATTAATAAACTTGCAAATATACAATGTTACACTTTTGAATTTACCACCAAAATACCATTGACATAGAGTGTCACGCCACACCACGCCTACCGAACAGACCTGCTTTGCTAGGTATCTCACTAATTCTTGAAGAGGTGATCCAATGGAACAGACGATAGGTCGAAGTTGTAATCCTTCCTTGTGAATGTTTGACAGTCCGTAGAACTTTGGACACTTTGATGAGTTCTCCCTCGGAATTACCTGTCTTTGAAGCTCCTCCGCTATTTAGTTATCTTTGATTTTATTCTTTGTTATCTTTTCTAGGTGCGTTGTCGGATCTGACGAGATTGGTTTTGTCCGTTAATAAACCTTTGATTTTCTGCCGTATTCGGGCTTGTCCATTATTACGGTAGCATTTACCTTGCCGGTAGTACCATTACTTGGGTATTGTTCTTCATTTCGAGTAGTGCTTGTTGTTCCTCTGGTGTGAGGTTTGTTCTGGGCGACTTTGCAGTTTTGATCACCCTCGTGATGTCTTGGCGAATTGTTGGTGCCACCGCGTAGTTCAATCCTTTTGTGAGTAGTTTTTTTGCTCCGTTGGTCTGGGACGTTGTATACGATTTTCTTCATATTCAGTGGGTAAATGTTGTCCTTTTCGGTTTTTGTAGTTTTCAGTCGTTGGAACTTCTTCATCTGCTTGTTGGTGATCATTATTTTCTGCCCGTATCAGAGTCAGACAGTCGATGGGTGCAGCGTGTTGCTGATTTCCATGTACAGTCTGTATAGTTGAATATTGGTTGTGTTCAGCATCCTTCTGGTATCCTGCATCGATTCTCATATAAGCGCCTTGCTTCCGTTTTAAGATGTTCTTGTCATGTTGTTGAGTTTGTGAAATGCTAGTTTAGGCTCGTAGATATCACATCTTGGTCTCTACAATTGTTCCAGGAAATATATATCACAGGAAGAATAACCTCCATCGTCTACTTAAACAAAACATCGATCTTGAATATATTAAGAAAGGATAGCGAACGGAAGGATAACTAATCACGGTTGAACATCTTCCGCTTTAAGAGCTTAAAGACATTGTAATTGATATGGATTTAACAACGGTTCATGCAAAATTTCCAACACACTACTCTTGGGTACATTTTCCATTAAAGAGGGTTTTCTGCTACTAATTCCCTGGTTGGCGGACACACTCTTTAAAACACGCTCTTTTGCATCTGCATTCCTATTGTCAGTCAGCTCTTTTTGGTAAAAATGTACCATTCTCTCTTAAACGTTGATGTAATCGTGAAAATATATTTTTGGAACGGGTTTGACGATTCGGGAATGCTTCTTGGTAAAGTCTGAGAGCTTCACGACTACAACCATTTGCTTTCCGTACATGAAATGCATATCGGCCATTTCAAAAAATGTGTACTCTGCCATAACATAATAACGAAACCTTCAATCACTTGTTGAATATTAATGACCATGATAACAAAAAAATTTCGGAAGTGAAGTCAACGCGACTGCTATTGTCAATAATATTTAATTGTCACCCTTAGGTTGCAAAGCCTCCTTGGAATAATTTACTACCACTGAGTTAATTTATTCTTTTAAATAACAAATTGCGTAACCATTTTCAAATCGGTTTTTCTCGAAAACGGTTAATCTAGCAGAATTCTATAAGAATAGCCGTTTGAAGAAAAACTAACTGAGGAAGCTAAAACCATTGGAAAATTTTATAAGAAAATTGAGAAGATCAAAAATAATGCAAAAAAAGTTTTGCAGGTGCCCCTGGTGAGGAAAGTTGTCGACCGATACCGGTTGTTAAATTACCAAAACCATCTTTTGGCCACCATCTTTAAAGCACCGTAGCTCTTTATTGAAGGATTTCCGGACTTATGTTAATATGAAATTTTTTTTTGTGTATAATCACCACCTGAAGTTTGGCATATGAATTACCGGACACACTGCATACACACACGCACATACACACAAAATTATGAAAAGAGCATACATATCAAATTGTACGTGTGTGCGTGTGTGCGCGTGCGGGTACGGGTGTGTGTGGGTGCGTGCGTGGATACGGGCGAACGGGCGAGTGGTTGGGTGAATGTGTGTGGGTAGGTGGGTGGCTGCGTGCGTGTGTTATTTGTGTGCGTGAGCGTGCGAGTGTGCGTATGCGTGTGCATGTGCAGGCGCGCGGGAGTGTGGGTGTGAATGCGGATCGGTTTCGGTGTCATTGTCGGAGTCAGTGTCGGTGTTGGTGTGGGTGCTTAACGTGTACCTTTTTGACTTTCTTGTTAATTCATCTTGTTATTTGTGGATTTTCCTTAAAGTTACTCAACAATAACATCTGTATCTAAAAAGCTATTCATGTAACAATAGAACTTGTTAGTGACCTAAAGTTCGGCAAATATCATTTTGTCGAAACGTTGTCAATTCAACGAAGGTTCTTATAGGAAACACATTATCAACACCACACGAGACTAAGGACGCGGAAAAAAAACGGAAATTGATACAATACTCGCAGAAACTGATGTTTTTACTATTTGTTAATGGTTATTTAAAGATAATAATGCATTAAAAATTTGGGACTTCCATAGGAAAAAATTTTCCTTACTTACACTTGCAAACGAATGGACCGATTAAAAAAAAACAAATGCCAGAATAAAGGAATCAAAAGGACCTTTCAAATGAGCTATCACTCGATACCTCTTACCATTTAAGATTTTGAAGGGGGCAATTGCTTGGAGCGGGGGATAAAAGGGGGCGAAGTACTTTTTGGTTAAAAATCCTTTTTACGTATTTCAGCGATTTTTTTAAAATGTTCACATATAGAAAAATTCGAGGTGGGAAGTTTATAAGTGAACACCCTGTATATGTAATGTAAAATACGTCATAATTTAAAACTTTTCTGGTTGAGATGCTGTGATTAAGTTTCAATTTATTATTTTGGTCGTAACATATTCGTGATTGAGCAGATTAATAATTAATAAAACTTTTCATTTTATCTATCGATTGGTTAAACACCAAATGCTGAAAACGGATTGCATAATTATCATATATTTATGTAAGAGTTGGATTCAATTTGATACTGAAATAGTATATTTATCATCTTGGAAACAAACCCCACATATTTCTAGCGTAACTTTATAATATATCCCCAACGAAGACTTTTGAAGTAGCTCTAAGTAAATATACTTGTTGAATGATTTACTCTATATAAACGTCTTGTATAAACCATTAGATTGGCTAAAAAGACTTGGATAGTCGACCGTATAATCTTGTTCCTTCTCTTTTCCATACTTTAGCTTTAGGTTCTTCTAACGTAGGTAATTAGTAACATAAATTTCACTTCATATATTTTACAGAGAAAAGATAACAAAAATAATAATATCACTAAATGCAAATGCAATTATTTTAAAACGTTGCCCTAGTCTAGTCATTCTACTATTTTAAATTACTCCCAACCACTGTTTGTTTGCTAAAATGAATGTGTGTTAAACATGTACTTTGTAATAGAGCAAATTTGAACTTATAACATGTTTGTTTTTCTATTTGTTGATGTGGGTCCTTATAAATGATTAATGCGAACTGTTTAATTAATTGCTAAAAACTAAAAATAATGCGGGTCATGCAAAAACATTTGCGATGTTTTGTTCTGAACTTTTCAATTGCATAAACTTATAAAATTAACTGTTTCTTGTTCTATGATCATTTTTGTTTCATTATTTGCGTGTAGTGTAAACAGTATGAATATTAATGAGTAAAATTTATAGAAAAAGCACGTAATGTATTCTATTAATTCTTTTAAAGGACCACTAAGAGTATTAGTGCAATATTTAAATTTACAATCGTTAATTTATTCAAATAAATAGATAGGGAAAGTTGGGCAGATTCATACAAGGGACACCTTCATACACTAGAGATATCTGTTGTTACGCGCACATCAATTGAACGACTTATGCGTGTATGCGTAGCTTATTTATGTGTGTGTTGGCTCACGGAGTTTGACAGCAGTCGGTGTGAAACGCATGACGAGGTGACACGGAAAGTGATTTGGCCACGCGTAAGTAATTTTATAACCTCACTTTGAACATCTTTTTGTTGATAAAAACTGTTTTCTAGATTATTCAGTACTATTTTATTTAAAAGATAATAGGGCCAAGTTTGTGAATTGATACTTGAATAATGATATGGTCAGAAATTACAAGAAAAAGGGAAGTAGGAGTGGAGAGGTGGACGAACAGGCAATGTCAAAAGCTATCGATGAAGTTTTGAAAAACAAACTCTCTTTACGGAAATCAGCAGCTAAATATGGAGTTAATGCACAAACACTACAAAGTCCTATCAAAAAATTACGCAAAACACAAGATCTTGGTAGCGAAAGTCGTGTATTCGAATCAAAATTTGCATCACAGCAAATTTTTACAAAAACAGAAGAGGATCTTTTAAATAAATATATCTTAGCGAGTTCTAAGCATATACATACACACCTATACTGCTAATACCAAGCTTGCTCCTGTAATACAGATTAGGGTGCAGATATATATTTCTACACCGTATCGTTGATCATACCGCTTTGCGCATGATCGGAAAAGATTACGTTTGTTGTTGATATTATTTGGTTTAACCTTCCAAACGAAATAATAAAGGTTATGTCAGAGTTATGTTTATGTTTATCATATCTTAAAGTGAAATTTTGTTTTGAGTGTGTTGTTCTTTATGATTTTACATAACATTCCTTTTACATTTAAGTTACATATTATTACATTACAATACTATTAAAAGACAGTGTATTTTGATAGTTATGAGTTCAAGACGTTGTTTTTTGTGCGCTGAGAAAGCGCCAACAACTTTGCATATGTAAGTAAATCTTTATTATACAATATAATGTAATATTATATGATTAACATGTGATAGGTTCCCAAAAGACATTAGCAGCCTCTTTATGGAAACAAATTTGTGACTTACAAGAGTTCGACGATGTATCTAGATTATTTCTTTGTTCAAATCATTTTAAGTTGAACGATTATCGGGAACCATCAGCAAAAAGTTTGGTGGAAAGTTAAGATTAAAACCTGGTGCATATCCTTCTGTAGTAGTACCTAATAAAATACATGTGTTGCAACATTCAAAAAGCAGCATGCCAATAACAGCACAAAATTTTGGTAGCGAATCGGAAGCAAATGTAGAGCAGTCATTACCTGTTTCAACAGCAGGCTCGTCAACTGTGTGTAATTATAAAAGGAAATCAGGTACACATCTAAAACTAGTAGGTACTCAAAATGAATTATTGTTAATAATACATTTCATTTATATAGCTGATCAACTGATGAGCACCCCTAAAAAAGGATGTTTTATGAACCGCGATATTTTGGTGAAGTAACAATTTCTGACTTTGATACTCCTAGACGAGGCAAACGGGCCTTTCATCTAGCGAAAGAGGAAGTAAAGCGACAACGTTTGAGGAACCGTGCTCTGCAGCAAAAGACTAGGAGGATGAAAATTAAAATCGCATCGCTTCAGGAGCTTTTAACTCATTTACAAAAAAAATGTTTTATCTGAATGTGCTGGCGATATACTATTGGTAAAATTGCTTGTCGTAATAATACAAAATTTGCTCAAGTTTTCTTTCTAACAGGAAGTACTGCCAGAAACTGCGAAGCAGCTTATTACGAGAAAATTAAAATTGAAAAAAGCAAATATTCACCAGAATTGCGAAGCTTTGCTTTAAGTTTACAGTTTTATTCTGCAAAGGCTTACAATTACGTTAGAAAGACTTGGCAAAATTTATTGCCAGATCCTTCAACCCTTAGGGCATGGTACAGCGTAGTTGATGGTAAACCTGGTTTCACAGCTGAAGCTTTGCAAGCAATAGCAGCAAGGGTAAAGGGCAAAGACATTATTTTGAACTTGGTGGTTGATGAAATGTCGATAAAAGAGGAACTTGTTTTTGATGGAAATATATTTTATGGTGGAGTGGACTTAGGAGCAAGCATTCATCACCAAACTGATAATGTGCAACTTGCAAAAATGTGCTAGTGTTTATGGTGGTAGCTGTTAATAGTGGGTGGAAAATACCTGTTGGATACTTTTTAATTAAAGGCCTTACTGGTTCCGAAAGGGCCAATTTAATAACAAAATGTTTTGAACTATTACATTCCACTGGTGCTATAGTTCAGTCATTAACATTTGATGGAGCGTCAGTGAATATTAGCATGTGCACACATTTAGGTGCAAATTTTCAATATGGTTCTGCTAGTTTCAAGCCTTGGATTATCCATCCCATAACAAAGAAGAAAATGTATATTTTCTTTGATGCTTGCCATATGGTGAAACTAGTAAGAAACACCTTAGGCGATAAGGGAATTATAGTAGATTACGAAAATAAGAAAATCAACTGGTTACACATCAAGGAACTAAATAATATTCAACTTAAAGAAGGATTGCACTTGGCCACAAAATTAACAAAAAAACACATCCAATTCGATACAAACAGAATGAATGTGCGTCTTGCTGTACAAGTACTGAGCAAAAGTGTTTCAAGTGCCTTAGTGTTCTTAAAAAAATCCAATTATATACCAATTGTTTTTCAAGATTGTGAGGCTACCTCTAAATTTTGCTTATTTTTTAATAATATTTTTGATGTATTAAACAGTAGAAATAAGCTTTCTAAGCGAAATGTACCAATTACTAAGGAGTCACATGAAAATTTAAAAGAACAATCTCTTACTTTCATAAATTATGTTAAAGAGTTAAAAGATCCAAATGGTGTACCACTTATATTAGGTAATAGGAAAACTGGATTTTTAGGATTAATTATAAATTTAATTAATGTCTTTCAATACTACTCTGAGATTGCAGATAAAGTAGAATATTTTTTGACTTTTAAACTAAGTCAAGACTATTTAGAGACATTTTTTAGTGCAGTTAGAAGTCGTGGAGGATTTAACAATAATCCGAATGCGAAACAATTTGTAAGTGCATATAAAAGACTTCTTATTAGAAATGAAATTAAATTATTTGATACTGCAAATTGTCTGGCAGATGGAGTACAAATACTTTACGTTTCTTCAAAACGCTCCAAATTTGTGTTTCCTCTCGCTGGAGAAAATGAAATTACTTCTGCTGATGTGTTTGACCATGACTACGTTAATACAATGTGGACATTAAATTCTTATGTTGAAAATGTGGTGGAATACATCAGTGGATTCATTGTTACCAAAATCTTAAAAGTGATTGTATGTAGTATATGTAATAAGTACTTAATTAGTGATAAAGACTTATTGTTCATAATGATCAAAAATAGAGGTTCATTGGTATATCCTTCCAAAGATGTTCTAAATGTTTGTAAAATTAGTGAAACTGTCTTTAGGGAACATATCAACAAACTTCCAAATGTAAATATCAAAAAAATGTTATCTAACAAAATATTTAGTAGATGTTCAAATGTCGCCTGTAATTACCCTGAGTTACTAGAGCATATTAAGAATCAGGACTACCTCGACAATCATGTTGTGCAAATGATTAAATTAATCATTGAAATTTTTTTAAAAATAAGATTGTTCCATGAAGCAAACTTGGCTTCAGTAAAAGATGAATATGTTAGATCTAAGTATACTAAATTAATTTTATTTAAAAATCAATAATTTGAAAAAATGTAAAATAGGTATACAAATAAAAAATGAACATAAGCAGTACCATAATTTATTATGGCAGGGGAATTATAAAAGGTGACAAAAATGATAAAAACCCATATACTTAACTATATGATAAAAACACGGCTGCCATATGATAAAATGGCGCTAAATTTAAATTCGTCCCAACTCCGAAAAACCGATATTTCGCGCCTGCGCATATTTGTACAAATACAGTACGGTGTGGTCAAACCTCTCGCTCTCTAAGCTACGATTTTCGTGCGTTACAGACATTGGGAATACGCAGTATAGGTGTGTAAGTATATGGTTCTAAGATGCACTAGGACTGACATGTATCCAAGTTAAAAAACTTGCGTATGAATTTGCTAAGGCCAATGATATAAAAAATCCTGCAAGTTGGAATAATAATAAGATGGCGGGAAAGTTTCCGAAAACGCCATAAAAATTTAAGTTTGCGTAAACCTAAAAATACTACCGCTGCCAGATCATTCGGTTTCAACAAAACGGCGGTGAATGATTTCTTACAGAACCTGGAGAGTATATACCGCAAACATAATTTTACTGCGGATCGGATTTTCAACTACGACGAATCTGGTATTTCTACTGTTTTGAGCACACCAAAAATTTTTGCTGACAAGAGTCAAAAACAGGTTGGTCAAATAGTGTCTGCTGAAAGAGGAGAACTGGTCACATTTGGTGGTATTATTTCAGCAAGTGGAAACACCATACCACCCTTATTCATCTTCGCTCGAGTACATTATAAGGACCACTTCTTAGAAGGTGCTCCAGAAGGCCCTTTAGGTGTAGCCACGAGAAGTGGTGGAATAAACTCGAGCATTTTTGTTGATGTTCTAAAGCACATCCAGAAACACCTTATGTTCGGAAGAAAATCCAATATTGCTTTTATGTGACAATCATGAAAGTCACATTTCTATAGATGCAATCAACTACTGCCGTGACAATGGGATTGTGTGCCTTTCCTTTCCACCTCACACGACTCATCGCCTTCAACCATTAGATGTTGGAGTATTTGGATCATTAAAGTCAAAATTAAAAACAGCATTCAATGACTGGCACGTTTCCAGTCCACGAAAGACACTTAATATTTATAATATCCCAAAACTCATAAAGATACCTTATTTGGAGTCATTCAATGGTAGGAATATCACCAGTGCTTATGAAAAAACCGGAATATGGCCTTTTAATAAGTTGATTTTCAATGATGATGACTTTGCGCCGGTTCAGGTGTATAATTCAAATCATGTAACAAATCCCAATGAAAGCACTGGTGGTGAGGAGCTTGGAATAGCTGGCGATGAGCTTGCTACAGTTAGTTCTGAACTTGGTGATGTTCCTGCTCGAACACCACCGACTTTGTCCAGAGATGTCTCGCGTTCACTGCTTTCACAACATCTTGCATCAACAGTGATAGATTTTGATAACCCTGCACCATCTACTTCCAAAGTATTGAAGACGCCAGAAATGATAAGGCCTTTCCCGAAAGTTCAAAGACGCACATAAACAAAAAAAAGTCAATCACTTGGAAAATCAAGAATTTATACGGATACGCCTGAGAAGACTAGAATTGAAGAATTGGAAAAAAATAAAGAGATGAAGAGATTAGAAGAAGAACGGAAAAGTAAAGCAAGAGAAATAAAGAGAGCGTTGAGTTTATTAAATGAAGGATGTGATAAATCAAGTAAACCAAAAAGAAATAAAACCAAAGAGATTGAAACAATTAGTGGCGACAGTGAAACAGACGTTAGCCTAAGAGAAAGTTCTGCTTCACCTTTCGACGTGCTTGAAGAAAAGGAAGAAGAAGATGATTATGAAGAGCCGGTTGACCCTGAAAATACCAAGAACGGTGCCTATGTGCTTGTAAAATTTGAAAAAAAGAAATCTGTTATTTACTATGTCGGACAAATAATCAAACACTACAGTTTCACAGAAGTAATGGTTTCATTTTTGAGAAAGAAACCAGGATCGTCTATGAAATTTGTATTTCCAGGCGTCAAAGATGAAGGATCAGTAGATCTATCAAATATAGTTTTGATATTACCGGATCCTAAATCAGCCAAGACAGCTAGGACTGCTAGTATTTTAAGTTGTAACAAAGATTTCTTCATTAATATTTTGTTTTCGAAAACGTTGTATTTTGATATTTTGATTTTGATAAATAATTAAACATTTCACGCTCAATTTGTGTATTTCTTCACATGTATGAATCTGCCCCATAGCCTGTATGAGAGTGCCCCACATGTGGGGTACAGTCATACATTTTTAATTTTTTTTTAACTTTCACAGAAAGCCGCACAAGTGTATTTACACAAATCACATATTTTTGATATAAAGTCAGATAGTAAGACTATTAGCTTTTGATGAATCGATACAGATATTAACAGAGAAAATTCTATAAGACAAAATATAAAAACTGTATGAGGCTGCCTCACCTTCCCGTACGAGTACGTCGTTTAAAAGTTACCGCATTCTAAGGTTAAATTAGAAAGAAAGTAAAATTAAGTCAAGGATCTAATCATGCACACTATGAAGTGACCAGTCGTATACTTTAAGTACTTTTTCTAATACCAATATTGAGCTGTAATGCACTTGAATTCAATTATTATTTCATCAAAATTCAATTTTTGCTATAAAATATGTTGTCAATGAGAATGTATTTTAAGAGGTTATTTAAAATACGCGCGCGCGCACGCACGCAGGTGCGCACTCACACATCCACACACAGCACTTTATTAATCAGTCTTGCAATAAGCACCATAAAAGTTAAAAGTATAATGAAGGCATTTTGACTAGTACTTGACGTAACGTACCACCACTGTTATAACAAATAAAAATTTTCCTGTCGAAAGTCATGGCAAAAAAAAAGGTAACTTATAATAAAATTTGAACTTATATAAAAAAAAAGGTACGTTTGTACCGCAGCCAGAGCTGGGAAGTACTCGAGTACAAGTACTCTAATACTGTACTCTAAGTACATTCTGGATACTCTGTACCCTGTACTCGAGTACATTTTAAATAAAGTACTCGTTACTCATACCTGTAACACCTTGGGTAAAAATTTCCGATACACCCTTACTGATATCGCCTTATGCGAGTACTTTTTTTCGGGTAGGTACTTTAATTCAAAATACGCATTTGGCGCATTACGCAAATCTGGACTTGTCTGTGTTGTCTCAGTCTGTACCTGTTTCTGTGAGAGTGCATATGTTTGTAACACGCCGATTGTAGTTCTGGAAGACTTGAGCAATGAGGCTTGAGCACGTGAGGTAATTTTCATTGGGGATAGTATTTTGGAATTCCTAAAGGTTTTCGAGTTATTTGCGAAAAACGATTTTCAAAATTTAACTTTGAGGGCCATACATTTTAGAGAAAAATTTTATCTGACTTTTCGTCTTCAATTTATGTGTAGAATATACACTTGAAGCAGGGGTACGTTTTTTTGGTTCACGTTGTATATATCAATGCGATGACTTTAACAGTACGTTTGTCGTTACCATTAAACCAAATAATTTTCAATAAAGAAATATCAACTATAAAACAAACCGCACAAGCAAATGGTTACATTTCAAAAACAATTTAGTTGAAAATCAAGAATACAAATTGTCTATTACCCAGTTAACACAGAACTGATAGAAAATAAATGCATATCAATTTTATATTTTGGAAAAAATAGAAAATAGGAAATAGAAAAATAATAAAAAAAGTCAAACTTTGCAATAGACAAGTCCATGTACTGTCAAACACAGGTTATCTTGTACCACATTTGTTGAATTAATTAAAAAGGGTTTACTATCGTTTAAAGAAAGGATATCAATAGCATTTTTCGTGTGGAATTCAGAAATGCAGTTTCTTTTTAAATAAATGTTGCCCATTAAAGTCAAATTTTGCAATAAACGAGTCCATACGCTGTCACACGTACGTAACCTTCTACCTCGTTTTTCTAAACTGATTATAGTGTATTATAAGTTTTTTTTTTTGCAGTTCGCAGGTTCAAATCCTACTCGAGGTAACTTTTTATTTATGTTTTTAATAAAATTAATAATAATTTTTAATTATAATGTGTTTACTATAGGCCTTTTTCGTGTAGAATTCAAAATTGCAATTTGCTTTTAAATGAATTTTATCCATTAAAGTCAAATATTGGAATAAACATGTTTGTGCGCTGTCACACGTAATGTGCGTAGCTTAATGACACATTTGTACTCGACTATATTTATGGTGTTGCTTTCTGTTATTTTATGTATTTCCAGGCTTATCAGTAAATATACACGAAATATAAATCTATGGATGAAATCTATTGCTAATTTCACATCAGTTAATTATACAGCGCCGCCAACCAAACAAGTCTGTTCGGTAGGCGTGGTGTGGTGTGACTGTAGTTTAGAGGTACACTCTGTGTCAATAGTATTTTGGTGGTAAATTCAAACGTGTAACATTGTATATTTGCAACTTTATTAATTTTTCTTATGTACCTATGCTCTTATATAAATTTGTGAAAACTGTTACAAGAAAATTTAGCAGACAGAATCCTTTATCTGATGAATCAGTGTTTACCGTAAAACATAAACTTTCTACAGCTTTATCTAGCAACCCATCGCGTTCCCAAATTTTTTCTTTTAATCGTTTAACATGTTTGCAGTGTTGATTCCATTCTAAAGGACCTATCTCTAAAAATTTCTCACTAATTTTTCAATTTCCACATCACTTTGATTAACGTGGCAATCTTATGTTTAACCAAACTCAATATCAATTATATTGAATTGAGGTTGCAATGGTAAGGTGGTGTACTGTGTGACAATGTTTTTTCAATAGTTCATCAACGTAATAGTCTGTGTGATTTAATTGCTCTACTTTCTCTAATAGTTCAGCCTTTCGAATGTCGTTGGTTGTTGATGCTCCGTTGTTGTCTAACCATTCCTTCATACTTTCTTTACATGTTGTCTGTGTTGGTGGTTGTACACCATGGTAAACAGCATGGTCCATAACGACAATCCCAATTGGTGGCAAATTTGGGATTAACCATCGCATGAAATTTTTATGGTTCATGTCATCGTGGCAATCTTCAGATTTGCTTTTTGATTTAAAGATGAGAAGTGCATTATCAACGAAACCATACGATCGTCCTGCATAAACAATTATATATTTCTGGCCGGTTCGCTTAGTTTTATAAACACCAGAACCTGGTCTTCTGCTTGTCAGCACTTATTGACTCCATACGATGGATGGATATAAGTTTCGTCCAAAATGTCACTGGCCTCTTATTTTCTCCTAAGACATCATTTTGATTATTTTTCGTTAAATAGCGAGAACGCCATGCAACAATATCGTTACGTTCCATCAATAATTTCTTTTTATTGTTGCATTTTGTGCTTAAAGCCGTATTAACTCTATAGTGTTAACTTCATTAACAGTTCTCTCTCAAAACGCCTAAATTAAAATCATCCAACATTATTCGGATGGAACCTTTACCTTGCCGTTTCTTTGAAGGAGATCTCACCCATCATCGGTAAGTTTAGCTTCATTCCTACAATAAGTATTTAATTCAGAACAACTTTAATGAAATACAAATTACTTAATTTTTGTCATAAATTTTATTGACTTCCCAGTCGCTGCAGCAGCTAGTTCTGTAGCCTTTTCCAAAGGAAATGTCCACATATCGGCACTTTTTTGTTTGTGGTAGAACGACATTTTTAATAATACTTCGGGCTTCGGAATGATCAATCTTTTTCATTTTACTTGCCATAGCGATAAAAGCGGTTAGAAGAAATGGATTCTATAAATAAAAACAAATAGAAAATAGCCAAGAGGTAAAAATATATTTTAAGGTTATGCGATAGTTTAATTTTAAAAACACTTTAAATTATCTATAAAGCATATAATTAATTTATTTCGATTAAACGAACAAAAATAGAGTGATGACGAAACCAGTGAGAATAAGAACAAAGAGTAGTATAGTATACAAAAGACAACTAAAGAAACAAAAATTGAGGAAAAATATAATAAGATGTGTATGCTGGAATATTTTAACCTGGAATGGAAAGGAGCAGGAGGTACTGCTTGGGATGAACGAACATTCCACCGATTTCTGCGCACTTTCGGAAACAAAGAAGAGTGGTAAAGGGATTTCAGGACTACACACTGATACACAGTGGGAAAGAGAAATATATAAATGAGCCTCAGCAGGTGTAGGAATACTAATCAACAAGTATGAACAAAATCTAGTGGAAATATCTTATATTAACAAAAGAATAATAAAAGTAGAAATAAACGTGGACGAAGACAAACACATTTATAGTATATATTATGTTCCTGACGAGGGTAAACCAATAGAAGAAGTAAATAACTTCTACCAACTCTTACAAGACGAAAGTCCTAATAATGGGAGAGATGAATGGCAGAGTAGGCAATATACCAATCACTGTAATAAACAAAGATGTAATGACAACAACCTAAACAAAAACGTGGAAGCCCTAATTAGTTTCTGCACTATGAACAATCTAAAAATAAATAACACCTTCTATGAACATAAGCCACAGTACAAAATCACCTGGTCTAACTCAAGGGGACAGTCGTCAACGATAAACTACATAATATCCAACAGAGAGATACACCCTTCACAAATTTTAGATGTGAGACCAATAATATCGCCAAATCAGAAGACTACCGTCTGGTCCTATGCAAATTACGCCTAAATATATATGCAAAGAAAAAACTACAACCAGAATACACAACCAAAACCAACATAGAATCAATTATAGACGAAAGTATAAGAACGCTATATACGAATAGACTAAGTCAAAAACTCTTAAATAAACCCATAAATACAGAAGATAGCGCGGAAACACGACGGAATAAATCTCAACAAGCATTAACGAAGCAGGGCGAGAAGCACTTGGCACAAGAAAGATAAATATAAATGCTAAAAGATGCAAAAAAACATGGTTTAACACTGAAGTCCAAAAGGAAAAGAAAACTTATAAAGAGTACCTGAATAACAGAACAATACAACAACGGAATATATACACTGAAATAAGAAACAAAGAATACACGGGAATCTACGAAATAAAAAATGACTGCTTGGCTAAATTCACGAAAGAAATGGAACGAGATATGTATGGAGCACAAAGAAAGGTGTGAGGACTGCTAAAAAGGAGGAAGGAAGTCAATGAATACACACAAACTCAAACAGTAGACGAAAAAACATGGGAGGACTACTTCAAAAATCTATGCACAGAAGACAACGATACACGGCTTAACAACAGACTACAGTAAAATTAACGGTAGATCAGATAACAGAAGCAATAAAAAGACTTTCTACATTATAATAAACACAGGAGAAATATCAAAAGACTGGAAGAACAGTATAACGATCCCCATATTTAAAATGGAAGACAAAAAAAGACCAGAAAATTACAGAGGAATCACACTCCTTAACGCGGACATGAAACTATTCACGAACATATTACAGACAATCATCACTAACAAAAAAATTCAACTAAGTGAGGAACAACAAGGTTTTCAAAAGAACAAATCTACAACGGACGCTATCTTTATAATACGTCAACTTACAGAAAAATCTATAGAATTCAACAAGCCATTATACGTGTGTTCAATCGATCTAACTAAGGCCTTCAACAGAATTTAAGTCAAAGAGATGCATAAGCGATATTACAAGACAGGAACGTCCTCATGGAAGTAATACACATTATTAAACAACTAAATACCTACAAAAAAACTAGAATACGAGTTAATAACAAACTAACAGCCGGTAGAAGATACTGAATCGACAACCAAGAAATTAAAATAATATGTTATGCCGATGACACCGTAATACTGTCCGAAAACGAAGATTTCGTCCACACCCTCTATCTGACAACCAAAAAATACAATATGAAAATATCAATAAAAAAGACGAAGTTCCTGGTAGTGTCAAAAGAACCAAGAAACAAGACAATTGAACATACGATGACTTTTAACTACCTGGGAATCGAAATCTCAAGTGACGGATAACTACAAACAGAAGCTAAAACACAAATAAACAAAGCTGCAAGGGCATCGGGACATATCAGAGAAATTATGTGGAACAATAAAGAAATGAGTTCCGAAGCAAAATTGGGAATTTACGAAACATGACATACGCGGCAGAAACTCGAGATGTATTAGCCACGAAAAGACTACTACGTACGGCCAAAATGAAAACATACCGACAGATAACAGGCTACACAATACAAGACAGAATAAAAAACGAGGACATAAGACAAATATGTAATATACAGGATGTAGTTAGATGGACTAGGAAAAGAAAGAGAGAATGGAACGAACACATTACGAGAATACCGAACACAAGGCTACCTAAAATTGCAAGGGACAATAAACCAGAAACCACCAGATTACCAGGAAGACGATCGAAGCGATGGATTGATACCTGGACCTCAACATCGCAAGAGTGAACATTGGAGAATTAAACAGGCCAAGGGCCTACTATGAGAATAAGAAGAAAAATAAAAATAGCCTTAAAACACTTTCTTTTATAAAGATGAACGAAAGCAGAAAAGAAAAAGAAAAGGCCACTTATTTCATTCCCTTCCCGGGATGGGGGGGCTGCTTGAGCTTTCCAAGCTCCTTCAGTCACAATCCTGGATTCCCAGCATACATACATTACGTATGGTGGGATTAAGGATGGGTGTGGTCAGGATAGGATCGGAATGGACGGAGTTAGGATTCGCATAAAGAGCCGCCCAGATGTGCGTATATGCAGTGACAATGCCGCTACATCTGTATGAGGAAAACCCTCTGAAAAAAACCTCAAACAGGGTAAACGATACCAATTACCTCCCGAATGCAAAGCAGGTCGTTTTACCACTACTCAACTAGCTCGGCTTGAAAGCAATGAAAATTGAAACACAAACACGCGATAACCTGTCACTTTGCTAGCTGCTGTCATAGATAAGAACTCGGTACTACTTTCACTTTTGTTATGGAAGGTACAACGCCGGTAGGAGTTGTATTGACTTAGCCGCACGAATTCTTAAAATTAGTTGGCATATTTTCGGATTGACTTGTTTAGTTGATGGGCACTGTGCATATTGCATTGCGATCATCATTGTTTGACCGTGCCGCTCCTAGAACAGTACTACTGTTCCGCATCTTTAAAATGAAAATTATGCTATACCCAGTGACGTAAATGCAGATATTAAAATAAATACTACCATCAATGACAAAAACTTTGGTGAATGACGAATTGCGTATTATGTAGACGTACAAAAACTTCAGTAATTGTAATTTAGTCTTTCTTAAGACTAAAGGGAAATTGTTATAAGGTATGTAAAAATTTGGTTAAAAATTATCATTTATTATTTTTAATTGCTATTACAGATTTTCTAGATTTCCAAGGCGTATTTCTGGTGTATTAAACCAATACATGGTATTTACTCGTCAAATTCAAGTTTTGTAAGTGCTTTTATATACTAAAAGTAATGTTTAAAACAAATTTTGCTTTTTAACCTCAATTTGGTTACGAGAATAATGTACAGTTTAGAGAGTAAAAACTGTTTAGATGAGCGTTTAATGATCTTTTTGTTTATATTGACATGAGTGGTTTGAAATAGGCAATCATGTATTAATTGTGTTGTCAGGTTGAAAATGAATAATCGAAAGGTAATTCATAGCCAAGGGCGGCAAATTATCTACAATGTGTACCAATTTATGAAAAAAGAAAAAGAAGGAACGATGACAATGCCATTATCCGAATTACAAGAATGTGTTGCTGAAGAAACCGTTCTAGACAAGCTACTAGTTGAAAATGGTCATGCTGTCCTTCGTCTCCCTTTGTACCACTCTGAATTAAATCCCATTGAAAAATCGGATAGCAGTGAGGAATGAGACATTTCAAATGGAAGGTGTTAAGCAATTGGCAATGAAGAATTGAAAAAAATTACAGCTGAGAACTCGAAGAAAGTGTGTGAATATGTGGAGAGTGAATATTTAAAAAAAGGAGTGATATTGGATGATGTTACCTTTACAATGACATTAAAACATTTAAATGAATTTTTAAAATGAATTTGTCATTAATCAGAAATCAATGTATGATATATTTGTTAAATAATATTAATGAAAACAAATTACATGTATGACTGGTTAATTTATTATAAATGCATACATTCAACATATTCAGCACAAGTCAGGTACACCATTTTTGCTGACCACCTTTGAATGTACACTGGTGAACATCACAACTACATTATAATGGAAAAAAAGAACTTATTTAACTTAATGCTAGATATCACTTTTGCATTGCATTCTAATTTTTGAACAAAAACTTATTTCAGATTATATACCACTGATTTAGTCCTTCTCATATGGAATTAGTCACCATGTCTACTTTATGATGTACCTATTGTTTTTTAAGATAACTCAAATCTGTATATATTGATCTAAAGCACAGCAAATAATGAATTAATAATGCACTGTTTTTTTAGATCTTAAACGTGCATGTAAATGAGATCAATTCAGCTAAAGTATAGTAAATAATGAGTAAAGATTTTCAATTAGTGCACATATTATTTACATACAAATATAACGATATCCCGACACACACCTCACTACCCGTTGGAATGAATGGTCTTTTATATGTTTATATTACAGTTAAAAATAGGAAAACAAAATTAAACTTGGCAATTATCTATAAAACAATTTCAAAGTGACCACCATTGTTTGCATTACAGGCATCCACTCTTTGTTTCATATTTTCAAATACATTTATTAATTGAGCTTCTGTAATATTTTGAATTACGTCCGTTATTGCATTTTTTAATTCATCAACTGTATGAAGGCGTGTCTTGTAGATTTTATTTTTTAAATGTCCAAATAGAAAAGAATCCAGTGGAGTAAGGTCAGGTGATCTTGAGGGCCAAACTCCCGCACTTATAACTCAGTAAGTCAGTGTTTGATTAGTTGTATGAGCTGTTGCGTTATCATGCTGAAAATATCCATGTTGGAGCTCGTCATCGTGCAGTTGATCAATGAAAGGTTCCAAAATAGTTTTGTATCGAGCCGCAGTTACTGTATCTTCAGAGAAAATGGGACCTACAATTCTTCTTCGTGACATAGAAGCCCAAACACCTATTTTCACAGGATGTAAAGTAGTTTCTTCAAAAACGTGTGGATTTTCTGCTGACCACATACGGTAATTCTGCGAATTCACATAACCAGATAAATGGAACCAAGCTTCATCCGTAAAGAAACTTAAGTTTAGTATTTCGTCATCTCTCAAGTTGTTGTTGAACCATCGGCAATATTCTAAACGCTTTTGAAAATCTAAAGGCAGTAATTCTTGCACAACCGTTATTTTGTAAGCATGCAAAATGTAGTTGACGTTTGACTACTTTATGGCATGTACCATAAGAAAGACCTGTAACAATTGCTTATATTGAAATATGTACAATGTTGTCAATCTAACTTTACTTATGTAATGTTTTGGTTTTTAAGATTCTTTTTATTTTATTGCTTACACATTCATGTCAACCATGTTTTGTATAATGCAAAATTACCTGTTATCTGGGCGAATTGTCTGAAAGGTTTTGGTCGGACTTCTATCCAAATGTGTGCGTACATTTTCCACTACTTCCTCTGTAAGTACAGTTGTGCGACCCGTAGATTTTCCTTTGCAAACACTACCATGCTCATGAAAACGTCTAACAATTCTTCAAATGTGTCGGCATAAAACATCATCATCTAATTCGATGTTCTGAAAGTGATGTTGGTATTCTTCAACACATAATCGTACTGAATACTTCCAGTTTCCATCTACATCTTTTTCGCCGTTTCGGAAATGAGCTTCCAAAATAAACTTGTCTTGTTCCACAGTAAAAGGCATTATAACCTAGAAAAATTTATTACGAAAAAGGCATAAAATACAGGAATAAATTTACCTTGAAAGTCCTGGTTAATTTATTAATGAGTTTTGAAAAAAACTATTTTATTGTAATATTGATAAAGGAATAATTGAAAAAGGAAAAATCTATGTACGTTTATGAAATGCTTTTGATAAAAATTCTGTAAAAAGCAGTTTTTTTTTCGGTCATTCATTGTTGATATCCCGGTATAAATAAATATGTATTCTATACCGAACTTGTTTTTAATACACTTTACTGTTGCGGTATTCTCGCATTTTTATTTTAGTATTAAATTATTAATACATTGCAGAATTATTAAATAACAAGATAACATTGAGTTGCGTGGAATTAGTCTGTAAGTTTTCGAATTTATATTTAGAACAAAATGATAAATAATTGCTAAAATGGGACATAATGTCTGAATTAAATGAATACATTCATATCCTTCATAACAAGTTGGACAGTAAATGCAAAGATACCAATCTCCGAGCTAGACAACAAAATTAAGCTTATTCTATAATTTTTGAACATAGATTGTGGCTAATGCCATCGGAAACAAATATTTTTGATTGTAAATGTATCTTTTTCTACATATTTCTTTTTAAATATGTTGCTTGTTTGTCTTACTTTGATAAGTTTATTGTAAATAAAGCATTAAACATCTATGAATAGATCCATAAAGAAAATAATTTGAAACCGATCTTTTCCCGTAAAGAAAAAAAATTAAACAAAGCGATGCGAGGTATTGAAATTCTTAAACCATATGTATGAGACGCGATTAATTATTATTCATATATGATTTAAATAACAATGTTCGAATTTTTTATTGGTAAAATCGTAATATAAAATTTTTAAACTGAGTATTTTACCAAGTATTTTTGTACGTGCCGACTTAACGTAAAGCACGAATTACATAATAATTAACTACTCTCTGGGAAAAGCGTTACCTCTATATTTAATATTGCTTCAATTAATAAATCAATATCCTACTAAATATCAAAATTTATAAATTGATTGACACTTATATTTACACTTTAATATAATAATGTAGACATCAGAGTTGAAGGAAATGTATTCATTTACATGGGGGATTTTCTAAGGTTTCCTTCTTATTAAATTTCCTGTTAAAAGTTTTTATTATATAAAGTTTTTTTTCAGGTTTTCCACAACCTCAATATAAATGGTTGAAAGATGATCAAGCGATTACGGATTTTTCATCGGAATCGTTTTATAGAATATTTGCGGCTAAACATGAAGATGGAGGTAGCTATAGATGTATTGTCGCTAACAAAGTTGGATCTATTATTAGTGAAGAAATTAAAATAGTTATAGCATGTAAGTAACAGTTACCATTTAATTATGAAAACAGAATACAAAACACATAAAGTAAGAGATCGTGATAAAGCTGCTTAGTTTTAGTGTAATATGTAAAATTGTTGGCTTTATGCAGCAACACACAACTTACGAGGTTTCGTTAATTTTTAAAATCATACATTATGTACAATAATCTAAAAAAAACAGAGTTTGGATTTATGCCAACAATGTTATCTGTTACTTTAATGAGACCAATATGTCTTATCATTATTACAGATAATGTCCTTTTATAACTCTTCAGAGCTGTCAGTTTTCATTTAGGATATTACAATATAAACAATTCGGTTACTATTTTAGCGCGCACTTAATTATTAATGTAGTTTTACCATGTCCGTCGCTGCAACATAAATGCAATTAACTCGACACATGATTCCTTAATTTAATGTACCGGATCCGCCATCACTCTGGCATTCCTTTTTAACATCTTTATTATCTGTTGTAAAGAAAAAGTATAAAAACTAACTTTACATTATTTGTCAAGCTCTATAACCTAAAAATATTTTCATGTATACAGGGCGTTCCACTTTTGCTGCACATCACTCTACTCTTTTATTTTAAATGGAACACCCTGTATATTACTACATTTTTGAATTTCCTGTTGAAATTGAGGGACACTTTGTTAAGCATACATGTCACCTACAGTTCACCGTTTCGGCGTTATCTCACGTTTTTGAAAAAAAAAATGACGTTTGCGGCTTATTCAAAAATGACTATCTCACCATTCGATAGAGCTTGAAAAAGTCAATAACAACTTATAGACAGAATCATTTTTGAGATACAGATTTTTTTCGGGTAAATTTTTTATTTTCGAAAAATCGAATCATGGATAACTTGATTTTTTTAAATAGAAAAGTATATATTTTTTTACATAGACAGATGCGGATTTTTTTTCTCTTTCGATTTTGTTAATACACATATGGGTCTATTTTTAGCCGTTTTTACAGAATTGGCGATTTTCTATTATTTATTTTCTTTTTTGCTGTATCGCAAGTAGTAGTGAGACACCTTTGGCCGCCATCTTGGATTTTGACGTCACAAGACCGCCCACGTGGGGGACGCGTTTTTTCACCCTTATTTTTTATGGTTTCTTTTCGGAGGCCCTTTTCAACCCCTAATTATTTTTGTTTTTACTCGCTCACGTGTAGGGCATGTTTTTTCACCCCAATTTTATGGCCGCCCACGTGTAGGACGCGTTTTTTTCTACCCCTATGGAGTTGATCTTAGGGTTATTTTTGATGGACAGCTTTAACCCTAACTAAGGTCCTTTTGGTTGTATTAAGAGCAGTACTCCTGGAGGTTAGGCAAACGCACACGCATACAATGTTGGAAATTGCACCCTAATAAGATATTATGATTAAAATTATCGACCCTATTGTTTTAAAATGGTCATATGCTATTGGGTACGTTCGGATGATCTTTTACCTATACGAGAAACTTATTTATACGTTGTATTTCTAATAAAGAGGTTCTTGTAAGACACGTGTAGGGCTTTGCAACTTGTGATCGGGTCTTCGCCCTCTGGCTGGAGATGGTATGGGAACCCTAACCTTATAATACAAGTGCAGAGCTTAACCTCTATCGTGGCCTACAGCTGTAAGATTAAGTTAGAACCCGCATACAATTGCACCAAGGGGGCCACAATAGGGGCGAAGGCTCGAGAACAAGTTGCTAAGCCCTACACGTGTCTTACAAGAGCCTCCTTATTAGAAATACAACGTATAAATAAATTTCTGGTATAAGTAAAAGATCATCCGAACGTACCCAATAGCATATGACCATTTTAAAACAATAGGATCGATAATTTTAATAATAATATCTTATTAGGGTACTTATGCAATTTCCAACATTGTATGCGTGTGCGTTTGCCTAACCTCCAGGAGTACTGCTCTTAATACAACCAAAAAGACCTTAATTTAGGGTTAAAGCTGTCCATCAAAAATAACCTTAAGGTCAACTCCAGGTCCAAGACCAACCCCTACATCTGCCCCTCACGTGAGCACAAAAATTGCTGTCAAAAAGACTCTAATTAGGGTTGAAAATTCCATCAAGGGTTGACCCTCGAAAAGAAACCATAGGGGTAGATAAAACGCGTCCTACACGTGGGCGGCCATAAAATAGGGGTGAAAAAACATGTCCTACACGTGAGCGAGTAAAAACAAAAATAATTAGGGGTTGAAAAAGGCCTCCGAAAAGAAACCATAAAAAATAAGGGTGAAAAAACGCGTCCCCCACGTGGGCGGTCAAAATCCAAGATGGCGGCCAAATGTGTCTCACTACTACTATCGCAGTAACCGTGTAACAGAAAAACAAGGAAAAGGACGCAAAATAATAATTTATTTTAATTTTATATTAATCATATTCCATTTAGCAAACTAATGCGAAAAGAAAAAAAAATCAGACGGAAGCTATTAAAAGCATTTTAATTCAATAAGTTTCTCAAGATGTTGTCCATTTTATTTCCAAGTCTTGACATTTTTGTGTTGCATTGGAAAATGCGATTTTTGTTTTGTTTTTTATTGTTTCTTGCGTGATACTAGACAACAAATTACCAACATTCATCATGGTACGGATGATATTTACGCGTACACTTTTTTATTGAAGTAGGCTTTGCTAGATTTGCACAAAAACAAAAGCCAGATTATTGTTTGACAGTCACAAGAAATAGCAGAAACTGACTTGGTAGTTGCAATTAGCTCTTAATCAACATGAATTTTACTAAAAAAACGAATTAGTGGACATGGTGTTTGTTTTGGGCGAGCGTCAAAGAGATTGCCTTTTAGCTGTTCGTGTGTATAAACAAAGATATCCTTATCGACGCCCTCCAAGTACTCGTGCGTTACAAAAATTATTGGCTCGATTTGAACAAACGGGAAGGGTACACTGCAAAGCAAATCTTCAAAGAAGAACAGTTAGAACGTTGTCGAAAATCCAAACGTCAGCACTAGCCAAATATCTAATGCCATTGGTACTATTAGTATTACTTCGGTAAGACGGGTACTAAAACATAATAAATATCATCCAAAAATTAACTGTGGGTGATTTTAATACAAGAAGAGCTTTTTTTCAATGGATGTTAAATGAGGACCCACGTTTTACGCTCATTATTTTATTTACTGATGAAGCTACCTTCCACTGCAACGGCCGTGTAAACCGTCGGAATTTTCATTATTATGATAATATAAATCCACATATTGTGCGATATTTGGATCATCAGCACAGATAGACGGTATGGGGAGGAATTGTAACTAACTTTGTGATAGATCCTTATTTCTTTGATCATCATTTGAATGGTAACCGATATTTGGAATTTCTAAATAATGTGTTACCTGAATTACTCGAAAATGTTCCTGGCAACATAAAACATATCATATGGGATCAGCATGATGGTGCGCCTTGCCACTGTGCTAGGAATGTGCATAATTTTTTAAATCTTCAATTTCCCAATCGCTGGATCGACCGACGAAGTCCCGTGTCATATCCTGCAAGATCGACGGATCTAACCATGAAGGACTTTTTTTTTGTGCGTGTTTGTCAAACATTTCTTTATATGAAGAAGAACCTACAACACAAGAAATAATGAAAAACTTAATAAGTACCGTATTTGCTAACGTAACTCCAGAAATGATAGTAAATGTGCAACAATCTCTGCAGCAATGGCTTCAAAAGTGTTTAGAATTAAACGGACATAATTTTGAGCACCTCTTGAATTAAAATGTTTGTTATTGTTTAGTTTTATTTTTTGTTAATAGCTTTAGTTTGTTAAATGGAATATGATTAACATAAAATTAAAATAAATTATTACATTGCGCCCTTTTCCCGCGTCTGTCTATGTACGAAAATATATACTTTTCTATTTAAAAAAATCAAGTTAGCCATGGTTCAATTTTTCGAAAATCAAAAATTTACCCGAATCTGTATCTGTATCTGTATCGAATGGTGAAAACCGCATGTCCCTACCTATTTTACTTTGCGAGATATTAGTCATTTCTGAGTATGCCGCAAACGCCATTTTTTTTTCAATAAACGTGAGATGCCGCCGAAGCGGTGGACTGTAGGTATGCTTAACAAAGTGCCCCTCAATTTCAACAGGAAATTCAAAAATGTAGTAATATACAGGGTGTTCTATTTAAAATAAAAGAGTAGAGTGCTGTGCAGCAAAAGTGGAACACCCTGTATACATGAAAATATTTTTAGGTTATAGAGCTTGAAAAACAAGGTAAAGTTCGTTTTTATACTTTTTCTTTACAACAAATAAGAAACATGCTAAAAAGGATTGCCAGAGCGATAGCGGACCCGGTATAGAAGCGTAACAAATGCATGCACTTATTTCAGATATGGAAGTTTTTAAAGATCTCACAGAACACCAAGTTACTGCAAACGCGGGGGAAGCTGCAATTTTAGATTTACCACTAATTGAGTCATCACCAGAACCCGATGTAACATGGCAAACGGATGAAGAACCAATACCGTATGCCCAAAAATATGCCAAATCGAAAGCAAACCAATTAATTATACTATCGACAGATGAAAAAGATCAAAAAGCGTACAGGTAAGCAAATCGTCCCATTTGATCATTGGCATTTTTTCGTTTTGATAGAGTTGAGGGAGGAATTCGATTAGTGGACGGATATAGGCGCGTCCGGGGCGACGAAATTTAGGGGCGGCATTTTGGCTGTAAGTGTGAGAAAAATATTAATAATTGACAATGCTTAAAGTATTTATACTGTTTATGTCCAAAAGCTATGTTAACAGCTAATAGTTAGTAAATCCAGTTAGAAAAATTCTACCAATTTCAAACTTATAAAATGAAACCACCCAACAATCATGATAAAAGAAATTCATAAGTCGTGTCAGAAAAATCCTGCAAACGTGAAACTTGTAAAATATATGGTTGAAAACCCATCTCCAAATATGAAGATGATTCATAAATATCGACAGGAAAATACTGCCAACTGGAAACTTATATTAATATATCTTTATTTGCTTATTTATACAATATTGCAAAGTTAATGTGTTTTTATGATGCTATTTACATTTGTCTATCTACAGTTTCTCCTTCCCTTACATACCCTCCACTGTCTTCTTCCCTCTTGTCTCCTCTCCCTTCCATCCAATCCGCTCCCCTTCCTTTTTCCTCTAGTATCTCTTCTACCGTCCTCCCCTCTTCCTTTAACTCCCTGCATTCTTTCAACATACGATTAATCGTCTCCATCTCTTCCCCACACAACCTGCATGTTCTATCTTCGTCCCTTTTCCAATATTTGTTTTTCCTTCCTTCCTTGGTTTCGACATCTAAATCTCGCTATCATTTTCTTTCCTTTCTCCCTTCCCCATTCAGATATCCCGGTATCCCCTCTCCCTTAACGTTCCTATAGTTTACATTATATTTTCCTTCTTTCACCTTTGTCCATCTTTCCTGCTTTTGCACATCCCTGTCCCTTCTAATTATATCCTCTGTCACGTTCACTCCTCCCCTTCTTAGTCTCTCCACCTCTTCTTTCGCATATTTTATTAACTAGAAACTTGTAAAACATATCATTAACCATGCAATAATTACCCTCAATGTATTCCATTAATTTGCAAAAGAAGAAAAAGATGAAAACTTACCCCCAAGTATAAAAAAGTTCATAAGTCCCGTCCGAAAATCCTGCCAGCTTGAAACTTATAAAATAACCATGCTCAGTGCATTCCATTAATTTTCAATGGACATGGAAGGTGAAAACTCACCTTCAAACACAAAGAAAACTCCTAAGTCGAGTCAGAAAAATCCTGCCAACTTGAAACTTAAAATATATTTTAAACCACGCAACAGTCTTCCTCAATGTATCCGACTAATTTCGAAAGCAAATTAATTGTACTATGGACAGATGAAAAAGATAAAAAAGCCTACAGGTAAACAAATTATACCATTTTATCATTAGCCTTTTTTCTATAAAAAAAATTTACTGTGAGTAGTGTATTTATAAGTCCAGTTAGAAAAATTCTACCAAATTGAAATTTATAATAGTGTGTTATGATACAAGTGTAGAAGCAAGCCTTTAAAGCACGTGCGACGAGTTTAAAAGCACAACGCGAAGCGGAGTGCTTTTAACGGCGGTAGTGCTTTAAAGGCACTTCTACACGTGTGTCATACGCTATTTTGTATTACAACTGCAACTCCCATTTCACCCTCTTAGGAGTGGAATTTTAAAAAATCCCTTTCTTAGTGTATACTTACACTTCACAAAGAACACACCCTCGATCGATAAATCCCGAACGATGTAGCTATTAAATGACATTTTCGGCGCGCGAACTGTCAAACGCGCGAAGTTTAAATAATCGTTAAGTTTTCTTAAATTTTCGAATTTTCTACGTAATTTCCTTAATTGTTCTTTCCGCAAGAACCTTCTACAAAGTATTATAAAACTTAAAAAAAATCAATGAAATCTGTAAAGTCGTTCTCATCTTATGTGCCCACGGAAAATAACATTCATATATATATATATATATATATATATATATATATATATATATATATATATATATATAAATTGATTTTAATGAACATAGAAGTTCAATTTAATAATCTTAATTTATTTTATTTAAAATTGAGTTTTTAAGTACATACAGTAAAAGATTATCGAATGGGACTTGAAAGACCTCCACTTTGTAGGTTCTTCATCTGAGTATCGGCACAATCAATTGATTCAAACTTTAACTGTATGTATTCTATATACGATGTATTATAATGTTTATACAAATGAAGGATACAGTCAACTTTTGTGAATGTCATGAGCCAATTCTAAGGTTTCAATGACAACATGTGACTTGTTAATTTTATTTGTATATGCAACAGTAATAGATAATTATAGAAATTGTTTTAATGAACGCATGAAGTTCAATTTAATAATCATTAATTGTATTTTATTTAAAATAAAAATAAAAAGCCCCACTCTAGCAAAGTGGAGGTCATGGGTTCAAGTCCCACTCGAGTTAATCTTTTACTGTATGTACTTTAAAAGTTAATTTTAACTAAAATACAATTAATGATTATTGAATTTTTTTTAAAAATTTTTTAAAAAATTTTTTTTAAAATTTTGGGAAAAAATTTTTTTTAAAAAAATTAAAAAATTTTGGAAAAAGAAAAAATAAATTAAAAACAATTTTTTTTTTTTTTTCTTAAAGTAAATTTTTAAAATTTTTAAAATTTTAAACCAAAAAGGTTTTAAATTTGGCCGTTAAATTAAAACCCTTTTGGGTATTTTTAAAAAAAATTCTGTTTTTTTTTTTAAAAAAGTTCAAAGAAAAATTAATTTTTTCATTTCCTTTAAATTAAAATTTTTTTTAATTATTTAAAAATTTTTTTAAAAAAATCCCAAAAAAATTTTTTTAATTTTTTTAAAAAAAAACCCCAAAAAAAAAAAACCCATATTTTTTAATTTAATTTTAAAAAAGGGGGTTTAAATTTTTTAATTAAATAAAGGGGGGATTTTAAAAAAATTTTAAAGGAAAAAAATTTAAATAAAAATTAAGGGAACAAACTTTTTAAAATTTTTTCTTTTAAGGGGGAAATTTGGGAATAAAAAAATTTTTTTTTAAAAAAATTTTTTAAAAAAAAAATAAACCCATATTCCATTTTTTTAAGGGGGCCCTTTTGCTTTCCAAAATTTCCCATTTTTATTTTTTTCCCAAAAAATTTTTTTAATTTGTTTTTTTAAAAATTTTTTTGGGGATTTAAAAAATTTTAAAATTTCTGGAAAATTCCCCAATTTCCGGTTTTTCCCTTTAAAGAAACAAAATTCCCTATGTTTTGGGGCCCCTAAAATTTTTTAAAAGGGTTTTCTTAAAATTTTTCCCCAATCCAAAACCCTTTTGCATTTTTAAATCCCCTTTGCTTGTTTTTGGGACTAATTTTAATTTTTTTCCCCAAAAGCAAAGATCTGGTTTAAACCAAATTTTAAGGAATTTTTTAAAACAAGGGCCCTTTTTATTAAAATTTAAAGGTTTAAAAGGGAAATAACCATTTGGGTTGCGTAAACCCTGGAAATTTTGGGGTAATTTGAAATAAATTTGTTTTCATTTATTTCAAGGGGGAAATTCTTACTTTCAACCTTAAATTTGCGATTAAATGTAAAAATTAAAATCAATTTTAAAGGTTTGTTAAATGAATGAGGGTTTTGGTTGAATTTGATACATATTCAAAATTTACCACAATTTGTAGGTTTCCAATTTAAAGGTTTATGCTATCGTTTAAGACAAAATTTTTAAAATGGTTCCGTTTAAATGAAATTAATTTTTCTGGGGAACATTTGGTTTGGGCGGTTTAAATTATTAATTGGTTTTAAATTAATTTTAAATTAATTTAAAACTTCAATTTTACAATCAACACAGGACATATTTAATTTTACGGAAGTTGTTAGAATTTTTTATTTTAAAATTTTTTGTCCAATTAACTAATTTTTTTAATTTTGAAATTATTAAGGATTTAAGGAAACTTAATTAAAATTTAATTTTCAATTTTTGTTTTTAAATCAAATGTTAGTTATTCTGCTATTCAAATGAATTGTTTCAGAACATGAAATTCATTGAAACTTTTTTGTACTAAAAGATACTAATAATGTTTACACTGTAAAAGCCAAAATTGTTTAAATTCATACGAAGTATATTGTAGCATAATACGTACTAGTGATATTTTGCAAATTGATAATTGTAAATGTAAAATTATCTCAATTGAAAATTCTAATCGCTTTAAATCAAATTCGGCTTATAATCTTCCTTGTACTAAAATGATGATCCAATTTGACCATGATAGCAATTAATTAGAAGTATTAAAATTATTACATATGATTTTATAAGGATCAAACTTAATCATTATTTTTGAATAAAAGTCGTTATGTTTATTGTTTCGCTAAATCTGAATAATTTCTTTGTAATCTTCTTAGAACAATTCAGTCTTAAACGTAGAATTGATATAAATGCTAAGAAATGTACATTCTTCTATAAAATGACAATTCATATGGAATTCAAATGTCTTTTTATTCAAATACATAAAACTTAAAAATTTTAATCTTAATAAGTTAGATTCGGTGCAATAATCAATTCTTTTACTATAATTGGTTAAAATTTATTGACATTAACATAGACTTTTAGGCTGTCTAAATGCGCAAATTTTAAAGGTTTCAACATATTTCAATCAAATTGGTTAGATTCGAAGTTAACACTAAAATTTTAAATTCTGTATCATTGAAAATCTGTATTAAAATTGATCATGTATTCTAAAATGAAGATTATGTAAAATAATTCGATTAATCATTTAATCTTAAATTCAAGACATTTTAACTAGTACTATTTATTTAAAATTTGAATGGCATATTGGTTTAAATAATTTAGTTCACTGTAAATTTAAGATAAATGTAAAATTTCCTCTTACAAGTAATCATACTAATAAGTATTGTACGTTACATACATGAAATTATGATGCATATTCGGGTAACATTAATAAAGATTTTAGCTTTAAAATTTACTATAACTACTGTAATAAAAATATAAATTGTATTAGTAATTTTCAAACATCATTATGCAGTACATCTTTTAATTGAAAATTCAATTTCTATTAAACAATTCGTAAAGAATTTAAATTGCTAAACAAAAAATTTAGTTCAGATTTAACAGATTTGTATTAAATTGCTAGTTGATTTTATTTAGCAAATTCTAAAATTGTAATATATGGAAGATTATAATATTAATCGTGTGATCAGTTGCTAAATCAATTTATTAACTATCAGATTTTAACTAATTTGTGAATCAACTTCAAAACTTAAGTTGATTAACAATTGAAAATGCATCTCTATACATTTTTATGAGACTTCTGAACTAATTAGGTATACAATTGATTAGCACTTTATATCATGGTTTAATCGTAAGTAACTATGTTTAATTAATTGTACACATAGTAGTGCTTTATTGAGTTATAACATGTATAGATATTCATTAAATTGCAATTTTAAACTAAAAATTGTATCAGCAATTCTCTTAACTATAGCAATTGTCGCCAGTCAGAAAACAGTTTCAACCTATGACAATTTCTGATTGAATTAAATGTAAGTATTTCTAATGCAGTACATACAGTTACTAGTTCTTTATATCAGGTCGCTTAAGTATACCTCTAACAGGAGACAAATTAATACAAAACAACCAAATTTGTTATTTATTATTACGAGGCACAAATTGCACGTGTACAAAGTAATTGATGTAATGCAACCCTACATATTTCAATGTATTAAGCTACCGTTATATTTAATCTGTGTTCAATCATAGTACTAATTAGAACTGATTTATCAATTTACATTTATTTTATTTATATAATAAACGAGTGTCTTTTGCTAATAGTAAACAAAAATAGGCTAATTCAGTCCTATTAAAATGTCTATTCTTCGTTAAAGCATTTTTTCAATTTAGTAAAAGTCAAACTGATAAATATTGAAAATTACTATTTCTTAGGTCAATGTCCTCTAACTATGGCTATGATTTCCATATTGAACATGGCATTTGTTTAATCAGGCACGTGCATCAATATCTAGAGGAAAATAAAAACCTTTTTCATGCAAGTTAATAAAATGAAGTATCTACGATAGCGCCGATAATTAAACAGCAAATGTTGAGGTCTGTTAAGGTACCGGACAAACTCTTGAGTGTCATTGAATATGAACAAGACATTACATGATAAAACGTTGGTTAAAGATGTAGTTTATTGAAAATTTGGAATTATTGTAAATAAATATTATGAATTCGTACGTTCAAAGGCTACTTTGTTTAGCAATTTTGACAGTATGATGCAAGTTCTACATTTAATCGGAGATTTTTACGAAGCAGTGCTACTGTAACAGAAAACCCAATTACAATACGATGTTCTAAGATGAACTTTAGGAATTTGGACTCTATATTAATTGATACGGTAACCTAACCAATTGACGTTAAAAGTTGAATACTATTAAATTAAAAGCGATAAGTAGTAAAGTATTAGTTGTGAGTAGCTTATTTAATTACTTTGATACGATTATTGAGAGACATTCATTAGGTAATTAAAAGTTGTATGGAATTCAGCATGAGTTCACATATTTTGTCAAATATTCGTGTAAAGTGCATTTTAACATAAAGCTAAAAGTTATTATTCATAAATTTATATATAGTAAGTATTAGGTTCTTAAATAAAACTATTATTTCAAAGCACAAGTATCTATAGTATTATAAAATAATTATTAAGAACGTACTCTAAATCAAAACATAAAAGAGAATTTAGTTCTATATTGTAAATTATTTATATAGGGATATAGAATACATAAGCTAGTAGACTTTGTTTGAAATTTATAACTATTTTATTTTAGACATTGTGAAAATCTAATTTATGTTGGTAGTTTAATTTATAAGGGTTCCAAATACAAGCAATTGATATTGTTAACGTACAAGTCCGCTATAGTCGGTATGGAAATATATTTAGTCCATATAAATGTATGATTTCGTAGTTAAACGTAAAATTGAAATTTGACATCGAAATCAATCCATTTTTAAACAGATAATAAAAACCAAGTTTAGAAAATACATAGTTAAAATCTATTAATTTAATGCTGATTGTTAAGATATTTTGAATTTGAAAGATAGTATAATTTAAGTACTAGAACGCACTCCAATCGAAATATGGGTCAACTTTTGAATAAAGTTTAATTGAATTGCCTTTTAAAATAATAAAACAGCGTAAATGAAAATTCTAAAGTTGTATATTCATTGACAAAACTAAGTCAATTGTAAATTTGTAATTATTGTCTAAAAGTTAAATATAATTTAACGATTTATTGTAGAAATGAGAAAAATGATTACAGGCTGAACTTTTGGTATCATTCGTTTAATTTCATATAAAAGCAAGATCCGGCTCTATTTTCTGGAAACTTATATAATTGATGTTTCAAATAAGCTTCATATAAAATTTTGGATGTTCACTAAATTCCAAATACAACGAATAATTGATGTAACTTTAAAGCAACTTTTCATACTATTCCGCAATAGTAGCATTCAAAACATCATTAGGTTTAAAGTCCTACAGAAACTTAGATTAACTATCCATAAAAAGGTAGTGTTAAAGAATTATAGGTAACTTAATGCTATTAAAATTGCATACTATATCAATTGGCCTTTAGATAGCCTAATTTTACTAACACGAGTTAACAAATATGCAAATGCGTGTCTTGATAGGACTTAAATGCTCACACAAATTGTGAATAAAGTTCTCTAACACTTGAATGTACTAATGGATTTAACCCTATTACTTTCTACATTAACAATTTTAACTTATTCCAGTCTCAACATTTAAACTACTCAAATTCCAGTATCAACAATAAAATTCATCACGCTCTTTTTACGCATTCCTACTGAAAATATCTTCAACCACTTTAATAATTTCGGCTGTCATGTCATGAACCAAAAAACTGACAAATACTAAATTTAAAACAATCAATTTTATTAAAGTTTTCAACTTTAGGTAAGATCATCACTAATTTCAGCAAAAACTAAATCAATTCATACAAACTTTGATGAGTATAATCGCTTGTTTAAACGAATAATATATATTGAAAGTGTTAACAACTTTTACGAGAATTTGTTAGTAAAAGTCAAAAATAACAATATACGATTTTTGTTTCTTAGATTCTTGAGACTAAATTAATACCGTTGATCATACACAAATTAGGTTCCTATAGAGTATATCTAAAAAATATTTTTATTGTAAAGTACTAGATAAATTTAAAATACTATCTTTCGGGAAAAACGTTCAATAGTTTAATTTTATTAAGGTTATGAATAACGCACCTTCATTCGTGACAAGAAATAAGCATAATTTTATGTAATGAAGATCAGCGAAGTTCGTGAGTTAGCATGTGAAATTATAAAAGCAACTGTGAACAAAATTCATTGTTAAATCCAAGGAAAACTTATTAGATTGATAATTATATTTGATTAAAAGCATGGGTATTAAGTGTATTACGATTGCAATTTCGTTATTGTATCAATTAACCTATATTAAGTGGATAGGTAAATTTGTAAAATTACAATTCTGACACTCCATCGAATAGATAGTTCAAAATATGGTGAGGCTTTATCTAAACGTCTCTCTGTAAATGCCAATGACATACCTACATTTGTAATACTTGTTCAATTAGGAGATAAGTATTTTTATTACGGTGACTTGTTGGTTACTCACTAATTGTATTGTACAAAATTATGTTCGGCGAATTTTATTTAAGGACGTTTTAAGAAATTTAGTGGACATCATATGTTGCATTAATTAGCTTTAACAGTTTAAATTTTGGCTATTATAAGCTCGCAGTTGTTTGTCTTAAGATTTTAGATCATTACATGTCTGAAATAAATTTTAATAAGTTATACTACTTTGTGTTAATTATTAATAAACCATTGCTATCCGAACCATGTTTTTTATCGGTGGATACTGTGAGCGTACGAGCCGTGTCAATGAGACACATTTTCTACCTGTGGCAACTTATATTTAGAAATAGCCAGAAAATTAAATATATTTGAATTTCAATACAAATTTCAATAAAATTTGTGAAATGCTCGTATTGTAAGAAAAGTAATATATTCTAGTTTGAAATACATCTGATCATAAAATTATTACTAAGTGCGGTATATTAGATGTTAAATTATATTCAGACTCCATTCACAATTGATTTAGTTAGAACGTAAAATTTTTCAATGATGTTGAATTCAACATATCAGTTTCGATTTTAAAGTATTGAAAGTATACTCGTTTGCTATTCATCTGTTGAAAGCGAAAACATTGAGTATAATTGTTGGCCCAATCTGATAGAAGATTTTAACGTCACGACCTAACGATGAGGAAATAGATTCAAATCTAAATTTCGAAGCGTAGTGTGAAGCCTACTGTAATGAATAACAGGCTACCAACGAGTAACCACAGTGTTGAATATTATTCCAAAAACTAAGTCGTAGTATAATTATTCTGAAAGAACTAATTTTAAGCCTTACATAAACGCTACCATGAAACAATGGCTGATGTATTACAATAATCCTTCGTTATAGATCATCTGTACTGTTATCATATACAAACAATGAGATTCTCTGTGTCATATGTTGGCAATTATGACGTTTAAACAACATTTTTATGAATGTGGCTTCACCAGAAAAACAATTGACTTTATTAGGAAGAAGTTTATCGCGATACTACTTTGAATCAGCAACTATACACAAAATCAATCTGTTTGTCTGAAACCTTCATTGATTTTCTAAAAGTTCTTAAAATTGTGTGCTTAACCTAAATCTGCAATGATATCAATATTTGCTAATTTCTCCGTACAACAATCTATCTGGACTACCCAGTAATGCACAGAAAACTAATAAGTCCTAGCAACTTATTTTCTTCGTAGTACAGGTTGGTTATGGTTTTCTAACTATTAAAAATTCAACAGGATCCAGTGGTAAATATTTACCAATTTTACTGAAATGTATCTTATCTGATCGTGTATTAGCTATTCTGGATACCAAAATTGCGTAAATTATTTGGTTTAATAACGCATTTCTGTCACGTTTTCCGACAACAAAACTTGTAATACTTCACGTGTAAGCGATATTGTTGATCATGCAAGTAATTGTCGTATTAATTCACCAAACAACTTAAACTTCATACACTGATCAAAGTATATTGCTGTTATCTGAAATATTAATATTGTGAAATAATCAACTTTGCGGAATGTTGTGAAACTTGATTACGTGCTAAATTTTATTTGAACCTTTTTTTTAAATGTCGCTATTAAGACCAGTACGAAACTTGGACACCCTGTATATTTAATTATGTCTTTTTGTTTCAAGGAATATTTTAATTATGCCGAATATCCACCCTATAGGTGCATGTGTGTATGAAGTTGTTTTTCAACTTAAGAATTTTACGATGTTGTTAGGCATTCGAAAACAGAAATAACTGGAACTTTAAGATCCTTTTATTATCTAAAAATACTTTGCTATTACTGAATACTTTTGCTTTCATTCATAACGTTTTAGTTTCTTGTTCATTAGAATATACACCCTATCGGTGATATGCTGGCAATTATCGTAAGAAATCAATTCTGACCGTTTGTTAGTTATTTCTTCATCATGCTTCTTTAATGCCCAACCATCACAGTTTGTTTTTCATAAGATTACACTTGTTTTACTATTGTTTGTCCTTGTTCTCAATTCTTATTAAGGTTTAGAAATTTAGTGCTATCAATTTTACTCCTTGAATCAGTTAATTTTGAGGCTTTCAAGCCAATCCATTACTATACTAATTTGTAATCCCCAATCTCTATATTCTTTATATAGTTTCCTTGCCATACATTCTATATTGTAAGAATCTGGGGCTAATATCACTTGATCATCGGCAAAAAAGTTAGATAATGCTATTTCTATATATGCAGTAAATAAAATGGGCTATAACCACTTTGTATTTCGTACTTGATAAGATTAGAAAGTTTCTTTCGTTTAAAGATAAAACTTGTCTAAAATTTTTATGTGTGTTATTTACGTCTAGAGTGTCAAGGGCTGCCCAAAGTTTTTTTCTCGGTATTGACTCATACGCTTTTCAATGGTTTCAATTCAACTTTTGCTCGTTTTGTTAAGCATAAAGATACTTGTTTAGTATGACATGTTGATCACAGACGAGAACAGGTGTGAAGCCACTCTGGATCTTCTCAATTTTCTACAATCTACTTCTCTAATTTTCCTTTGTAGAATTCCCATCAAACAGGTCTTGCTACAAGGATGTTGATAACTCGAGATCTATGTAAAGCTGAGATACCTTTTGCATCAGCTTCTTGAAACAAGACACTATTTAATGCCCAACTTCATTCTTTAGTATGTTATGGTAATAATTACTTTATTGACTAATCGTGTAATTCCGTTTGAGTAGTGGCATTCTCCACTTTTAAGAAATTCTGCAGGAATATTCCAGCCAGGAATTCGTCGCATTTTTATTCTTGAAAGATTCTTACCTCTGTTACTGATTCTGTTTCATATCTTCGTTATCTGTCACAGTTATGGTTCAATCGATGAATTGCTGCTGTCAATTGCTTTTAGTAACTTATTATAGTGGCTACCCATTCTTCACTTTAAATTAGTTGCCTATTTTGCTTCGTGTTTACTTTTATTCTTCTGTTTTCAAAACTTCAACGGATCTGGATACTACCACCTTATGATGAACATTTCTTACTTGGCATTGTTTTAGATACCCAGAACTAAATTATTTGTTTAATAAGCAATTTTGTACGTTCTTACCAACTTATTCTTGTTTTCGATACTCTCTTGATCATCAATTAATTGTCGTAGTTAACTTAACACATCTTCTAATTTGAATAGACAAATATTTTCCTGATTTGAATACTTCATCATTCTGTGATAAATAATCTTTGCAATTAGCTTGTTTGGTGCAAATTTGTATTTGTTCCATTTCTTTAGTCGCTATTACATGACAGCTATTCAAACTTCATTCATATTCGTACTCTATGTTTTGAACAGGATTTTTATTAGCCGAATATCTTCCTATAGTCTTGTTATGAAATTGTTTAATAGAACTCGGTTGCCTAGCATCGTAAGAAATAATGACCTTTACCTTTCTTTCTATTTTCTAGTACTGTATCGTTGTTGCTTTCACATTTTCGTTTATGATTTCTTGCATTAAGGAATATACCTTTCGCCATATATCGATAGTGGTCAGAAACCACAATTCTAGCGTTTACTTCGCTATCTTTAATCGACACCTACAGGCATAAGTTAACTTTTCTATGTATTTTGCTCTTCTAGATCAAAATGTAGTGCATATAATGATTCTCTTGAATCATTTTATGCGCTTTCCCACACTGATATCTAATTGTAATCCGCAATCTTATTTTCTTGTATAAGCTGATTAATTTTCTTGTAAGAATTGGGTCTAAATCCGTTGATCATTCCAATTGATAATGCATTTCTAATTGTATTGGGACATACCCTATCGTCATTGATTCTGTTTAAAAGTTCGTCACTTTTGAGATAAAATCTCTGTAATAATTTGTAGGTGATTGTTATTTGTCAAGTATATTGCTCTAAAGTTTATAAAATTCATCTTTGACTATAGTTTTGCATGGAGTATCTGTATTCCTGTTATTTTCAGTGCTTGTTGTCATATGAACATTAATGTCTAAAGACACAGTGAAACTCTGGTCTTTAATTTAAATTCTTTGTAATATTCCTTTTAGTGTTCCCCATAGACATGTGTAATGAGCTTTGTTCTTCCTTTAACATCCTAGATCCTTGACTTATTCTTAAATAACTGACACTTTTAAGACAACTTTTTCTTTGCGTATGGTTTTCTAATGATATTTTTGACTAATGTGATTCTTGTAAGGCTTTATTTTAAGTATTCAGGAATTATTGCCGTAGAAGGAGGCTTCTATGCTTGAAACATTCTCCGTTAGTTATTTCTGTTTTCTTCTTACTGTCACATATAGGCATAATTTAGCGTACTTCTTAGGGTCTTATTAAGTGTGCTACCTTCTCATTTTATTAGTTGGATAAATGTTGAGTGTTAATTTTACAATTATTCTTAACGTTTCCAAACTTCAACGGTATCGAACCCCATCCTATTACTTTTATACTTGCATGGAATCAGATGTGTAATCTGGTTATATTTTCTGGTACGTTAGAACTATTCTTGTTCGTATATCCTTCATAATCTTCAGTCACTGTCTACTTAATTATTTCTATAAAACTAATTTTTTTCTTTATAATTACAGTTAATCGTAACTGACCAAATGTTTGTATTCTCGGTCATTCCCTCATGCTTTTACTGAGCTATTCTCAACTTTTCTTTTTGTTCTATGTTTTGTAGTTTTTAATAGTTCTCGTACACGTCAGGTATTAAATTGTTTAATTCTTCTACATTATATACTTATTTTCTATTTCAGAAAGGTAGTGTGGTGTTTTTCCAATTTATGTAGCCTAGATTACGTTTTGAAAAACGGAATATAACCTTTGTCATAATAGATGTGGTGAAAAATTAGACTTCGTATATACAGTGCTAGGGTTTATTCTTAAGTATTTGCCAGAATATGCTCAGCATAGATGGCATTTTATGTTCAATGATTCTTCCCTGTTCTATTATGTCTTTGTATTGCACATTTATCTAGGATATCTGTACATAACATCCGTTATCTTTGAATTAATTATAGGGACATACATCGTTTCAGTTTTAAATTACTTTTCAAAATTCTGCTATGAAATGTAGCTTAACTTTTCATTATTCTCTAAATTTATAAATTCAAATTGGATCGATATCGATCCATTAACTTTCATATTATAATGTTAATAGCAACAGTTAATAATTCTTTAGAATATTAAATCTTGATTGCCTTTTCTAGTTTGTATTCGCGTAATGATTGTATCAGTCTGTTCTTGATTCCAACTCTATAAAGACAAATTCTTTTCACTTTATAACTTACTATTTTTTCATGGTTACCATAATGTAATTTTAAGATGGATTTCTTGCTAAAGCTGCATTTTAAGTATTAAAAATTTTGTAAAAGTTACTAAGACTTGAACTATATTTTATGTTAGTTCTTTCTGTTATACAAAATTGTTACATTGTTGGCAGCAGTTTATTATACTTCACTCTTCATTAGGATAAAGTAGAGATGGAATTTATACATTATGTCCTACTATAATAAGATATAACTATGGATAGCAAAGTCAAACCATCTTTACATTTTGATCAACTCACGTTGTTATATACAGTAGTGGTGTAGTTAAGTAGCATTAGCAATTGGTTCGTATTCTTCAATAATTACGTATTCTACATATTACTAGTGGACAAAACATAAACCTTTTCTTCTTTTGATTTATTAAATTCACAAGATGTGTTGTAGACACGTGCGAAACCCTCATGAGAGAGGTGGTTCAATGTATATTGTTTAATGATTTTGTTTTAAGTTCTCGAGCAGTCAAACGTATTCCGTTATATTTTATTCTTAATGAACACGTATTTCTCAGAAAATTCAAAATCTGTACAAGTAGTCAGTTGTTTCATAGATTGAAGCCGAGCGAATATTGAAATTTTTCGTATAGCACCATGCTGTTTTATTCTTAACTGGCACCTTTACTCGATGGCTATTTATCGAAACCTGTTTTTGCTATGTATTAAGCGGATTATCTGTACACTGTGACTTAGTACAATATATTTTTGAATGTAGTATACAAGATGAACTACTCGTTTAGTTTATAAAATATTTTCAATCTTTAAAAATTGAAAACAGCAATTCATTTTTACTTTTATTAAAAAAGAGAATGGAATCAATTAAATATTAAAAATAGGTTAGCGACCCTATTTTATCATCATCAACATTGGCTGTACAGGCTGTACATGGATAGTTAGAGCCTTTGATATTCTTATAAAGACTAAATTTTTGCAAGTATTCCTTTTGTTTACTTGCAAAAATAAAATAGCATAGATATTACACAGATACATATAGCAATAACTATGGCATGATTTATGTTAGCGTCTTTCTGTTTACAAGTTGTACAGTTATGGGATTTAATTTTATTTTATAATATAACACAAAGAATTGGTATACTTTATTCCACAAGTACAGTTATAATAGATGCAAAGAAGTATTCGAAATAATTTCAAAAGTTTTATATAAGCTGTTACGTAAAGCATGCTAATGATCTATATCATTAATTGTAACGTAATTTACAGTGCACATTAAATCAATACATTTGTCACATAATGTGTTTTTTAATTCATTTAAGATTGTTGGTCGATTTAACCTATGACTTTCAATGATATCAGCAAATAGTTACTATGTAAAAACTTGCAGCATGACACATGTATATATTTGGCTATGCAATCCGCATTTCATCCTAATCGTCCATGAGTTCATTGTTTTCTGGCCGACGGATATTACAGTTTTTTGTATAGCACTGTTTTTGTCTACTTTACTGATGGGTTTATTCAGTCCAGAAACTCATTTTAGCTATTAAGAAATGCGTAGCCAGCTATGAATATGTTTATGTAGTGATACAAATAACTGAATTTGGGCTTAACATTTACATATTTTAACTTAACAATTGACCAAAACTATTCCAAAGTAGTTCTGGACAAATAATGTTGCACCACTCATTTTTCATACATTATTCTATAATTGGCTGTCCAGTGTCATGACAATAGAGCCTTCGAATGTGCTTAATATTTTAACGATATTGCAGTGCGACTCGGAAATACTTCTCATAGTTTTTTTCATACATTCATTAGCATTTTGTGGCGTTCAACCTTGAGTGTGGTTCTATATCTATTTCTGTATATGAAACGCATTCCATTTTGGCCCATGCAATAGACTTTCGAAACCTCAAATATGTGAGTCATATCGGCCTCTGACTATTACATTTGTAATAGAACTTCTATGACATACAGGTTTGCAAAACTTGTTCGGTTTCCGATCGTGCCGTAGCATGAACCTTTTATGTATGCAGAAAACAATTTGTACATGAAAAAATTGTCAAATTGAAAATATTGTTTGACTATGGCAAGCATCTTTTCACTACTGATTTTGATACATTAATGGCCGATTCCAGTTTCCTTTGATTTGTGCTAACTCATGGGTTCTATTGCAAGCGGCACTTCAACTCCATTTTACAGATAATCGTACCGAATAAATGGCATTTACAGCTGAATCAACTCGAGATCGGTTTCTTTACTTATTTAACTTGCACATGCAGACACAAAGCAATAAGGCACCATTTTCTGCTCATTCGATAATGACAATGTCGTTAAATCAAAAATGTCAAATGTGTTAATATAACATTTTCATGCATGACATGCAAAATTGTTACGTTTAGCTTCGAAAACCTTTACACTTTTGATAGAGTTCTACGTGTATGTGTACAACATTGCAATTGAATTATCAGTTTTATGCATATGGTTCTGAACCTGATTTGATCAACAGCTCTGCCTATTCATTTACAGTTTTATCTTCTTCATAGGGACAACCACTGTCAGTTTGAGCTCCTGATCGTACCGACAAAATATTTCTCAAAGAATTCAACATTCTCTACTGTGAAGTAAAAGTGCCAAAGTACTATTCTGGCAATTTTTACAGAATAATAAGCCAAACCAACACTTATTTCACTCCATGCATAAATTAAATTTGTACAATAGTCGTCGAACAAACCCTCTAACCATGATGTTCTTTATACATTTGCGGTGCGAAATACTTCATTGCTCTTTGACTTTTGAGAACATGTGCAAATTGTAAAAATTTCATTCCATGACATCAAATGGTATGATAAGCTCGTAAAACCTCTGCCTTTTTGCAAGGTTTCTTGTCAGCTCAACATACATGTTCGTTTTATGGTCTGAACCTTTTCAAAAGTTCAACTATATTGACATGTTTTATTTTCTTCCATAGCATTTCATAGACAGTCCTACCAGACAAAATAGTTCCACTTAACTGTCCTACTCTGGTAGGTAAATACACAGCATTACTTCTCGAAGCATATTTAGAAAATGTCTTGCAATCCAAAACTGTATATCCTACTTAAAATTTCACATGGCGACAAATCCCTCTGCTATTTCTTTAAGCTGTCTAATTCTTTCTTGATTTGAAATGATGTAAAAATTTCATCAGACATTCAAATTGGAGTTGCTTAAAACTCTGCTTTTACACAGTTTCTTCTCAGAATCATCGTACGCTTTTCATGGTCTGAATGTTCAAAAGTCGCTAACATTTTATTTTCTTCCTGTCCTACACTCAATAACATTCTGTTTGAAGCGCCATTGTGGACAGGAATAATTCACAGACTTCATTTCTCAAAGCATTGTAGTAAAACTGCATAATAATAATTCTAGGCGATTGTTTTCAAAATCCTGCTATTTACAAAGACTTATTTCTCAAATTCTTATAAAAATTTTAAAGTTTGGCACTCTAATATTGCTTTACACTTAATTCTAGTCATACCTTGGGTGAATGAAATTTGAAAAATCCGACATCCTAACATTAACAATATTGCTGTTTTGTCTAAGATTGCCAGGTAACACAACAACTTCATACAGATTCTAAACCAACATAAATTTAGTGGTGTTTTAAAACCGTTATAGACTTATTTTCTCCTAAATTTATAATAAAAATTATAATGTAATGAGTTTGCATATATAAACAGCATACAATTTGTAAAATGGGTAAAAAAGATTGAAAAATGTCGTACATATTAAAAATATTTCTGATTTCAATTACCAAACAAGTATCTACTAAAACTACCAAATATTTTGTTATCTGCCTGTATTTACCTACATTGCATAAAACTTGTTAATGTAATCAGTTTTTACACCAGACAATGCTAAATGTTAAACACAAGATAGCAAATGTGAAATACATATGCTGTATGACAAGTTTACAGTGAAATACGATATTTCATGTACTTTTACCATAGTTGCAAACGAACATCTTAAAATTAACGGTGTTAAACCACAGTTGAATCTATTTGTCTATTTATACAACTATATAAGTACTTTGATATTAAAACAATAATTAACGGAAAAATAATATTTGTATTAAAACTATATAATAATTTAAAAAACATAATATAACAAAGTTGCTTTATTGCAGGCTCACATTCCATTAATAGAAGTAATTATATTTAGAAATTCACCAGTTTTACATACATAAAGACAAAATTTACATCGATTGGGGCTTGAATCTCGATAACGCAGTTGGTAAGCGCGGTACCCTAGGAAAGTACAGGTCGTAGGTTCAAATCCTACTCGAGGTGAACCTTTTATTTATTTATTTAATAAAATTAAGAGTAATAACTAAATTAGGTATATATATATATATATATATATATATATATACAGTGTGCGGCATTAGTACGATATATCCGTTATTAAAGGAGATACCAAAAAAAGTTATTTACAAAAATTATAGGCAACTTCAAACTTCACATTGTAAAATTATTTTCGTATTTACAGGGTGTGACATATTACCAGGGTGAATCAAACATACTTTTTTTTAATGGGACACCCTATAACATTATTTCAAGTTTAGATTAAGCTCATCTCCCCAATAATTCCAATGTAGGGTTTCATTACCTTATACAGGGCACTTCCAAAGTTATGGTCGATTGTACACGAAAATCATTCCCATTTTTTTTTATTTTCAATTTAATAACAGAAAGAGATCTTTTTTTTAATTTCTATTATAACATAAAAGTGTGACAAATTATTATAAAACATTAAAAAAACATCGGTTATTAAGACAAAATTCTTATAACATTAATCATGGCTAACTTGTCTGCTAATTTCATCGATCGATTGATCAGCGTCTTGATGACAGATTTGAGTTGACTTGGATGATGGTGCGATTTGGCGTTGATGTATCTATCCGTGTGCGTAGGTCTCCTGTAGACCGTGTGGCCTAGTCGTCCGTCTTCATTCTTCTTAACTGGCACGTCCAGCAACGCTAACTGATCATTTTGTTCTATTTCCATTGTAAACTTGATATTTGTGTGCACGTTATTGAGGTGTTCCAAAAATACCCTGAGTTTTTCCTATCCATGGCTCCAGATGACAAATGTATCAGCTACATATCTCAACCATAGCGCCGGTTTATATGCTGCTGAGTGTAGTGCTTTCATAACATGCAGGTGACCGCTGATTTAAGTAACAGCAGGCTCAGGTTCAGGAATATTCTAAGGCAGACGGAGTTAAGGGCACGATTGAAGAGTCGTCATGATAATGAGAGCGTGAATGAGAAAATGAGAGGAGGAATGGTAGCGTCTGTAACAAAAGGGAAAGGCCACGTATTTCATTCCCTTCCCAAGGGGGAGGGCGGTCTACTTGAGCTTTCCAAGCTCCTTCAGCCACAGTCATGGATTCCCAGCATACATACGTACATTACGTATATATGTATGGTGGGATTAAGGATGGGTGTGATTAGGATGGGATTGGAAGGAACGGAGTTAAGGTTCTGAGGAGAGAAATACTACCCCAGTATTCGCCTAAATAGCCGCACATGGTGTATGTATACACAGTGACTATGCCGCTACATATGTGAACCCCCCGAAAAAACCTTATGCAGGGTAGATTGTAACGGGAACTGAACCCATTACCTGCCCAATTCTAAGCGTCTCGCAGTTCTATTGAAATCCGCGGAAGGCGAGAACGGCTTCTAGTGATGACGCTAATTCAGAGATTGGTTGGCGGCCCAGTAGTGGGACTGTAGGGGATTCTGGCTCTTTACATTATTAACTGGAATCTTTCAACAGACACCGTACGACATTTTTTCATTATTTCACAAGCGTATTACTCACTATAATTGTTAGGGTAATCGTCACTGTTGCTAGAATTTTGTTATTCTGACGCTAATAAATTTGTTTATGCATTTCGCTAATTGCAAAATAATTTTGAATTTATTAAATTTCAGAAACTTTAGTGGTATACCAGGTAAACTTTCACGATTTAAACGTATAATTACAAAATACTTATCTTTTTCGTTTTGTTTTTGTGGATTATACAAAATTATACGCTTCGATAACAATTACAGTTGTTATAGTTGTAGTCATGATAGATTTAAAAAATCAAGTAAATTTATAAAATATGAAAACGCAATAAATAACCCTACTATAACAAGTAGAGGCTTGCGTTTGAAAGCCTGCTATTTAATATTGTTTTATTGTAGTAACGATGAATAAGTGGATTTTTTGCAGATTGAGTATTCTTAAACCGTCTTGAGAGTGATATTCCAAAACACCCTTGAACAGACGAAGGTTAACTATTTATCGTAGAGGAGTTTTTCATGCTTTCAAAGAAATGGACGCGTTATTGGTTATTTCCATATGTAACTGAAACCGTGTTTTGCTTTCTCATATACGTACATATAAAGAGAAAGCTATGTAATCGGTTGTAATTTTCAAACACCTTTTTTTTACATATGTCGAGGTTTTGTGGCAACAAAACGAAAAACATATTTCGTGTCTGTTTGTGTGAACGTACGCGATATCTTTGCATTATTAAATTATCGTTAAAAAAGCCATTTTTAGAAAAAAAATTTCCAGTCGGTGTGTCTCTGTGTGTGTGTGGGTTATATTTTGAACCATAATGCTATCGATATGAAATTTGGTACAAAAATTCTTTGCCATAAATTCTAGGACAAGTTCGTTGAGCAAAATCCAACCTGTGGCGGGGCATTTTTAGAGGAGCAGAATACTAAAAAAATGCATTGCTTCAAATTTTGAAAAGTTGCATAATTAAAATAACGAACTAATACTTTTTTATATAATTTCAAAATAAAAAAATATATAATAACCAGTGGCGCACCGTTTTTAGGGTGCACAATTGTGCGTTTTTGAATTTATCACCGATTTTTTTGAAAATTGAGCAAGGGGTTTTTTTTAAGAAAGTGTAAATCATTTGTCAAAATTAAAAAATTAAAAATGGCGGATCAAAAATGGGGATTATCGTATTTAAAATCCGATATGACTAAAATTCAAGTATTGTGGGCTAATGACCAATTTTGCAACTTTGTTAATTTGTAAAACGGTATCCAAATAAAAAAATTTTTAAAACTGCCAGTGGCGCACCGTTTTTAGGGTGCAAAATTTTTTGAAAGTCGGGTATTGGGGGTTTTAAGATCGCTAGGAATAAATCATTTGTCAAAATTAAAAATTCAAAATGGCGGATCAAAAATGGGGAATTATCGTGTTTAAAAACCGATATGACTCAAATTCAGGTATTGTGGGCTTTTTATTTACATACATGAGAAAGCATAATGGCAGATAATTTGGCAGCGGTTTTTAAGTAAAACCGATTAAACATTAAAATTAAAAATAAAAAGAGTTTTCCTCTTAATAATTTAATATAATACATACTGTATATGTTTTCTGGAATTTTATTAAATTCGAGAATCATTCACACTAAAGTTCTTTTTATCATTGATACACAATTTCTACAACCTACGAAAAATTGAACTTTAGGTAATTTTAAACACACATCTTGCACGATTTTTACTTTTTCAATTTCTAGACAATTTTACTCTATGTTTTTTAGCATCTGTCCCAATTATGGAAATCGGTCCTCAAAATTTAACAGTACTCGATGGAAAGGATGCCACCATATCATGCCGTGCTGTCGGTGCTCCAACACCCAATTCTACTTGGATTTACAACGGTAAATTTTCTTAACGGTCTTAATGAATGTGCTTCAGTTTGTGTAATTTTAATCAATTGTAAAATGCATGCCTACTAATTTACTTGCAGAACAAAACGAAGTTGAGTTATCTGGAAGAGTGCAAACTCTTGATACAGGCGATTTATTAATTGCCGCTGTTCGTGAAACTGATCATGGGTTATACACTTGCATTAGAGCTAACGAAGCTGGTGTTGTAAAAGGCTCCGCTTATTTAACTGTTTTAGGTAAGTATGCATAAGCTTGTTAATTGTCTACGTTCAATCAACAGAAGCTCAGAATTTTATTAAACGCAAATGTGCTTTCAGTGAGAACACAGATTATTCAACCGCCAGTCGACACACGCGTTCTTCTTGGACATACTGCAACTTTACAATGTAAAGTATCTTCAGATCCGACCGTGCCATACCAGCTCGATTGGTTTCACGAGAAACAGTAAGTAATAGCTATACTTTCTCGAAAATAAAAATAATCGAATTTTCTTAAAGAGTAATTCAACCGGGATCAAGCCAACGTTTTAATGTACTATTTGATGGCACGTTAGAAATTGAAGCAGTTCGAGCTGCCGATGTAGGAGTGTACACGTGTTCTGTTAAATCTCCTGGTGGAAATGAAACTAGAACTGCACGGTTGAGTGTTATTGAATTACCTTTTGCACCGATTAATGTAAAAGCCACTAAACTTGATACAGCTACTCAAAGAGCTGTTAATGTTAGTTGGACGCCAGGTTTTGATGGAAATAGTCCTATTTTGAAATATATTGTGCAAAAGCGGGAATTGCCAGAATTGGGTTTGTTAAATACATTCGTAAGAATTCACATTATTTTTGTGTTTAAATTTGTGACGTTTGAAATATTTACGTACGTATTTAATGATGCTCAAATATTTTTAAGCACAAAAATAATGGATTTATGCATGAGCATGTTCAAACAATTTTCTTTAATTTTTATGTTGGGAGTTTTATTATTAACATTAACTTCTCTATTTACTTGCGACTTTACTGTAGTTGAAATTATGAGAGAATTTCGATATCGGATTAGCGCTTTTATTCAATCACTACGGTCGATCATGCAACTTTGTCGTTTTTACACATGTTATATGACGAAGATGGAAAGAAATTTGTTGTGTATAACCTACACGTACGTTAAAACGTAGGTTCAATCTAAGTACATGCGTTAGAAGAAGATGCAAATATGCGTCGGCATGTCTATACATAAATGGCAACTTTCGACTTAAAATCATCTATACAGCGGTACTTCAAATTTTTTTTACTTATATCGTTTTTAAAATATTACAAACTTAACTAAATCAAATTGAATAATTCTCATTTATTTAAAATCTGCGTAAATAAATTCATTATGATAATATAAACAATTAAGTTCCTAAAAGTACATAAACAATTAAAAAACAACTACTGATGAGCCCGAATACCTCCATAAAATATTAATATACAATTTATATAAAATTGTTTTACTATCTATGTGCTTACGGTTTATTCCTTAATTCGGAACCTTCAACCTTAAATTTTAAATTAAATTTTTTTACAAATTGACAATTATTATTTTCAGTTATTTATGTAACTTTTAACTATAATTGTTCACAGAAAAAAAGAATTCTAGTTAAGAAAATTCTGGCATACATGTCATATACAATATCTCTTATTGTGTGTTTTAATCCTTCGGGCATATCTTCATTTTGAATTTTGTACGTGATCCCTTAATTGTTTTTGGTAATCAATTGCCTGTCCGTTTGCTCAAAACGATCTTTATAATTGTTTTATCACAAACTTTTAAAGCACTGGATGTTCTTTGGAACACTGCATCAACACCTAATTTGCTCCTGGGAACTCACTGTAGAAGTTTGTCGGTGATTTTCTGGGACATCCGGTTTTATGCATATATATATATATATATATATATATATATATATATACAGTGCGTTCAATATAATCGGACGCACTCAATAACTCTTTTGTATTGCGTTTCACAAGAAAGTGTTTAAATAGTCTTTATTCATTTACAAATACTCTATTAAGTGCTTGGTTTAGATATTTTTAAGCTTCCGGTTTGACCGGAAGCGCACATAATTTTATTTTTAAATCACTGTATATATATATATATATATATATATATATATATATATATATTTGCATTTTTGCATTGCTTATTTTTTTCTCAATACATACGTATAAAATTCTTATAGGGTTTTATAAAAAAATTAGAGAAAATGCCATCGAAGGTTTTCCAATTTTATTATACGATTAGAAGAATCAAACAGCGTACGTCAACAAAATCGCATAGCAATTGTTTTTTCGTTTATTGCAATTGACAATCAGATAAAAGTTCAATTTGATTTCAATCGAAATAATTGTTTAAAATGAATAACAGTGAAAAAGTTGACCTGTTGTGAATTTTCGGTGAATGTAAACGTAATTCTCGACGAGCGGTAGAATTATACGCACGAAGATATCCCAATAGATACCATCCTTCCGAAAGTTACATACGAAAAATTGAACAATCGCTTAGAATGCGTGGAAGATTACCAGGAGTAAATTATCAGAATTTAGAACAACAAAGAAATGTTTTGACCGAAGATATTGAAGTACAAATATTGGGTTATTTTAGAGTAACTCCACGATCATCTATTAGACATGTAGCGCAAGAAGTAGGTGTATCAGTTGGCTCAATTCACAGGACATTAAAAAATTCAAAATGCTGCCGTATAAAGTCGATTTGGTTCAACACTTGCGGCCTCAATACTCTGATCGGAGATTAACTTTGATTGCATGGATAGTTGAGCAATATGATCACAATCCATTATTTTATGGACAGATTAATCCAAGTTTACAAATAATGGAGTTATTAATAAACTAGCCACCAAGCCGTATGGGGTACTAATGTTTGATGCGGTTTAATTGGAAACCAATTACTAGGGCTTATTTCTATGATGGTAATCTAAACGCCAATAGGTATCTTGAATTTTTAGATAACGTGCTACCAACAATGTTCGATGAGTTTCCTCTGCTTCTGCGACAACAATTGTATTTCCAGCAAGATGGAGCTCCAGCTCACAACGCGTTGATAGTAAAAGAATATCTTAACCAAACGTTCAATGAACGATGCATAGGAACTAACGGCCCTGTAGAATGGCCTGCGAGATCACCGGATCTTACACCGTTAGACTTTTTCTTGTGGGGTCATTTAAAACAGTGGTGTATGCCGATCCATCTTTAAATGTTATAGACTTAAAGAATAAAATTACATCTGCATGTGTTAATTTAACTACGCAGAAAATCAAAAAGCAACTAACCATGAACTCAGGCGACGATTAAAAGCATGTCTAGAACAGAATGGTGGCAACTTTGAACAATTTATTCGCTAATTATAACTGATTTTGTTTAATTTTTCTAATCATATAATAAAATTGAAAAACTTTCGATGGCATTTTCTCTAATTTTTTTATAAAACCCTATAAGAATTTTATACGTATATATTGATAAAAAATAGGCAATGCAAAATGCAAAATATATATATATATATATATATATATATATATATATATATATATACAGTGTGATTTAAAAATAATTATGTGCGCTTCCGGTCAAACCGGAAGCTTAAAACATTATCTAAACCAAGCACTTAATGGAGTATTTGTAAATGAATAAAAACTATTTAAACACTTTCTTGTGAAACGCAATACAAAAGAATTATTGAGTGCGTCCGATTATATTGAACGCACTGTATATACTATATATATATATATATATATATATATATATATATATATATATATATATATGCCAAAGTTATCTCTTTCTCGGCAGAAGTATTCGTAAACATTAAAAATTAACTCCCGACAACGTTCATTTAAAAACTTTCCGGGCATTTTAAATTTTATTTATGTACAAAAATGACCTAAACGAATTATAACTTATAGAAAACTAAAGAAAATTTATCTTCTTCGTTTAATTTATACTATTCCTAATTACCAATTGCATGAATTTAAAGAAAGAGAAAGTTGTAATACAAATCGCACCTATACCCTAAAATGTCTGTACAAAATACTAGGACAAATTCCTGAGACTAAAATATGAGGATCTAGCCCAATTTACCTTAGTCCAAAAGTTGATAGTTCCGAAATACAGGGTGTTAAAGTTATTATTTTTGTAAACTATGTTTTAAATATCTATGCTATTAATAACAGGATTTGCATGAAATTTGGTACCTAGAGGTTTCTATGATGAGAAATCCAGATTTGATCAAGTTTTGATGTATCTATCAGATGGCGGCACCAGCAGCCCTTTGTCTACAGTTAATGCTCCATAACTTTTTTTTGCCTCGGTATATCAAATTTCTAGTCAGAAATTCTTATTGCCTGATATGTTTTCCTCATTGCGTACTAAAATTCATCATAGCCCTCCTTCACACTTTATCCAGGCTTAGGACCGGTCCAAGAAGTTTGGAGCCTGTTTAAGGACTAACCGACCAACAACAACATAAGAATGTAAGAATGAACTGCCTAAGAACAAGAGGAGTAGCATACAAAGTCAATAACAAACGACCAAAACAGCAAATTTTTATTAAATTATAAATTGTTCAATTAAACTATAAGTAAATGTTGAAAGTGACCCCCGTTTTTATATACACAAAGATTAATCCTACGGAGAAAATTAAACTGCACCATATCCACATCTCTGCATCTAACCGTAAAATATTTACTGTTCTCTTAAAGTTCTGTTAACCGTATCCTTAGAAACGCCAAGTTCCAAACCAATGCGTCTGGTGCGATTTCCGGCGATTTGTCAGACTGAATTGTTTGGTAATACTCTTTTGTAACTAATGACAGTACTTAATACTCTTTAGTCGTTACTACGATGAATTTTAGTACGCAAGGAAACATTTCATGTTGGTGCCCTCTGGAAGATACATCAAAACTATGATCAAATCTGAATTTTTCATCATAGAAAACCTCTAGGTACAAATCCTTTTATTATTATTACATAGATATTTAGAAAAGAGTTAAAAAAGAATAGTAACCGACACCCTGTATTTCGGAAACTATCAACTTTTGGGCTATAGTAAATTGGGCTAGATCCACATATTTTAGTCTCAGGAATTTGTCCTAGTATTTTGTATAGACCTTTTAGAGACACCCTGTATATTCCAATAATCTTAATTGCCGTAGAAATTTAATTGGTTTTTTAATTGTTTAGGTACTTTTACGAACTTGAAAGGTTTTATCGTAATAATGAAAGTATTTATGCATATTTTAAAATTAAACTTTGTGAAATAAAGTTCGTCTTTGTTGTGTAAAATTGAAATTTGAACGCTTTTCGAAACCAAAAAAAAAACCTTCGAATTTCAATTTTCTTAATTGGAATTCTTTTTGTGTGTACTATTAGAGTTAAAAGTAAAAAAATAACTGAAAATAATAATTTTAAATTTGTAAAATATATCATAATTTAAAATTTAAGCGGCTTATTGAAGGTTCCGAATTAAGGAATAAATCGTAAGTAAAACGATTTTATATAAATTGTATACACATTCGCGGACACCGCGGGTTTTAAGGTGGTTGCCAAAAGGCCACTACCATATTTTTGTAATCTTTAAAGATAGATTATTGAAATAAGTTGCTAAGGGTTTGTTGTTACATTTTACGATGTTTTTTTAGAAAAAAAACAAACGCGGCTAATACCGCTTTGTCCCTGCAGATGACGTATTTGTAGTACAAGGGACAAAGCGGCACATGCCGCATAGTGAATTGTTCAAATATCCACTACATAAATGGTTTTCAAATACAAGTAAGTAATCTTACTATCTATTTATATGGTATAATTCAAAGCAGGGTACAATATAAAGTGGAGGTTGATCGGGACATGTTTTGCACATATACTTGGTTTCCTTGCGTTTCTTTTGTTTTAAGCACTCCTTGCACCTTATATGAAAGGATTTCTGCGGATCCTTTCGATTAAGAATATCACCTGGAAAATGCATATCCGGAAAAAAACGTTGCTCTCTCTCTGTTCGTTTGCGCTTCCCACCATGCAAAGGTCCATCATGCATTAGTTTTCTCCCATCATTCAATTCGTGCTCTATGCTAAGTAAATCTCGAATTAGTTGGTCCCTATATTTTAGAATAGTTAATTTTCTGTCATACGTAACGTTTAGCAAGTGAAACATCACCTTTTTGTACCACCTAATGGATTTACGGGGAGACGAATAGTAACTGGTCATCTGATCACAACGATCTACTCCTGACATAAAATCGTTGTACCTCGCAACCTCTATAGGCTTTATTTTCATTTGTCCAAATCTGTTAGGGACATTTATTAGCTCTGGTTGATATTTTGTTGTTATACAAACTACGTCTCGCTTATCATGCCACTTTGAAACATAAACGCTACCTTTTCGTTGCCATTTATATTGGCCCTTTCTTAGTTTCGTGCTTATGAAAGCATTCGGATTACCTAACCTGTTAAACCGGAGAGTACCAGTAGTATGGGTTTTTCTGCTGAGAAGTTCCTTAGAAAGACTGACACTATTATAAAAATTGACCATTACTACGTGATGGCCACGGTCTAAGTAGGGCTCCATCAAAGAAAATACCACTGCTTCTGCCTTCTTTTGTCCTTTGTGTACAGGGCCATCTTCAGAGCGGCCCTTGTAAATTTTCATGTTCAAAACAAAGCCATCTGTTGTACAAAGCTCGTAGAATTTAATACCGTATCTAGCTCTTTTGTTTTTAATATATAGCCTAAAACTAAGGCGCCCACAAAAAAGTAAAGGTGCATTATCTAGTGACTACTGCTCCGGTGCATAGTAGCTATTTTGAAAATTTAGCAACTTGTTTAGTAACGGGCTTACTTTATTCAATTTGTCCATGGGATCAATTTCCTGGCCATATGAGCACAAAAAACGCCGCAAAAGTTCTTCGTATCTCCTGCCTGATAATGTATAGTGGAACACTGGAGAGTAATATAAAGGATCCATACTAAAGATTTTTCTTATAGAAAGAAATTTTATCTGAACTTGAAGAATACTTATTCCAAAAAATTGCTTTAGCTCCTGTATTGAAATCGACTTTATATTGGAATATCTGCAAAATTTTCTTTTGGGGCGATTATTATTCTGCAAAAGAATAGCTTATGTATTCATAGAATCAAGGAACATTTGCATGATTTCGTTATCCCAAATCTTTTCAAAACACTCCATCACCGTTGGTGGTTCCCGGAGTGGTTCCCGGAAAAAGTTTATACGAATACCACAACTTGTTTCGTCAAACTCAAAATTAGGAATATCCAAAGTTAAATCGCACCATTCTTCTTGATTGTCTTCTCCTTGAGCAACTGCTTCATGCTCAGAAGAGTGGGCCTCATCGAATGAACGTGAAATGTAATCTTCATCTTCATATGTTGCATCTGCCAGGTCATCATCGCTGCTAAATGGATCGGAACTGGAATGATCACTTTCGCCTGTGCTTACCTCATCCATGAGTCGGACATATCTCTTTTCTTCTTTTGGATTCATTTTCTGTAAAGAGGAAGTCCGTTTTTCACTTACGATATACGTGAGAAAAATATTTAAATGCAATTCAACAATTTTGTCCACCCCTGTAATATATTTCTGCTTTACAATATCTATCCCATATTAGATTGACTTATTTCAAATTTTGTTTATTCTAAATCCCCACATAACAGATATAAGCAAAAAAAAATGTTTGAAATATTTTATGCATCACCCTGTATCTGTATTACAAAATGACTAAAATGTTTTGTTATCGATGCCAGAGTATTTTTTAATTATTGCAGTCACTCTTGTAATATTGTAGTACGAATCCAAAATGATACCCTGTTCTTGCTACCTAACCTCAATATGTAGGTATATATTATTTATCTTAGTTTTTTTGTTGATTTGTCTATCAAAACAATGTATAGCACAAAACTAAATATCTTACCTTCTTACGACACCACTTATACACATTGATACACAAAAACAATAACAAAAACGCAGTAAAAAGCTACAATTGTTCACATTTAAATGCATAAACATCACGTGTTTACAATTAAAATGTTAAATGAAGTAAAATTGTGTGTAAGGACACTTCACGTTATTTTTTGTTTTTTGCTGGGACAGTAGGCCTGGCTACATATTATTTTATATGTATTATTGCGCGGCATTTCGCGCTTTGGCTTCTGTGGTGTCTGAAATTTGAGCGGCATATTACGCTTTGTCCCTGCATATAGAGCGGCATATGCCGCTTTGACCGCGAATACAGGGTTTCTATAAAAGAACTCCGGGGTTTTGAGGCATAATATTTTAATGAAGAAAAAAACGTATATAAATGTTTTGTACATTATTGGAAAGGTTGCATTTTCAAGTTTTTTTTACGTATTAATACAGGCCATGGAATAGGTCCTTCTCTTCCAATCCATCTGTTGCCTAGTCGACCGTCAAGTGCCTCACGCACATGTGTACTGAAGTGTGGCGGTGCCCCATCTTGTTGGAAGTGGACTAAACTCTTCTCCACCTCAATGTCATCTAACTGAGGAAAAACATACTCCTCTAACATGTCACAATAGACATCACCATTGATATTCCTTTCAACAAAAATGAAAGGACCTATGACTCTATCATGCATAAGGCCACACCAAACATTCACTTTGGGCGTGCCACGTTCATACTCAATGAACTCATGGGGCGGCTGCGAACCCCATATTCAGCAATTATGTCTGTTTACAGTCCCGTTCACATGAAAAGTAGCTTCATCACTGAAAATAACAGTTTTTAAAAAATCATTGTTTTCTTCAATTTTGTGTAGCATAGAAACACCAAAGTCAAATCTCTTAATCTTGTCTGCCGGTTTAATGTGGTGTAACAGTTGGATCTTGTAACCAGTTAAACGAAGTCTTTTATGAATTACCTTATGAACCGTTGATCTCGGTAATCCCAACTCTAGACTGCGTCTTGTTAACGATTTCTTAGGGCTTCGAAGGCATGAAGCTCGAATTCTGTCCTCATTCACTTATGACACACGCGGCCTACCCGTTGACTTTTGTTTTAAAACACTTTCTGTTTCCTTGAAAGCACTTAACCATTGGCGAATTGTTTTGTCCGTAGGCGGATCAACACCGTAATTACGTCGAAAGTTTCTTTGTACAGTAACAACAGAATTAGTTTCTATAAGCCAAATAACGCATTGAGCTTTTTGTTGCGGCGTCGCCATAGCGCGGCAATCCAGACGGGACTGAGTCACTGACAGCCGCTACCTTGTTTCAAGATCAACGCTCCGCAGCGCTGCCAACTGTTGATTAAAACATTCCCAATTGGTATGAGTAAAACTTGATGAGCTAATCGTTTCGGAGATTAATTACATTTCTGCATCTTCTACAGTTATTAATATATGGATTTTTAAAACCCCGGAGTTCTTTTATAGAAACCCTGTATTTTATGTAGGTAGTCCGGCTCATCAAACATTGTTTTTTATTTGTTTAGGTACTTTTAAGAACTTAATTGTTTATAGTGTCATAATGAATTTATTTATGCATATTTTAAGTAAATGACAATTATTCAAATTCATTTAGTTAAGTGTGCAACATTTTAAAAAACGTATAAGTAAAAAAATTTAAAGTACCGCTGTGTCAATGATTATAAGGCAATATTTACCATTTATGTAAAGACATGCCAATGCACATTCGCATCTTATTCTAACGCATGTACCTACGTTTTAACGTAGAGTGTAGGTTTTAGTTCACCTGCGGGGTTATATACAACAAATTTATTTCGGTCTTCGTCATGTGTAAAAACGACAAAGTTCGGCCGTAGTGCTAGAATAAAAGCGCTAATCCGATATCGAAACTCTGTCATAATTTCAATTATACTAAAGTTTTAAAGGTAAAAAAGATACTTTAATTGTACACAAACCACATTGGACTTAATAATTAATAATAATAGTAGTTTCCGAAACTGGAGGTACCAACTAATAAAGTTTAATAACGGTTGAGTTGGCAAAATATGACGTATTCAGATAAACTGACCTTCAGACTTACCACCAAATGTGTTGGTTAACTTAACTCAACCTAAACCTAAACCTGGTATACATCTCAAAGACGCGCCATTTTTTGTAATTTTCAGGCGAAATCTATGGTAGTTTCTAGAACGTAGAGCACTTTAGTTATAGATCTCATTTGAAACCAAAACGAGTACATTAATGCAACACCTTATAACCTCTGTCCTGATTACTAGATTAACTCTATGTAAATATTCAATTATCTCCGCTCTCTCTGTATATAGCTACGATCCAAAATATTCATCCAACTTGTCTCTGTTATTTTAAAACTGATCCATTGTTATCTCACTGAAACGGAAACCTATCCTTTCAGAGTTTAGAAAAGGAAACCCACATATTCATCGTTTTCTATTTTTAACATGAACTCGAACGTCTTGGAAACCAATCTCGTCATCGGACTCGTATAACCTACCCAGTAATTAACCAGACATCGAATTAATTATAACGCGAAATCCGAATCGATTTCATAAAAAATACAAATGTTTTCATTTAACGTAAAATTTGTTTATTTTGAAACATTACGTGCGTTTATCATAAAATATTTCAATTATTTCCAATCATTTTGATTTATCAAGTCATTATTTTATTCCAATTAAACAAATTAAGGTTTCACCCTTTCACTAACTTCGAAAACATACTGGGAGGTTTTTATGTCAAAAATGAAAAATGACTTGATTATCCCCGTTTTTTTAAAAAACAACTGTTGCAATGGATAATGTCTAATTTATTTACAGCTGTACCAATTTATATGTTGTCTGGATAAATATTTACGAAATTAACATTTATTTATTTTTTTATTTCCTTTACTTTATAGTGGGCGATTATCCTACTTAACCTACTTACAACACGTCCATACTCGAACCTGGATTCGTACCCGGGACCAGTCTGTTGACTAACCTACTGTTCGACCCCGACCAGCTATGGTAAACTTTCACTTTACCAAGGGGCGTACATTGTAATGTTTTATATTATATTATTAACCAAAAAAATGTTTAGATACATTTACATTATAATTATTTATTTTTGTTTAAAGTATTATAATTCTTTGGCTTTAATTTTAGTTCAGTTAGACAACTCACATTACTATAATTCATTGCTTGCAACTCCTGAAAAGAGCGTTGATAACATTACTTCGGCCCTTTCTATTTATCCTACTGCTAGGCCTATGGAATGTCTAACTTTGCAGATTGTTTTTATTCGTAGGAATTATATTATTTAGAATACCTGTAAAGCTAGAATCTGGGCTAGTTATGGTTGTAGCCACTAAATAATCAAACAAATATTTTGGAACATCTTGACCAAGAGAGCTTGAACCACAATCGTACGTGGACTAAATTCTTATGATTACAAAGCTCCGTAAGATGTGGCCGGAACACCTACAGAAGGGGGGATAATTACGTGTCAGAAAATACTATTTATTTGGAGATAAATTTAAAAAAACCAAAAATAATAGTTGGTTAGTTTAGAAGCCTATTTGATTGTGATAAAATCACCTCCAAAGTAGTGAGATGTTTTTTTTTTGTCTCAGAACACTTGTTTTGGCCCAATTGCAATTAAATTTGGTCTTCATGTTCACAAATACATTCAAAACAAGCCAAAGATAAGAGGTTTGTTATATATTATATATATATATATATATATATATATATATCTATATATATTCATCTCGATGCCTTACATTAATACTTTTTTTTATATTTGATATATGAAAATAAGTAATAATAGAAGTACTTAATATTCCAAATGGTAATCATTATGAAAAAAGTTTTCCTAAGGTTAACTAAACAATGTTTGGAAATTAGTTATTAATACTCTACCAACTGTTTGTTTATTAATAACGAGTTTAGCCAAAGTAGTTTTTATCAAACCAAGCCAACAATAAAAGCGTTACGCAAAATTCAGTAACGTATGACACATTAAAAACAAAAACTTTCAGTGTATACGAGTTAATCTATTCTTAAACTTTATTAAAGTGAATTTTCACAATTAAAACAAATTAAAAGAGTAAATATATCTGTCAAAACGCTTAGTTTTGAATAGTAATGCTTAATTGAGATGAATAATATTGACTTCAATAGAAATTCAAATGTCACAATTCTTTCTTTATAATTTTCGATATCAAGTAACTATTGCAATGTAATTTAAACGTAAATTGACAATTTCAGTCATTTACATACACGAAAAAGTGAATTTATGTATCCCCTTCAAAATTCAAACAGAAACTTAAAAAAAATTCTCTTAAACTTTGAATAAAAATTAATCATTGATTTGGTGAAAATAATAATTATCGGTTCAAAGTTTAAATTTTTACACAAATGGAGAATTCTGGTTCGGTAATCTTATATTAAGTTGCTTTAAACCAGTCCCTATTATATCATATCAGTTTGATCCGGCACGTCCGCCTGTCTACACGATTGCAAAGAATTACTCATTTTTTTTAAATCTATTTTCACTGATTAGTAGCATACTAACTAAAGACGTGCACCTTCTATTTTGACCTTGTTCGAGTGACCTTTACTGCGTCAAAGGTGAAAGTTAAGAAATTTGATTGGACAACTTATGGTAATACGTATATCAATCGAAAGCATTTTTCGTGGACATTTAAAATATGCATTTCATTAATTTCGTGGCGTATTCCTCACAAATTGAGGTCGAACGTTAATGTCGTTGCCTGCGATTACAGGATATACGGCTCAACTATTTTCAAATCTGTTTTCGATAAATGATAGCTTACCAATTAAAAATGAATACCTCCTATTTTGATCTTCATATGATAACCTACTGGGTCAAAGGTGAAAATTGACCAATAATTTAATTGACATCGTATCGTATGGTGAGGGGTGTTATTCCAAACCATTTTTCATTGAGGCTTTAAATATGTGTTTTATTAACACGACGTATTCTTCACAAATGGGGGCCGAATGTCAATTTCTGTGTCGTGCCATTACGGAATAAACGGCACCCTCTATTTTGACCTCGATCGGATTATGTATACTGGCTTACAGGTGAAGGTTAACAAAATTTTCTGTGATAGCCGGGCTGTACGGGCTTAGATTGAAAGCATTTATTGTGGAGATTTAAAATGTGTATTTCACTGACCACAACACATGTCCAATTTTTCAAAAATTGAGATCAAAGGTCCGTGACCGAGTCGGCGATTACAGGATAAACGGTTCAACCTTTTTTTAATTTTCTTTTTCCTAATTGATAGCATACCATCTAAAAATATGCAGCTCCTATTTTTACTTGATTGGGGGAGGTCTTACTGGGTCAACGGTGAGAGTCAGCACAATTTCTAGGGGATAATTCGACTGCGGGTGTTATTCGAAAGCATTTTTCATTGCGGTTTTAAATATGTATTTTATTAACCTGAACACGACGTATTCTTCACAAATGGGGGTCAAATGTCAATGTCCGTGTCTTCTATTACGGAATAGTGTCTTCTATTACGGAATAAACTGTGTTTGATTTGCTTTCGATAAATGATAACGTACCAATTAAAGATGTGCAACACCTATTTTGACCTTGATAGGGTTATGTATACTGGGTTAAAGGTCAAGCCTAATACATTTTTTTTTTGTGAGAACGCATGGCAGCACGGGGTTCATTTGAAAGCGTTTTTGTGGATGTTTCAAATATGTATTTCAGACCACAACAGATAACATTTTTCAAAAAATGTTAAAGGTCCGTGTCGGCGATTGGAGGATAAGCGGTTGAACTTTTTAAAGTCCGTATTTCCTAATTGATAGCATATCATCTTAAAACATAAAGCTCTATTTAAATATATCCACCACTTATTTTTATCCCGTTCGCATGACCCTTATTATTCCAAATGTCAAGGTCAGCAACATTTTTATGGACACGGTATATGTATTTGATGGCCCTCTACTTAAGACCAAGCATCACAAAATGAAGTAAAAGTAAGAGACGTCAATCTCGATATTCAGCAAACAGCGGGGCGATTTTGCGTAACGTATTATTAAAGTATTAAAGCATAAACTGCTACTCATTGTTGTATTAATTATTGATTGTAATACAACAGAACAGTGATTTAAACTGAGCCATGTGGATGACTTATCCAATAGTTAAATATTCACAATAATTCCTTATACGAGTATATTTCCGTGGAGTTCTTTTGGTTCAATAATAAAAATGGTGCCATAGAAGTTTTATCATGAATCTCAATTATTTTATAAACAGACTTGTTAATAATATTAAACCCTACGTTAACCTACTTTCAATTCAAATAGTTACCAATTTTTTTTTATTCAAAGCACGCGCATGATTCTAAAATACTAGGTGTACTAGGAATAGTTTGACCACACACCTTTAATTAACAGCCGTACAAAAACGATTGACACGAGAACGTCCTAAATAATTGAACTAAATATGATTTTTTTTCCTTCCCTTTGAACATACTAACAATCAGTTAGTCAGCTTACGAGACTTACGAGCATTCAAATGCGAGTTTGTGATGTGAGCAGGTTGAATTTTTGTATTGCGCAGTATTGTGTAATTTATTATTTTTTTATAAAATCTAACTTAAATCGAAAAACTATAAGCAAAGAGCATAATATGGTCTTTGATATAAGTAAAATTAATTACACATACGAAAATAATTGATTTATGCTATAAATTTTAACGTTTTAGATAATGGCTAATATACAACAGCTTACCTAAATTCCGCTAAAATAACTCTAATGACTATACCATTTCGATAAATGTTTACTTTTCTAAAAGGATTTGAACAATTCTCACATTTAAATATTTTAAATTTTAAATTTAATTATCTAAATTAATGATCTTGTATATAATTATAAATTCGAAATTAAAATACTTTTGGAATGCTCTGTAGAATAAACGTAGGTTTTAACATTTATATGTGGTTTGTGGATAAGTATCTATTTAACACAGTTTCTCTCAACTAACATTTAACGTTTATGCATGCTCATTCTTAAAGGAGTATTCTAATTAAATTACCAAAATTATTATAAGACAGTGTTTTTACTTTCTCCATGTAGTTCCACCAATTCCAGGTCCAATTCCTGATCCACTTTTAAATTGGATCACCGAATTAAGTAACATATCGGCAAATCAGAGATGGGTGCTATTAACTAACTTAAAAGCAGCTGCTGCATACCAATTCCGTGTGAGCGCTATTAACAGTGTGGGTGAAGGAAGTCCTTCAGAACCTAGTAATCAAGTTATGTTACCACAAGAAGGTGAGTTTTCTTATTTTGATTATTTTGAACAGTAAATTGTTTTGAATATATTTATTTATGCAGGAAGCTTACATTTTATATTTAAAGGTGGGCAAGTTTAAAATACGTTGGCATGCTGTGACGTTTTCATTATGTGTGCAATACACTTTTGAGCATGCTATTTTTTAAAGTGTGGTTGAAATTTTTATATTCTTTCTTTTCACAATAGCACCATCTGGACCACCTTTGGGATTTGTTGGTTCGGCCAGAAGTTCATCTGAAATTATAACTCAATGGCAACCTCCGTTAGAAGAACACCGTAATGGTCAAATTCTTGGTTACATAATTCGTTATCGACTATTTGGATATAATGAAAGCCCGTGGAATATAAGAAACATTACTAATGAAGCGCAAAGAAATTATTTAATAACTGATCTGATAACATGGAAAGATTATGTAGTACAAATAGCTGCGTATAATAACAAAGGAGTAGGGGTTTTCACCGATGGTTCCAAAATTAAAACCAAAGAAGGCGTACCAGAAGCACCGCCTGTAATAGAAAAGGTAGAAGCTGTAAGCTCGACTTCTGTGCAAGTTTGGTGGATACCTCCCGACCCACAAAAAATTAATGGCATTAATCAAGGCTATAAATTACAATCCTGGAGGTATGATGCAATGGAAGATAGAAATTTAGAAACTAAAATGATAACCGTTCATCCAAACTTATTGGATCCTTTAGCAAAACAAACAACTATCATGGACGGCCTTGAAAAATTTGCCGAATATAACATTACTGTTTTATGTTTCACTAATCCGGGTGATGGCGAAATAAGCGATTTTATTCCGATTAAAACAAAAGAAGATGGTAAGAATTTTATTAAATTTCTAATTATTAACATTGCGTTTTACAGTTCCTGGTGAGGTTTCAAATTTACAGTTTGATGAAATTAGTGATCGGTCAGTTACTGTTAATTGGCAACCTCCTAAGCAGATTAACGGAATTCTTAGGGGTTATCAAGTTGCATATCAAATCAAAGATAAACCTAATACTGTAAAAGTTCACAATTTAACGGCTGATAGTACTAGTATAGAAATTAATCACTTACAAGCCACCACACACTATCGGTTTGAAGTAACTGCGTGGACTGCAACTGGTTCGGGACCGGGTAAGATTGCAGTCATACAATCAGGAGTCGAGCCAGTACTTCCTCACCCTCCTTCCAAATTGGCTTTAAGCAACATTCAAGCGTTCTCTGTTGTTTTACAATTTACTCCTGCGTTTGATGGTAACTCTTCTATTACCAAATGGGTTGTTGAAGCACAAAATCCTCGTAATATGACATGGTTTGTGATTTATGAAGTTTCCGATCCTGACGCTACTACGATTACTGTTAGAAACTTAGTACCATTTTCGTTATATAAATTACGATTAATTGCCAATAATGTTGTTGGAGCTTCTCAACCCTCTGAACCTAGCAAGGAATTTCAGACAATCCAAGCATCCCCTTTACACCCACCAAAAAATGTGACTGTTAGGGCGATGAGCGCAACGGAACTAAGAGTTAGGTGGATTGTGAGTAAAGTACTCTAATTATATGTGCTTGTTGAAACAAACTGTTTTTAGCCATTGCAACAAATGGAATGGTTTGGTAATCCAAGAGGTTATAACATTTGCTACGTAGAAATCTTAACCGGAAAAATGAAAAGCGAAACTATTGAAGATCCGACTGCAAAGTCATATTAACTAAAGTAAAGTATATTGATTTCGTTAAAAGTAAATTCAACCGATAAGCTAAGTATTTAAGGATTCAAACAGTTTTGAGTATGATGACGTAGTTAAGAGTTCAGCTGCCGATGTAAGTGTACACGTGTGTTATAATCCTTGTGAAAGATAATGAACTGCAGGTGTGTTATGACGACCTAGTTAGACTGAAAGATAGCCTATTTTGAATTATTGTTGGACGCAGGTTGATGAAATACTATTTTGAAAATACTTGTAAACGATTGTTAATGTTTGTAGTTTGAATATTCTGTATTATTAAATTATTTAAGTATTTAATAGCATAATATTGAAGCAAAATTTAAATTGGATTTTATATTTCAAAATTTTTTTTTTAGTTGGATTTATTAAACATTCTCTATTTATTGCGACTTTACTTAGTTAAATTTGAGAATTCGACGATTAGCTTTATTCGCATACGCTAATGTCTTAACATTTAGCGAAATTGAATTGGATAGATAACGAGTAAAGTAATGTTTTAATCATAGTAAACTACGTTAAAGTTTCTTAAAATCATTCACAATTCTATACATTATTCGAATTTTCATTTAGTATAATAATTTCATTAATTTAAAATTCCTAGATATCGATAACTTTTAAAATTATTTATAAACATTATGAATTACGATTTAAAATTTAAAATTAAAAATTGATACCATTTACGATAATTATTAAATACATATTTATATATAAATTTTTTATTGTAAGTTTATCCTAATTAACTTAAGTATAAATTTAATAATTTACAAATAAATATTCATATTTTAAATATTTTACAAATTTACTTAAAATTCTATACATAATGACATTCAAATTTAATTTTAATATCTTATTGTTTTTATCCATATTTTTTTAATTATGAACTTTTACCAAAACTTTATTTTAAAATTTAACATTTTCTATTAAACTATACACTTGTTATTACTATTTTGTATTTATACTTAATTGTTATAATATATATATCATTAATATAATTACGTTAATATATTTCACTATAATCTGTTAAATATCTAATAATTTTAATTATAAATTTTAGATATTTTAATCTGGTTTGATCTTATTATTTTTATGAATATATATTTTAATTTAAATATATATTTACATTATATTTATATTATTGCTTTCATATATTTTTTTATAGTTTTTTATAAAATTAAAACATGATAAGGTTTTATTTAATAATTAGAGAATCCACAAGCTTCATTTTACGATACATTAATTACTAAATAGTCAATTGATATAAATATTTATTGTATAAAGTAATAAATGAAAAATTGTTTAATTCGTAATGTAAACGTAATCTGGATCGGTAGAATATCGCTGATATACGATAGAACATTTAAATCTACAAATTAAATAAATGCTGAATTTATTAAAGATTTGGAATCAGAAATTTATACAAATAGATAAATTGATTAATATTATAAATTAGATATACATCATTCAAAAGGCATGATTCACAGGAATATTAGAATTGAATATCTAAAAGTGCTGTAATCGGTATTTAATATTGGCATTGATATAATTGAGTACTATGATAACCATTTTTGCAGAAATTAGCAATAGATTTATTAATCAACGTTAATTGGAAAATTAAGGTTATTAATATGATAACATACGTACATATGTATCTATTGAAATATTTGATAATGTACCAAATATGTTCTATGATTCCGTCTCACAAATTTCGATATTTCCAGCTCAATCTGATAAAATTCCAAAGAGTTCTAACTATAAGTCGATATAAGATTAACACCTGCGACCAGACTACGAGACTTACTGCTATCGTGGTGTTCGTATGCACATCTTAAATTTACTTAGATAAATTAACATTGATGTTATATTTAAGTACGACAAAAGAACTAACATGATCTCAGGGAATTAGAAACATTAAGACAGATGATAGGAATCTAACATTCGCATATAACTATTGTATTATGTATAATCATAAATAATATCTAATTTCATACGCATTTTAAAATTTTATATCTATAGATAAATGAAATCAGCAAATCAAATATTTATAAAATATTAATATTACTATATAATATGAAAAGAATCATAAGGCCCAAAGGAACTTAATTACATTCACTTAAAATTTTAATGGTATTTAAAAATAACGTAGTAATACAAACCATATGATAATGATTATAGATCTTAGATAATTACTTGAACATATAATATATATATATAATATAAATATACCTACTGTAAATATTAAAGTATTATTTAAATTAGTTAAATTTATCGATATTAATTTGATTCAATATTCTTAACAATATATCTAAAAATTAAATCTTATCTCTAAGTTTTAACCTTACGATTATTTATACAGAAATTAATAAAGAATTAATAAATAACAAATAAAAATACTTAAATTAACTAATTAATTCTAAATTAACAATATGAAGGATAAATTACCTATCAGGGCAATTAGTTAAATTTTAAGTATATAATTAATTTGAAAAATGTTTATGTTTGAAACAGATATTATAATTTTCAGTCTATAATGAACGAGATTCAGCAATTTATCTAATTTATGTATAAATGCGTTATATCAAGATTATCTTCTACAACTCATGATCTAACATTTCTCTACATTAGTCAAATTCTGTCGAAAATTTTATATAAACATAAGCCCTAACTTATCTAGTGCATCATAATAAAACTGATTACGATTACACTTAAAACAATTAAATTGAACGTTAAGAATCAAAGAAAGATAAAGTACAATTAATCACAGATAAAGTCATAAAAAGCTGACAAATACACATTTCTAACTAAAATTAGATTCTAAGACAATCCTTTAAAATTATCATACCAACTAATCTGTACTATTTCGTTTCTAATTTTTACTATTTTAAACATTAACCTAGTTTATGAGATTTTCCGCTTGCATAATTTGGTTTGAGAGAACCCTTTGTAATATCTGTTAATCTCTTAATCAGTACATATCTATAATAATTATAGCAATAAATTTATTTGCTGAATAATCAAAATATGCAAATCTGACATTTATCTGAATAGAAACTTGGTCAATTTATTTGATTTAAGATAAGATCTAAAAGATTAAGAAACTAATTTGCATGCTAAATGTATTTAAACTATCAATTTAAGAGTTTAATATTTAAGACTCATTTACTACGTATGTTAATACTTTTTATAAAAAATTTATAATTTTTAAATTAATTGATATTCGTTAGTTAATTGAATTTATCGTAATAATATATTTATAATATTTAATTAAAGTTCTTTATAATTCTTGAAAAGTTAAATTAACTGAATTTAAATCTTAATTTGAATTTTTATATAACTTTGAATTTAAAAGTAATACTTATATTCTAAATTAAAATATACTAATTAAAATTTATAGCTTATAAATCAATTAAGGATAAACCGATTTAACGTTTATATAAATTGTATACATTCCTTGTACATCGGGTTTAAGTGATAAAAGAAATAATTTGTAACTTTAAAGATACATTAATTTTAAACTAAATTTGGCTATAATTGTCTCATACTTATACGATGTCTCAATATGTATTTAGTACATGTAAACGTCAAATGGTTAGTCCGATAATAATTGTTATTATAAGTTTAAATTCAAGTTACAAATAATGATTTTATCTCTTTAATAAATTATAGTGGAATAGTGTTTGTTGTGCATGCACTATATGAATTTCTGGTTCTTTTGTTAAGCATTTACCTCATATGAAAGCATCTCGGATTCGTTGATATCATCCTGTCTTGAATGCATTATCGAAATCTTCCATCATCTTGTTTCTCCCATCATCAATCTGTTATTAATTCTAAGTATCTTATTCGATTAGTATTTAATAGTAATTTTACATGTATACTACTTTGGTGATCACCTTGATTGTACAAAATAATTATCTGTCAACGATCTACGACTAAAATTTTCCTAATCTGTAATTTCATTTCAACTTATAAATTATACATCTTTCGGCATTTGTTGTTGTTATACGGTATACGCCTTGCATAGCAACTTTGAAAAAACGCACTTTCATTAATTGCATTCTTATTTAGCTTATGAACTTCATTTAATGAAAGGACAGTACAGTATAGGTTATGTGGAAGTTCCTTGAAAATGAACTGTTTTAAAATTGACATCTACGTGAATGTCAAGACTGCATCAAAATCAATACACTTCTCTCTTTCTTGTCCGGATTTCAGGGCCTCTTAAGTTTTTCATGTTCACCTACAAAGCCATCTGCAAGTTCACAAATTTAACTCGTTCTTTCTTATTTTAATATATAGCTAACACTAAGAATAAGTAATTTTTACTACTTCTCCGGTGACATTAGTACTATTTAAATTTAGAACAGTTTAGTAACGGCTTACTTCAATTTTATGGGATCAATTCGGATTGAGCACAAAATCCGCAAAATTCTTCGTATCCCTGCCTATAATTATAGTGGAAACTGGAGAGTAATATAAAGGATCCTTAAAGATTTTTGTTATAAAGAATTTTATCTGAGCTTGAAGAATATATTCCAAAATTACTTGTACTCGATTGAAATGTTTATATTAATATTCAAAATTTCTTTTGGGCGATTATTATTCTGAAAAGAATAGCATATATTATAAGCAGCCATGTTTCGTTATCCCAAATCTTTTAAAACACTCTATCACCGTGGTGGTTCCGAAAGTTTATACGAATACCACAACTTTTTCCACTCAAAAAGGAATATCCAAAGTTAAATCTCACAATTCCTATTCTTCCTTGTCTTCTCTTAGTGCTTCAGACTGAAGAGGCTCTTGAATCTGGTATCTAATGTCAACTGTATTATCACATGTTTACCATTATATCTGTCTTGCTAAATACGTAACTCGAGATATAAATGTGACTCTTTCTGATATCATACATAGAATTTAATTTTTCCTTATGTAAATCTTTCATTCACATTTGTACTATTAATAATTCGCATTTACACGTAAAATCCAAATTATTGAAATTATTGATCAATTTTTATTAACATAAATATACAAAAATGTTATGAAATTTTATTACTTATTGCATACATGCTAAAATGTTTTGTTCGATCAAGTTTAATTACAGTCATTTGTAATATTGTATAGTATAAATGATACCTATTCTTGCTACTTCATGATATAATTTGTTTGATTCCAATTATAGCACAACTAAACTTACTTCTACGACATCCACTTTTACAGATACACTAAAACATTAAAAAACATAAAAGTTTACAATTGTTCACATTTAATGCATAAACATCTTTTACAATTAAAATGTAATGAATAAATTTGTGTGTAAGGAACTTCAGTTATTGTTTTGTGCTGGTACATATATAATGTATATTCCGTTTCCTTACTGCTATTGGCGGCTATTTCGCTTTCCTTGTTTGGATATGACGCTTTGCGCTAAGAGGGAATCTTAGAATGGTATAAAGTTTTGAGGCATAATTTTTAAAATAAAAATAAATTTTATTTAAATTGCATTTTAAGTTCTTTTCTTTAATACAGCCATGGAATAGTCTTCCTTCCAATCCATTCTGTTGCCTATTGACCGTCAAGCCTACATGCACAATGTGTGAGCGAATGTCGTCCCATCTTGTTGGGTAAATCTTTCCCTCCAACACTAACTGATCTCTCCTAACATGTCAATAAATCCCTTATATTTTCAAAATGAAGACCTATGACTTAATCAAATCTAAGGCCAACCTAAATTCCTTGGCCTACACTTCATACACATTGATCTCACGGTAACACCAATACTATTCACCCATTTTCAATCAAAATCCGTTACATAAAATAGTTATTGAATGTAACATTTGTTAAACACTACATTAACTTTGTTAATCGTAACATTAATCTGTGTAAGTTAACGTTATCTTTAGATTACTCTTTATGAATCCTGAACCTGTTGATTCGGTAATCCGACTTGTGCGCTTGTTAACGACTAGCTTCGCGTATGAGTCGAATTTGTCCTAGTACTTTGTTAGCCACCTATTTTTGAAACACTTTTTTTAAGCATTCGTTATTGGAAGCTTCGATTCGAATTTTAACCGTAATCGTAAGCTTCAACATTGTTCTATAAGCCTAATGCTTGTTGCCGGTGCCATAGTTGAACGACCCTGAGCCTCAGCCTACGTGGTTCAACATCAACGCAATCCGACGACTGCCACTTATTAAATTCCCTTTGATCATAAGACAGGACTTTGAATTATTACATTCATTCAATTATAAAAACCATTATTGATGCACCTTATTTATGATAATATGCGCTCATAATTATTTTGATTTTAGATTTAAGTCTTTAAGAAACTTATATTTAGTTTAATAAAGTAATTTTATTTTAGCAATTTTAAGTTAATAAAAGCAAATATAGTAGCTTAATTTTAGACAATATTGAAATTATTTAAAGAACGGTGCAATTTGAATACTTACATTATTTAAGTCCATGCTGCGTCTTTAACGAATTTACAGTATCGAAAGTATTGTATTTATTCGCTTATCACTGTACCGTCTGGTATGTTTAAAACACTATCGTCTAGAACAGAATTGGTTTTTTAAAGGACAAATTTTAGGAAAGTCTTTAATAAAACAATTTTTAAACCCAAAAACCTTATTTTGGGTTTTAAAGACGCTTGTCATCTATTAATATATAATTATTGGTAAGTAAATATGTTGTCATTATCACATAATTTATTAGCATTTATGTTATTAAATAAGGGTATGTTGTTTATTTCATGACAATTTAAGAAAGTTTAATTGTCTTCTGTGTTGTTTTAGGTGTACTAAAACATGAGTTCGCGTGGATAGGTCATTCATTCTGAAGCACGTAATATCATTCGGAATGTCATTGAATTTTTCGATCAACAAAAAAGAACTGGTTGTTGAAGTTTTCTTGTGCATAAACGTAAATGTTTGGATCGATTAAGTTCATTATCTATCACGTTTACTTCGAAACTTGCTTTAATTAATCTTTGTTGAGATATTTTCAATTTGAATTGCTTTGAAATGTCTGTATGTGTAACTTGCAAATTATACATATACTGGTAGTTAAGCAACCATTGTTACAAAACTGTGTGTCATAATTTCTTTTGTTTACAATTTTGAAAGGACCGCCAAATGAATTTCTTTGTACTACATCTGCTCTACGTATTTAAACGAGGCATGACTACTCTGATAATAACTGTCAGTAACTGTAAGTTTTCTTTTAATTTTCTCAACAAAAAAATGGTATAAAACATTCGTCGCGCTAAGCGAATTGCCGCATTTGCAATAAAGACCCGAAGATATTGATTTTTCTAGTGTACGGGCTTATTTTCAGGCTTCGAAATCAGACACCCTGTAAGAAATCAGTCTAGTTTTATTGTAGATTCTTCACTAGAAGGTATGTGTGAGTATATATAGAGTATCCATTTTTTTTTATAAATGTTGGATAATAAAGAACTTAAACAAAAATTGAAAACCTTGGAATAAATGAACCTTCGACACCTTATATCTCCTTATGGGGCGCAGCGGATAAAAATATTAGTTTATTGGAGGTCCTTTATTTCTCTGTTTCGCATTGACTCTATTTCTTGAGACAACCTTTATATTTTTCAATATTTTTCCATTACTCCCAAAAATCCCCTAAGTGTTCATCCACTAGTCATGGGATACCCTGTATACAGTACTAAATTTCACCATTTGATTAATTCAAATCGGGATAATTTGATGAATCTTGAATTTGTACTTGGAAATTTGTTGCAAGATGGATTGTTTTGAACCCCCTGTATTCATTACAAGGAGAAAACTCCGGGCACAATCCCCATTTAATTGATATGATCCATTAATACCAGTGATTACTTTTTAATAGATCTGTTAAATCTTAAACTGATAATAGATATTCATTGGAACAATATCAAGTACTAGTACTAGCAAATGCTTACTTCAACGACAGACATGTGCATATAGATCTGAAGGTTAGTTCCCGGTTTCCGGCTACAACGCGTTCCGGAAAATTGACGTTGGCGGAGCCGGAATGAGTGCCACCGGCCGGTCTCCGATTTGCGAAAGATGGAAATGTAGCGTACTCAATGAAATGCAGACAATTGATGCAATACAGTTTATCATTCTGTTTTACTATTTATAGAGAAATATTCACATATACACTTACATTTACTCACTTTCGAGACACAGTGCACTAAACGTCCCTAACTGATGGTAAAATCACGAGCAGGTAATGTTGTTTCATTCTTGCTGTTGCCATCATACTCCCGCTCCATCTGAATTGAAGCACTGTGATTGGATGTGAAAAGGGGCTCGCCATTTATGCGCTAATAAGACACTCCAGCCGCAGAGCAAGCAGGCTACCACACACTTCCGCATAGTCTACCGCAAGTTAGCAGATTTACTGCACGGTTCATTATTTTTACTGCTCAATATATTCGAATTGCTGCTCAAACATTAAATTTACCGCACAATCAATCGTGTTACGATTTATTTTGTTTAATGGTAGAATACGTTATAATAATGCGCAATATATTTTTTTGCAATGGTCACTTTGAGTTTATAGCACAACAGTTAAAACACTCATCAGGAATAACCATATGTTGTAATATATTCAGAACAAAGCTTTTAGAGGAGCACTTCCCCATTAAAGAACGGTTCAGGTACTTTCTGTAGATTTGATCAGTATTGTACCGTAGTTCTTCCTTCAATTTATTGTTTTCTGAAACAGAAGAGGAATTAATAAAATGCTATGTGAAGTTGTATCCCCAAGGTCTAGTACCAGTGAAATTAAAATTTACTAATCGTCTATCATCATAAGGATTAATTATATCTTTATCCGTTTGATTGTGACTACATCAGGTTTCTTAGACCTTATCAGATGTTGATATCGCTTTATTACGTTATCATCAAACAAAACATGCTTATAATCATTTATCGTGACCTGTTTGACGCTTGCTTAGGCTGAACCCTTTGATTTTTTTTACAACTTTTTCAACAGTGTAAGCATACATTTTTGCACGAAGTCCTATAAATTCTAACATAATTTTACCTTGATTTTTGTCTTTCATTAAGCCGGGAACTTTTTTATTTGCTAATGGAATTCCAAAGATATTGTCAAGACTATAATCAGATGTATAGAATTTATCAATGTCTTCTTGAATGCATTCATAGATATCAGGAACTGAAAAGGCGTATATTAGACTATCCGTATTAGTGTACAAAAGCTTAGCATTATTAGGAAACTTAGCTAGCGTGTAACCATAGACTATTTTTCAACTGGCCAAATAATTTAACAAATAGTCGAATATTTTTTCTACCGCACAATTAATTTTTCTAATCCAACTAAATACTGAACATTTATTTTTGATACTGCTCATTTAATTTGTTTCCTTAAAAAAATATGTTCTCAAAAACCCAATTGCTTACAATAAACGAACTCTCTGTAATATTAATTTTCAATTCATATACGTAATGTAATCCTAAAGTTTCATAACATGCGAGTCAGAACGAAAATAATCGATTAGTACTTATACTATAAGCTATGGGGATACACCACGACGCTAGACGACGCCTAATATACAAAATCTTCCCGGATTTTAGGCAAAAAGGCGTTCAAAAAACTTTTAGTAAGTAATTAAGATAACTTTCACTAAAGACAGACTGTTTTCACTAGATCATCACAACCTGAATTGCTTTTTTTCCAGTAAATCTCCAATTACGGCAATTTTTATAAGGTACATAATATGTAGCACACATTTAATTACCATCAACATTTCTTTGTATGCGATTTTATGATCAATTGGTTCCCGATGTTCTAGTGGTTAATTTAGACATGTGCGATTATTTAATATCATTTTTTATTATTTATTTTTGTCGAAATTTTGGAAGTTTGGGTAAAAATAATATGTTTTTAGGTACTACACTGTCGAGAAAATGGAATATCCAGGATCCTGGCAAGCAGTTCCAGAAAGAGTAGATCCTCAAGTTACGTCTTACACAGTATCCAATCTTAAACCGTTCACTTCTTATAAATTTCGAATTCAAGCCACAAATGATATTGGACCTAGCCGATTTAGTCCCGAATCTATAGATGTGAGAACCTTCCCTGCAGGTATCCATACCTTCATAATGTCTACGAAAAATACTAATTTTTTCCATTAAAGCTCCTAGTCGTGGTATTTCGGATTTACGGGTTGTTCCCATTACCACTACTAGCGTAGAAGTGTATTGGATAGCTGTGGATAAACAGTTTTGGAGTGGAGATACTAAAACAGGTGGATATAGAGTTATTTTCCAGCCGGTATCCGATTTTCCTACTGCTTTACAAGCAACACCTAAGGAGGAAGTAATGGGAATAAATGTAACGTAATTAAAAACTATAATATAAAATGTATTACAATAGTTTCTGTAGGCTAGTAAAATCGTACTCAATGATTTACTCCAAGACAGAAATTATGAAATTATAGTAGTACCGTTCAATTCGCAAGGTGAAGGACCTGCAAGTCCACCCGCAACTGTTTACGTTGGTGAAGCTGTCCCTACTGGAGAGCCTAGAGCACTGGAGGGTGAAGCAGTATCGTCAACAGAAGTGCGATTACGATGGAAACCTCCACAGCAACATATGCAAAATGGAGAATTATTAGGATATAAAGTACGTCTAGTAATTAAGATCAAGTTTAAAAATCTTTTTAGATATTTTATTTTGTTACATATTCGCCACAAGAAATAGAAGCTGATAAAAAGTTAGAAGAAGAAATTGAAGTTGTGCCTGCTTCGTACACATCTCATAGTTTAGTGTTTTTGGATAAATACACTGAATACCGAATTCAGATATTGGCCTTTAACCCTGCGGGTGACGGACCACGGTCGCAACCTATTACGATTAAGACGTTACAAGGATTACCGAGCGCGCCTATTAATTTACGATTTACAGATATTACAATGAATAGTTTAAAGGTTACTTGGGATCCACCGAAAAAGCGTAATGGTGATATTGTTGGATACATAGTTACATATGAGACTACGGAACAAAATGAAAGTAAGAAAAATATGTCTGCCTTTCTTTTAGTTTTATGTAATTTAATCTTGCAATCGATTCAGTAAGTACATTGGTACAAACTACAAAATTCTACCATATACTGTATAAAATTGCAAAATCATTAAAATTATATAAATAATATTGTTTGCTATGGTAGATATACAAACAGAATAATGAAAATAGGCAACGTCGAGTACAACGATAACAATTCATTTTGATAGAGATTAGTAAACATTTAGATACCATCTTTAGAAAATATTTCGAAACTGCCCACGTACCAAAATAACATACATCAGATTTCATAATCAATTAAGATACTTATCTTTTGGGTTGTAATCGTGTTTTTTTTTACAAATTTAGACGTTTCGATAACAACTACACTTATCGTCGTCAGTAAATGATAACTGCAATTGTTATCGAAACGTTTAAATTAGTAAGAAAAATATTAAATATACAAAATTACAACCCAAAAGATAAGTATCTTAATTATGAATGGTAATCATGAAAGTTTGCATTTTCAGATTTTATAAGTGACTAAAATAATTTATAATCTTTACTTACTTCTGTATAAAAAAACTTAACAATCGTCGGTAGCTTTACAGATATATACAAAAACTACTAACGACTTTTTGTTTTTTTAGGATTGCTTTACTTCTCGGTGAAAAATTTTTATTAAGAAAATTTATCTAAAATTTAATTATCTTTAAATAATATCTACAAATTTTTTACTAAACTTATCAGTTATCAGTTAAAGTTAAAAGTAATTTGAGAGGTTCATAAAATATACTTTAGCGCCTTGTACTGGATTAGGTATCTGGTATCACCTATCTTTAATAATATGCAATAAGGCTGAAACACAATTTATTGATAGAAAAAACTAAACCAACTTTAGTATGTGCAGTTTATTGTTTAAAAACTATATCTTTCAAATAATATGCTTGATTCTCGATACATATTTGTAATCTATGCCTTATATTTTGCATAACTTGTTCCAACATTTCTACCCCAATATTATTTAGGTGTGTCATTAAAGTAATGAGAATGATAGCAACACTGGTGACTTGTAGGGGAGGTAGGTGATCATGTGATACACTAGCAGTATAAGTTTCACCTCGTTAGGTCAAGCGAGTTGTTTGTAGCGCTTGCTTTAGTGAAACCCGTTTTTTATGACACGAATTTCGAGCAGCGTTGTGCGATCAAGTTTTACTTCAGACTTGGACACAGTGCAACTCAAGTGTTTAGCAAACTTCAGCAGACTTACTTACGGAGACAGTGTTTTGTGAAGGGCTCAGGTGTTTCGGTGGCTTAAGTCATTTTCAGAAGGAAGAGAGTCAATTGAAAATGAACCTCGTAGCGGAAGGCCGGCAGTTAATCAACATTTTTACCGACAGGTTCTTGGAAGACTTCGCACAAGGGCCATGCGTGTGATAGCAAACATCAAACACAACTGGGTGTTGCTTCGTGACAATGCCCCTTCTCACACAGTAATTTCAGTAGACCGTTTTCTGGCCAGTAAAAACATTTCTGTGCCTCCTCATCCGCCTTATTCCGCAGATTTGAGTCCTTCTGACTATTACCTCTTCCCGAAATTGAAAACACACGTCAAGGGACATCGTTTTGGGGCTCTGAACAATATTCAAAAGGGTGTATCTGACCAGCTCAACGGGATTCATATCACCAAGTTCTAGTACTGTTATAAAGAGTGGAAGAACCGTTTCCGGCGATGTGTGGCTTCCCAAGGGACTTACTTGATGTGGACGACAATGTTTAATTGTAACTCTATTGGAATACAAGTATTTCTGCCTCAATACGAATTGTAAGTTCTTGGATTGTATTGGGGCGTCTCTTGTAAATTGGTTCCTTTATATCCCCACAGGAAATAATCGAGGAAATTAGCTGGCCAAGTAATGTCACCCAATTTTGACATCGGGCGATTAGGAAACAGGCCTTGCAATACGATTAGAGTTGGCCGTTCCGTATGTGCTGTGGCACCGTCTTGTTGAAACCAAATTTGATTTTGCCTAAATCTGCGTAATTCTGGGCTTAAAAATGTCTCTTAACATGTTAATGTAACGTTCAGAGTTTACTGTTGCAGTCTCATTTTCTTCGAAAAAACATGGTCCTACTATACCAAACGCCGAAACACCACACCAGATAATGAAGAGGTTTTACGTCAGAACAGTAACAATAATTTTATTTACTGACATACCCGGTTAAATGGAAGTGGGTTTCATCGGACATCATCAATAAGTTTAATTAATTTTCACCATTTTCTAACACTTGGAAAAACTGTCTACAGAAATCAAGCAGGTTTATATGCATCTTTTAACTTGTGGACGACTTGAATTTTGCATGGATGGTAATGCAAATAAAAATGCAGAATTCTTCGCAAAGTTTTGTTGGAAATGTGTAAAGCATGTGACGGTCTTGATGCAGATCGTTTTGGACTTTTCAATCCAGCTCGTCTTACCCGTTCTATGTTTTCAGGTGTTCTGACTATGCGTATACCTCCAGTAAAGTTTGTTGCAACGTTCCCTCTACTCTCAAAATTTTCCGTGTCTTTCAACGATTAATTTTGATTAATTCGAAAATTATCCATGGCTGATTAAATTGTAAATACTGATGCATTGACATTTGTCTGTACAACTGGCAACAATAAAATTTTCTTTTCATAGTAAATAGGTGATATCAGATGCCTAGCCCAGTATAAAGTATATTGTTCAACGAATTTAAACAAATTGTGACAAAACCGAGATATTTCAATAATAACTCAATAAGTTTGATTAAAATCCGTTGCGCATCTTTTATGTTACCGCAAACACATAAATCATGTTGAAATGGTCTACTATCGGTTTCAAAAAGCAAGATAGGTCAGTTTGAAAGCTTATAATTTTTTTATTGTAAGCCCAATTGATGTGAAACTTCGCAGAGATCTTCCCTGTAGACATTTAATAACACTCAGAAAATATAAATTTTTAGACGCTTAACTTTGTAAATTAAAATTAAATTATCATAAAAATGTAATTTTGTGAGTAGAACCGAGCACTATCATCCTTTTACGTCACAAGCCCTTTCATTTTTTATATGCCACGTGGGACATTTTCACCATTATTTTACACGCTATACGTGTAGACGGATTTTCAATATTTTTGACAATCCACGTGTGAGACCGGATTTTCCACCCTTATTTTGATATACCCTCGTGTGAGACGGATTTTCCAAACTTATTTTATATATTACACGTGTGAGACATGATTTTATCTAATTATTTTAACGTATCCACGTGTGATACCGATTTTCCATTATTTTACATCCACGTGAGACCGGATTTAATAATATTATATTAATAACTCCAGTGTGAGAACCATATTTGCACTATTGATTTTTACACATCACACGAATGTCGATGACCGTGTTTTCACACTAATTATGTTTTACACGCTTACAGTATAAACATGTATTACAATTTATATTATTTCTTTTGGACGATCTTATGGTTATTAAGACATTTTAGACAATAACTTTTGTTAACGTGAGACATGGATCTGTTTGGTGTTACTATGATAAGTCTTAGATTTGTTGAAGTGGTGAGCATAGTTGATCAGGATCTTGTGGTGACTAGAGGTTTAGAACTTAATATATAGGTTAGACCAATGGCAGACATAATGAATTGGTTTAGAATGTATAATTCTAGATAATTATCTGTCAACCTTAATTAAGGTCTATTTGTTGTAACCTTTCTGGAGGCTCATACGCTACAATGTTAGAAATTATAAAGATGTATCTATTGGAGAAAACGTTTCTAATAGTGAATGTAACGAATACATGTATTAGGATTACATCATACTTGAGAAGTTTGATTGTGACAGTGAAAATTTCAATTATAGAACAACTTTTTTAATTGCGTATTATCCTCGTGAACTATAGAGAATTACTATTACCTAATGAACAAAAACATTTTATTAAGTTAATTAATACATGTACAGTTGTGATTTTCTAAAACGATATTAAACATATTTTGCATTGAAATAATATCATTCGTAAGAATTTGCTACTTATATTGTTTAAATGAACTTAATGCTCATACCAGATGTTAACTGTAATTAAAAATCTGTAATAAATAACAGGCGTTAACAAATACCAGACTGTAACGTTTTTAAGCACTGAGTGAGGTCACGCTTTAGTGTTTACAGTGTCGAAGCTAAACACTTTCTAGTTGTAACCACGACTATCATATTAGAATGTAATGATACAAACACCTCATGTCTTTATTACTACTTCAGTCACTACATTTAACTTCATCTTAAAATAAATTGTGAAAATATTCTATACAAACAATGTTTTATAAAGACCATATTAATGTTGGAATGTTTAAAATTCAACATTTGTAAGAATTACTGCTCCATTTATAATTACCGTGAATTAATAACTTTGACTTAATTTAATAGTCTAAAACCAATATAAATGACGTAATAATTTCTAAACACATCATTATTAGAGTTGATACCGTTTTATTTCAAGTAATTGTTTTCAATAATATAAAATGTTACAGTGGACCTTATTATTACTTCTACTTAGCATAAAATCAACTATACACGAATTAATAAGACCTCACTAGTTTATAACACAATGACATGTAGCGTATTTTGTTATCACACTCGTACTTGTATAAACTACGGTTAAGCTACATTTTAATAGGGTGATCAACTTTGAATTTAAGTTTACGAAAGATCTAAGTCGTTTAAAGCAAACCTTTATTATTACTTTTACGAATGATATTTCAAAAATATGATATTAACAGAGGTTTATAAATCTACATCGACAAGAATCAGTTTTAAAACAAAAGTTTAAGCTTTTAAACTGACTATCCTGTTTAAGTTGACGTATAATGGTTCATGTAATAATTATTATTCTAGAAAAATGTTATAAATAATGGTTTCAAAATTAACTTTGCTATATGTTATCATAGAAATTTTATTTCAAAGCAATATTCGTACCTTGAAAATTGTTAACTAAGATAACAAGTAGTTTAAATCAAACAACTACTGTTACTACGTAAGTAGGTGAGGTCAATGTGAGTTGAGTTTGTAAGTCGTTTACGATAATCGACGGTCGAGAGCGTTCTGTAGTGATTGAGATACTAAGTTCAAACACATTTTATTGTGCTGGGGTGATTTCAAGCATCTCAACATTCTGCAGCATATATACTTTGTGGATTTTTATCAGATGGGATTAATCATATGAACTAAAGTTTTAAAAATTTCCTAATGTTGAAAATAAGAGTGACGTAAGCTAAATTTATTGAAATTTATGAGAGTATCATCATCATGACTTTTAGAATACATATTTCTTCACCTTAACTATTTGTAACCATAAAGAATATAACCCTATGTTTCAGCATTATTCTGGTGAGGTTATCCAAATTAAATGGTTTAAAAAACTTCTGGGAACTTAAATTAAAACTTTAAGTCTCCAATTTACCATTCCTTTTTCAATTTTTATCATTGTTTCGAATGTAAACGTTTTAAACAAAAAGAATCTTCAAACGATACGTACAAAAACCATAGAGTTAGTTTCACCTTAATTATTACACAACCTGATTTATCTAATAAATAACGTAAAAAAAAGCCATTAAAAAACTCCACGGCCAGGAATAACAAGAACATTTAGCTTGAACCAATGGGCCTAAACACTAAGCTATGTTTAAGAGGATCAACGAAAAAGAGCTAGAGTGACTATGTAGTAGGTCAACGGCACGATCCAGCACACCAGAACTACGCTCATTACACTCACTACATTGATACCTATAATCATCACACCGCAACAAACAACCCCAACGAGGAAAAACTAAACAAAAACTTTAAATTGCAAACTGATAAGGGTGGAACCGCAAAAAAACAGTTTATTAACAAAACGAAGGAAGTTAAGTTTTAAAATAATTAATTATTATTATTTAAACAACAATTATTATTATTTAATAAATTTTATCGGTTTCTTTCTTCTTGAACGATCTCCCATACCTCATGATTTTGATTTGCCCTTCCCCTACCTCTGCTCTCTTTTTCGTAATTCTTTGGATAATAACCACAACCAGACCTTTCATCATCTTAACGTTATGTTGAAAGTTTATACAAGCATAAAATCTCTATGCCTATTGGCCAAAAAGGAAATTATAAATCCAGATGACAGTTAACTTTAAAAGCGAAAACACAGAAACAGAACATACTTTGGTCTTTCCAATATTAATTTAGGGTAGAAGGAATTGGGGAGTTGGTTTGACTACCACATCTATACCCCTGGGGCATGTTTATAAATCTAAAGCCTTTTGGAAGATTTTCCAAAGCCAGACGATACCTTTGGCTTGCGAAGTGTGCTGTAAGTTGGGTGATCGAATTTGGGGATTGAGATTGACCTAACCAATCTACTCCCTGGGTGTTTATAAAAAATCCTTAATCGGTTTTTCTCCAAGCGCCTCTTGAGAAATATCGTAAATGTTTATTATAAATATCTTTTTTATTTCAGGATATATCTTTTAGGTTAAGTTTAAATAAATGATTGAAAATTTTTAAACTATGAACTTTATTAAATATTTATTTCTCATCAATCTGCTTTATCTTTAAAAATCTAATTGTTGTTTTTGTTGGTTTAACTAAGTAATTTGAATGTTTAATGTATCAAGATGATTAAAATAATGTGAACACTCTAGTGTAAGAACCATGATTTATTAAAATATATGTTTTTAAGTATCTTTAAACTACGTTTACCGTTGTTGTAATTTCATGTATTTTAGTTTCGTGTCGTGATGCTGGTTTGTGGTGTGATGTCGTCACCGTGCGTGCGCTCTCAAAAAAAAAAAAAAAAAAAAAAAAAAAAAAAAAAAAAAAAAAAAAAAAAAAAAAAAAAAAAAAAAAAAAAAAAAAAAAAAAAAAAAAAAAAAAAAAAAAAAAAAAAAAAAAAAAAAAAAAAAAAAAAAAAAAAAAAAAAAAAAAAAAAAAAAAAAAAAAAAAAAAAAAAAAAAAAAAAAAAAAAAAAAAAAAAAAAAAAAAAAAAAAAAAAAAAAAAAAAAAAAAAAAAAAAAAAAAAAAAAAAAAAAAAAAAAAAAAAAAAAAAAAAAAAAAAAAAAAAAAAAAAAAAAAAAAAAAAAAAAAAAAAAAAAAAAAAAAAAATTTTTTTTTTTTTTTTTTTTTTTTTTTTTTTTTTTTTTTTTTTTTTTTTTTTTTTTTTTTTTTTTTTTTTTTTTTTTTTTTTTTTTTTTTTTTTTTTTTTTTTTTTTTTTTTTTTTTTTTTTTTTTTTTTTTTTTTTTTTTTTTTTTTTTTTTTTTTTTTTTTTTTTTTTTTTTTTTTTTTTTTTTTTTTTTTTTTTTTTTTTTTTTTTTTTTTTTTTTTTTTTTTTTTTTTTTTTTTTTTTTTTTTTTTTTTTTTTTTTTTTTTTTTTTTTTTTTTTTTTTTTTTTTTTTTTTTTTTTTTTTTTTTTTTTTTTTTTTTTTTTTTTTTTTTTTTTTTTTTTTTTTTTTTGCGATTATCGTAAACACGGACCCTGCAGACAAACCAGACCAGCATTGGACCTCACTACATTGACGAGATGGTAACAGAGGGTTGTTTGAGTTTCAAACCTACTTGTTTTCTAGGTTAACAATTTTCTCAAGGTAGAATGAGTATGCTGTTGTGAAATAAAATTTCGTATATAGATAAAACATATAGTCTACAAAGGTTAATTAATAGAAAACATTTTTAATAACATTTTTCTTAGAATAATAAAAATATTCATGAACCAATATACGTCAACTTAAACTCAGGTGTACATTTTTTATAAAAGTTTAAATTTTTGTGTTTAAAACTGATTCCTTGTCTGATGTAGATTTATAAACCTTCATGTTAATTATACTAGTACTTTTTGAAATATCATTCGTATATAAGAATAATACAGGTTTGCTTCAAACGATCTTCATCGTATACTTTAACAGTAAACCTTTTTCAGATAGTTGATCACCCTATTAAAATGGAGCGTTAATAGTTTATAGAAGTACGAGTAAATAAAAAATACGCTACATGCGATTGTGTTATAAACTAGTGGAGGTCGTTATTAATTCGTGTATAAGTTGATTTTATGTAAGTAGAAGTAACAATAATACAGGTCCACTTACACATTTTATATATATTGAAAACAATTACTTGAAATAAAACGGCGTATCAACTCTAATAATATTTTTAGAAAATATATTAACCATTTTATATTGGTTTTTAGACTATTAAATTAAAAAAGTTATATAATTACACGGTAATTAGTAAAGTGAGCAGTAATTTCTTTACAAATGTTATGGAATTTTAAACATTCCAAACACTTAATATGGTTTTTATAAAACAATTTGTGTGTCCGTATACGAATATTTTCAAACAATTTATTTTAAGAGAAAGGTAAATGTATGTTGCTGCAAGTGTAATAAAGACAATGAGGTTGTTTGTGTATTTTACATTCTAATTATAGTGATTAATAGCTAGTTTTCAACAACTAGAAAGTTTAGTTGACAGAAACACAAAGCGTGACCATCACTCAGTGCCTTAAAAACGTTACAGATCTGGTAAGTGTGGTGTTAACCTTTATTTATTTACAGATTTTTAATTACAGTTAACATCAAGCATTAAGTTTCTTTAAAAATATTAAGGACGAAAATATGGTCTCACACGGAGTATATAAAATAAGGGTGGAAAATCCGGTCTCACACGTGGATGTAAAATAAGGGTGAAAATCCGGTCTCACACGTGGATGTGTAAAAATAATTAGGGATGAAAATCCGTCTCACACGTGAATATATAAAAATAAGGGTGGAAAATCCGGTCTCACACGAGGTATAAAAATAAGGGTGGAAAATCCGGTCTCACACGTGGATGTGTAAAAATAGGGTGAAAATCCGGTCTCACACGTAAGCGTGTAATAAATAAGGGTGGAAAATCCGGTCCCCACGTGGGCATATATAAAAGTGAAAGGGGGCTTGTGACGTAAAAAGGAGTGGGTGATAGTGCAGGTTCTACTGTGTTTTATAGATGGTTTAGTGCTCGAGCTTCCTGATTTTTGGCTTAAATTGTAAAATTTTACCAGTGACATATCAAAGTAATATAAAGATAAGTGCAATTTCAAATTTTGAAAAAATGACGTGTTCCGATAGGTGCAAACTTGCTTACGCAAACATCTTCGTTTTAAGTGGACCGACTGTAGTTTTAATTGTTCTTTAACGTTCCGTATTAAACTACACGCATTTATCATGAAGTTTATCCCAATTAATAATAATTTCAGTCGAATAAGGCTACGTAGCTTTGATCGACGACTCAACACGAATGCCTCATGCGCGATGCACGAAATCGAGTTACATGCTAAAATAAACGTTCATTAAAGAATGATATTATTTTATCGGCCGATTTATTAAGAATATTAATCAAAACATCTGGTATGAGCACAAGGATTTTTTTCTTTATATTATACAATTTAAGGTACATATTAAATGAGGACATCAGAAACAATAAATAGTAAACTACAAAAATCAACAAATAATTGTGTGGAATGTGAAATTGGAAAATACTGTAACAATAATGGCTATTTAATGCACTTTCTGTTATAGTACAGCTAATTATAATGTTCTTTGGAGTAATATATTTTCATAAATAGCGTGAAATTGTTACGAATTACTTATTAGTTACCACAGTACTGTTGTAGAAGTTTGGTTGTGTTGGTGAATATATTTGCAAAATGCCAAAAGCTTTTACATTGGCGGAAAAGAGGGTAATATTAAATAACAGAAAGAGCATTAAATGGTCATTATTGTTAGGGTATTTTCCACACAATTATTTGTTGATTTTTGTAGTTTGCTATTTATTGTTTCTGCTGTGCTCATACCAGATGTTTTGATTAATATTTTTAATAAATCGGCCGACAAAATAATATTATTCTTTAATGAACATTTATTTTAGCAGTGTGAAGCTCGATTTTATGCATCGCGCATGCGACGGTATTTGTATTGAGTCGTCGATCGGCAGCTCGTCCAACGTAGCCCGTTCTCTCTCTCTCGTCTGATAATTTAATTATTTATTAATTGGAATTATTCTACATAAAAATGCATGTACTTTAATACGGAACGTTAAAGAAGAATTAAAACCTACATGTCGGTCCACTTAAAACGAAAATATTTGCATTTAGAGCGAAGCTTGCACGTATCGAGAACACGTCATTTTGTTTTCAAGATTTAAATATTTTTCAAAATTTGAAATTTCAGTTACCTTTATATTTCTTTGATATGTCACTGGTTAAAATTTAGGACATTTTAAGACAAAAATAAGGAAGCTCCGAGCACTGAAACCTATCGTATGTAAAACACGGGTCGCAATACTACATTTTTTATGATAATTTAATTTTTAATTTACAAAGTTAAGCGTCTAAAAAATTTATATTTTTCAATGTTATTATATGTTTACAGGGAAGATCTCTGCCAAGTTTCACATCAATTGGGCTTACAATAAAAAAGTTATAAGCTTTCAAACTGACCTATCTTGCTTTTTGAAACCGATAGTAGATGGTTTTAAAAACTCTGATAACGTGTAAAATCGTCAAAACTCGACATGGATTTCAAAAATCTTTTGCTTATGTGCCCCGTGCATATAATAAAATGAAAACAATAAGTACTTGCAAGATATGTAGAATTTTAAATAAAATTATTTTCAGAACAATATACTACTAAGTATGATTCATGAAATTATTTGTGAATAAAGATAAGACGGAAAAACTTTACTTTAATAATATGTTTCTCCATGTTTGTCGGTGAAGCACCACAGACAAAATTTGTATACATTTTCCATATGGAATAAGTGAAAAATTCCATGGTTGTGAGTCGATAAAGCTTAAAACTATTTTAATGACTTCACGTTGATGTGAATACTTTCAGCGAGGTCATTTTATAATGCAATAATTAAAACTGCTTTCATTTAATAAAAAAATATCCAAAAAATTTTTTTTTAATTTTAATAAAAAAAGTTGTTAATTATAAATTAATCCAATGTGCATTTTTAATTTAAGCATTAGCGCTTCATTTAAAGGTCAGGCGTAATCTAATATAGCATAATAGGGGAAGATGACTAGGTTAATATTATAAATCAGCCGATAGATTGTCCGATATGGTTTTTAGAGAATCGGCGTAATGAACTCTCTTTTAAGGTTTAAATGCACCTGCATGAAGTCAGGTCACCCAAATTAGCCCATAACAGGTAAGTATTTACCTCAGAACGTGCCATGTGCATTGTAAACCATATTTTCGCTCTTGGTTCAACGTGAATATGTTATTTATATAAGCAGTATAATTCTAATTGAAAAGTTACAATTCGAAAATTTAGCCCATTAATTTCCATAAATTCTACATATCTTTATAATACTGAAATAATTATTTTATACTATAAATTTTAATGTTTTGGTTGGAAAAGCGAAAATGACTAATGCATTTTACACCATAATGAAAATGTGTTAATTTCACTGCTTTAATATGATTTAAACTTCATTCTGATATATTTACGTCCCTCAAAGGATACATACTCTATTTTCGCCCCTCAAAGGATACATACTCTATTTTATAAGCGTAATTGTATTAAGTTTATACCAACTATCATAAGCATAGAGAAATACATGTGAGTTTAGTTTAATCATGATGCCTTATGCCCATGTCCTATATGCCATTTTCAGAATGTAGAATATTTACTCTACTTACATGTGCACTAACATCAAATGTAATTTTTATTCACTTTTGCAAGCCATGATCTCCTGTTGAGGTATATTCAAATAAACTGATATTAAGTAAAACTTTTCATAGTTGGTAAACTATAAATAATATTCTACAAAGTAAGTCTACAAAATTTTCATTTTGCAAAAATCCATTTAAGGTTATCCCAATCTAATTATCATTTTGTTTCAGGATTTAGTAAACAGGTTAAACAAAAAGTCTCAACCACGACATTACAAGTACAATCTCTGGAAGAAGAAGTAACTTACACATTTACAGTTAGAGCACAAACACTAGATTATGGACCTCCTGTCGTAAGTAACGTTACGACTGGCCCTCAAGAAGGCTCACCTGGGACTCCAAGAGAATTAACATTAGTAAAAACACTTTCAAGCGTTGAATTCCATTGGCTTAATGGACCATCTGGTAAAGGCCCTTTAATCGGATATTATATTGAGAGTCGTCGAAAAGGTAAGAATGCTTTATAGTGTAGTGATATGACTAATTTTTGTATTTTATTGTAGATGATTCACACTGGCAAACTGTAATTCATACTAAAAATGGACAACTCCAAGACTTTACAGTTTCTTATCAAAATTTACTTCCGTCAACTTCGTACAATTTTAGATTAATACCTTATAATAAGTTCGGAATCAGCTATCCTGCAAATTCTGATGAAACAGTTTTGACTCCTTCGAAACTGTATATGGAGTATGGATATCTACAACAAAAACCATTTTATCGGCAAACTTGGTTTATGGTTGCATTAGCAGCAATTTCAATAATAATCATAATTACAGTTATTGCTGTTTTATGTGTAAAAAGTAAAAGTTACAAATATAAACGTGAGTCACACTATTGGTAGTTGAATATATTAATAAATTTTATACTGTGCAGAGGAAGCTAAAAAAACTCTTGAAGAATCATTAGCCATGGACCCTGATGAACGTCACGAAGTCGCAATGGAGCTCTACCGTTCTCGGCATGGAGGTAACGTAAGTTCTTTAGGAACAATTAATAAGCGGAACGGAACATCAAGAAAACCTGTGCATCACCCTCCACCCCCTGCAATGCTAGGAAAGTCACCGCCACGACCATCACCTGCATCTGTAGCCTACCATTCCGACGAAGAAAGTTTAAAAGGTTACGATGAAAATCCAGATGACAGCAGTGTAACTGAAAAACCATCAGAAATTAGTTCATCAGACTCACAAGTAACAATTTTAACTTCCTACATATTTCACAATTAATTTTTGTATTTTTAGGGTTCAGAAAGTGAAAATGAAAGTGTGCGTTCTGATCCACATTCATTTGTTAATCATTATGCTAATGTAAATGATTCATTAAGGCAATCGTGGAAAAGACAAAAGCCAGTTCGGAATTACTCTAGTTATACAGACTCTGAACCAGAAGGTAGTGCGGTTGTTAGTTTAAATGGTGGTCAAATAATTATGAACAATATGGCAAGATCTCGTGCACCATTACCAGGATTCTCGTCTTTCGTGTAAATAATAGAAAAATTTATCCATACATAAACTCGTTCTTCATTCAAATGCTGATACTTAATTCTGCTAGAAAGTATCGTAAAATTGTGTTGAGTTATTGAGCATTGTATATATTTCATTCCTTTTTTTTTACTTTTCTACGACTGGATTAAATTTCCTTTTTTTAGTGTTTAAGCGGTTTAAGTAGTAAAGTACGTCTGGAATTTTGATAATAGTCATTGCATTTGAGTGTACGTTTAGTATGTAGTAATTTACATATTTCAATGTAAAAGTAATTTTTATTTTTCTACATCTAATGTTCCTGTGCTGTCCCTATCTTAAGTTCATTGTAAAAATACACGAAGTCTACAAAATTGTATTTTGGATATAATTTTGTATGTTGAGTATTTAGTACTAACTGTATAAACTGCATTTTCGAAGAAAATTTTCGTTTTAAGCAAATATTTAGAATATTTTTTTAATTTGCTTTATTTGCAAAGAAGTAAATTCAGCAGTGAGTTAATAAAATTTATAAAACTTGTGGAATAGAAATGCATTATGTTCTGTTTTTAAAGCTTAACATGTGATTTATAATTTTACCAATGATTATTCTAAAGACTTTGTATATTTAAATATAGCCTCTTGTTAAAGATTTTTTGCGCCATTTTTTAGCAATGTACTGATTAGATTACACTGCCTAAGTTAATTGTAATTTATTACTGTAATTATTTAGATCAATTGTAAAATAAATCTGTGATTCTATGTTTAAAAGAAATATTAAAAACTAATTAAAATAAATTATAAATCGACAGTAATTGTTTTCTGTATTCTTTAACAGTAACTTGGATCCATTTAAAATTGATTTGATGAGTGTTGATAAATTAACTGCATTAAAAATGTGAATAAAAGTCCATGCTTATAAAAAAGCATCTTAATGCACATTGATTACTATAGTCTATTTGTTGCTGAGTGTCCGATATCGAATTATCCCCTACAAGCCTTTGACCAATTTGTGTTAAAGAGAAATGTAAATAATGCGACGTTTAGTTAAATACCGACCGTTCGTAGTGTTCTGCAAAAATCAATCGTAATACTTTAGTAAATAGTTTCGACAGTGAATCATATTCCCTTGAAGTCGGAACTAAGTTGCCGCTTACTTTGAGCAGTAGTTCACAAACACTTATTCATACGTATAATTTAATGTTACCTACTTGGAATTAATTATTTTTAAATATTTGCGTATACTTTCAAATAAAGCAAATTTAATGCTCAAGAGATTTTAATAATTATTATTACATATCATACATAGATTTTTGGTCTGTATGTTAAATAATTATTACTTGTTACTATAAATCGTAATAGGTAAAATAAATACATTTTGTTATACGAGTAAGTGTATAAACTTATTTAGATTATATATTTGAGAAACGTTATACATATGAATAAATGTTTGCGAACTACTGCTCAAAGTAAGCGGCAACTTAGTTCCAACTTCAAGGGAATATGATTCACTGTCGAAACTATTTACTAAAGTATTACGGTTGATTTTTGCAGAACACTACGAATGGTCAGGATTTAACTAAACGTCGCATTATTTACATTTCTCTTTAACACAAGCTTAAGAGTCCTTGGGTTTACTATGACGGAAAGAAAACACAAATTGGTCAAGAGCTTGTAGGGGATAATTCCATATCGGACACTCAACAACAAATAAACTATAGTGCTCTCGATAGTGTTAAGCAAGGAATGCATCCTTAACTTGATGAATACCATACTGACCCAAAGTCTGCAATTCTACTTTTACTTCAAATGAGAAAAAAGATGTTTTAGTTTTCCTCTACTTAGAAAAAATCATCAATTAATCACATTTCTCATGAGAGCCATTCCATGAAAATTCGCCTAATAATAATAATAATAATGCTTTATTTATCCTGTATAGATCATTTCTAAAGGACATAGGACAAGTCAAATGGAAAAAAAATAAGTCACATGTAAACAAACAAGTGGCTACAAAGTAGTTCACAGATTGTACTAGTCATCTTATACTATGCTATCATCTAGGTATTCATATATTAAATAGTAAGCTTTTGCTGTTAATATCCTTCTTATTTGGACTTTAAATTTTTTATTGTCCTTAATAAGTCTAAGACTTATTGGTAATTTGTTATACAGGATAGCACCCATATAATATGGACTTGATTTATAATGCTCTAGCTTATGCAAGTTGATAATAATATCATCGCCTCGCCTAGTATTATATTTGTGAAATTTATTTAAAGAATCAAACATGCAAGTTTTGTTTGACAAAATTTAGTATTTCTACAATATAAATACAGGGTACTGTTAATATTTTGTGTTTTTTAAACAATTCTCTGCATGAATGCAAATGTTTTAAGCCACACATATTCCTTATAGCACGCTTCTGTAACAAGAAAATACGTTTAGCTTCAATACTGTGCCCCCAGCATACAATTCCATATCTAATGACGATTCAAATGATGCATAATAATAATTCTTTACGGCCACTGATGTACATATGTAATTTAGTCTTTTCAAAGCAAAACACATGCCACTACATTTTTATATATATATATATATATATATATATATATATATATATATAAAATCAATATGACTCTTAAAGGATAAGGCTGTATCTAGGTATATACCCGATAGTTTAAATTCTTTTACCTGTTTTACTGTTTGTCCATTTATTTGAATATATTGACTAGCAGTATAATTAGATAACAGTAAAAAATTGCATTATGAATGTTTTATTCATATTTAGAATTAGTTTGTTATTTAGCAGGTAAACAGCAAGTGCTTTCAAATTATTTTTTAACTTAGATGACATTTCCGTTATGGATGCTGCATTCGAGATCAAAGTTATATCATCAGCAAACGATGCATAGAACGTGGTAATAATATTATCCAGATCGTTTGTATAAAGCAGAAAAAGTAACGGTCCCAGCACGCTTCCTTGGGGCACGCCCGTATTATTTATTAATTTATAAGAGTTGTTACCTTGAAAATGCACATACTGCCTTCTGTAAGATAAATAAGATCTAAGTATGTCATTGCTTTTACCGCGTAGGCCATAATTTTCTAGTTTTGTTAGTAGAACGTCATGGTCTACGCAATCAAAAGCTTTGGACAAGTCAACAAATAAAGCCATAATTTTTCCCCCTTTATCAAGATTTTTGTAGATAAAATTGCATATAGCCACCAGAGCTAGAACTGTAGAAGAATCTCTTTTAAACCCATATTGATTATTCGATAGCGTAATGTTTTTAGTTAACAAGTTTACAATTCTTTTCAAGATATACTTTTCAATTATTTTGGAAACTATGGATAGCAAAGCTACCGGACGATAATTTTCTAATAATTTAACATTGCCTCTTTTAAAAATACATATGATTTTTGAAAGTTTAAGCGCTTCAGGGAAAGTACCTGATGAAAAGCATTCATTTACAATATGAGCATATAGGTTGCTACCTATTTTCAATGGGCAAGCGGTAAGAGCGTGATTAGGACTTTGTGTCCCACGATTATACGCAATTTAAGCAGAAACCGCGAGAATTTAACTAGTAAAAAGCGGAGCAAAATGAAGTACAAACATAAAGGAAGAGAGTAAGAAATAAAATTTTGTTTGAGAAATAACCCAACAATTAGAAATCTGATGAGGGTCGAGATTCCAATGGGTCGACGGGTCTTGACCAGAGAAATGGTATACCTTCGATTAGTAGTAGGGATAACATTTCTCTGGTCTTGACCTTTTACGCAGACAGATAGTGACAGAAGGTATGTGTTTAACTGCAAACAAAATACAGAGCCGGACTTAGGAGAAGTGCAAATTGTTAATTTAAATTTCTAGGGGAATTAAAGGGAGTTAATTTTCAAAGGAATTATAATTAAACACGAAAACTCTAACGCTGATAAGAAACTGCCTGACAACTGACCGCGAAAACAAACGGTACACCGGCGCAAAACAGACTTAAATAAACAAAATAGAGAAACAAGGACCGCAACGCTCAAATCGCAAGAAAGCACAAAACGTACGATCCGGATTAGAATAAAAAGCCTCCAAATCAAAACAAATAACTAAATTATGTCGAAAGAAGAAGCGCACAATCAGAATCCCATAGGGGAAAGTCAAGAAGAGGAGAAGGACACAAAAGCAATATCAAAACATCTAATTAGAATAGAAAAGAAAATAGATACAAGGAATGAAAAAATATCCAAACTAGAAAAAGAGAACCAAGAAATGAAGGAAAAGATTGAAAACCTACAGCTGCAGATAAAAACACTACAAGGAGGAAACGATAAAAAAAGTATAATTTACTACGGGATAGAAGACGAAGAGAGAGAAAAACACGAATCCAGAAAATAAATGCTGTGTGTAACATAATGCAAGTGGAGATTAGGCTGGAACTACAAATAAACCTCTCCTGAAGGATGGGGAGATATGAAAACGGGAAAACGAGACCAATACTAATTCAATTAACGACGGAAATGAAAGAATATGAAATCCTGGGCAAGGGATACAAACTCTAGAACACAAATATAGGCATATCTGAAGTGTACAATAAGGAAGAGCTGGAGAAGAGGAAAATACCGAAGAAAAAGCTAATACAGGCAAAACGGGAGGGGCACGAAGCAAAACTAAGAGGTAACTCTGGATAGACGGAAGAATATACGCAGAAGAAAGAACAGACAAAGCAACAATAGCTAGAACCTTAAGTCAAAGATCCCCGCAAAACGAAATCGACAGAAAGTAGAAAAGAAGCAATCAACAGAGAATGGACGAGAACCTTCAAACTAGAACATTCAGCAGGACCCCAATAAGAAAGACAGAAGAACAGAATAAAAAGGAGGAGAAACCAAACGATATAAGCGGAAATCAATCAAACACAGTAGCAACTAACACATCCTATAGTCTCAACGAAGGCAAGGAATACGCGAAAGGGAGAAACAAAAAGAAGAAGAAACAAACGTAAAACAAAAAAACAGGAAAAAAGTTAAAAAAGAAACAATACGATTTGCAACCTGGAATGTGAAAACGATGCTCAAAATAGGGAAGATGGAAGAGATGGCAAGAGAAGCACAAAAATACACATAACGGCTATACAAGAAGTGAGATGGTCAGGAGCAGGAGAGATTGCAAAAGAAGAGTATACAGTGGAGAAAATAAAACTGGGAAGAACGGAGGGGGGTTCTACATAACAAGGCAGATGAGAGACATCATTATAAAAGTTCACACCATTCAATGGAAGAATAGCAACCTTAAGGGTAAAGATGGGGAAGACGAAACACCACATTAATCAACGCAAACGCTCCTACAGAGGTGACAGAGGAAGACAAATTTTATGATCTGCTATTGAGAACGTGCGAAGGAACACCAAAGAGAGATGAGACGATAATACTAGGTGATAGGGAAAGAACAGTATTTAAAAAAAATAGGCAACGGAAGAGGGACGAACCACAAAGAAAGCAACGACAACGGTCACAGGGTATGCCAGCTAGCCGAAGCAATGAAGATGGTAATACTAACTACTAAATTTGAACATCCTAAAAGGCACAAAGTCGCATGGAGACATCTGACAGAAACCGAGAGCCAATAGATCACATAATGGCTACAGAAAGGATACACAAAAAAGCAATAGACACAAGAACATATAGGGGTCCAACGGAGATAAAAACTGTATAGGAAAGAAAAAATAGAATGTTTGAACATAGAAAGTCTACAAGAGAAAACCAGACAAGACTACAGAAAACAAATAGGCAAAGAAGTCAAAGAAGTGGCAACAAGGGAAATACAAGAGTTGTGGAAACCATAAAGGACAAAATGATTAAAACAACATCGACAATGCTAAAACAAGAGGAAACGCGGAAAAAAACAGAATAATGGTATGATAAGGATTGCGTAGAGGCAACAGAAAAGAAAAACAGGGCAAGATTGAAATGGATAAGCACAAATGAAGAGCAAGATAGAGCAATATACAAAATAGAAAGAAACAACGCAACGAGAACAATGAAAAAAACGAATGGATAGCTGGAAAAATGATAGAAATAGAAGAAAATAGAAGAAATTACAAAATAAGACAGTTTTATCAAAAGATAAAAGCGGCCAAAACGAAACCACAAATGAAAAACAAGGAATGAAAAACAACAAAGGGATAATAGAAAGCGATCCCCAACAAGTAAGCAAAATATCATTGAGTAAAAATATAAGTTTTCAGTCAACGATTCTTTCAAACCCCTACCACAAAGATTACCACCTGTCTTGAACAAAGTTTAGATTATGTTGGTCCCTCTTCTTCTTGTGTTGAAACATCTAATATTCATACTGTTTTCTATTCTAAACGTTCGTCCTGTTTTACACTTTGCTGTTGAAATTGCTTTGGTTTAAGACCTTTCTCTCATAGCTGTCCTCAAGTAAAACATTTTTATGGTTGTGCGAAACTTGGAAATAAAGTTGGTACAATGAATGTTTGTTTCGGATTACCACTGTACGTCTGTGCTTACGGTACCTTAAACAGGGAAATCACTAAGTTCTACCTCAAATGGGACGCATAGGATAAACAATCTAACGAGTAGTGTAAATTTAAGCGTTAATTCGAAACCAAAATTTATTCATTTTATGGACTATACCTAGATTTCTTGTATATATTGCTTAACACGTGTGCATGATTGGTTGCATAACCATTCATTGCGCTTATCTATTTTCCAATTAATCGGAATATTTACAAAGATTACGCTCTGGAGAGGCAAAACACTTTATAACGTTTTGTTCTATAAACCAATGCTCAAATATCACAGATCCGGAAGAAAAATGATGGTTTAAGCCAATGAAACTTGAGACATGTCTAGTAAATTGATGAGGCCCTCATGAACATGAATGGATGCAAATTATTTGATTCATGAATCCAATTTCAGTTTTTGATGTCTGTACGTTCTAATGTTATCTTATTTTTTGTTTGTTGTATGCAAAAACAAATACTTCATGCTTATTCAGTATAACACAATTTAACAATCATGATTTCATGATAGATATGACATAAATAAAATGGAATAAAGTTACTTAAGTAAACTATAAGAAACACACGCACAAGATCAAAAGAATGCTTACTAGAATATTAACGGATATTTGAACTACATATAAATGTTAAAAATGATTAATTTTTATTAAATACATAAATAAAAAGTTTACCTCAAGTAGGATTTGAACCTAAGACATGTACTTTGCTAGAATACCGCTCTAACCAACTGAGCTATTGAGATATAAGCCCCAATCGATGTAAATGTTGTCTTTATGTATGTAGAACTGATGACAAAATTTACATCGATTGGGGCTCAGTTGGTTAGAGAGGTACTCTAGCAAAGTACATGTCGTAGGTTCAAATCCTACTCGAGCTAAACTTTTTATTTATGTACACTACGTTTCAAATGAAATGGACCACTTAGAAATAATAATGCTATGATCTTGAAAGTATGGTAAAATAATGCTTTATTAACATGTATAAGATGATGAAATTTTGAAGGCAAAATATTAACAGTTAACAAGAAAATGTTAATAGTGAGTAGCATCGCCACACACAGAAATGCAGGCGTTCACTCTCAGAGGCATGCTTTCTATGAGATGGTCCATATCCTCCCGAGGCTACCTGGAGATGGTGTCATAATTCATCTAAGTTGTTTGGAGGCCTTGGTAGTTGCCTTAGTCTTCGACCCATCATGCCCGTTCAATAGGCGAAAGATCTGACGGTCGCGCAGGCCGCGGAAATACTGGTAGCTGCACTTGATCCAGAAACCTTCTTGTAACATGTGCGGTATGTGGTCTAACATTATCTTGTTGCAAAATACTGTTTGGCAACGTCTGCATTAACGGTACTACCACTGGCTCCAAAACATTATCAATGTAACGCTGAGCACTTAATGTGCCTAGAATAAACACAAGAGGAGATCTTCCACCAACACGTATGGCGTCCCAAACCATGACTCCAGGTGTTAAGCCTGTGGGTCGTCTTTCAACAAACTCTAAATTTCGACGTTCTCCTCGAAACCGCCGCACCTTCTGACGGCCATCGTTTCGCCACAAACAAAAAGGCGATTTGTCGCTGAAGACGATGTTATTCTTATGCTCTTGAGTTAACTAGGGTCGTCGGTACGGACGATACGAATGTACGCCAAAATACTTAATTCTCCTGTATTGTTGACATTGATAGGTGACGACCAATAGCTCCTATTCAATTCACCACAACAGACCTTGTTGACTGAAACCGATTTCTTCTGGCCATGCGCCTAAGTAATTCTTCACGATCATTGGTGGTCTTCCATTGGGACGAGGCCGTTGAATGCCTTCTTCAGACCAAGAAGACCAAATGCGGGCCACTATAGTGTGGTCTCGATTAAGTCTTCTGCCGATTTCTCGAAATGACAAACCTGCTTCTTTCATGCACATAATTCTACCCCTGAAACTTGGGCAAAGTTTCGTCGTTTTCTTATTGAGGGCATTTTTTAGAATAAATGTGTCAGTTAAACAATAAAAAATTGACACTAAGCGACTAGATTTCTTAAAATGTATAAATAAAAATTGTTGATAATTAATGTTAACAGTGGTGCAAAGTACATGACTTGTTCTTTTTCATTGAAACTTCCATCGTTTTCTATATGATACTGAAACATTATTTTGCCAAAATTTCAAAATTATAGCATTATTATTTCTAACTGGTGCATTTCATTTGAAACGTAGTGTATTTAATAAAATTTATTTTTAATTACACATTTACTTATTCGTTCATAACAAAACTTTTTTAAAAGTGCAAAATGTTAAAAGTATTTATGCGCAACAGTAATTGCAGACAATTATTAGTCCTAATGGATTTGTTCATGAACATAAATTTTTGTGCAAATTACACAGACTAAATATGTTTATTTTCTATTCACCGTACAAGACAATAATGTTTAGAAGATAATTGTACAATCCAAAAAATTGAAGATGTTATAACTTACAACCAGCACTAAACATAAACCATTAAATGGATATATAATCCTAATAAAAAAACTAATATACCAGGGAACTCTTTAACACATACTCTCAACATACATTCTAAAGATTTATATTAACATCGAACAAATTCAAGAAATAAAAAAGAAATAATAATTTAAAATTTATTCATCACATCTTACTAACCACTTTGTCATAGATTGATTAATTTCATTTCGTGCAACTTGTTTAATTGCAGAGCATGCAGCAATATCAGCGATAGTGATTTCGGAAGATCCACATAAAAATTGGTTTTTTCCTAGCTTTTTAGAAAGAGCTTGAATATAAGATGTACGTTCAGTTTTTGTTCTTGACCGAACTAAACAATAAGAAATGTCAAGTACTGAATCAATATTAAATAGAATATTAGTATTTTCATATTTTAGTATCTCTGGAACCAATCTTGATAGATAGCGTAATATATTGGGTTCTCCGTTTATTGGTGTATTAGATATAATTAGTTCTGTATTAGGCCCAACTGAAACAACACATTACATGAAAGGTACAGATGATCAAACCAACTTACCATTTTTCCATATGAGCCTTAATGAAATGTTTGGTAAATATGGTTTTGGCTGAAATTCATTTAATTTTTCTATAAAGTTGGTCGCACTTTCTGGCAAGGCAGACACAGTTGAGTGAAGATGTGTGCTTACATTGACGTTAAATGATCGTCTGCATAATTTTTGAATTTCTAAAAGTGAATATGGTGGATATGATGGACTTGCATTAAGGATAATGTTTTCAAAATTATGCAACTAGAAGAAATTAATCTTTGTAAGTTAGTTACATGCTATACCTACTAAGCTACCTTCTTTGGGTCTATTGGTGTAGATTCCACTGCATTACTCGTAACTACTGTGTTACATAAAGTAAGGTTCGTTTTAAGTTTAATCATTTGTTCTCGGAGTTCGTCTAATTGTCGCAGTATTTTCTCCTGTCGTTCTACTAGCATACTCATTTCTGGTAGATCTTGGAGATGAGACTGTAATTGATACCTTAAATAAGTTATTATTTAATTTTAGTTTGGTCTAATTTTAGTAAGGATGCACCTAGTTTATGGTAGTTTATGTAAAAATTATGTGATTGGAGATAAAAATGTCTGAATAACAAATAGACCTCTTTGTTCCTCATTTTCATTAGTGCTTTGACAGTTGTTCACAAAAAGTGATAAGTGTTGTATGTCATGGAATTAAATTTTGAAAAAAAAATGGTGAGTAAGCCTCTAATACACATAATTTTTATACTCACATAATTCCTATATATTTCTAAGTACATAAAACGAATAAAACCTTTAAAAACTGCTTAACCTGCTTGGTAATATTCACAGAATCCTTGAATGGCGAAACGTGATCGTCCAATGGGCCTACACCATTCTTGTTGGCGTGGATATTTTTCATTTTATACATGCAATTCGGTAATAATACATTTAAATCGTGATATAAAATTTGTCGTGTTTTATATAAAGTCACCGGCCCATTCATTTTCTAATTCTGAAAAATACGTAATTTATATTTTGAGTTGTGAAATTGGGAAGTTTCGTCCTCGTGTGCTCGTACAAGTAGAACCGTCAATGGTCGTCATTCATATTAATTATTTTCTTTAATAACTAGGGGCGATCGCTTTAATTCACTTTTAGAGCGAAATTTAGTTGTTGTAAATTCTTTAAATTGTTGTATGATCGCTGAGTTTTATTTAGTGACGGCAATAAATAAATTTCAAAAATTTAATTTCGTGTCAATTGAATTTACCGCCGTTACGTAGTTATTTCCGGTACATGGTCGGAAGTTATTTGTATTATTATCGAGAGCGGAATAAAAAATTTTCGTACAGTTCGTCATTTGTAATTTTATATGTAATAACATTTTAATGATTATTATTACATTTTTTTCTGTCGAATATTGAATAAATATAATTTTTATAATTTTTTAGGGCGACATCTAGTATAAAATCATTATATTGTTGACTGTAAGCACTTGGATTGGTAGGGTTTAATGTATTGTAAAATCGATAATCGCTGGCTTGTGTTTAACTTTTTATTTTAATTGTTGTTAATTACGAATATTATAATTAATGATAGATTCTGTGTGCGCGGCAAATGTGCGTTTGTTTAAACAAGTTGCTTTTGTAAATGCAAGTTGTCATGGCGGTGTTGCCAACAACCAATGAAATCGTTGCTTTGGTAGGTTGTTGGGTGTTCTTTTTCGCCTCGTAGTTCGCGTCAGTCAGATATTTTTATGCGTCCTTCTGGCCAAGCGAGTGTTTCGGTTTTAAAACCTGCTTTAACCGTGGTTAGTGTTTAATACCTAAAACAATACACATTCTGCATGTGTTTATATGACGCTGTGATCGTGTTTGCCGTTGTTTGTCACGTGACGTAGCCAATAGAATGGAGAAAAGATCGAGCAACGACCATGAATTCCATTTAACGCACTTCTGACATTCGTATTTGTATACAAAGATTGTTTTCATTATTACCACCACGTGTAGTGTGATGTGATTGACAGCTAAGAAGACAGGATGTCTACCAGAGGTGTGAAAAAGAGGGGTAGACCCCCTAAAGTGCAGGTTACAGAAAGAACGAAAAAATTTCAATATCAATTACTAAAAAAACCAAAATATCTGCAAAATTTAAATAAAGGCTCTGATTCGCAATCTAGCACTCCAACAACATCTAGACCATGTTCACCTCAAGAGTACGAAATTGGCAGGCGAAACTCTACACGAACTAGAGGAAAAGATGGGCATCGTTCTTCAAGAAAAGGTGGTTTAGCAGGATCTGCATATCCGAGAAGAGGTTATAACCCTCATGCAGATTATCATGATTCTGAATACCATTACGGGTCTGATTTCGGCGATGAATCAAGTGATAATAAAAGTGACATGGACGATGAGTTGGGTTTCAGTGGAAGTGAATCAGGTGGATCAGTTGATGATGGTGATAGATCTAGTGACAGTGACTTTTCACTTAGTAGTTATAGTACGTTAAGCGGCACACCGCGTAGAACTGTTGCACGACCTCCTAGTCCAGAACCACTTTGGTTACAAAATCGTGACTTGCCTGTACTACAATTACCTAAATCGTCGGATGATTTACTTGTATCGTCTGAAACTATTATGGTAGTTGTGAGTATATACGAAGTTCTTAGACATTTTCGCAATTTAGTTCGTTTATCCCCGTTTCGATTAGAAGATTTTTGTGGTGCGCTGATATGTGAAGATCAGAATGCGCTACTAGCAGAAGTACACATAATGTTATTAAAAGCTTTAATTCGTGAAGAAGATTCTCAACAAACACATTTCGGGCCTCTTGATCAAAAAGATAGTATAAATATTACAATTTTTCTTATCGATTATTTTACTTACTCAGAAGTTTTACGATCGTACATTGAGGGTGATAAAAACTTTGATTCAGACGTTTTAAATATTTTAACTACAACAGACTATCCATTTACAACAGTAGAAAATCGTGTTAAAGTTCTTCATTTTCTAACTGATTTGTTTTTAACAACAAATCCTGTAAGGGAAGATTTGATGAGTGAAGGTAATTTGACACAATGATGTCATTTAAATTTAGTTATTATTATCTTTACTTCATTTGTTCTTTAATTAGTTCTGCAAAACATTAATATCAATTTAATTGTTACAGTTCCTATGCATTACGATGACCATTGTAGAGTCTGTCATAAATTGGGCGATTTGCTTTGCTGCGAAACATGTCCTGCTGTATATCACTTAGAATGTGTCGATCCTCCTTTAACGAATGTACCCGATGATGATTGGCAGTGTGGGATTTGCCGATCGCACAAAGTATCTGGAGTGGTCGATTGTATTTTAGATGTTGAGAAACAAGGACAGCTATGTCGGCAAGAATGTTTAGGCTGTGATCGACATGGAAGAAAGTATTATTTTCTGTGTCGTAGGATATTTGTGTAAGTTCCTTGTTCTTCTTTGTTTTTCCCATAAATCTAAGTAAAATAACAGAATTGTTCACTATGTCTTATATCACAAAATAGAGTTTGCTTTATTAGATACATTAGCTTTTAAGTGAATGCTAATGATAAGATTAACGAAATAAAATTGTGCATTTAATCTGATTAATTTTATGAATGTCACGCTTGAAAATGTACATTACAGTTAGATCAATCTCTACCATAGAAATTAGTTTATAGGTACAAAACACTGTATAAGCATCTCAGTGATTGAAAGACTCAGTCTTGATTGTCTTTTACATAAACGATAGGGTGCAGGCCTATCAGAAATGGTAAATTTTTTTAAATGGAGAACACTACTTCGAGGGCTTAGAGCAACAACCACGTAACCACTGTTTTTGATAGTTTTGAGATAATTGCGATTAAAAATGATCGCTGGACAAAAACGTTTATTAATAATGCCAGTAAATGATTTTAGGTGTTTTTTTTGCACATATAGATTGGTCAGGGTGTATTTTGAAATTACATAATAGAATATTTTACTTTTGGTAGATATTTACCCACTTGAAAATGATTTTGTTATTAAATGTTGCAGTTACGTTGTTGTTGTTCTAACATATATCTTTTATTCAAGTTACGTTCATTTAATTTAATACAGTTTGTTATGGGAAATTATGAAAAATATGATATTTTTCGTAACTTTGAAAGTAAGTAATAATTATTCAACAGATTATTGCAATATATCAAAATAATAATATTTAGCAAAAGTCAAACAAACAAAAAATTTTATCAAATAAAAGTCCTAAAAAAGAACAAACTCAAAAATGTTTATTTTTTCTAAGAACACAGTTTCAGTAAGATATTCATAATATTATTGTAAACTTATAAACTATTTAAAGATTCGTAGAAGTGATGATATTCAGTAGGTATAATTTTTTTGTTACATAATTCTTTTAAATTTTGCATCTTTTCTCGACTAATAGGTGTTGCCCTGTTGTGTACGTCTAACTATCTGTATTTTTCTAAAATTTTCGTTTTTTCGGTATTTAAAATATATATGTGCCGTGTCATCTTTTGGATATTGAAGCCATGTTATTTTTAACCAGTTCACATCATTTCCGTTGGTATCTGTATTTTTGTTTTTCAAAATTTCCGTTTTAAGTGTTTTGAAGCATTTGATATCGGACTGATTTACTTCATATACTGCGTAAGTGTTTTTTTTGCGTGCAGATCAAATTAATGTATACCATCCTGAAGGATCGAATATGTCCACATTTTTTTCTTCTTTTCAATCTGCACGTGGATGTTATCAACCTCCATTTGTGAGTGTCCTGGTTTGAAAAACATTTGATTTACTACTGGAATATCCAAATGTTTTACAGCGTGAAGGCAAAATGCAGCAACGTTTGCATTCCGATTCTGTCCACCGCAGGTGTCGGAGAAAAACACTACTTCCTTATTAATTTTTTCTGCTTGCAAAAAGTGCCACAAACAAGACGCCACTTCATTGGAACCAAGGCCCTCGTATGTATGTAGCATATGGCTTTTCTATCTACAACATTAAGAACAGTAAAGTTATAGACAGCCAATCGACTTTTATAGAAAAGAGCTTTGGCATTAGTTGCAGGAGTATAACAGACAGCTTCTAAATCAAATTCGACTGAAATACATTCTTCCATTTCGACCCTTTCTTTCGCTTCGTTTTTCATAGTTCTTGCCTCCGTTTTCCTAAGTATATGCTCGTCATAATCATTTTTTTCTTTTTCTTCTGGTTTATTACGTTCAAAAACGTAACAAGTGTGGCACATATCTTTTCTTGGCGTATGAAAAGACAAGTTAAATTCATTTTTGAAGACCGACCTGTAATACCAAAACTTCTCTGGTTTCCGTCTGTGATCTCTACAGTGTTGCTCATAAAGTTCATACATTATATTCAAATTTAGGTCCTTCTCTAAATATTCTTTGTTTATATCCTTCCTAGTGTAATGTGAGGGCACTTTAGGAAATGAGTTGATATGATCCTTTATGAAATTCTTCGCTTCTAATGGAATTTTATTTGCACTTACACATTTGCCATGTTTTGATTTTTCTACAAAATAATTTACATTTCTGGCCTTAATGATGGAGTAAACCATTGATTCAATAATCCCCAGTGAAGACAAAAAGAATCCTTTACATACTGAAATTTTCGTATCTTCTTTACTTAAATAGTAAGTATTTGTGTGATTCCTTCTGGAATTTTCACTACCACTTTTTTTCTTCTCTTGTGAAACTAAAGATCCTATAAAGTGTCTTTGATCCTCTTCATTTCCAAGTTTCCAAAATTGTTCGAAAATACGACCGGCTTGCTCTTCAGAAAAAGCTTCATTGCACTTTTTGGGACACTTAGAACAATCCTTATATTTTATTGATTTTCCCGGAATAAACTTTTTTCGTGATGACAAATAAGGAAGCCCTGCACGCTTGTTATTTTTTATGCGGTTGCTTATCCAATTTTCCGGAGTAGCTATACGATTTCTAAACCTCTTTTTTTTAGCAGACCCACGAACATCATCTGTGTTTTCATTTTCTTCGTCTTCTACATTCATTTCATTAGTTTCCTGTCTTTCATTTTCGTCTATGTTCACCCCTCCTGTATCATCCCTCGAGGTTTCTGCTTTTCCTTTTTCTGGCGTCCATTCTTCATCAATATCTATTTCTTCATCTTCTTCAGTGGTAAAGACTGCATTGAAATTATTCACATTATGATCATTCGATGTGTCTATTATTCGGTCCTTATCATTTCCTGTTATTTCAGTTTCTCCTGTTCTGTGTTTCACTTCGTAATAAGCTTGTATTTTTTCACTATTCATATTAGTAAGTTCTGTATTAATAAGGTTTTCGTTTTCTTTAACGCCCATTTCTTGAGTTGAGACGTAGTGAACCATGTCCAGACATATATTTTCATTTTCTTGTATGCAATCCCCGTCATAATTATTCATTGTGTCTACAAATTCTATAATTACCTTACCGTTTTCTATTATATTTTCGTATTCTATTATTTTATTTTCTTCTGTTATCCAGTCTGTTGGTTGCATTTTTTCACTATTCTCATTAGTAGGTTTTATATAAGTATGCTTTTCGATTATTCTTTGTACATGTATATCTTGTATTTTTTCTAGTTCTTGAATTACACATTCTTCATTCTTATCGTTGTTTTTTCTTTCCTTTTCTTGTGTTGTTTTTATATTAATATTTTCTTTATAATTATTGGTATTAGTGTTTTCAGCACAGATGCTTTCTTCCGGCTCATTTGCAGTCTCTAGTTGAGTAACTAAAACTTTTCCACCACTTGTCAAAGAATTATAGGGTCTTTCAGTTCCTATATCAACGAATACATTATCTTCTGCAGTCTGTTTACGCATATCCAAAGCATTCTGCAGAATTTTGTAGCTTCTGTTTTTGTGATCATAATTATTCATTGTGTCTACAAATTCTATAATTACCTTACCGTTTTCTATTATACAGGGTGAGTCAGTTTTTTGTAGACAAACTTTAACAGGAGATAGAACACATGTTTCTAAAAAGAAAAGTTCCTATAAACATATGTCGTAGAAGGCTTCGTTTCCGAGATACAGGGTGTTGAATATAATTTTTTTTTCTCAAATTTTCATTATAACTCATAAACGAATGCTTAGATTTTTTCATGTTGGGGGGATAATGTCTATTAATTAAGGGGCATAAAACAAGCGATAAGAATGTTCACAAACTTGCACAGTGGCGGAGTGGAGGGGTCAACCCTTTCATAAACAGAACTTCTACGCCAATGACTATTTTTAAAAACTGTTATTTTCATTATCTACATACAGTTTAACAAAAATAATGTACCTTCTTCTGTTTCGAAATTCCTGTGCGTTTCCGAGTTATTTTGATTTATAGTGTTTGATGTGGTACTAACTTAATTAATGTGCTTTATATGAATAATTGAATATAAAGTTTTTAATAAAAAAGATATAATAAAACATTTAGAGCCATTTTAGTACCTAACGATCGTTTCTTTAAAATTTCAAATACATTTTCATTTATAAATTGGTAGGTTATCGGTTTTTTTTAGTATCCATTGTTATTATCCTCCTATAAAAAGTAATGCATAATTATTATTGTTATGCGGTCAATACATTCTGTACAATTATGTATGTATCAATTTCGCCATAAACATGTATGTAGTTTTTAAGTGAGATTCTAATAAGTTATAGACCGCTGCTCACTTGCTCTCATTAAAGAGCCGCCACTGTATCAAGCCATACTCAAATACAAGACTTTTGTAAATTGAAATCTGTTTAGTACACTAATTATAACAATCCTTGCTTATTATTGTAACAATACTTAATTAATAATTGTGAAATTAATAAGAATTCTTAGCAATAACGATTTATAAATAAATAACAATAACACTAGTATAATAAAATTAGACACTTTGTTCAAAATGTAAACCGTTCTTTTCAATACACATTTCACAGCGACGTACAATAGAACGTCTTAAGTTAACTAAATTATGCACCCTTATTTCATTGCAAGCATCTCTGATGCGATTGTGAAGTTCTTCAAGTATATTAACCGGAGTGGTATACACTTATTCCTTCATGAATCCCCACTTGACTTTTTGTCAAGTGGCGTTAAATCGGGGATCTAGGAGGCCACGTCACTGGACTTCCACGACCTATCCACCTCCCCGGGTAGTTATTGTTTAGCCAATTTCTTACATTTCTGCCATAATGGGCCGGACATCCATCAAGCTGAAACCAAGAATGTCCTCTTAAATTCAAAGGAATGTCTTCCCACATATTAACATGTTCTTCTTCTAAAAATTGTAGGAAATTTTCTGAATTTACACGTTGTGGCAAGAAATAAGGTCCAAACACCTGGTTGCCGTAAATTCCAATCCAAACATTTGTGCTAAATTCATGTTGAAAACTTCTTGGTCGAATGGCATGTGGGTTTTCATATGCCCATATATGCAGATTGTGAAAGTTTACGATACCACGACGAGTAAAACAGGATTCATCAGTCCACAGTATGTTGGATAAGAAATCTCTATTATTTTGAATGGAGTTAAGAACCCACCTACAATAATTAAGTCTTCTTTCGGCGTCACCTGGACATAAACCATGAACAGGTTGAAAATGATATGGGCGTCTGTGATCCCGTTTTAAAACCCGGGAAACTACTTTGGGAAATACCAAGAGCAACAGCAGTACGTCGAGTATTTGTCGTGGGGTTCCTATTAAATTCACGCAATATACCCTCTCCAATTCTATCTCGTCCACGGTTGTTCTGTCGGCCCCCATGTACATTTTCCAAACCCTGGTTAACAAATCGACGATGGATACTCACAAAAGCGGAATGATGAGGTTGTCGTCTATTTGAAAATCTCCGATACTCCCAGGTGCGTACCTTGAATTCTCATTTGCGAACCCATAAATAAAATGAATGTCGGCTTGTTCGCTATTTGTAAATGTAAACGGCATGTTACACTAATTAAAAGCTGGCAAATCAAATGAAATAGCTTTTTGAACTTAAAAACAATAATTAATAACAGTGAAATTATTCAATTTTCTATGTACGTTTATTGTACGTCGCTGTGAAATGTGTATTGAAAAGAACGGTTTACATTTTGAACAAAGTGTCTAATTTTATTATACTAGTGTTATTGTTATTTATTTATAAATCGTTATTGCTAAGAATTCTTATTAATTTCACAATTATTAATTAAGTATTGTTACAATAATAAGTAAGGATTGTTAAAATTAGTGTACTAAACAGATTTCAATTTACAAGAGTCTTGTATTTGAGTATGGCTTGATACAGTGGCGGCTCTTTAATGAGAGCAAGTGAGCAGCGGTCTATAACTTATTAGAATCTCACTTAAAAACTACATACATGTTTATGGCGAAATTGATACATACATAATTATACAGAAAGTATTGACCGCATAACAATAATAATTAGCATTTCTTTTTATACGAGGATAATAACAATGGATACTAAAAAAACCGATAACCTACCTATTTATAAATGAAAATGTATTTGAAATTTTAAAGAAACGATCGTTAGGTACTAAAATGGCTCTAAATGTTTTATTATATCTTTTTTATTAAAAACTTTATATTCAATTATTCACATAAAGCACATTACTTAACTTAGTACATCAAACACTAAAAATCAAAATAACTCGGAAACGCACAGGAATTTCGAAACAGAGGAAGGTACATTATTTTTGTTAAACTGTATGTAGATAATGAAAATAACAGTTTTTTTAAAAAATAGTCATTGGCGTAGAAGTTCTGTTTATGAAAGAGGTTGAGCACCCCCTCCTCTCCGCCACTGTGCAAGTTTGTGAACATTCTTATCGCTTGTTTTATTCCCCTTAATTAATAGACATTATCCCCCCAACATGAAAAAAATCTAAGCATTCGTCTATGAGTTATAATGAAAATTTGAGAAAAAAAAATTATATTCAACACCCTGTATCTCGGAAACGAAGTCTTCTACGACGTATGTTTATAGGAACTTTTCTTTTTAGAAACATGTGTTCTATCTCCTGTTAAAGTTTGTCTACAAAAAACTGACTCACCCTGTATATTCGTATTCTATTATTTTATTTTCTTGTGTTGTCCAGTCTGTTGGTTGTATTATTTCACTATTCTCATTAGTAGGTTCTATATAAGTATGCTTTTCGATTATTCCTTGTACATCTATATCTTGTATTTTTTCCAGTTCTTGAATTACACATTCTTCATTCTTATCGTTGTTTGTTCTTTCCTTTTTTGTGTTGTTTTTATATTAATATCTTCTTTATAATTATTGGTATTAGTGTTTTCAGCACAGATGCTTTTTTCCGGCTCATTCGCAGTCTCTAGTTGAGTAACGGCGGCAACTTTTCCACCACTTGTCAAAGAATTACAGGGTCTTTCAGTTCCTATATCAACGAATACATTATCTTTAGCAGTCTGTTTACGCATATCCAAAGCATTCTGCAGAATTTTGTAGCTTCTGTTTTTGTGATTCATTGTATCTGAAAAGTAATTAAAAATAAATTTTTATTAAAAAAAACTTCGCTAAAAATTATACTTTTTCGACGTTTGTAGAAAAAATACTTTTTTAGCTTTCTGATACCATAATAAAAGCAATGGCGCGAATTAAAAATAAATTATCCCAATAGGAATTATATATTAAATTTTCAATTTGCACCTATCGGTTTTGTTATAGTATTAGAAAGCTAAAAAATTAGGTATTTTCAAATTTATTTTTGCTATTTAAAAGTTTTTATAAAATAAATGTAAATAAAGTTGTACAAAGTATCCACAAAAAAATCCCAGTTTGCCAAAATTCCATTAAAAAAACTACTATATTTATGTATGTCATCATTGTGTATTTTTTTTCTAAGAGCAACAAACACGTAACTCGAAAAAATCAATTTTAACCTATGATTGCATCGGTGAATAATGATACTATTACTATGTTGCTATTATTATTGAACATGGATTATTTTGTTTCGCACGTTCGATTATTATTGTTAAAGAATTTTCAAAATTAATGTTATTATGTTAAAATTTCTAAAAAAGCAGTTTTCTAACCTTAAAAATTGTGCATGCTATTAATATCTAATAGGGCGGGTCGAAAAAACTCGAAACGCTCGGATCGAAATGACTTAGTGCGAAAAAGTTGTGAATGGGGACCAATAATAACTGGGTAAAATATTTAACGGATCAATTAATATCTTTGGCTCTGACCGGAGGATCAAAGTTTTGAAATTTTAGGAAAAACTCGAAATTTTCAAGCGTCCGTCAAAAAAATCCAAAAACTCTCAGCCAATTGCCCTAGTGCGGAAAATCTTTGAATAACAACAAGTAACACACGTATAAAATGTCAATACAATCACTTAATATCTTTGGCTCTGACCGGAGGGTCCAAAGTTTGAAATTTCTCGAAAAACATTAATAATTCAAGTATACAATAGTATACTTCGACAAAATCCAAATAAGTCAAAACTGCCACTAGTGCAAAAAAAGGTAATAAAAACACCAGCAGGCTAATAAAACATAATTTTAATTAAAACATAAAACAAATCAAAACGTTACAACAAATTTGTTGTTTACTGCCTAAACTGGGGCTTGTGTTCAAATTTTGGCATAATTTTTCGAGATAGTAGAGTAGATGGTATATATCTATCTCGATTATCATGTCCACACGCGTGAGTGGATGCTGCAGTAACCAATTTTACCATGCGTTCAACAGATTGAGTGTGACATGGAAATTGGGAGAATTCCAGGTCGTTGGCTGTTTCGTTGAGGCTCATCATCATTAGTTGCTCTGAGGTTAAGTGACTTAAAACTGGCGGTGGCGTAATCTCACAGTTCAACCAGTCGATCAAATCAATATAATCTTCCGCTTGAAAGTTAATTTGTGGCACAATAAAGCTGCGGATCTCGTTACCAGAAGTACTAGCAGTGGACGTGTTCCTTGCTTTTATTATTCTCCGGACTGCCAATTGTCTAATATGAGCGCTATCATCTGTAAGCATCGCCAACAACAAATTTTCCGGGACAGCGAAAAACGCATTCCTAGCGATGACTGGATCAATGATCGTTAAAAGTTTATCCGGCAAGAATCTAGATCTCTTAACTAGTTCCCATATATGCTTAGCACCATCTCCGATGGATTGTTTAGTTTTTATATTAAACCATAAAGGTGTGTACACTTTCATTATATATTCTACCAACTGCTTCAGGTCTAGAGATGGATTGCAGTGGCGACGTATAGTCTAAGTACCCTGTTTGCAGTTGTCAACCAACGAGATTGTGAAAGTGGACCGGGATTACGTTTACTGAGGTCATTTCGACAGACGCCTGATTTTACAGCCTAGGCTATTTCTAGCAAATATTGTTGGTCTGTACTAAAGTCTCGGACTGTAATCGACGTAATCGTAGGTAAAACACAATCCACGGGTTTATATTGGACTATGGGTAACTGTTCGCATTCCGTTAGTTGTTTACTGATGGAACCAGCGTACGATTTCGGTCCACTTGTTGGGCCATCTATATATTCAAACAGATGTCTGAGAAGCAACTCATTACAATGGAGGAGACATATTGCCCATTGTAAAGGTCTACCAATTTTTAGCTCCAGGCGACGAATGGTACCAGTTTTATGCCCGGTATTTACGGCTGTACCATCATAACCCACTACTTGAAGATCGTTAAAATTACTACCATGCGAGACGATAGTTCTTCGGTAAAATTTGGCACCGTCTTTTACTTGAGCTAATGTCTGGTCTTTACGGCCATCAAAATATAAACCTTTTAAAGAGGTATCGCACATGGTTTTGGTTTGAAACTGTTTATGACATTTTACTTTTTCTCTTTGAATTTTGCATTTGTCTGCTACAAGTGAAGTGTCTGATTCAGATATGAGACCCATGTCGTGAAGTACACTAGATGTTATAGCAGCTGTTGCTCTGTCAGATACCCCAAATCGTTGACTAGTAAGTACAGTTGCAGACAGCGTTACTCGCATTTGCGAAGGAGAAGGAGTTGGCACACACTTAATATTTGCACTTGTGCTGGGGCGATACAAATCACATGTTTCGTCATCAGAAACTGCGGCAGTTTCGTTTTCAGTTGTGAAGTTGACATCGTCAGCACTGTCAGCAGTTTCATTGACACCTTTTCGTTTTTTGAGAGTAGCGGCAGATTCTTGTAAGTTTCTTCTGTGTCGTTTCTGAAGCTTCGCCGTTTCGACACGATCAACAGGGCCCAAATAACATTTTCGGGTTGTGCGCTGATCCATAAGAAACTGTCGCTCGTTCACTGGAACTTTACACAGCAAAGGGCAAGTGCATTGATTGATATCTGAGCACTTACACGACGCTATATCAAACAGTTTTGTATGCGCCTCTTGTTTAAATTTTGCAACCAAATCTTGCACGGCTTTACTTGTAGAAACAGGTCTACTGGAACTTTTCATGCTCACATATTTCTTGTGATACGATAGTAGCATAGCTTTGACACGCTGCTCAGAAACTATCGGAATAGAAACGCGTTGAAACAGATCTCTAATTTTCTTAGTCACAAAATCTGCGATACTTGAAACACGCGGTTCTTGCTTACTGCCAGTTCCCAAAATAATTTTACGTCGCTCATGTAAACAACATCTTATGAAATCTTCATATGTCGGAAGCTGGCTGTCATCACATATATCGTTTGGAATACCAAAAATTGGACAAACGAACGTTTGTCTCAAAGAAAGCTTTGAACTATCAGTAGACTTGGGCTTGTGTGCTGCCATTCCTGAAACAAAAACCAAGCTATAGTATCCCTTACGGGTGAAACGGCAAGAAATTATGTTATTCAAAGTTTTTCCGCACTAGGGCAACTGCCTGGGAGTTTTTGGATTTTTTTGACGGACGCTTGAAAATTTCGAGTTTTTCCTAAAATTTCACAACTTTGACCCTCCAGTCAGACCCAAAAATATTAATTGATTGTATTGACATTTTATACGTGTGTTACTTGTTGTTATTCAAAGATTTTCCGCACTAGGGCAATTGGCTGGGGGTTTTTGGATTTTTTTAACGGACGCTTGAAAATTTCGAGTTTTTCCTAAAATTTCAAAACTTTGACCCTCCGGTCAGAGCCAAAAATATTAATTAATTGTGTTGACATTTTATACGTGTGTGTTGTTATTCAAAGATTTTCCGCGCTAGGGCAATTGGCTGGGAGTTTTTGGTTTTTTTGAGTTTTTCCAAAAATTTCAATACTTTGACCCTCCGGTCAGAGCCAAAGATATTAATCGATTCGATAAATATTTTACCCAGTTATTATTGGTCCTCATTCACCACTTTTCCGCACTAAGGCATTTTGATCATAGCGTTTCGAGTTTTTTCGACCCACCTTAGTATCTAATATTTTAATTATGTTCCTAGTAGTTAATTAACTTACACGTTAAAAGAATAAACTTGTATATTATATTTTATTATTAAAAAATTACTATTTACGTAATTTCTTGTATTAAAAAACACTGCACATAACCAGACAACAATAATGACAAATTGACATTCGCGAAGTAAATGTCTTAAAGCAACAAAAACGTATCTTGTGATACGTTGTTGTTGCGCTAACTTTATGAAAAATAAACGGAGAAGCTGTAAAGCAACAATAACGTATGCTGAGATACGTTGTTGTTCCACTAATTTACATATCAAAAATAAGATACGAAATTTAAAAAAACCGGTAAAATATTATTTTATTAAATACGTGATTGTTGCCCGTAAATATTTGCCGTTTGAGAAGTTACATTAGCATTAAAGCTCAAAATCGTTTTTTTTTTGTTACGTGGTTGTTGCTCTAAGCCCTCGACTTCTCGTAATACTCTTATAATAATTTCGTTAATTTTTTTTGATAGGCTATATGCTAATAATCATAGCAGCTAATGCTCGTCGAGAAGCCTGAAACTAGCCGGTTTCTAGATCGTCTAAAAATAATTCAGTTAACACTTTAACTGGTATAAACAAACAATAGAGAGGTATGGAGTTCGTAGTACAATTACCTAGTGGTTTTAATAATTAAACAAATGTTCGTTTTCTATGTGCTCAGTGTCAAATTAATTTGCCAGTTAAATGGTTAGGTAATTTACATTAAGTTTAATACACGAAATGTAGTCTCCTCAGGCTGTGCGTTTGTATTAAAACTTAGCCTTAATAAATCGGAATTAACCATGCATTAAACATAAGATAAAGTAATCCAAGTTAATGATTGCTAAACAATTGGTGGAAGTCAATGGTAGAACATTATCCGACAGGTTTGGTATTACAGCTTTAAACCTTTTTTGTATACTAGTACTGATTGCGTAACATATGTGATTTAAATTATTGCAGTGTGATGCTCATTAAATTAGTCACTATTATCCATTTCATAATTAAGTGCTTATATTAAAAATTGAGTGCTTCAGTTGTTTGGCACTAAAATGAATGTTTTGTATAAATTTAAACGTTTCGATAATAATTACAGTTATTGTCTTCAGTAGATGGCAATAGCTTAAAAAAGTAATGGAGATGTCAAAATAAATTTGTTGCACAAATTCGAACATTTTTGAAACCCTAACTCGAAAAGTAGATATTTAAATATAGTGTAAATAAAGGAATCATTTTAATGGTAGTCCTAAAAAACACTTAACATACTATAGTTTAATCTTGAGGTAGGTCATTCAATTTTTTACGATCAGATCACATAATTTGGAAACCACATATTTAAATAAAGCATAATGATGTATTTTTACTGAATCATTTAATTTCTGATTCCATGGCTTTGTTGCCATTTTTGCTTATTTACACTTAACATGGTTTCCTGATACGTTTCTGGTTCCTCGCCTATCATATTTGCACTATAAAGAACATGATTCGGGTATTGCTTTGCCGTTTTATCCCATAGCGGGTATCGGCTATTTATTTCTAGATCTGTTTTAAGATTTTCAGGTAAGTCGGTATCAACACTATCGCTACTGGACGGAACAATAGTTTCGACCAAACTAGAATCGTTTGTAATTCAAACATGTTCTCTTAAATTATTATCGTTTTAATTTAAATTTTGATTTACATTATCCTCAGGCACATAATTTTCTAAATGATAAATAATACTATCTACGTTAACTGGTTCACTTTTATTTTTCAACCATGATTGTAAATTGTAAGTGACATACTTTCAAAGAAAACAACACTTTTGCCAAAGTTATTTTACTTGCATACTAGGGTCCACTTAACCTTTCATACCCTCGGAATAGCCCACAAAATTTTTCTCGTGCTTAACCCATTTTTTCACGTTCCTTTTGGAATATGTACAAACGCAATACAGCCACAAACCTTGAGACGAGTTAAATCCAATTTAACTCCACTCCATTTACCTTCTCGGTGTATAACCAACTAACGCCTTTGTGGGTGACCTATTCTTTGAATAATTTTTTCTAACCCACAATCGCTTTACATAGTCTTAGCCTTGCCAAGTATAGTCATCACTGACCTCTCAATAACTCCCAACTGTTCGTGATTGTAAGGAACTGATTTTTCATGCTTAATCCCATGACTACTCAGATATCATTGGAACTCCTACACGTAAGTATATTCCATAGCGCAATCTGACCTTATCGACTTAATTTGTAATATGGACTCATTTTCAACATTAGCTTTAAATATTTTATAATAATGCAATACTTCATTCTTAAAATTTAACAAATAAGCGAATATTTTTCTCGTGAAATCATCCTCAAATAATAGCATGTAATTTTTACCTTGCATCGACTTTATGTTCATTGGCCCTACTAAATCGGTATGCACTAATTGTAATTTTTGTGTTGTTCGACTAGTATTACTTTTAGGAAACGGGGTTGTGTATGTTCCCTTCAGTGCATTAAATACACGGCTTCCGATAATTTATAATTTAAAGTCAAACTAGTAGACAACTTATCTTTTAACAATTTTATGCTTGGACTACTTAAGTGTCCTTGGCGACTATGCCAAAGCATTTGATTATCTTCACTCTTAACTACAAAACATTTAGGAGCAATAGTATTTGAATCTTCAACATCCAATTTATAAACACCATTAATACACCTGGCAGTTGCAATGACTTCGCCTTTTACACTAATATTGTCTACAGAATAAACATTGGACCCATTCGAATCGAATACAGGAATATTATTATTTTGTACTAATTTACTTACAGATAACAAATTTGGTACGTAAACCACTTCATTCATTTGAACTTTTGAGCCATGTTTTAAAGTAACTGATACATTCCCCTGCCCCATAACATTTATTTGATGGTTATTGGCAATTGTGATTGTGACATTTTTATAATTTGTCTCATTATTCAAATTATAAAATAAATGTTTATTTTTATAAACCTGCGAACTGGCACCGCTGTCTATGTAAAAACCGCCTGAATCTACCACGTCTGTCGAGCGAGAGTAAAAAAAAAAACAAATATATCAAAATTACGAGCTATTTATGAGCTTTTTATATTCCGCCAATTATAAATTTTGAGCTCGTCATACAAGGGAGGAATTTAAAAATGTCAGTGGGGCAACCGGGTCAACGTCGACTCAGCCCCCCGACCCTTATAAATAAAAATATTGAATCGTTCATTGCGGCAGAATTAGGAGCTATTTATGAGATTTTAAAATAATATAATTTCAAATTTTGAGCTCATCGTTTTAACCCCAACCCTGCTGTTACCTTCGGGTCTATATGACCCGAAATCAAATTGTTGTTTGGATAACTTTTTTGTTTATTATTATCTAAACTTCGTAGTTAATGACTTTGTTTCTAATCCATCGAAGAATGAGGTGGCTTGTTTGTTTTAATAAATTTTTTTTCCTTATTTTTTTAAACATGATTGTTACATTGATGTTCCTCGGGTCATTATGACCCGAGGCTGTAATACATTAGTAGACGTATACATTTGTATTTCCAAGTCTTAAGTATAGTTCTCTCTGATGCAAAGGAAATGCGAGGCGATTATTTTTATGAGTTTTAATTTAATAATCAAAAGATTTGGGACTAGTTTTATTGCAAAGGAATTGCAGTTCAATAATTAAAATATACGTATTTTATTCATAAACATTTTTTTTAATAAATCAAAGTAAGCAGCTCCAGAATCTTTTCAAATCATAAATTTAAAATAAAATTATATTAATTGCACAATGTTTTGGCATATTGTGATAAATTTTTTTATATATTCTTTTTATAAATTATATTTTTATGTATTATTAAATACTGTAACTGAATTATTATTTATGCTTAACTCTTTTTCCTTCTGTTTCATTAACAGCAAGTTAAAATAGCAAATAATATAATTTCCGCTTCTTCTATATCAAATATTAATTGACTGATACTTGCTAAATAAAACGTGTTTACACGTAAACATGCACTTTTTAAAAAGTTTGTGTATTTTTTTATATAATGAGCAACATCTATACGGATGTTTTTCTTTTTTTTTATGATTGTGGACCTGAACAGGCTAAATAAGGCCTATCGTGCTAAGGCACTCAGGAACACTTAGGAGGATGGATAGAGGGATAATGAATTGCCAATAGATGCCTATGAACAGCTACCTTAAATTTTCTCATATCATAAGTGAGAGGAAAACGGAACTAGGGAGATCATTCCAGAGTTTAGAAGCCGTGTAGAAAAATGTGGATTGCGCCCGTTTGGTACGACAAGTGGAGATTTGTACTGCATACTGATGATGTGAATGAGAGAACCGAGTGTTTCTCGCTAAGATAACACGAGAAGGTATCAAAGAATATAATTCAGCAGTACAGTAGACGTAATAACGATAATACAAAGAAAGAACTGAAACCATCCTTCTATGCTCAAGGGACTATGTGGGAAGTTAAGGACGGGTCATTTATAAGCCTAATCGCTCTCTTTTGAATACGATCAACGATATCGAGGGCGTATTGGGGAGCACTAACCCAGAAGTGAGAATTATATTCCAAATGAGACCGAATTTGGGCCTTATACAACAGAAGGAGTTGTCGGGAGGTAAAGTACTGCTTAGACCTGTACAAAAGCCTATTTTACGAGCAGCTGTTTTGGTAGCTGACAGAAGATGGTCAACCCATGAGAGATTTGAAGATACAGTCATACCCAACAAGTAATAGAGTCTGAAAACTTAAGAACTGAGCCATTCATACTTACAACAGGAAATGATCGATCTTTTTGGCGGACAGAAGGCAACACTGAGTTTTGTTAGCATTAAATTTAACTAGATTATTGCTTCCCCATTCGAGAATACGTTGAATGTCTTTGTTGATTGAATTTGCCATTTCAGCTTTAATTTCTTGATTTGACATAGAAGGTGGATTATCACTATGAGTAGACTGAGATGAACTACAGTGAAGAGTGCTATCGTCAGCAAAGCAATGGATGGGGTTAGTTGTTGAAGAAATAAGGTCGTTTATGTACAGCAGAAAAAGTGTAGGCGCTATAACGGATCCCTGTGGTACGCCCGCGTTAATGCTAACTTCTTTTGAAAAAAGCCATCAACTACGACACGTATTCGTCTTTATCAAGGAAACTAGAAACCCAGTTGATGAGCGTATCATTTAACCCAACGAGGTGAGTTTGGCAAGTAAACACTTATGCCAAACTTGGTCAAATGCCTTTGAGATATCTAAAGCGACTACAACTGTTTCACCGGACTGCTCTACTGTATTGTTCCAAACTTGGGTCACATATGAAAGAAGATCGCCTGTTGAACGACTTTGCCTAAACCCATATTGGTGGTCACTAAGGAGTTTGTTAGTTTCAAGGAACGTGAGCAGTTGCTGATTGATGGCTTTTCCATGATTTTAGACAAAATGGAAGTGATGGCAATTGGTCTGTAATTTGAGGATCGGTCTTATCACCTTTTGGGAATAGGTTGAACATTTGCAACTTCCATGATGAAGGAATTCCAGAAGATATAGAGATCGTATAGAGCTTAGATAGGACTGGTACTAGTTCGGGGAACATTTCTTTAAGACAATAGCTGATACCGTCTGGGCCAGTCGCCTTATTGAGATAGCCTACTGATGATCGATTCCAAGAGCTTGTACCGAAAATGAATTGGTTTCATAACGTATGAAGAAGAGTTGACTAGGGGCACATCTTTTCCAGAATCATTGAGACACGAGTTTGATGCAAACAAATCCACAAACGTTGGCTTTGTCTACAGAATCAGCAACTACCGATCCGTCAATAGATGTCAGGAAATGAAGATGTTCGAAAGTTTTTACTAATGGCTTTTGCTAAAGACCAAAATTTACGACTGCCTAAAGGAGATGTAGCTAGTTCATTGCATTTTCGTTGTTCGAACAACTTTTAGTTTTAGTGATGACACTTTTGCAGATATTTCTAGCACCAACGTATTCTACATGACTGTCAACCGATTTATTAGATTTCCATTTAATGTAACATTTATTTTTAAAGATATTGCATCAGAACAAGCCTTATTGAACCAGGGTTGGGAACGTGAATGACCTACACGGTACTGTTTTTTCGGAATGTATAGCTCCATTCCCATGAGGATGACTTCAGATACTGAAAGAGCGATGTCCGAAGAAGAGGACGACTTAAAACAATATTCACGCCATGGAAAGGTTGCAAAAATCGTAAATCACTCCATCGAGCTGACTTAAAACACCACAAGGTTCTATCGGTTTTAACAACAGTGGAATTAGGTACAGTAGAAATGATTTATTAGACAATGGTCGGAAAGACCTAAAGGCGAAAGAACGGAAGTTTTATAAACAAGAGGGTTTGATGTAAGAAAGAGATCTAGAAGATGTGGAGTATGGTTAGGGTTATCAGGGATTATTGTGGGTTCAGAAATCATTTGTGTGAGATCACATGAAATAGCAAATGTTTCTGCACTATGACCAGCGGATTTGTAGTAGATGAAAATTGAAGCCAATTAGAGTTATGAACATTGAAATCGCCTACAAATGAGATATCGCAAGATGGAAACTGAGACAGGAGATAAGTTCAACTTTCATAAACTATAGGTAATACGTAAAGAAGTCTTGAAAGTTGCTGTCATTTAGGTTTTAGATCTATTAAATGCAGTTCAGTAGAATTTGCACAAAATTAGTGTACCAGAATCTTGTCGAGGACCAACATCACGGTCAAAATTTATATTTAACTAAGGAAGAACTACACCTAATTTACAAGTAATTCTGTTCCTTGATGTACGCACATACGCCTCCTTTATATCGAAAGTTTAGAGTGAAGATACGTATTGATTTGGAAATTGCAAGTCCTTGGGTGACTCGGAGCGTTTCAGAGGAGACTTATGTTTCAGATAGAAACAGTTTACTATTTGTCAGGTATGTAATTGTTCAAGATGTATGGCTGAGATACGCTATTAAGATTATTGACCTGCAACCTTTACAACGCGGATCTGTTGCAGTAGTGAGATCAGAAGAGCTTGATACTTAAATGAAAGAGTCTAAGTCTTGTAGGCTCTCTGCCATCACGGAAATCACGATTATTTATGAGTTTTTAATAGTCAGGATTTGTACTAGTTTTCAAGGAATAGTTCAATAACCCTAGAAATCCACATGTTCATAAACTTATTTTTTAATATCAAATAAGAGCTCAAGAATCTTTTGAAATCACAGATTTAAAGGAAGACAGTGAGGGCGAGAATGTTGGATATTGTGATAATTTTGATGAGATTCTTTATAAATTATATTTGATGATGGAAATAGGTATTATTATTTGCTAACTTTCCTTACTGAAAATAACAAATATAATTTCGTTCTGAGACCCAATATTAATGGAGCCCATAGTAAGTAAGTGTGTACCTACACATAAAGGCTGGCATTTTGAGATACATGACATCTATGAATGTAACAGAAGGCAGTTTTTATCTTCGCATATGTTATCAGCATAATCGTGGGTGGGTGCGCGCGCGCGCCTGTGTGCCTATGTAAGCATGTATACGGCGTGATCCGTAAGTAATGATCCAAAGTGAAATGTAAGACTCTCTGCCTCAAAATATTACAATTTGATGCAACTTGCTTTAATAAAAAAGGCACAGGGTGTCAAGTTCCAAAAAAAATGTTGATTTTTGAAATATCTCTAAAACGAAAAAAGGTATTTTTCTCATTCTTGGTATAATAAAAAGAGATATAAAGTACATTGGTTTGAGCTTATGAATACGTTTTTATTACGTACAGTGGCGTATACTTGGTCTAATTCGTTTAACAGTTTCTAAGATACTTAAAATCTGGTTATTATTCTTCTGTATTATTTGGGAAATCAAAACGTGAAAATCGGTGTTTTGGGAAGGATACACGTAACTTCAGGAAATTATAGAGCTAATCATTTTAACATTTATCCTGAACAACGGCGTTATTCTCGGAAAGTATTTAAAAGATTGCGAGAAACCGGAAATGTTCAACCTGTCGCATCAAAAAATAGAATACGTAGAAGAAGAAAATGGTATTAACATATAGGCGTATGTTAAAACTGAACCCCATTTAAGTATTCGGGAAATTGCAAGAGATCTAGGATTGAATTATTCTTTGGTGCAAAGAATATTAAAGGATTATAAAATGAATCCATTTCATGTTATTTTACAACAGGAGTTAAAATAAAACAGATTTTGATCGACGACTGGACCATTGCAACTGGTTAAAAGGAATGTTGAACGATGATCCAGAGTTACTATCTAAAATATTATGGACGGATGAGGCTACGTTTTCCAGCAATGGTAAAGTCAATTAACAAAATCGTTGTGGAGTTTAGTCGTATGGTGTGGTATTTTAAATGGACCCTTTTTATTTGACATAACATTAACTGGAGAAAGGTACTTAGATTTTTAAAAAATGATTTAGCAATGCTCCTGGAAGATATTACTATTCAAAACAGATTAGACATGTGATAGCAACAAGATGGTTGCCCAGCGCATTTTTCAGCAGATGTCCGGATTTATTTAGGTACTGTATTTTCAAATAAGTGGATTGGACATGTGAGCATTTTTCCATGGTCGGCAAGGTCACCAGACCTTACGGTTTTAGATTTTTACTTATGGGGAAGAATCAAAGATTTAGTTTTTAAAACACGCCCAACTACACGTGAGACCAGTGTTGATTCCACTATAGAAAGACTGAATTTGTGCATAGCGAATGATATCAAGCATTTTGAGTATTTAAAATAATTAGATAGGTGCGTTTTGTAAATTTCGTTATGAGTAGCTCCCTTAGTTTTGTTTCATTATTTATGTTAATAAATATTTTTGTGTTGCCTTTTTACTTGTTATTTTATTCTCAAAACAATTTTACCGAGCAATCATCAACACTCATGCAAAAATGGCAATATCTTTGGAATGACGAGAAATATCAGTTCGAGGTTTTGGCAGGTCAATAAGTCATATTATTTGCCCTTTTGTGAGCTGGTTAGAGTTAAGGCATTGTATTTGAAATTTCTCAGAAAAAATCATAAATAGAGCTAGGTGTCACGTACCGCCCTCTAGTTGCCTACTAAAAAATTAAAAGTGTTGTTATTTGTTTCTGGACTACCTTTAATTCTCTTTGCATGGTGTCTACGTTTGTGAAAGTCGATTCAGGCACATGGAAGTTAGTCTTTTTATGTCAACACTTCCCCCACCACTTCAGAATAGGTGATACCGAAAAAAGACTTCAACAAAAGTGGTAGAATAAGGACAGTAGTCTCTAAAATTGAAATTTTTTATTAACCTAAATTAGGGAAAATTTAGTAAAAATATGCAATTATATTTTGTAAGTGATAGATTGCGCCACCTAACGGAAAACTATGGACTCAAAAACATTTTTAATCAATCTTTTAGGGTCGATTGTGTTATAAGAATTTTTTCCCCCAAACTCTAGGACATACGGTTTTTGAGATACGGCCGGTCGCCACCCTTAATGAATCACCCTGTATAGTATTTAATATTTGATATTTGCTTTTATATTTCATATAGTAATACTTATTTAGTACATCAAAATATAATTTATAAAAAGAATATATAAAAAATTTATCAAAATATGCCAAAACATTGTGCAATTAATTTAATTTTATTTTAAATTTATGATTTGAAACGATTCTTGAGTTGCATACTATGATTTATAATAAAACTACTACCAAATCTTTCCAGCACAACAGAAGCTATAGTTAAAGTAAAAGAATTTATACTGTGAGTAAATATTTTTTCGATTTACGAGCTTAGGAAATACAAGTGTTAGATTATTTCTCTCTTGTGCCGGGGAACGTGAGATAGTTTTAACGTAAAGTTGGGTCAAAATCAAAATACATATTTTGAGAGCTCTTAAATCAATAAATGAGATTTACCTGCAAAAGTGTTACTTTTCGAGCTCAGAAAATCGGAGACCCAATATTAAGGAGCCCATGGTAAGGGTGGTGGTACCTCCCCGGCTGGCATGGAGAATACATGCCTACCACCTATTAAATGTAACAGAAAGGCAGTTTTTTATCTTCGCATATGTTATCAGCATAATCGTGGCTAGGTGTGCGCGCGCGCGCGTTTGTGTGTCTATGTAGGTATGTATACGGGGTGGTCCGTAAGTAATGATCCAAAGTGAAATGTAAGATTCTCGGTCTCAAAATATTACAATTTGATGCAACTTGCTTTAACAAAAAAGACACAGGGTGTAAAAGTTCCAAAAATTGATTTTTGAAATATCTCTAAAACGAAAAAAGGTATTTTTCTCATTCTTGGTATACTAAAAAGAGATATAAAGTACATTGGTTTAGCTTATGAATACGTTTTTATTACGTACAGTGGCGTATACTTGGTCTAATTCGATAGCTTTAACAGTTTCTAAGATACTTAAAATCTGGTTAATATTCTTCTGTATTTGGGAAACAACATCAAAACGTGAAAATCAGTGTTTCGGGAAGAATACACGTAACTTCAAGAAATGATAGAGCCAATCATCAAAAGGTTGGCACAAAGATTGCGAGAAACCGGCAATGTTCAACCTGTCGCATCAAAAAATAGGATACGTAGAAGAAGAAAATGTTACTGACATATAAAACTGAATCCCATTTAAGTATTCGGGAAATTGCAAGAGATCTAGGATTGAACTATTCTTTGGTGCAAAGAATATTAAAGGATTATAAAATAAATCCATTTCATGTTATTTTACAACAGGAGTTAAAATAAAACAGATTTTGATCGACGACTGCACCATTGCAACTGGTTAAAAGGAATGTTGAACGATGATCCAGAGTTACTATCTAAAATATTATGGACGGATGAGGCTACGTTTTCCAGCAATGGTAAAGTCAATTTGTACAATTTCCACTACTGGTCAGAAACCAACCCTCACTGGCAAAGGGAAGTCAATTACCAAAATCGTTGGAGTTTAGACGTATGGTGTGGTATTTTAAATGGACCCTTTTTATTTGACGGAACATTCACTGGAGAAAGGTACTTTTTTTTGACGAATGATTTAGCAATTCTCCTGGAAGACATTACTATTCAAAACAGATTAGACATGTGATACCAACAAGATGGTTGCCCAGCGCATTTTGCAGCAGATGTCCGGATTTATTTAGATACTGTATTTTCAAATAAGTGGATTGGACATGCGAGCATTTTTCCATGGCCTGCAAGGTCACCAGACCTTACGGTTTTAGATTTTTACTTATGGGGAAGAATCAAAGATTTAGTTTTTAAAACATGCCCAACTACACGTGAGACCAGTGTTGATTCCACTATAGAAATACTGAATTTGTGCATAGCGAATGATATCAAGCATTTTGAGTATTTAAAATAATTAGATAGTAGGTGCGTTTTGTAAATTTCGTTATGAGTAGCTCCCTTAGTTTTGATTCATTATTTATGTTAATAAATATTTTCGTGTTGCCTTTTTATTTACTATTTTATTCTCAAAACAATTTTAGCCAGCAATCATCAACACTCATCAAAAAATGGCAATATCTTTGGAATGACAAGAGATATCAGTTCGCGGTTTTGACAAATCAATAAGTCATCTTATTTGCCTTTTTGTGAGCTGGTTAGAGTTATAGCATTTTATTTGAAATTTCTCAAAAACAATCATAAATAGAGCTAGGTATTACGTACCGCCCTCTAGTTGCGTACTAAAAAATTAAAAGTGTTGTTATTTGTTTCTGACATCTACCTTTAATTCTCTTTGCATGGTGTCTACGTTTGTGAAAATCGATTCAGGCACATGAAAGTTAGTCTTTTTATGTCAACACTTCCCCCACCACTTCAGAATAGATGATACAGAAAAAAGACTTCAACAACAGTTGTAGAATAAGGACAGTAGTTTCTAAAATTGATATTTTTTACTAACCTAACTTACGGAAAATTTTGTAAAAATATGCAATTATATTTTGTAAGTGATAGATTGCGCCACCTAACAGAAAACTATGGACTCAAAAACATTTTTAATCAATCTTTTCGGGTCGATTGTGTTATAAGAATTTTTTTCTCCAAATTTTAGGACATACGGTTTTCGAGATACGACCGGTCGCCACCCTTAATGAATCACCCTGTATAGTATTTAATATTTGATATTTACTTTCATATTTCATATAGTAATACTTATTTAGTACGTCAAAATATAATTTATAAAAAGAATATATAAAAAATTTATCAAAATATGCCAAAATATTGTGCAATTAATTTAATTTTATTTTAAATTTATGATTTGAAACGATTCTTGAGTTGCATACTATGATTTATTGCACTACAATTCCTTTATAATAAAACTACTACCAAATTTTTCCAGCACAACAGAAGCTATAGTTAAAGTAAAAGAATTTATACTATGAGTAAATATTTCTTTCGATTTACGAGCTTAGGAAATACAAGTGTTAGATTATTTCTCTCTTGTGCCGGGGAACGTGAGATAGTTTTACCGTAAAGGGGTTGCGGGTCAAAAATCAAAATACGTATTTTGAGAGCGCTTAAATCAATAAACGATATTTACCTGCAAAAGTGTTGCTTTTTCAATTTTATAGTGTAGTTCTCACTTGAGTTAAATTATTTAGAGGGTTGTTTTGGGGTTAAAACGATGAGCTCAAAAATCGAAATTATATTATTTTAAAAGCTCATAAATAGCTCCTAATTCTTCCGCAAAAAAAAACGATTCAATATGGACTGACTATAGATCACACGCTTCGGTTGTAACGCAATGGTAGTATAGTTGCGTGCGTGTGTGTGTGTGTGTCAGTCGTGTAAACACGGCTCGCCTCGCTATCTGCTGGCTCTTTTCTTTTCATTTCGCATTGTTTTCTCGCGGCTTTGTTTGGTAGCTAGCCAGTACTAGTTTCGACGTGATTGCGAACGGATTACAATTAATTTGTTGCGTGGCGAAAATAAAAAAATAACGTAGGGAGGGACCTTGTGACTTTGTGTTTTTTATTTATTATATCTGTATCAGAATGAGTGGGAAGAGGATTTTTGTTTCGTTGTGGTCAAGGACACATGTGTGTGCCTAATTTGCAACTCAAGTGTAGCATTACCGAAAAGACCAAATGTTGAAAGGTATTTTAAAACTACACATTCCAAATACGCCACCGATTTTCCATTTGGCAGTGAAAACCGAAAGATAAAAGTATGTGAATTAAAAAGCAGCTTAAGTGCATAACAATCTTTTTTTACGAAACCAGACTCGAAATCAAAAGCTGCAACACTGGCGTCGTTTACTGTTTCTAAAATATTGATAAAACGAAAGAAACCTTTCGAAGATGGAGAAATGATCAAGGAAGCCATGCAGAGAGCTGGAGAAACACTTTTTAATGACTTTATCAATAAAAAAGAAATTATTAGTAATGCGACGCAGTGCAGCCTTAAGTGAACATTTGGAACAATTACTTAATGAAGACTTTCAGAAATGTTCTTTCATGTCACTACAGGTTGATGAATCTACCGATGTAACAGACATTGCTGAATTGTGCGTTTTCGTGCGTCTAGTTTTTGAAGACATGACGACAAAAGAAGAGTTATTGACGTTGATTACACGGGGCAAACCAGAGGTGAAGATATCTATAGATCTTTTAAGAGTTTTCTAGAAAAAACTGAATTTCCGATTCACAAACTAGTTGATATCACGACAGCTGGAGTACCCGCTATGCTGGGACAAAGAGTTGGTTTTATTTCATTGTGCAAAAATGGTGACATTTCAAGTTTCACCAACTATCACTGTATCATACACCAGCAAGTATTGTGCTCTAAAATTCTCGAATCAGATATTATTATGAAAATTGCTTTTAAACTAGTTAATTCTATTCGAGCCAGAAGTTTGCAAGGGCGTCAATTTCAAGCTCTTATTGAGTAGATTCAAGCCGAACACTCAGATTTTTTGCTACATACAGATGTTAGATGACTTAGCCTTGGTGCCTTTTTGAAGAGATTTCGCCAATTACTGCCAGAAATCAAGACATTTATACAATCGAAAGGAGAAAATGTACCTGAGCTTGAAGATGAAAAATGGCTTATGAAGCTGGCCTTCCTTTGTGACAACAGAAAAACTCAATGAGTTGAACCTGAATTTTCAAGGGAAAGACTGAACCGTGATTGACATTACGTCTTTTAAAAGTTATAAATAAGTGGTGTTGGTATAAGGTATAAAAAGTGTTTTAATAATATAATAAAGAATAAGTGTAAAAATGTTCTCCAAAACAAATCGTTAAACTAACTGGAGATACAAACCATTCACCAAAAATAATGCCTTTGACTCAGTCGGTAGTTTAAAGTAGGGTGGTTCAATCTTTTGATTTGCTTAATTACCACAAATTTATGCTGTTATTTTCGCTTAACATCAATAGAAAAAAAAATGCAATGTAACACTATTAAAAATGATCTCGGCCGCCAAGTTATTTTTTTAATTATGCTCGGAATAACTAAACCGAGGTTGTTTACAATACAAATTTTATCAAAATGTAAAAAAATAAAAAATGTACGAACTATGTTTATTAACAGTTAAAATGATAGGGTTAAATAAAATATATCTTAAAACTAGTTATAGCCTTAAATTACTAATTAATTGTTATAAATATAAATAATAATAATAATATAAAATTTCGTAAAATTTTTGTACACAAACTTTTTAATAACCTCTGGTATCTAAACGATTACGGAAATGTCAACCAAGGTGATGTCATCTTTGCACCAATAATGAGCAATATCTTGAAATAATACTTTACGTTGTAAACCACGCCCAAAAATGGAATTTTATTTCTTGTAAATTTCTTCTTGAAATTTTGAATCCAATATTTATTGCATTAAAATGAAAGCGTACGTAAAAGTAAAATTAAATGCGAACTTAAAATGTAATTAAAGTAGAAAAGTAATTGTAATAAAAGTGAAAGTAAAAGTAAAAAAAAAGAAAGTGCCGTTAAATCAATGGCACTTTTCACAAAATTTAGAAACCCAAAAAATATGGCTTCCTGCGTCTACAGCGTACCACAAGAAGTGAAATATCAGACGATGTAGCCGTGCGCGAAAAATTTGCGCAAAGAATTAAGTCAACGATGACGCGTTGCGCGAACATATTGAGCAGAAAAATACTTTAAAATAGTATAACTTAAGAAGATATGCACTAAGTTACACCAAAATGCAAATTAAGTTGCCTACCTATACTTACAAATCATTAATACAAAATTTTCTTATATTTACAACTAAATGAATAAGAACCTAAATTACTGTATATTTTAATACAACTCAAAATGGGTTGTTACAAAGTTAAATTCAAAAATTATAAAAACATGGAAGACGAATGTACGCACAATTCAAATCGGGGCTTTAAAACTTTCGCTGAACAGCTGGAGAATTTGCACCTGGAGTTGGAAAGAAAGTTTGCGGATTTTGCCGCTCTCAAAGAAGTGCTAAGATTCATGGTATTCCCTTTTAATGAAAATATTGACATTAACAGCTTGACCGTTAAAATCGGCAACTTAACCAATACTGAATCTATTGTGGTCGAAGAAGAAATAATTAAAATGAGAAGCGACATTTTTTTGAAAGCTAGAGCATTTGGTAGTACAGATTTTTGGAAACTGATTTGCAAAGAACATTCAACATGTGATTAACAAATGCCAGTTGAATTTTGCAAAAGTGCAAACATGAACAGAGCAATAGACTATAGTTATTTTAATTCGTGATTGCACTACTGCAAACAGTTAGTTTAATAAAAATTTCTGTTTATCAAATCCTTCGTAGAAATTATGACAAAGTGTACGTAATGGATCGTAATTAAAATGTAAACAAGCAAAAATTAAACAAGCATAACAGCAAATATACGATGCGTGGTTCATGATTTAAATTGCAATCTCTTGTATACATTTACTTGTGTAAACCTAATCAGGCCCACATAAATTATAATTTTCAAATCTGAAAATTCTTTTCCATAAAATTTTTGCATAGCAGTTCTACTATGGACCGCTAAATTGCTATTTTTCCTTCAATACCTTTCTCAAAACAACAAATTACAACGTGTTTCATTTTCATTGTCTTTAAAATTTCCACTATGTAATGAATCTAATTTTTATGGAAGAAATCTCGTTTAACAAACGCTCGAATGTGAAAGAACTATTTACTCCAAACCTACGTGTTACCGTAGTAGAATACGGGCGTTTTAAGCTAAGTCGAAAACCACTTGTCAGTAGAAAAGATTTCTATGTTTTGACAGTATAGATTTGTTCATTTTTGTCGGTAACGATTTCTATATTTTGTCGGTAAAAAAGATTTTTGTGTGCTGCCGGAAAAGATTATTATGTTTTAATGCCATCTAGTGGTGTATTTTTAATACTAATGGAGGGTTTCCTCGTAACAGGGGTTGATCGTGGCTCTACCTAGTGATGTTTTTAAAAATAGATGTAGGTGTAGATTCCGCTAGGGCTCCGAAACATGTTCTCGGGTAGTAGTCCCTTACAGGACCCCTTGCTTGTTATTGGTGTCATCTAATAGTGTATTTTGCAAAACGCTAATGGACGTTTCCCCCTATAGGGTCTGATCGTGGCTCCATCTAGCGGTGTGTGTTATAGTATTTATTGTAATTCAAAAAGCCGTTTAATTTTTAAATATTTTAATAATCATAAAACAACTTTTACAATGAGGTTACAAGCAAGTGTGTTTTATTTTTCGGGCGTTGCCAGATCGGCTGTCTTTACAGTGTTGTCAACTGTTCCTTGACACGGTGTATTTTAAAAATAGTGGAAGGCGGGAAAACTTAAAAAATTGAAATAACATTCCTAGTGATATATTTTAAAAATAGGTGTAATTGTTATGGAGGGAAGACTTGAAATTTGTAATAGCATTCTGTTGATGGCTGCATACTGTATCATAGGGCACAGCTATCACTTGAACTTGGTTCAGAGATCTTTGTTGTTTATGACGCATAATTTTGAAATCAATACTTATATTTAAAGTATCAAGACGGAAAACTTAAAATTTGAAATAACGGTGGAAACTAGGTGGCGCCACAAACAACCAACGACTCAGACTGTGACAAGTTTAGGAGTCCTAACTGTGTCCTATGGTATAGTATAGCTGCCATTATGTGACAAGAATGCTATTTCAAATTTCAAGTTTTTCCTTCATAACAATTAGTTACATCCATTTTTAAAGTATATCACTGGATGGAGCCACGCGGAATGTTATTTTAAATTATAAATGTTTCCGTCTTTCCATAGTTTTAAAATACACCGCTAGATGGAGCCACAATCAGACCGTACTACAGAAACTTCCATTAGCTTTTTACAAAATGGCACCACAAACAAGGTGTTTCTGTAAGGGGCTACGACCCGAGGACAAGTTTCGAAACCCTAGCGGAATCTACATCTACTTTTAAAATACGTCACTAGGTGGAGCCACGATCAATCTCCGTTACGGGAAACTCCTCACTAGTTTTAAAAATAATACCACCAGATGCCGAGAAAATATAGAATAGAATACAAAAATCTTTTTTACCAACAAAATACAGACATCTTTACTGACAAAATGTAGAAATCTTCTTTGCCGGCAGAATACAAAATCTTTTTTACCGACAAAATTGGAAATCTTCTTAACTGACAAGTGATTAGCGACTTAGCTTAAAGTGTCCGTATTTACTTACTGTTTTTTAATTTCAATTGACACATTAAGTAGATGTCACAGGCTCACATAAAATTGCTACATAAAAACAGTTCTTTTGATGTTCAATATATTCATTTTAGATTCAAATAATAATAGTAGTTTAAGAGATTAAGTGATGCATTAACTAAGTTGGAGGCGTAATATGCGTTACAATTCATAAACTATGTTAAAAAAATTTCGTGCGCAAATACTCAATTATTCAAATAAAATCCATTTTCTTTCCAAACGGCTGAAGCATATATTTTCAATTCTGCTGAGGAAAAACTCAAAATTACTGTAGGTTATTCATCGAAACAACCGATGCACGTAATACATTTGTTTAGCTAGTTCCAGCAAATTATTCGTGTTACTATTTCATAAGTCATAGACCCAAAAAAAGATGAAACGATTTAGAACGGTGGTACTACTTACATAAATTAATGGCGTGATTTTGTCCCGGTCTGATATTGGTGTGAAAGTGTTAATGGTTAATCAGTAAAACGTTCATCATTTACATTTTCAGGTTGTCCAACCGGTGTTGCAACATTTCGGTTTTGTGTTAGTGTAATACTGAGTGACTCAGAGCAAATTTCAGTTTTCAAACGTAGTCTTTGTACAAGCTGTGATAGTTGAAGGGGCAGGTAGCGTTGCTGTCAAATAACAAACGCACGCGGGTTGTCAGTCGAATGGAACAGTGGTTGGATGAACAACGTGTATTCGTAATCGAAACGTTTGTTAAAGCAAACTATTCTCAGACAGTGGCAAGACCAGGTTTTTGTAGCCACTACAATTGCGTGATTGATGCACATCCGCAAAACCTGCTCAAATCATGGGTAAAGAGGTTCCAAGAAACAGGTTCGGCAGTCAGTTGGATGTACCCAGGTCTGTTAGAACATCAGAAAATATCGATGTTGTGCGACCGAGTGTCCAACGAATTTAAAGATGGATTTACTTTCATGTCTACAAAATTCAATTGGTATAGTTTCTAAAACCTGATGAGGATGACTGTTAAATAAGAAAACATTTTTTGTGAGACAATGATGAACATGTTTTAGAACGAAAGGACACACACTGCAGTATTCATGGACACTATTTAAGAGTCCATTCCAAAATTTGGCGATTTAAATAGTATTGTCTAGACTGATCCTCCAGCCAATGTGCATCATTTTAAGTACCCGGAAGCCATTACAACATTTCAAATGAGATGTTTCAGCGTGTATTCCACGTTTGAGAACAAGATAGTAGGAATGCTATCACATTTATTTATTTTAAAAATAAAAATTCGCGTTTGTGACATGAGGTGTCGCTGTATGTAAATTTTGGGTTTCGTCTGAGAAAGGTAGTTGGAACCAATAACAATTACGTATTTATAATCAATTCTATTATTCGATATCAATAACCACAAATTAGTAGAACATCCAGCCATATTTGTACGACAGAATAATTTAAGGCTGGCAACCTTCTCAGCAACAGTAGAGCCAAGGTTAACAATTTAAAGCTTGTTTCATTGTTTACTACATAATTCAATAGTAGGGGCAGATAATTTCTAAAAATAACATTGTAATAACGGGTGTTAAATAAGGAAAAATTATTTAGCAAATTTTCAAATTGACCGAATTTTCATTTGGAACAAGTTTTTATTGAACCCTATACAATTCTAAACATTTGTCATGTAGCAGGTGCTATACCTAAGTTCAAGCGTTTTGGAGTTATTCGCATTCAAAATTTAAAAATTGAAAAAGATCATGAAGAAAACGAAAAATAAAATAATTTTTATAACGTTTTATTATATCGAAAACAAAGATTCGTAAACTTAAAAATAATTTTATTTCAGCAAATGTTCGAAATGTCCTCCGTTAGTCAACTGACAATAGCCTAATAGATCTACAAATTCATGCTGCATATTTCGAACCATTTCGGGCGTTATTCGACATTTTGACGGATGCGTTGTTTTAAATCATCATGCTGAAATAAAATTATTTTTAAGTTTACGAATCTTTGTTTTCGATATAATAAAACGTTATAAAATTATTTATTTTTCGTTTTCATGATCTTTTTCAATTTTAAATTTTGAATCGAATAACTCCAAAACGTTGGACTTAGGTATAGCAATGTACATGACAAATGTTTAGAATTTAAGGGTAATCCAAAATGCAATAAAAAATGTGAATTTGAAAAAAATTTTAGCAAATCTTTTTGAGACACTGTTAAATTTTTTCCAAAATATCTGAAAAATATAAAATCGACGGAATAAATTATTCTATTTACGACCAGTATAATATAATGGTTAAAGATTTAATAATCACCTAATTTTAAATTCAACGACAAAAATGCTTTATAATAAATTATTTGTCAATATTTCATTGTCTATTTTAGTGATTAAAGTTGCAACTGTACATTCGTTTTAAAATGGTGGATTCTAACCACACTTCTTAATCCATTGCTGCAAACATAAAGAAAAATTTGTACAACCGACAGGAGATCAGAAACATTCAGAATGGTTTATTTGTGCACGTATGAAATCTGTTCAGTTAAAGTTCAGGATTGTGCTAATGATTTGTCACATTCTAGTTTTCATTTAAACTCGATATTTTCTATTTTCAAAAATCAATTTTGGATTGGCTCAATTTATAAAATAATATCATTCAATAAGTGATTATGAAGGGCAAACATCAAATTTTGTTATCAGACACCGTTTGAGTACGTCAAGTATTTACAGCACTGGTGAGTAAATCTTAAAATTTCTTGAATCGGTTATTTTGAAAATTTTTGTGTAGGCATAATTGCATTGAGAAAAATGTTATTTTTGGTAAGACCCTGGTACTAAATTTTATAATTGCGACTTATTGGACACCTTTTTGAATATGTTATACGGGGTGGTTCGTAAGTAATGGTTCAAAGTAAGGTTCTCAAAATATTACGATCTCACGCAACTTGCTGTAATAAAATATTGATAAAAAAAGACACAGTGTCAATGTTCCAAAAAAATGTTGATTTTTGAAATATCTCCAAAACGAAAAAAAAGTATTTTTCTCATTCTTGGTGTAATAAATAGAGATATTAAGTACATTTGTTTTAGCTTATTAATCCGTTCTTATTGTGTACAGTGGCGTAGAACGCAAGGGATAGAGCAACCTTTTAATCCCTCATTTCTACGCCAATGGAGTACATTGGATTTTTTTATTAAAATACGAAATCTTGATGTTTTTCAAATAAAAAAGGTATACTTTGTCTAAATCGATAACTTTAATAATTTCTAAGATTTTTGCATTTTTAGGTATTTATTACCAACTGCTTAGGCAGGTTATTAACTTCTGACACCCTGTATCTAGAAAACGAAACACTACTAGACATACGTTAGGTATATGAAAGTTTTGTGTTAAAATAATTAAACCTATCATTTCCGGAAGTTACGTGTATTCTTCCCAAAACTCTGATTTTCACGTTTTGATGTTGTTTCCCAAATACTACAGAATAATAACCTGCCTAAGCAGTTGGTAATAAATACCTAAAAGTGCAAATATCTTAGAAACTGTTTAAAGTTACCGATTTAGACAAATTATATCTTTTTTATCTGAAAAACATCAAGATTTCGTATTTTAATAAAAAAAAGTCTAATTTATTCCATTGGCGTAGAAAGTAGGGATTAAAATGCGGCTCTACCCCTTACGTTTTACGCCACTGTACATAATAAAAACGTATTAATAAGCTAAAATTAATGTACTTTATATCTCTATTTATTATACTAAGAATGAGAAAAATACCTTTTTTCGTTTTGGAGATATTTAAAAAATCAACATTTTTTTGGAACTTTGACGCCGTGTCTTTTTTATTGCCCCAGTGCAATTAAAAAATTCTTACACGTGTGACCCACCAATTTATAACCCATTTTTTCCTTTGGTGTTCACTCGAAAGGGTCTTCAATGAAGAGTCTAACCTGAGTATTTGCGCATTCCTGAAGTTTACCCTTAAACACTTTTCGATCACCTGCTGGAGAACAACCATCTGATTGACACATCCTCTCCCGGATATGAAGCCACCCTGCACATCCCTCACAAACTAAGATTTGGGATGTGTAGAGTGGCTTCATGCAAGGGAAAGGACGTGTCGATAAGATGGTTGCTCTCCAGCAGGTGCTCGAAAAGTGTTTCAGGGTAAAAATGAAGCTGTGGTAAATATTAGATGAATATGACGTAAATAAAGGTCTAATACATGGAATCAGGGCTGTATACAACGGTAGTCGGGCATGTGTTAGGGTGAGAGGATGTGTGAGTGAATACTTTAATATTGAGCAAGGAGTGCGATAAGGCTGTGTGATGTCACCGTGGTTGTTCAATGTATACATGGATAGATGTGTTAGACGAGCATGTATCGATACAAATGGTGTAATGGTTGGTGACGTAAATGTACGACTTCTGGTGTATGCAGATGACAGTCTTATTACGTGACAGGCGATGAGCTACAAACCGCTTGAGGAAGTTTAATGCAGTCTGTGAGATGACAAAGATAAACGTGAACAAACTAACATTGTGGTGTTCAATCAGAAGTGGTAAGGAGTTGAGCATTATAAAAGATGAAATTGTGGGAAGTGGACGAGCAGGTATATCTGGGTAGAATGTTTACTGCAGATGCTACAATGGAGGGACAGATTTAACGAAGGGTCAATGCTGAATGAAGTGATTGGAAGTATGTGGACGATAATGAGAAGAAAACATGGCCTAGCTGCGAAACGAGCAATCTTTAATGGCGTGTTTGTCGTCAGTACTGCATGGAAGTGAGCATGGATATGTCAAACACGAAAGAAAATAAATGTCGTGGTATGAGATTCTGAGAAGGACAAGATAAAGAATGAATGCATAATGACGATTATGGCGAGAAAAGGCGATGATGGATAGATATAAAAGTAGTACATTACGTTGGTTTGGTCATTGAGAGAATGAACAACGCAAGATTAACGAAGCAAATTATGTGGCTGAATGCAGTAGAATGTATGTAGGAAAGAAAGATAAAAGTTTTAAAAATAAAAGAGTATGTCAAGACAATGTATGAATCTTGCGAGCAGGGAGTATGCGGAGATAGGAAAGCATGGAGAATGTGAATGAAAATAAATAGTTCTAATTATTGCGTTTTTGAATTGACAAGAGTTTGCTTTTAAACTTCGTAATTTATACCTTGTCTCTCCGATGCACTGGAAAAAAGTTATTGGCCTCCAAAATTGACACAACTTGGCCCAAAGGGTTTTCTTCTTATTCCTCTGGGAGTATACCACATTAAAGTAGGCTCAATTACAAAACGTTTGACACTAAAATCATCCCAATCGGTTGATTCCAGGGCCCCCTACCTACGCTCAAAGCGGCGGGGATTTTTTAGAGTGTGAGTAGGGAAAAAATCTTTTTTTTTGTCAGTGCAATATAAAAATTACGAAAAAATGTTTGTTGAGATTCTAATTTTTCTTAACCGATACCCTCTTTTTCGTGGAATAGTTCATATATTTCTTAATATGATTTGGCGACATTCAAGGTTTCTCCGGGTTTAAAGGTGTTTGTGGGAAAATAAGATAACTTGAAAAATTTTATACAGTATTTTCTTTTCTTAATGTTTTCTCAACTCATTTCCACCATTGAGGTATAGTTGACGGCGCGTTTTTATTGTGGTTTCCCCAAGTGGCCTAAGACCCCAAGACGGTTTTATGGTTTTGCATAATACTGTTTTATATTATTTCTCTTTTTACTTAATCCGCTTTATAGTACAGTCATTTGGTGCTCAAAAAGGGGGTTACCCGGAAAGTTTTCCGGAAGTTTGAAAATTGGTGATTTTATAGATTTCGACGTGCTCTTTTGGAATTTTCACTTTGCAACCTCGTATTTTTGCCGCTCGCCCCGCCACATTGGTAAAATGGCGCCAAAGAAAAACAGTTTTTTGACAGTATCTCCTTTCCGACTCTTTTACGATGAAAATGGTTATATAATAAATTAAAATAGACAAAAAATATTTTACTACGCGTTAAAAAACCGGCCTACTACGGCCTATGAAGTCCAGCGCAGGCATAAAGGGACGCGCCTTACGGTGGGCCCCCCCCCTTCTACGGAACATTTGCCGGCAGAGCTGAAATATTCTACCTGAACCAGCAGTACAAGTCTGTCGTTCTACAGTGTCATTCGCATTTTTTGAGCCATAGCTTCTAAGGACGTGAATTGTTTTATTGGTGAAAATCGATTGCAAGGAAGTGGGGTGATTGAAGTGAAGAAAAAAGGATTGGAGACTTTTCGTCAGTCGGGTGTTCAAAGAAAGAACAACAAGGGGAAACTGTTGGAGGGACTGAGATCGATTGTGCTTCACGATGTGTGTCGAAAACGATATAACAATGAGAAATTAATCTCGCATCTTTGCTTAAAGGAAGCGATGTCGCGACTTCCCATCCACAACTACGATCCCCTACCATTGTTTTTTGTGCGCTGCTCATACAGCATCTGAGTTTATAGCAAAACATAAAACAGGCGCGCTTGTGAGATCGTAATGTTTATAGCGTGCGTAAATTACCGATGAAAAACTATATCAGAACTTGCTAGAGCTCGTAATGATGATTGGGATGATTTCGGTGTCAAATTGATACTTTAATTTGATATGAGTCGGCGGGGGTCTCAGATGCACTAGAAAAGAGCTACTCCCATAGGAATCGGAAGAAAAGGTGTGTTCAACTTTGGAGGCCAGTAATTTTTTTCCAATGCATCGGAGAGAGTATAAATTACAAAGTTTAAAAACAAACTCTTGCCAATTCAAAAACGCCATTTTGTCCGATGTGCAATAATTAGAACTCAGATATGTGCGTTAAAAAAACAGTAACCAAGATGGCGGTGTAGGGAGTGACTTCAGGAATGCGCAAAGTCAGGGTTAGGCTAGCCTGAAAATTAATTCGTAATATTTTAACTTAACCACTCGTTTCAATTAATTAATGATGACTCAACTTAGCTAAGTTAAATATAATCCAATCAAATTAATTATAAATTTCAAAATCTGTAAAATGTAATTAGTAACACGTTAAAAAAAGAACTTATTAAGTCTCCTGCGTTGTTCTCAATTGTTTTAAAAATTTTAATCTGAGTTTTTAAGTAAAAACGAAATAAAGGTTAAAATTCCAATTAGCTATCACTTATACTTTAAATATTGAAAAGTAACTTTTAATTGAAATAATTAATATTGACTTCAATACAAAATGAAATCTTTTACTTAATCGTTGTATGAGGTAAATTTACATAAAAATAAATAACAAATTTCTTTATACACTTCAAAACCAATTTTAGATAGGTAATAAATATCATACAAAAGACGTATGATTAAAACCAGTTACGTTTTGTACAATCTCTTTACAACATCATTAATTATAGAATTTTACATTCGTAAACATTTATTAGTCGTGCTAAACGTAAACAATGTAAAATCATTAATAACAAGCCGTGCGCGTGTTATAATTTTATTTTTTTAAGATCCAAGCCAATCTTTTGGGCCGCTTTTTTGTCCATTTTCCTATTTCGTTTTGTCTTACCGGGAGATTTTTATACCACACCTTAGATAAAGATTCCTGTAAATATGGGTTAGGTGTCAAAAATAAACGATTAGTTTGAATATTTTCAGTTATGTTTAACCTTAATTTATTCGGTGTTAGAAATTTGCTTAGTTAACCTGCGTGATTTACCTTGTGCGGTTTTAGAAATTATTGAGTTATATTCTATCCTGATGATTTCCATAATGATTATTTCATTTCTAACATATAGCACCAATTTTATTGTCGCTTCTCCATGCGAGCTCGTAGTGTGAGATAAAATTTCTTTGTAAGCCATTAGGAGTGTTTTCGTCACATGCTGCTATCATTTGTTTAAATGTCAGTGAAGGAGTCAACTTTTCTATTATACTGCCTGAAATATTTTTCTGTGATAAGTTTTGCGGTTCCATTCCACAATGTTTTTATAAAAGATTTTTCGTAGTTTTCTCCATTTTTTATGCACATGTTATATGACCAGTCCTCCAAAATTTATGCGATCTGTTTCACCTCCATTGATGCAGTTAACTCATAATTACGTTCAAAGCAAAAGTCTAAAAACTGTTTCCATATTGTCTTTCTGCTTTTTTTGGTGTTAACTGTGTTCGACAGCTGTTTGTATTGAATCAGCCGAACTTTGACCAAATCTTGTGCTCATGTTGGTTTTTGTAAGATGACTAATTGTAAAGTTTCTTCGAATTTATACCAATTCACTTACCTTATTTTAGAGAAAATGTCAAAATCGAAATTTGAATGCTACTGAACAATGGCGACGATGCTGGATTTTTAATGTATTGAGACCTTAACTACCAAGTCAATGCTAACCTTTTATGCATTTATTTAAACAAGGATCCAATTAAACAACATGAAAAAATCGTCTACTGTAATTACACGAGAGGTTATTTTTTGTCCGGATAAAATTGATTTTTTACGAAAATTTGGTTGCTTGGTAAATTGACGACACGAGCCACCTACGATAAAAAAACGAGTTTTTTTATCTGGTCAATTTACCAAAAAGTAACCAAATTAGAGTTTAAAAAATGAAATTTTATCTTGGAGAAAAAAACCCTAAGTGTAATTCGATGAGATAATTTTATGAATAATTAAAAATAATAGATCGGTAATTATGAAAAATTCAAGAATACATTTTTTTATAAAAAATTGAAAATTTTTGATTCGTTATCATAGCAACAATCAGGTTTGAGAAAGTCTGCCATGGAAGTTACACACATTTTATTCAGATGCAAAGTTAGCGCTAACTTTATCTGATGTCAAAGTGACAAATTCATCGCGGCTTATGGAATTTTTTATACATGAATTAAATTATCGCTGTAATTAGCTACTAGTAAATAGTCAGTGTAATTTTTTCGATCTTCAAAACTATTTGCGAATACTCTCAAAACAACTTTAAAACTACGTCACGTTATATTTCAAAACATCTTTAAAAAAGAACTGATATCACCAAAATTAAAATAGCAAATACTCCAGTAGAGAAATTGTCATTATTCATTACGTTAAAGCTTTTATTAAATAGCGAAGTATTAAAAAAGTTGCCACTGTAAAGTTGTGTAAATCAATAATTTCTGCAAAACAAATAAATGACCCGGTATCTTGAATGCAACCCAAAATATCTAAACTTTTAAACCTTGATCAAACGTAGTAGTAATAACATCGTGAGAAAAGATTAAGATTACAAAAATATGTACTTCAAGAAATAATACCCAAATTTATAAACACTATTCATATATTAACATAAAAAAAAAGAATGAAAATAAACAGTCAGCGTATTGTCCAAAGCACATTAAATATATATCATTATTATGTAAAAATTTTAGAAAACTGATTTGGAATGATTCTTCCAAGATTCAAATAACCCTTATGTACCTTAAATATTAATTAACATCAAAAGAATGAAGATAACGTCGAACATCTAATTTTAACAAATTTTGTAATACATAATTTCATATAGGGTAAACAGGATAAAGCAAACAATACACTCATTAACGTCAAATCTTTAACCATGCTTCAATCACCTCTTCATCTGGTTTAACGTAAATATATATATATATATATATATATATATATATATATATATATATATATATATATATATATATATATATATATACATACATATATACATATATACAAACATAACTTTATTTACAAACGTTCTTTGCTTTTATCTACACAAACTTATTTAAGCGATCTATTTACAGCAAGTTTAATTCGTTAGGGATTAACTGTATGCGCGAATGTAACCAACAAATAACCATGAACTTATTACAAAAATCCGCATAAAACAAAATGCGATAAAATAGTCCATGAATGGGATCAGCATCAATAGTAAACACTTGATCCATTCTCGATGAACCCATAAAACTGTCACTTCTGACAAACGATACTCACCAATATTACCGGGTAAATGAATATTACTCAATACTCCCCAAAAGGGCGTACGGAAAATATTTCCCACGATAAAATTCAAACAACCCCTGTAAAACGTAAAATGTTCAATCCGCCTAAAGAACCGATCTCACGCAACCACTTGAGTCTTAACTCCTCTACATCTTAATTAAGATTGATGAAAAAAAAAACAAATCTCCCCTTTCCTCTCAAAATCACGCCATCCGCACAGCGGACAATTCCCATGAATAAAAAGTCTTGATAACTTGAATTAAATCACGCACATACATCCTGTTTTTCAAATAAGAAACCCTGTTATTCAAATAAATTTTCTATACTTCCAACAACAATTATATTTATAAGATGAACTGGTAAACTTGAAATAAATGAAGAACTACATGACCACGACTGAACTTTTCGTTATCAACAACTGCACAAACAATGTCTTCCCAAACATATTACGTTACTTAAAAACTCTTTTATTCATTATGAAATTAAACTGCTATAACAATTTTCAACGACGTAATTACCAATACTTTAAATAACTAGGAATAACCATTATTTACAAAAAAACAATAAACACCCGCCTAAAATCGCAAATATTAACGTGTGGAAATGGAACATAATTTTTAAAAACTTTAATTTATAAATGACAAACAAAAAAACATATATATTATTCACAAAATTGGGATTCTAAGTTTTAATTTGTAACAAATCCAGATATCGTCAAACAAGATGAAAATTTGCAATTAAATTAATGCTTCCAAAATGTATAGTCCAACCCAACAAAACACATTTTACCACGTGTCTACCTAAAATTTGAAAACCACACATTACAACGACGATCGAAAAAAATTCACATTTTCTACCCGAAACTATATGTGAAAAATCTTCAAATTCTGAAATAATAAATTGGAATGAACCCAGATTTTTTATTGTTATAATTTCTTAAATTAATTATATATTTACTTATCTTACACTATCTTAAAATGGAGCAGATTAAATAAACACCCAAAGTAGCATAATTGGTTACAATATAAAGTTTATGGTACCCAAAACGTTAAAACTATGTCATTCTACAAACAAATTTAAGCACCCTTTTAGGATCCATGTAACAAAATTAATCATAATAAAATGATCTTTACGGAAGAAAGTCAACTACAAACAAAATCCTATTGTGGAATATATATGTCAACATGCACTTAATGTTTAAAATATATTAGCTGCCTCGGTGGTGGAACGGTTAGAGTGCTTGTCTTTCACTCGAACGGCGCGGGTTTAAACCTGGCCGAGGTAGCCGTTTTTTTCTAAAACGGGAAAACCAAAGCACTCCTCGGATAGGAAGTAAAAATGCAGGTCCTGTGGCAACACGATGATTAATCACTTACTAATGGTAGTAGGTCAAATATTCTAGTGACAGGTAGTGCTAATGACCATTCATGCTGATACAGATGCTTGACATTTCCGTTTGTGTCTAGATCTCGACCCACAAATACAAAAAATATATTCATGGTCTCAAATCATCTTACACAATGTGTCTGAAGTCCCCCCTATTATGTGAACCACAAAACTGAAATTAATAACATTTGGGAAACTCGTAAATCAGTAGTAATATTTTAATATTGCTGATGTTGTTGAAAAGGACTTGAAATGAGCTTTCAAATGAGGTATTATTTGCCATATGATCCCATTTAAAACTAATTTACAAAATGGCGGCTGTCCGCCATGTTTAATGATTTCGTTACTGAATACCATCAAATGTGCCTTAGTTTGGTTTCCCAAAATGTTATTAATTTCAGTTTTATGGTTCACATAATAGATTGGGAAGGGGGGCACTGTATACGGGGTGGTTCAGTTTATAACGGAGGACTTTACCAAAGGGTAGTTAACGTAACAATAATGTCAGTTTTTCATATAAACATACATGCTGGAGAGCTTCGTTTTCGAGATACAGAATGTTGAAATTTTGAAAAATAAATAGAATAAACGGCAGCTTTGAATAATTTTCAATTTGGTACACAGTGTGAACTAATTGTCCCTCATTATTTAGGGCTTATGATGATAAAATACGAAAATCGGTGACGGAGATATGGGTGTACCATCGCCCTTTTTCAAAAAAATCTACGCCACTGACTTTACAGTAAATTCAATAACGTCTTCCGATTGATTATGCTTTTTGTAACAAAAAGTTTGGTTCCATGGTACACGCACGGCGCACTTTTCGAGATATTTCAGATTTTGTCAGGTTATGTCAGGCCAGTGATGCAAAATTTAATTTCGAATTTAAATGTCACCAAGTAAACTATGACGAAGTTTTGACATTTATACGAACAATATTTTAACTCATACGTAATTATTTTTAATTTGGTTGCTAGTTTCAAACGTTAAATTTTGTTTATGGTTTTTGTGATGGAAATAGAGCAGAAGCAGCTCGAGAATACCATAGACGATTTCCCAACAGACGACAGCCACATAATAATTTTTTTTTAACATGCATCTTCAATTCGTTAATCAAGGGTTGAAGGCTATACCTAGGAATCCTACTCGCCTGAATTTTAATACGGTAAGGAGAAACAATAACGTACTTCGTGCATTTAATAGAGATTCGAGGACTAGTCGAACCACTGGAAGTTCTAAAAGCACTATTGTAAGAATATTAAAACAGGACCACAGACGTTCTTTTCATCTGCAACCTGTCCATGGTTTACACCCAGGAGACGAAGAACGCAGGATTGCATTTTGTAGGTGGCTTATGAACTCCGTTCAAAACAATGGGGATTTTTTAAGCAATATTCTATGGACCGATGGGTCATGTTATACCCGACGAGGTATTATGAATTTTAATAATCAACATGTATGGGCGCATGCAAATCCTCATGAAATCAAACCGCGAAAATTTCAATATGAATTTAGTGTGAATATTTGGATAGGCATTTACAATGGAAATCTGTTTGGCCCTCATATACTTCCACAGCGTCTGAATTCTGAAAACTTTCTGCAATTTCTGGAGACAGAGCATCGCAATATGTGGGACGACGTTCCACTTAATATGCGAAGGCAAGCCTGGTTGCAACTCGATGGGTGTCCCGCGCATTATGGCATAAATGTTCGTAATTGACTTAATACAAATTTTGAAGGTCGGTGGATTGGTCGTGGTGGTCCAGTTGCATGGCCTCCCCGATCTCCAGACCTAACCCCCATGGATTTCTACCTATGGGGTCATCTGAAAGAAATTGTTTATTCAACGCCAGTGCCAACTAGAGAGAAACTTTTGCACAGAATTCAAAATGCGTGTTCAGAAATTAATTATGATGTGCTAGTTTGCCTAAACCACTCCATTAGAAAACACCGCCAGTTGCGCATTCAACAAAATGGTTTTTTATTTCGAACAATGATTACATTAATCATTAATTCTTTATTTTGTCATTGAAACGTTTTGTTTAATATTTATTTGAATCGATTTTCGGTTCGTAAACATGAATTAAAAAACCATTTTTTTCCAATGCCTAATTTGAAGCAAAGTGGTTATTTGATTAATTTATACGAACGGATAATCCAAGAACATAATACATAAATAGTTACATTAGTTATTTATCGGTTTATGAGTTGTATTACTGGTTTTATTAAAAGTTATATAGTTAGAATTTGTATGCACTCCTAAATGTTATTCATACTAGTTAATGACATTACCTGATAAAACCTGAAATATCTCGAAAACGGTGCGCCGTACGTGTACTATGGAACCACACTTTTTTGTTCCAAAAAGCATAAGTAATCGGGAGACGTTATTGGATTTGCAATAAAGTCAGTGGCGTAGATTTTTTTGAAAAGGGGCGATGATACACCCATATCTCCGCCAATGATTTTCGTATTTTATCATCATAAGCCCTAAATAATGAGGGACAATTAGTTCACACTGTGTACCAAATTTAACATTATTCAAATCTGCCGTTTTAGAAATATTCAAAATATTCTATTTATTTTACAAAATTTCAACACTCTATATCTCGAAAACGAAGCTCTCCAGCATATATATTTATATGAAAAACTGATATTATTTTTACATTAACTATCCCTTGGTAAAGGCCTGCCGTTATAAACTGGACCACCCTGTATAAACCATACAAGGTATATTATTAATGGCATATAATATTCACGCCACACAATTCTATGTTGAAATGCAAGTAAAACACTCTGGTACCAATTTTCTGTTAACCCTCTGCTTATGGAGTTATTAACAGTCAAACTAGGAAATTTATTTGGATCATAATGAAAAAATACATTTAAATAATATCAGTAACGCATAATTCAACAGTAGAATTCCAGAACTACTCTTATTATTTTGATTATTGTTTTATTTGTAATTTCATTTTTAAAAATGCTAAAACTATCGCTCGTAAATTTTGAATGTATTGCAACATCTCATCTAAGCCAGGGTGATTTTTCTAACTTGCGTCTCTGAAAGTAATAATTTTTTTGTCATTTTTGATAGTTTGAAAAGTCTACGTGTCATATTTATGCTTGAAACATTTTGCATCATTATTGCTTCCTAATTTGTGTTCGTATTTTTCTTGTTCCTTAATTTTTCTTCAGTTTCGTGTTTATTGTTGTGTGATTATTAATCGTTTTGTTGATTTCAAAAATGAGTATGGCCACTATGAGCATTTACGCAAGTAAAATAAACCCTAGATACCCTTAATTAATGCTTTATTATTGTCGTTACTTAAGGTAACGACTTTTTAGTAATAAAAGGTCTGCAACTGCAGTATACTAGAAATCATGTTCCCATAATTTTTTAAACCTTAACACCTAATATTTTGAGAACTAAACCCAGGAGGAAATTTTATCATTTTTGATTTTAGCCTTAGATTTCACTGAAGAATCAGTCTACATACTTATTATGCGCCGTTCGTGATACACCCTGTATAATAATAATAATATTTATTTCTTGTGTATTACACAATACTGTGTAGAAAAAGTTATATTAAATATACGAGCAGTAAGGGCAGTTTACCGGTTAAAGACCATGTTTGGAGGCTAAGGCATTGATTACCTATATTTGTAATAGGTATACTTGTTATTATGGATATGTGTAAACAAAAAAATATGTGCAAATCTGCACGAATTTTAGTAAGTGTTTTTTGGCTTAAATAATGTCGGTAGAAGCCGAAGGTAATGAAATTGAAGATTTTTTGCCATCGAGTGCAATGCAATACTTCCTGAGAAGTCAATTCTGAGGTACAGGCGACATACACAACAATGAAAAAATGGTGTGTAAAAAGCATGTTATTGAGAAGGTGTTAATGTCGTATTTGTTCAAATTTGGTTAATTTCATGAAATTTTGACACAAAAGACCGAGGTTCTTCGATTGTGGTCAAAATTCTCAAAACAAAAACAGGTGTTGAACGAACCTTTACAATTATCAACCATCAAAACAAGGAGAATTATTTTTTGCAAATATTCAACAGTAATATATTAAGTGACTTGTCCTATAATCCTGGCTAATGGGATGCATGAGTGCTTGTTAGGATGAATATTGGCACAGCTGTGAAGCAGCAGTGCAAATTTTCTCAAGCAACACGTTCGAATGCATTCTTAGCCAATATTATCGAAGCAAAGGCACTATACAGGAAACATATTTTACTTGACTATTGCATAAGTTTAAAAATGAAAACTGTAAAAAATTAATCTTGTCTATCAAGTATACTATAATAACTGTATACACCGTGTCCAAGATAAGGATGCCCACTATGGGATCTCGGAAACGGTAAGAGATGGAAGGTCGCTGAAATGGAACAAAAGTTACGCATTTGAGAGGATATATTTATGCTCTTTGTAGAACTCGAATATCTCTTTTAGTTTTTGAGATATTTGAAAAAAATTGAATTTTCTGATTTTCGATTTTATTTTTTTCTGACCTTATTTGACGAGCTATCAAGAAAAGAAGAGCACATTTTCATTTTGCCACTTTTCTAGCTCTGACTTAATGTGTTATTCAATTTTGATACAACGTTTCGTTTGTTAGCAACCATCATCAACTTTATTTTTTAAATACACGAAAAATTATTTAATTGAACCGAATATTTAAATTCTCTCTTGATTCTGAATTCAACGATATATACACTTTATATTTATTGATACGTTTCGGATGAGAAAATTCATATTCAATGTAAAACATCGAAAGACGTAACATGTTAAAACTAATACTAGAAACATTAGAAAACCGTAAAATTATTATAAAATAATGTTCTATTGTAATTTTAAATGATAGACAAATAAACACAAATTTATTTTAAAGGTTAATAAACTGCACAAAAGATGTTCAAAAGATTCCCGTTATTCTCTAAACATAAATAGCATCTTCTAACTGTAGGATCTAAAACATTCTTCCGCATTTGAGGAGTAATACTAGCAAACGCTTGGAGAACTAATCTTAGTAAAATGTCTTTGTTTTCAATATCGTTTCCATAAATGTAATTTTTAATGTATCCCAAAAAAAAAAAAATTCAAAGGTATCTGGAGAACGGGCTGGCCACAGTACATTTGCATGAGTGCCAATACATCTTTCTGGAAATCTAACTGACAGGTATTCTCTGACAACTCTGGAATTATGTGCTGGTGCACCTTCCTGCATAAACCAACAGCCTTCAACTTCTTGGAAAGGCAAATCATTCAAAGCTATCTCTAATTCATTTTGGAGTAAAATTTGGTAACGTTCAGAATTTAAGGACTCGTGGTAAATGAAAGGACCTATAATTCGAGACCGAATTATAGGTAAATCCGAAACGGCCAATAATGAGCATTTCTACGATTAAAAATTCCATTATTATTATTAACCATACTTTAATCGGTCCATATTATTTTATTCGGAAAATATTCATTGTCTTGAGATTGACATGTATACCATTCGCAAAATATTCTACGTCTTTCTGGGTCAACTGGTACGAAGTCCTTGGCAAATTCTAAATTTATATGGGTGTACTTTCTCCTTCTTTAGAACATAATGAGTTGTGGAATGGGCTATGCCAGTTGCCTCTTCAATTTTCCTAGTAGAAACCTCTGGATTTTCCGTTACAGCTAATAAAACAGTATTGGCTTTTTCTTCATTGGTTTTTGCAAGATTTTACAGGTTTTTTGAACGCACCATATTCTTTTAGATTAACTGCTAATGTGCGAAAAGTTCTTTTGTAAGGTTGACGCCTTTCTGGATATTTCTTTAAATACATTATTTCGGCTTCAGAACAATTACGTTGACACAAAATGTAACAAGTCAGTATATCGAATTTTTCATTATTTGAAAAATGTACTCCTACCATATTGTTTTTAGGTAAACACAAAATGTAATTAACTCAAATACCACCAAACAAACGTAATACGGACAACAATCAATTATGACAGGTAGGTAAACAAAATGCAAAGCCAACTTATTTTTATCAAATGCATCAGTACGACGGAAGATGTATTTTAACTGTTTAATTAATAGTATTTTCACTAAATGCATACTTGTGAATTATTTTATTCGCAACAGGCATTAGAAAATGAGAAAACATAATTTTATAATAATTTTACAATTTTCTAATGTTTCTAGTATTAGTTTTAACTGTACGTTTTCGATGTTTTACATTGAATGTGAATTTTCTCATCCGAAACGTATCAAAAATATAAAGTGTGATATATCGTTGAATTCAGAATCAAGATTATTTAAATATGGCAAAAATAATTTTTTCGTGTATTTAAAAAAATAAAGTTGATGATGGCTGCTAACAAACGAAACGTTGTATCAAAAATTGAATAACACCATTAAGCAGAGCTAGAAAAGTGGCAATGAAAATGTGCTCTTCTTTTCTTGATAGCTCTTCAAATAAGGTCAGAAAAAAATAAAAACGAAAATCAGAAAATTCAATTTTTTTCAAATATCTCAAAAACTAAAAGAGATATTCGAGTTCTACAAAGACCATAAATACATCCTCTCAAATGCGTAACTTTTGTTCCATTTAAGCGACCTTCCATCTCTTACCGTTTTCGAGATCCCCATAGTGGGCATCCTTATCTTGGACACGGTGTATTGTTGTAAATACAAATGTTTTAGAAAATCAAATGCTGATTTTAAGTTTTTGAATTTTTCAAATATCATTTAAAATAAGAGAGTTATAACAACAACTAGAGGTCTCAAATCAAAATTTGTTACTAAAAAAAGTTATTTATTTCGATGAGTTCTAACTACTATTTTTGGGTGTTACGGCTTTGTATTTACACCCTGTATAACAGCCACTTGACAATCAACAAAACTAACTGGACTAACTCTTCTCACCAAGCAAGAATGTTTGAAGGTTGAATGTGCATTATTCCCATTTTAAAGATTGTAAGCATGGTAATCAGGAGATTTCAGTGGCGTAGTAGGTATACATTATATTGATTTGATTCGTGAAAATATTTATGTTTATGTTATAAATTGTATTATACTAATAAGTGTTGATAATTTAATGCTTTGGAAAATTGCTCTTTATAACACAGATATTCCATAATTATTATTGCATGAAATTAAGAATTATTATTCATTTTATTAAATATATAAATAAAAAGTTTACCTCCAGTAAAGTTTTATTTCAAATTTGTTTTCCAAATTGATTTATCCATGTACCTTATGGATAAATCAATTTGGAAAACAAATTGTATGAAGCAGGAAAACCTAAAAATGGAAATGGAAAGACTAAAGATCTTTGGTATAAGTGAGATGCGCTGAACGGGAGCAGGAGAACGTTATACGGGTAATGGGAAAATATATTACACCAACACGGAGTCGCAGTACTGGTCAATAAGAAGGTACAGAAATGTATCATAAATTTCATCCCAATGTCAGACAGGGTGACAATGCTACAGATCGCAGCACATCCGATAAATATTAATACAATATAGGTATTAATACGCCCCTACAGCGGATAAAGATGAGGATATAGTAGAAGAATTTTACGAGAAACTAAACACAATGTTACAACTAACGAAGAAACACGAACTAAACGTAGTAATGAGTGCTTTAGATAATATAATTAGAAATCAGATAAGACTTCATCCTAGTTTAGAAACAGTACTTTTGTAGTGAAAACTTACCCAAGTGCGGATATAAGAACTGATCACAACCCGGTTATCGCAAAACTTCACACAACACTAAAAACTATCAAGAAAAAAACGCTGCATAAGAATAGATAGAAAAAAAATTCAAAACGCAAATATACAAATGCAATTAAAGCAAAGTTTGTCAAGAGAGATGATGGCAGTGAAGAAAGAAATGAAGGGAAACAATTCAGACGTAAACAAAGCCTGGAAGTGAATTGAACAACCAATAGTAAGGCTCATATAGAAAATAAAATCAGAAGGCGCGAAGGAAAACAAGGAATAGATGACTAACGAAATACTCTAACTTATGGAAAATCGGAGATGGGAAAAAAAAAAACAATGAAAAATACAAACAAATACAGCAGACGATTCGTAGGAAAATACGAGAAGCAATAGATAAAAATTTGAATGACAGATGTGATCGAATAGGAAATATATGTTTAATCTACATAAGAAAATTAAAGAAACTACAGGATCCTATAGAACACACAATGCCAGATAAAGAACATAAAATACAAATTAACATAGAAGAAAAACTACAAACATGGAAACAATGTATAGAAGAATTATTCAACGATAACAGATCACCGCATCATAATTACATAGACGTAGACACGTAGGCCATTTATACAGGGTGTTTCGCATAAGAACCGACACAGAGCAGGAGCATGTAGAGGAGCCTAAAATATGATGATTTAACGCAACTTATCTATATAACAAGTTGTACCCCTGAGAAGTTATAAGCGTTCAAAGTTGGGTCTTAAATTTCTAAAAAACTCAATATCTCAGTAATACATTCAGTTATAAAAACAAAATTTGGTGTACGTTGTGGGTGTACCAAGAGTATTAATCGGTAGTAAGTAGAGATCAATTGTAGCATTTGAAAGGGTTGATTAGGGTTGATGTTCCCCTAAAATTTAACAGACCGTTTTAACCCGTTGGCGGATTTAATACATTATTACTTCATTTTATAAGTAATTCAATCTAAAACTTTTTTTACTCTTGTTATTTTTTAAAAAACTTTGTCGTTTTCATACAAAAAGCGAATAACTAAAGACATGTTGTACTTTATTAATTTTTTTTACTCAAAAAATTCAGTAGTTGGTAATGAAATGGCACGTTAAAACTTGACAATCAGATGTTAAGTTATTTAATTTTAGTAATAACTTACAGGTTCATTTGAAAATGACTGGAAAGTTTTCATTTAGCGAACAAGTTGACATGTTGTTAGCGCTAGGTTTCTGTGAAGGAAACTGCAGAAGTGTTGAAGAATATCGGAGAAGATATCCTAATCGTGTGATCCCCCACAGAGAAACATTTTCTAATGTTGAAAGACGGGCACGAGAAACAGGCCTGAAGATATTCTAGGATCTATAAACAATTCGAAGCAATACTAAGTAAATGTCAATTGGCGTTCAGGAATGAACTAGGCACCAGGGAAGGACTTTTTAGCCTACAAATCCTAGTGAAAAGATGCAGGGACGTTAATGTAGATATCTATTCCTGCTTCATAGACTACGAAAAGGCGTTTGACAGAGTGCAACACGAAAAACTGCTATACATCATAATGAACCTTTAAATATTAAGAGGGGTGCGACAAGGGTGCATTTTGTCACCACTGTTTAAAGACGCCCTGGAAGACAGCCAAGTTGGAATTAATATCAACGGTATAAGATTAAACGACTTGCGCTACGCAGACGACACCGTCCTCTTGGCAGAAAATGTACAAGTTACAAATATTGCTTGATCACCTCATTGACTAGTAACAACTATGGACTAAATATAAATGAAAAGAACACTAAAATAATGGTGATCAGCAAAAGTAGGACTGCTCAAACTAATATCGTGGTTGATGGAAACCGGCTAGAACAAGTTACAAAATACAAATACCTGGGTTGTAATTTAAAGGACAAATGGGAGCATAAAAATTAGAAGCAAAATAGAACAAGCAAAAGCATCGTTTATAAAAATGAAGAATCTCAGTTGCCGAGATTTAAACCTACAACTACGCATGCGTATTGTACGATATTATATCCTGTCCGTTCTCTTATATGGAGTGGAAGCATGGCCGCTCACCGAAGCAACAACACTAAAAAGATAAAAGCATTTGAAATGTGGACGCATACTTAAAATATCTTGGGCTGAAAGAGTAAGAAATGAGACCGCCCTACAAAGAATGGGGAAGGAAATGGAACTAATTAACATGATCAAAAAAATTGTTGCACCAAAATTATCCAGGGCAACAGAAGCGCGGGAAGAAGGAGAATATCTTGGCTCAAAAATCTACGTGTATGGTTTGGAAAAAGCACAAGATCCTTATTCTGGTCAGCAGTATCGAAAGGCGAGATAGCCTTGATGGTCGCAAATCTTCGTTAGGAGACGCACCATAAGAAGAAGAAGAATTTAAGTGTTGGGTCAATTTTTTTCATTATCTGAATAACGATTAATCTTATAAAAAAAAGGGTGGACATATTTTTTAAAGAAAATTTAATTTTACATACATTTTCTTTACAAAGGTTTTTAATGTAAAGCGTAATAAATGTAAAAATTAAAGAAATATGGTTGTAAATGCTGAAGCTGTATTATCGATATTTTTATAGAAGCGGGCGGCTTTGGAATTTTTTTTACGCTAACATGTATTATGCCTTATGAAGTTTTAAACGTCATTCTGACATAGATTACTGTTTTTGTTTTTACAATGTTGCCTGTTTTCGTTATGAACGTATAAAAAATAGGTTGCTTAGTTATCAAAAAAAAAAGAAACTAAAATTACCTTTGAACTTATTCGTTCATAACAAAAACTTATAATAATTTAATATTAGTCAAGTTGCTTTGGTATGTGCGAATCTTTGCGATATTGCAGGCTCACATTCCATTAATATAAGTAATTTGATTGTAATCTCATTATATTTAGAATTGATATCCGTTCTACATACATAAAGACAAAATTTACATCGATTGGCGCTTGAACCTTGATGGCGCAGTTGGTTAGCGCGGTACTCTAGCAAAGTACAGGTCGTAGGTTCAAATACTACTCGAGGTAAACTTTTTATTTATGTATTTAATATAATTATTAATTTTTAAAATTATTTCATTTCTTTTAATTTAAGTTAGCATCTAGATGTCTATTAACCTCTGTCTGTCATGAAGTTTTAAATGTCTGTTTGACATAGTTTCTGCGTTAACAATGTTGTCTATTTTTGTAATGAGCTTCTTATAAAAGATGTTGCATAGTTATCCTAAAAAAAATGTTATTAAAATTATTTCATTTCTTTTAATTTCCATTTTGTAGGTTGAAAGGTCGTGTGGTGTCCCACACCAGATATTTTCTAATTGAATCAAATGAAAATGCAACTGAAAGGTGTCCAAGCTTTGTTTGTAAAGCATTTACTTCCTGCGCAACAAAGTAGTTTTGAGCAGACGTTACTGCTGTACTATCGATCTTCGGCGTTACAACACTTGCATTTAAGGTTGAATCATCAGTGGATTGAATTAATGTAAGTTGTAATTCATTATCCCTGCAAAACATTTAATAATTAATGTGGAATTTACAAAATGAGTACGTTACATACGTGTGGACTGAAGCAGCGGTTAGTTCTTGTTGCACTACAGGCTGATTTCTTTCATTTTTAAAATCATTTACTGTCAGGTAGGTTTATTGCTCATATACTGTTTGCGACGTACACATTTGTCTGGCGATGCAATAAAGAAACGTTTTTGTTCGTTGTGGACAAATAACGTTGGATTGTTTTCTTTATCTCCATTGACAAAGTGGCAACTGCACACATAGGAATTAGATGTGGGTTCCTTGTCTCTCCTAAAAAGTTATTATTTTTTATCAACTGCAGGTATTAATAACTTATTTACCGTAATAATCTCATCCACAATTTTCTTTTGCAGCATTTTTAGGAAAGTGCATTAGGTTTTTCACTATAATGTTTGCAATCAGGTGCAAAATACATAGCCATTTTCCTACAAATTACATAGTGAAACTTGGCACTAGTAACCTAAAATGTGTTATAATGAATGTGAAATAATTTCAATAATTTAATAACTTACCGTAAAATTGTTATTCAACACTTTTTCTTTTTAAAAATAAAATATTTGATATGAAAAGTAGTCGGATTGACAAATACATAGAAATAGCATTTGTTTGGAGTTAGTGTTAAATGGGTTGCCTTAAATTAGGCGCTGTGACGTTACTACTAATTCGGTCCATTCCTAGTCTGAGCTACTATATTCCCCATAACTTATAATAATACGTTCAATTTGAGTCTTAAGAAAATGTTTGTTTTTTATATAGTCGCCTTCATTCTTAAGGCGAGATTTTAGCGGGCCGCATGTGCAAATTCGCAACGAGTGAAGGGGAGTACAGGAAACTGGAAACAGCAATGAACAGATTCGAAGAAGCTCTCCCGATCGGAGTCGGCTGAATGCGGTAGTAGTGATGTATTCCCCTCCGTATTCTCGGCGCCAAAACTTCGAGGTTTGACGCGACGATCCATTTTCTTGGAAAGATTACTCAGTCCTGGAATTTTTCCGAACAATAAGTTTTTTTTTAATTCCCAAAGGTGATCTCTGAAGCTGTGCATAAATACAATTTTCGAATTCTTATCATTACTTGAATTACAGCATGTTAAAATTGCACAATTTAAAAAAGTTTGCGATTTTTTATAAAACTCCTGAAGGCGCCTTTTCCTTCGTGTGTAGAAAAAAAATCAAGTTGATATATCTATAAATAAAAGAGCAATTTGTCGAAGTCAAAGATATTGTTTTCGACATACACATGCGGCTAAAATCTCGCCTTAATCACTTTTTTTACAACAATTTCACGTGTGTAACGTATAAAATTTCTTCTTATAATAAATGTAGTTCAAATGAAATGTTACATTTCTTTTCTCAACGTTATTTTGATTTAAATCCGATTTAAGTCGGGGTGATAAGGTGGAAGTCTTAAGTACATTGTGATTTTCTTTAGTTAATGTGGCATTAAATTTATATGTCGTATATTGCTTTTTATATTTTCTATTTCTGGAGTAAGCGGTAAACCTTTTTTCAACAACCACTTCACCGTTTCTTCTGTTGGAATTTCTGGTTGGAGCTGGATCAGCTAGAACGTTGTGGTAAGGTGTATAGTCTACTTACTGCATTTGGTGGCAGACTCATGAAAAGCTTTTCCTGTAACCATTTTTCATAATTTGCAGAGTTCGTCACCAACATAACATTGTCCAAGAAACCCATTTCACCACCTACAATCCATTGGTGTCTTTTTGAAATGTTGCGCATACAGTATCATCATTCCATGATTTTGATTGAGTGTGTCCACTATGATCATACGTTTCATCCATTTACACAATGAGGCGTTTTGATTCTCGGTTATATTGTAGTCGCTGTAAGTATTTAATCCTTAGAGCTTGAATATCTTTTCTTTAAAAGTCTCCTATTATTTACAGTTTGGTGCTACTTGAAACTGAGTTCTTTTTTTTTTTATTATTCCTAATGAGGTTGTAACGTCCTTCCAGTCTAAATCTGTTTTAATTTTATCACGTAATGCACTTACAGTCACCTGAGCACCCTTCGTTTTATGAAAGCTATAAAGGTTTTCCTACTTTCACGTTAGCTTCGCCTTCTTTAATTATTTTGGACACTGACATAACAGATGTCATTTCTTGAAGTTCTTTCAAAGTAAGCGAAAGATTACCGATTTTAAAATAATTATATACATTGTACACTACTTCACTTGTCTGCGTTGGCCTAAGCTAGAGCTCATGACCACAATAGTCTAGATTCTACTTTAAACTAATTGATAATTTGATAAGCATATAGCTTTTACATTACAATCATAATTGGTGTGATTCGAAATCAATCAAGTTGGGAAACAATCATTTCCAGGATGTTGATTTTGAAAGGGTAATTTCCAATCTATATTAATTGATCAATGGTTAATATAAAGTACAATTTATAAAATCATAATTTGTTTAATATGCCAAAAAATCTTTTTGCTATAATTTGCTGTTTGAACCGAAACATTCTTTCTCCGTGAGTACTATAGTATTATAGGTATAAGCAGAGCTATTATTTGATTTTCACAAAATATGCGATAATGTAATTGACTAAATATTATTTCCCCTCCGATAAGTGATATTGACAATGACCCAGCTAACCTCAGTGATGAGGTCGTTAGGTCAATAAAATTTGCATTACGAAAGATGCTCATTACATGACTCTACAAACTCTTTGTCTTTCACTTTAAAAAAACCGGTAAGTATTATGTAACACTAATTGAAATCTGATTGGTTCAACATTTGAAATTTGTGTCATTTCATTGGTTGATAGGGTTAAGTTGACACACATATGCAAGTCAGAAAATATGCTAGTCTGCGGCCTAACTGCGATGATGTTTAAATAAAGTTGTTGGTAGAAACATTATCGGAAGTTTCCCGTCTGAAATTCCGACGTCTCTGAAAAAAAAGAAAATCCGAATGTCTACACTGGGTATTCGTTTAGGCGGACGTCCGCTACGTTATTGGTTATTGGCGAACAAGGGGATCGATGTGCTGGCACTGAAAAAACGTGGGGGCAGGAAATTGTCTCTCGTGTTGCCGAAAGCTACGTGCATGAATCACTTGAAAATAAAATACAAATTGCCAATAAAATTTTGCACAAGGGAAATAACTAGTGTCGATTTCATACATCCAGCTAACGCTTGATGGTTCATGTTCTATGCCGTAAAATGCAGTGATTAATAATTCAGTAACGCCGCAGTTATAAACAATAAGGATAATTCAGTTGGAATTGAACTGGGCAAAATTAAAATACTATTTATTTTTAATAATTATGGTGCTAATTATTCTATACATTTTAAGTTTGCTATTTTAATAATTGGAGTTGATAAATGTTCATTATGAGAAAGGTATTTTTGCACGATTGAGCTTTTTCGTTTATTTACCATATCTGTTTCCAAGACCGTAGGATATGTTTATTGGTTGCGAGGCCAACTCGTCGGTAAGTATTTTACTTACCAACGTAAAATTATATGCAGGGTGTGGCGCGAAGAGTTTTGATTAAAAGTAATGGCGGATACAATTATGTTAGAAATCTGAAATTACGAAGCTGTAGGTTTTGGATGACGCTGAGTTCAAATATAATATTGTCCTGAATGTGGCACTTCCGGTTATACCGGAAGTAGACGTCAACTTTGTTATTTTAAATGGAACCTAACATTTTTTATTTTATTTTCGAATTCTACATGAAATTCTAGATAAAATTTGTGCAGAATGGCCTATGCCAAAAATTAAGTATTTTCGACATATTTCGATTTTTTTTTTTATTTTGAAATATTCCTAGTCCACATTGAATAACGATGTCTCCATTCATAACGAAGCTAGTGACGTGAAATTGTAACCAATAAACAACAAGCGCTTGCCCGTTAACTCCATATATCCATCTCATTGATATTTCATACAGGGTGTTTTAAACTTAGCCGCCAACACGCACAATTTAAATCATTTATAAGTTGCTTACTTTAAATAGAACACCCTGTATTTTATTGCATTTTTCGCTGTATTTTTTTAAGCCAATTCGTTTGGTATCAGTATTCCTATACCTAAATCCAACCACTTTTGAGATATTTCATTAAAACATAACAACACTTAATTATTTCAACATTAGTAAAGGGTATAGGCCATGATTTCCATTATTTAAGGTGATATTTTGTTATTTTTTCATAAGTTATTAATTCTGAAAAGTAACCAATAGCCTGAAAGGATTATTAATTGTGGATATCATTAAAGACGTTGACTAGGTATTTTGTATTTTTTTTATTTATAATAAGTGTTCAAAATTAGCACCATCTACTTCTAAACATTTATGAATCCATTTCATAAGTTATGTCTTGTAATTCTGGAAATATGGTCGGGCGTTAGAGAATTAAAAGCAAGTAAGACTCTCTGCATCATATCTTCCTTTGTCGTAACATTTTCCGCTGTATTTTTTAAGCCAATTCGTTTGGTATCAGTATTCCCTATACCTAAATCCAACCACTTTTGAGATATTTCATTATCTTAGTTAAAACATAACAACACTTAATTATTTCAACATTAGTAAAGGGTAGGCCATGGCTGTCAAAGATTTGATAGTTAGAACGTTAATTGTTTATGTTGTTTTGACAGTTTTCTTTACCAGTTTGTATTTCATAGTAAATAATGGGAAATGTAGGATTTACTAATGATAATTTTTTAAATCTTATTATTATTTACGGTGAGTGTAATAGAATTGTTGAACGGACTTGCCGTGTTTTTACAGAAAGATATCCAAATCGACCAAATGCAACTGATGATATTGTAAGAAGATTGTTTAAAAACTGCCGTCAATTTAAGACAAAAATTAATAAAAATAAACCACTAGTGGACAGTGACATAAACGAAATTAATGTTTTGGGTTATTTTACGGCCTCTTCAAATGCCTCCATTAGAGATTGTGAGAGAGATCTTACTTTGTCGATGAGAACAATTCATCGCATTTTAAAAAAAAACACAAATAGAAACCATTTTCATATCATTTGGTGCAACACTTACAATTAGGTGATCTTCCTCGAAGGGTAGAACTCTGTGAATGGTTTTTAATGAAGACCCAAGGGGATGAAAACTTCATAAAAAAAGTTATATGGTGTGATGAAGCAAAGTTTAGCAAATGGATTATTTAATTTAATGTCTGGTCTAATGAAAATCCACATGTTAGTAGAGAACGTTATTTTCAAGATAGTTGGAGTTTTAATGTTTTTTTTGTGCAATAAAAGACGATAAAATCTTAGCATTAAAATTTTATGATGAAAATTTAAATGGTACAAGATATTGCCACATTTTAGAAGAAGCCATACGACCGGCGTTACTACTTTAAGAAATGAGAGCTTCAGCAGGTATCAGCAAGATGGAGCACCTCCTCATAACTTTGGGCCTGTTGCTCAGCATCTTTACGACATGTTTGATGATAGATGGATTGCCAATCAGGGTCCGTTTCGTTGAGCCATACGTCTCCTGATTTGGCCTCTAGATTTTGGCATTTGGGGTTACATTAAAATTGGTATTTTCCAAACCTGTTACGACAAAGGAAGATATGATGCAAAAGTCTTACTTGCTTTTAATTCTCTAACACGACCATATTTCCAGAATTACAAGAATGACTTAATGAAAAGGATTCATAAATGTTTAGAAGTAGATGGTCTAATTTTGAACACTTATATAAAACTTTATTTGTTTAATATTACATTTAGTTATTTTGTTGTAAGTTATCTAATTAAATTAATACAAAATACCTAGTCAACGTCTTTAATGATATCCACAATTAATAATCCTTTCAGGCTATTGGTTACTTTTCAGAATTAATAACTTATGAAAAAATAACAAAATATCACCTTAAATAATGGAAATCATGGCCTAACCTTTACTAATGTTGAAATAATTAAGTGTTATGTTTTAACTAAGATAATGAAATATCTCAAAAGTGATTGGATTTAGGTATAGGGAATACTGATACCAAACGAATTAGCTTAAAAAAATACAGCGGAAAACGTAATGAAATATTCTATTTCCGTTCTATTTAAAATAAGCAACTTATAAATGATTTAAATTGTGCATGTTGGCGGTTGAGTACGTTACACCCTGTATGAAATATCAATGAGATGGATATATGGAGTTAACGGGCAAGCGTTTGTTGTTTATTGGTTACAATTTCACGTCACTAGCTTCGTTATTAATGGAGATATCGTTATTCAATATGGACTAGGATTTTTTCAAAATTAAAAAAAAAATCGAAATGTGTCGAAAATACTTCATTTTTGGTATAGGCCATCTGCACAAATTTTATCTAGAATTTCATGTAGAATTCGAAAATAAAATAAAAAATATTAGGTTACATTTAAAACAACAAAGTTGACGTCTACTTCCGGTATAACCGGAAGTGCCACATTCAGGACAATATTATATTTGAACTCAGCGTCATCCAAAACCTACAGCTTCGTAATTTCAGATTTTTAACATAACTATATCCGCCATTACTTTTAATCAAAACTCTTCGCGCCACACCCTGTATACTACGTATATTTCACACCAATAAGAACAAAAAATTTGGACATTTCTATTTAAAACGTCACACAAATTTAATACAATCGTGCAAAAAACAGTATGAGCATCACGAACATTAAGGGTTGTAATGATCGACATCGCTCAGCCTCCAATTTGACCCGAGACGTCCCTTACTGTTCTTGATACTCAATATACTATATTGTTTTGCCACGGGCGGTAAGTTAAACGTATCGCCCTGAGAGCAAAGCTAGTAAATGAAAGAAAACTACAGATTGTACAAAAACAAATATTATTTAAAGTTTGCAGATAATAACTTACTTCATAGGAGTTGTGTTCTTGCAGAAATTTTTTTACTTTATTTAGAAATATTCTTAAAGTAGGATATTCCATATAAAAAGGAGGGAGGGATGAAATTTTGTATTTACATGTCAATACATATGTCTTCAGATACTAATGGAATAAGTGTTTGAAATTAAAATCATGTTTGGTTGTTTTCAAAAATTCTAATCTGTTTTGAATAAGGTTGTGTACTGCTTATATATAGCATTATTGTATTTTGAATTTTAAAAACATTAATTAAAGTATAACTGTCTTTACGATTCTATTAATAACATCTGTAAATTACAGAGAAAGTGATCAAGGAGAAATATGGTATTACACAACATCAACGCAATTCCAAGAATTACTCAACAGTTTAGATGCAAATGATATGGAAGTAAATTTAAATCGTGAATTACAAGATTATAAGGATGAAATTGTTCGACAAATGGATTTAACGGAAAAACTAACAAATCAATACAAAGGCAATAAAAAATCTTATTTAGAAGTAGAAAATGGTAAGTAAAAATTCAATAGGGTTTAATTAGTAAATAAAAAATACTTAGAAAAACAACAATGTAAAAAAAACATTCACTAATTCATGTTCATTAAAGGATCACGATAATAAAAATTTCAAATGATTTCGCATAAAAAAATTTATACTATGGCGGCTTACAAATTTTACTTAATTTTTATTCAGCCGTAACAAAATACTATAAAAAAAATAGAAGATGATAGAATAACTACTCTGCCAGGTGGTGTAAAAAATCAGAAAGATTTGCGATTCTTCATAGTTTACACTGTTTCTATAAAAGCGGAAGAGATGTATTTAAAAAATTTTACTAACAAGTTCATTTGTATTGTGTGCATGTTTAGAGCAGTTTAGTATAATAGGAGGTTAAAAATGTAGACATATAAGTAAATTTGTATGCATCCTTTTGTGAAGAGGAATGCAAGGGATGTTTGGAATCGATTTTTACAAATTAGACAATCCTGTTTGGCATTAGAAGTATTGTATTATGAAATAGGTAATAAAATCGGTTTTTTAATCAGTTTAACTTTTTGTAGGTTATTGTAGAAGGATGAATTAGTATGTAGTTTTATTAAATATCACCTGAAAGGATGTATAATGTTGCAAACATTAAATATTATTCCTCTAATGTAGTATTTATAATAATATGAAAATAAAACATTTGGAAGAAACAGACTATGGATAGCCTGTCCTGAGTGAACTTTGAAATTAGAGAAATTACATCTTAATTGTCTTACTTCATAATGATTTTTGAAGACTGTTTCGAATGACATAATATTATGGTTATGAGAAATCTCTATAGTACTTCAATTCTGATGACAATACAGTGTCATCATGAAAAACACTTGACACTAATTCACGCCGAGCTATTTATTTTTAATTAAATTTGTCTTACCCGTCAGATTGATTAGAAAATACTGTCAAAAAAATTGGGCTAAAATAGTTCAAATTAAAATGTGGTAGCATTATGCACTATTTTAACTATAAACTTCGTCATTTTATACATCCATTTTGCCGCAAATATGTGAATCGTTTAAAGGGAGTAACTTAACATATTGTAGTTTTTGAAATAAACAAGGAAAACGTATTTTTTCCCATTTAATGCATTTTGATCCAATTTTTTGTGTAACAACACTTTATTTAAGTATTCTGTAACATATTATGGAGTAATATATAATACAATAACAATTTTTGACTACTAAAATACAATTTTAAAAAGTGTAGTTAGGCCCTTTCAACAATGAAAACAATAATTAACGCAATACTTGTCAAAAAAATATTTATTAACAAAAAATCCATTCAAAATACATTTCAAAACACGTAGTATTACAATAATTGTAAAAACTAAATCTTTTCCTATGATTATTATGGAAAAGATTTCGTTTTTCTTCTTTTTTGAAGGCTTTGTAGGCTATTCTTCCAAATCACTAAATTCATTCTCAACATATGGAAGCATTTGCCTAAGATGTTCAATCTTTCTTTCTATAATAGGTAATTTATTCTCTCGATAGACTTTGGTTGTCGGCATTTCCAAAGACACTTTTTCCTTATTTCGTGGCATACCCAGCGGAAATGCGTGCTTTATAAAACTGTTAATAAATTCAGAGGCCGTGACATATCCTGGTTTATGTGCATCATGAATAAAGTGGTGGAACTGTGATATGGTGAAACGTTGTTTCTGATATCTGGGAGCACCTTTCTTATCACTCTCCAGTGTAATGAGTTTCTTTTCGTTTATCTTTGGGGGTTACATTGTTTACAAGTAGGTTTTTGATCCTTTTTATACGTTTATTGCCGACGTCATGCAAACTCAAAAAAGCTTTTAAACATACTTTAGTTCTTTTTTCATTAAATACTACAAAATGGAAAAAACGAATGGTTCTTTTTAACAGTACCTTCCTGTGTTGTTTGTTTAGATCATCTATTAACCTCCCTTTTTTCTATCAGTCCCTATAAGTATATGTCCTGTTCGTCTTTTGTATTTAACGCGTATAGTTTATTAAAAACATCATTTCGACGCTGCTCCGATATTTTTAAAAAGCACTTCATCGGACATCTACAAATTAAAAGTTCTAACTTTGAGTTATGCTTGTTTGAAAATGTGATAATTCGGCTTTAATTATGGAACACCCTGTATGGTATTGAGTTTTTTTTAAGTTAAAATTGGCATACGTTTTGATTACCAAAGGCTGTACTAAAAGCGCATATTCCAAAAATTTGTTTTTTGTCTCTAACCTCAAAATTATTATCAATAAGTCAATAAACTGAATACCATTGTAAAGTGTATTTAAAGAGGAATCCAAAAATGTAATATACAGGTTGTGCCATTTAAAAAATCTTACAATTTGTTGCTACGCTATTTTTAGACCAAGCAGTATATTTTAAAATAATTTCGTAAAGTACGCCAGTTTGCCTCATTAACGGTTCGCTAAGTCATTTTTGTGACAGATTTGACATAGTATCTCCACAGAAGAACAGCCCTAAATGGATACCCTATATAAGGTATACCACTTTTTGGTCCGAACATCATGACCTAAATACTAAAAACCAATATAATTACACACACCTTTACATTGGCCTGCGATATATACCTGGTGATGAATGGTCGGATACACCATAGGAAATCCAATTTTAGGTAAAAACTCTGCAGGAACTTTTCTTTAAGAATTAAATTCTCTATCAGATGAAACTATTAAAAATATTTACAGCTTATGCTAACTTCAAAAATTGCAAAAATTATGACGATGACGCTAGGTTACCTTTCAAAATTATTATAACCTGCCGTACCCATCGCCTCGTCCTCTTAGGGGTGGAATTTTGAAAAACCCTTTCTTAATGGAAACCTACATTTCGCAAAGAGCACACCCTCGATCGATAAACTCCTACCGATGCAGTTGTTAAATGACATTTGTAAAGGCGTTCTCAAGTTATGGTGTGACCAAGGAAAATACGCAATCATTTTGTGTGTATATGTATGTATATATATATATATATATATATATATATATATATATATATATATATATATATATATATATTGTCATGTTGTCAGTCTTATTAGGCTTTTCCAAGTACGTCATCAGCTGATGTCACAAACTCCGCCCAAGCAGCTGATGCGGTTGAGCCTTTGTTAGTGTTTATATGGAGTATTATGGAACATTTCTGTGTTCTGTTGAATAGAGTTAAGCCGGTGTGAACTAAACAATTGTATGGCGAAGTTTCGTTTTTGTATGCGTTTTTACAGCTAAAGCTTTATTAAATATTCAATTTTAAACAAAAAAGTACAAATCTATTAATTATCACACAAGACCTATGTGCACGTCTACTGATCATTCATGAATTACTTTTTTTTATTAAACTGTACAGGTTGTTCCATTTTCGTATGTTTTACGGGGTATCTCGCTTATTTTTTAGGTTAGAACCTTGCGGTTTTCGCGACACCGTGCTACTTTTTAATGAAATTAAAGATGCACCAATCAAATTTGCCATAGCCATCTTAGTTTTTGTGCTACAGGGTGATTTTGGAAAAATTGCATTTTCAGTCATCCCCTGTAACTCTATTATTATCAGACATATTAAAAAAGTAAAAACTGATATTTGTAGATATTTTTACATAGAATCCAGTGGCGATACTCAGATTTTCTTTAGAGGTCACAGTTTTGAGATATTGACATAATCTACTTTTTTTTAATGGAACACCCTATATATTTTTATAAATTACCTGACAAAATGATTTTTTCTATAATTTTCATTGATAAAAACAAAATTAATTAATCACAAATATTGTTCAAATTGCAGACCATTATGTCTCCTACAAGCTTTACAAAGTTTATACATTCTTTGAATAGCATTTTCCAAAATAAATGATTGTCTTCGTAATTCTGCAAAAGCATTTTCCGTTGCGATTTTTAATTGTTGCACGTTGGCATATTGCCTTGAATAAATTTTATTCTTTAAACACCCCCTACAAAAGAAAATCCAAAACCGAGAGATCCGGTGATCGTGGTGGCCATCGAACAGGTCCATTTTTTCCAATCCATCTCCTGGGAAAACGTTCATTTAGCCAGTTTTGTATTATTCTAGCATTGTAGGCTGGAGCCCCATCCTGCTGGAAGAATATATCATTCAGTTGAGCCAGTGCAATATCTTCTAAAATGTTCATAGTTTTTTTCTTATAGAATCTGTAAGTACCCATTACAGTTTAGGTTTTCTTCATAAATTTTGTAAACTATTTTTCGGTTAAAAATAAAGCAGGAGACATTAAATCCGAACCTGCCTTGACGCTCTCTAGGAAAAATCACGTGGGTGTTTTCTTGACTCCAAAACCGCGAGTTGTGTCTATTAAGAATTCCCGAACTTGTGAAATGTGCCTCGTCTAACCAAATTATTCTTTTTTCAAAATTATTGTCCTGAGTTTTCATATTTATAAACCAATTGCAGAACTCCAATCTACGTTCAGCATCACCAGGGTGCAGATGATGGACAAGTTTATACTTGTAGGGTTTGAATTTATGTTTTTTTTAAATCCTTTGCACTGTTGTTTTAGACACACCGGTCTCTTCATCTATTTTCCTGCACGAGGTTTCAGGAGTGGCTTGAACAACTGCTAAATCGTTAATCTCTGATTCCTCGCTCTCTTTGTTGTAAACTCGGGGTCGAGGTTTGTCAAAACATCCATGTTGGCAAAGATTAAATTTTAATTTTTGAAATATTCTTCTGTCAGGTTGTCTTCTTTCGGGATATCTATATGACAAAATAGGTATATAAAATAAACACAAATTCTAAGGTAAAGATTAACTGACCTGTTCAGATAGAGTTCTAAGGCCTGGTCTGCGTTTTCATTAGATAATATGAAGCAGGTTATTCATATCATATTTCTCAAAGTTTTCAAATTTTTAGTTTCGAGCCATATTAAAAAATAATTAAACAACAAGAACAAGAACGATATCACTAAACAAAAACAACGAATAACAGTAAATATCAGCACTAAGTTTGGGAAAATGTAACCAAGAATAATTCGAGAGAAGCAGAAACTTCAAAAATCAAATACCTAAGTGATGGCAGAACGTTAATTATTTTGTTTTTTGCGTTACCATGGTTACCCACGGCTATCCACTATTATCAATGTAAATTATTATAGAAAAAAATCATTTTGTCACGTTGTTTATAAAAATAAATATAGACTATGCTATATTTTTGAAAAGCTCTTAGCAAGGGGAAAAAGATTTTAAAAAAATATATTGGGTGTCCCATAAAAAAAATCGGTTATGTCAATATCTCAAAAACTGTGACCTCTAAAGAAAATCTGAGTACGCCACTGGATTCTACGTAAAAAAAATGTACAAATATCAGTTTTTACTTTTTTAATATGTCTAACAATAACAGAGTTATCAAATCACCCTGTAGCACACAAACTAAGATGGCTATGGCAAATTTGATTAGTGCACCTTTGGTTTCATTAAAAAATAGCACGGTGTCGCGAAAACCGCAAGGTTCTAACCTAAAAAATAAGCGAGATACCCCGTAAAACATACGAAAATGGGACAACCTGTACATAGACAAAAACTATACATATACATGAATACAAGTTGTAATACTAATGACCTCATTTTTATTTGAAATTTAAGTTAACTTGCTACCAAATGTTTTAAAAAACGTTACGCAGACTGAACTGAAATTTTTCTTAGTACAAATTGTGAAAGTAAATCCACGTCCTTTATTTGTAATCTGATTTTATGTAAAAAAGGAAGTGTTTTTCGCTTTCTCAAAAGAATGAGTTTATTACGGTAATAGAAGTGAAAAACATTAATGAATTCCTAATTCAATAAATTAAGAAAACGAATAGTTTAAATGACAGCATAATAAATTTGATGTGCTATATAACACAACACAAAATCTTGTCATATTTTAACCTTGCATTTCACCCATTCCACAGAAAATCGTTCACAGATTGTCACCAACCACTGGCACGCTCATTAAAAGATTTTTGAAATTATAAAGAATAATTTTATCGCTTTGTCCCGTAAAATAATTTTTTTGCCAAACCGTTCATTTAAACGCATACAAAACATTGCCCCCAATCAGCTGTTTTTTGACATTTGCAAACATGCGCATCTGACGTCACGAGGAAAAGCTCAATTAGTCATAACAATAGACTTAAAAAATGTCGGACACAGTTTCAGAAAGAATAGAAATTGTAAAAATGTTGTATTCTTGCAATAGCATGTGCACAGTAAGTCCCATATTTAGCGTGACATATCCAAACCATACTACAATTGGAAGAATTAACTTCAGTGTCATCAGGAGTTGCTTGAGGGCGATTTTGAGAGAAGAGCAGCTTTGTTATGAGATGCTGGATAAGCCTAATCTAGACCAACAATTTTTAAAGAATATTTGTTTTATGGTTGAGTATACGTTTACGTTAAATAATTAACCAAACATTCAAAATTATAGGATTTGATCAACAAAAAGGCTTGGAATAGTTGTTGAAAGCCGTTGTCAATATCGTCCAAAAATGTATGTTTGGGTGGGAATATTCGAACAATATATTATTTTATTAGTAATTGTTTTAATAACTGTGTAATCAGACCAAATTGTGCAACTGAGTAGCCTCCAAGATCTGGTGATCTTGCCCCAAATGACTATTATCTCTGGGGACATTTAAAATCTAAAATTTTCACAAAATGGTGGCTTATTTTAATGTTAATTGTTATTAATATTTATACTAGGATTTTCAACAACTGAGTTAATACATCTGTAGTATTTTCATTTTTAATCATATTTCTTTGAATGTTAGCTTCATAATTTTTGTCACAATTACACAAAGGAAGCGTTCCACTATTTTCAAATTTGATAGTAATTCTTCCAATAAATAGTTGTTTTTTTTTTCATTGTTGTCGTTAGGCTGTGAAGGATTGGCACATAATTTTTGTCATTTTTTAATTAACGTAAAATTTGTTTCGTCTGATAGAGAATTCAATTCTTTAAAGAAAGTAGAGCCTACTGTGACAATCATAATTGCCCAATTCCGAAAATGCTTCACCATGCTAACTTTGATTATTTAAAGTAGCTAAATTTTATATCCTATAAATATTGCAAATTGCTCCAATGACAATGAAGTACGTTTTATTTATTTATTTATTTAAAATAAGATATGCAAATTGTTAATCAAGTATAATATACTCATTCTATTATTGTGGTGAAAAAAATTAGTTATAGTATGCAGGTTCTTTTCATTATTGAATGTTTAAAATGTCAATTTGTTGTTTTTCTGTGTATATATTTTTTTGAATGTGTTATAATTTATATTTTTCTATTATTTTAGCAAGAATTGTTCAAGCCAGAAAGGAATTAGAAGAAAAACTCGAGGAAGAACGAAAGGAAAAGGAGAGGCAGGCAGCTGAAGATATGGTTGCTAAAATGCATGAAGAACCTGCTAATGTACAAGCTATCGATCCAGTCGCTAGTAATTTAGAAGTTGATAGTACAATTAATATTAGCACAACTGAAACTGAAAACATCACAGATTTAGTAACTAAACCCACTATTGATATGCAAGGTGATATAAAAATGGAAGAAGATGAAGATACAGATCTAAAAAAAGAAAATTTATCTAATAATAAACCTAAGATACCTTCAATTCCACAAAAAGTGAATATTGAAGATTTGCGCCGTAAAACTATATCGGTTTTATCTCGTGATGATCAGGATAAAAGAGATGTTGATACATCACGAATGACCCGATTAAAATCTAGTCAGATAGCTAATGGAACGTACTTATATAAGTTAGGAATGGATAATCAATTTAAATCGTATATAAATCAATATACTACAAATCCTATAGCTTTAAATAAACCACAAAGAAATGAGGAGCGGGATAAAAAGCGACATTTATCACATAAATTTTCGTTAACGACTGCATCTGAATTTAAGTGGATAGGAAGTGTTAATGGTAGCCGAACATTACTACTTAATACTTTAAGACAAACTATATTACAATTAGAGCAAACGATACAATCTTCTTTTATGCATCCTAATTGGAATCTAATACGAAAACATTGGTTATTGGCAATAGGTGCCTGTCAACAACCAAAGGATTTTGCAAGAGCCATAATTGTTTTGCAAACTTGTATAAAACCTGTTATTTTTGCAAATGTGTGGCATGAACAATTGGGTCATACTAAGTTAGCACGAACTACTGCAACTGAAAGGGAAGAGCGTAAAAAAATTGAGAAACGGGAGAAAAAGGAGCGTGAAGAGGAGGAAGAGCGTAATAGAATGATGATTACTGGTTATGTCAAATACACGATGGGGTTTAAACATCAATTATGGAAACAAAAAGGAGAAGAGTACCGAATTCATGGTCGTTGGGGTTGGTTGTGGTTATCGTCCATTCGAAATTCAAAGACTGATACTTGCCTTAAGAAAGGATTAACTGCAGGACCTAATTTTCATATGATACAAGTTCGTGATAATACCGGTTTAAAAATTCTTAAAGTTAATTATGATACTTATTTGTATTTAAATAAAAAATTTCCAAAAGATGATGGAGTGAAATGTGAAAATGAAGACTATGGTGGAGGTGGCGATTGTCCTACACCTAGCCCTTTACAGAACTTAAAAGTTGTCTCCCGCATAAATGATATTGAAGAATTAGATGTATCAAAAGCACTTACTGTAGGTGGGCGTTTGTTATATCCAAAAGTAGCACATAAGTCAGTGATAGATGATTTACTTCCCAGGCGTATACAGTTAAAAATGTTAGAAGAGCGTAAAATAGCACAGCAAATAAAGACTGAAGATGTACAAAATGAGGATGAAGTAATTGATGTTGAGAGTGATGATACAGATATGGACATTGAAAGTAGTCTGGAAAAACAATTAAGCAATATGATGAGTGGTAAAGTAGTCTTACCTCCAAACCAGCAACAAAGTCAGGTTAATAGGGAAATGCTAAACACAATTGCAAAAAAAATTCAAGCATTGCGGTTACATTACACTTCGGTTTCAAAATTCGGCAAAGATTATCAATGCTACTCAAAAGGCTGTAATACGAACTCGTCAACTTTGATTTGTAACTGCTATTCACCATTATGCTTGCAGCGAAACAAAGTTCGTAGAGAACTGTTAGCATTACTAAAGAAGGCTAATTTTCATACTAATGTGCATGGTTCGTTAAAGTTGCCTAATATTTTAGGCTTGCCTATAAAAAAGTCTATTTTGGAACAAAAATTAAATGCTCCAATTATGGTCAAAGATGAGCCAAGTGATGAGGCACAAATGTGTAAAGAACTCCTATTAGCACTTAAATCAACTCAATGTAAAGACGAAACTAGTTTGGCTTATGTTAGGAAAATATTGCGGCTACAACAAAAAATGGAAATTAAAGAGGAAAATGTTCCAGTAAAAATGGATGTTGATATAGACACAAAGGAAGAAAAATCGGATATGCCATTAAGACCGATGCCTTATAGTGGTAGTGAATCAGAAGATGTTAATATGGAGGGTATGACTCCTGATGCCATAAACGAAATGATATTAGGAACTGCAAAATCTAATGTAAAGCCATCCGTTGTAACAAGAGTTAAAACCGAAGTCACTACTACAACAACCATCACAACTAAAACAACATTAGTAGATGGAGTAGTAAAGAAACTGGAATCAGGTATAGCAACTTCAAATACATCTATAAGCACAGGACGCACTATTCAAACTCTTAATGCAAAATCACCTGCGTACAGTGCTCAACCTAATCGAAGATTTTGTACATATAAGTCGACAGTGCGAAAGGAAGAGAAAGTTATGAAAACAGAAAGAGCAGAAGATGGGACTGAAAGGATTTATTCAACAACATCATCGGAAGGAAAAATTTATTTGAAGAAGCTGCCAGCCACCGTACTATTAGAAAAGCGTAAAAAAAGACAAACTGTAAAATATCCACTTTGCTCTACATTCCAAACTAGAAGGGGATTAAGATCGTTGCTTGTACTGCCAAAACACGAAGCTCAAAAATTAGCACGATCTGGAGGAAGAATTACAATTAGCGGATTTCATCATTTAGCAAAACCTAATAATATAGCTTGGCCGTACCCATGCGCTCGACCGTTGTTTAAAACATGTTGGTTGTATCGGACTGTTAACTTAAAAAATCTTGCATCTGTTGCTCTTCAGCTGCGAATTTTATGGGCATGTTTACGATGGGATGATATGCAGGCAAAACCTCAGAATTCTGATGGCAAACACCATATAACTACGGAAACTGAGATTTTATCTTTAGAATTGTTAAAACATAGATATATTGGGCAATTCTTGGAAAAGACTCAATATTTGAGGCGAAAAGTTGTAATTCCACTTGAATTGCCTAAAACTGTTAGAGGTGAGTATTATGACTCAGTTTGTAGCTTATTGAAAAATAGGATCGTTTGAAATGATTTGTGATGTTATATCAAAGTTCATAGACATTTTACTTTTTGTGTTTATTTAAAAAATGTTTAATTTTTTGTTAATTCAGAAACAGTACCAAATGACCTCAAAATATAATACCACTCACAAATATTGCAGGGTAGAGTCCAGTGTTAGTGATTTTTAGTTTTTGTATATCATCGTGGTAAATGCAAAAGGTTGTATGTCAAAAATACCAAACATTTCCGGAAGGACAAAAAACTACCCCATCTTTATCCCATTTTTTCACAAATTTATTTTCTTGGTTGAATTTGATCCTGTTAAGACTGGTAACATCATTTTGACGTAAGATGAATTTTTTTTTCTATAGCAATTGTTAAAGTGTGCTTTGAACAACCCAAATCAATAGATCAAGTTTCAATTTAACCGCAAGTTGAACTTTAACAGCAAGGGTAGATAAAGTATTTTAATTTTTCTAATTTTTATTTATATAAATATGCAGTTTATTTTTCATTTTTATTTGTAGTAATAATAACTTGAATATTGCAATTTACATTTCCAGAAATATCAAATTTTGGAACAGAACCTGTTTCATGTGAAAAACGTACAGACGACATCGAGTTACATGAGCTTTCTATTCCACAGAGTATTTTCTTTGATACATCAATTTTTTTCCCTAGTGAGTCTTCTATATAAGTTTCGGCTACGGAAGATGACTTCCATTCCCCTATACGCTTTACTGCCATCAGGTCAGCACCAGAATTTGCCAGCATTGTGGCCAATATACATTTCTGAATTCAGTAATTTCAAAAAATCGGCAATTTTCTTAGGAATATTATACAAGGTATTTTATCCCCACAGGTTGAACTGTACACTTTCTCTGTTGATAGTTGATGAAGAACTTTTGGTAAGGCACGTTTTTAGGACGTAAAGCAACATATTTTCTCACAATATTCAAAACACTTACACCACATTCCTTATCAGTGATGCAAAATGAGCGATCCTGCTTAGTTTTTGTGTCAATAACGATTATGACAGATTTTCAATCATCAACATTAGAACTTTTAGCTTGTACAATTCATTGGACAGACACGCTCCATACAAACCCAGTACCGCAACAACCTGTAATTTAAAAGCCAAATTATGAAGTCGCCATTTCTAAACGTTTTACAAACAGTCATCATCTGAAGCTTCTTTTAAAAATCTCATCAGATTCAAAGATTTTGGACTTTTTAGACTTATAACCATCACTCAGCTTCTTCAGCAATGCAATCAGTTTGCTGTATCTGAAAACATGATGTGTAATTATTTGACAGAGTACTTACACTTGACATATTATTTACTTTGAAATGTCACAATTTTCATTCACTAGCATTGAGTAATATGACCACAATGTTGATGGCTTCACTTTCTTTGACTTTTCCGAAAAGTGTGCCAGAAGTACCTTTTCACTCACATGATTTATATTCTTTACGCTTTTCCACCTTTGAAAGCACGTATATTCTTTTTGGTATATCAACCTCGATTCTTGGAGCAATAATTTACCCACTGCATCACCTGTTGTTACACATCCGAGGGAAGTTTTTATTGTTCGAAATCGGTTTCCCTATAATTTTTACTCGTTATACACGACGATAAAATACGACTATCGACTGATGAAAATTCATTCATTTGCTCCTTCGTTGCTTATGAATTAATATTTTTCACTCATCGATAAAATTGTATTTTATCGTCTTGTATAACAAATAACTATTTATAAATTGGAGATCTGTTTAAAAATCTCTGTTTAATTAGACACTTAAGAAACAATCAAAATGTTTAAAAGAGAAGTTTAACCAGTTAAGATCACAATTAAAAAGTAAAATGTGGCCAAAGAATTCCAATTTTTTTTTTAATGCCGGAAGTTTAATAAAAGACTAAAACATTAAAGTTTTATTGAAAAAAGTCAAAATTAAAGAAGAAAATCTTTAGTAAAAATAGTAATAAGCCCAGTTCCGTAATATTGCGGGTTTCGAAAAAAAATTTATTCAACCCAAAAGTCGACTTTGGAATGATATAAACGAAAACATGACGCAACACAGTCCAACGTCACAGACTGAACACTGGTATCTTGACTCTCGCCGTATCTTTTTATTTTGGTCGTTGAGCTTTTTCGAGCACACAACATACATGCGAGTGGCGTTTGATTTTTTTGCTGTTACAGGCACATAATCAGGAAAATGGCGTTCCATTACTCGTAAGGGATTTACAGCCGATCTTCTACGACCTTGCCAATTTACCAGTTCTTATCCACAAGTTTCAATAATTTTTTCTATAAATTCTATTCGGTATTCCAAGTGTGATAATTTTCCCTCACACTTCTTATATAAAACGTATGAATTCCATAAAGCAAACTCGACAAGGTGGAAAAAATTTTTTTTGTAATAACTTACCACATTTTCTGATTATTGGATAGTCTGCTAGGTGTTGGTCTACTCGATCCACACCACCCATTGTGTCATTATAATCAGTAACTACAGCAGGTTTTCTTTTGGTTTCATGGTTGTGTTTTCCAGTACAGTCAACCATATCACATGTATGAACCGTAGACAAAAGGAAAACATCTTTCTTATCTCGCCACTTCATTACCATTACTTTACCCCGTTGATCGGCCACAATCTCTCCCAGTTTTAGCTTTGTTTTCTGCAGCTCTATAGGCATTTGTTTTCGTTTGGGTTTGACGGTTCCATAAGTGTCTGTTTTATGACGTAATAAAATATCAGCCAAGAGTGGACTGGTGTAAGAATTGTCTGTAGTGAGACAGTAGCCTTTGTCCAACAATGGTTTCATCAGTGACTCTCATTATCGAAAGCAGTTCATTTTCCAGTGTACACAATCATTGACCATATGTAACCTGATTTGGACTCGCATAACAAATACAATTTTATACCAAATCTGGCACGTTTCAGTGGAATGTATTGCTTCCACCCGAGACGTCCTTTGAACATAAGTAAGCTTTCATCTATTGTTACATCTCGATCTGGTGTATATAATTGTTGAAACCTTCTTTGTAGTAATTCCAAAACTGGCCAGATTTTATGTAGTTTTGGAGCAGGATGTGTTTGTGGGTCAAAATTGGCCTCGTTATAAAAATGTTAATATTTTTTGAGTTCAACGAAACGTTTTCTTGTCATAATCCTCGGAAAAATGGGTGTCTCGATGATGTTTCATTTCGACCAGTAATCTTGGTACTTCGGTTTCTTTATAAGTGACATCAAAGAATTTACTGCAATAAACAAAAATATTTCGTTCTTATTAATAGGAATCCAGTTATTGGTGTGCGATGCAGCATTCCTATTTGTTTTACTTACGATTTCAAAAAATGCATCATCGAAAAACAACTTGATAAATTTCATAATGTTTTTGTTGCATCTTTATCTACAGCGAAATTTAGTGAACTAGTAGCAGAAAATTTAAATCTGGGGGGCTCATGAGGTGGATCAGTAGTACTTATACGATACCACGTCTTTGCAGAACTCATGTCAACATCATTTTCTGAATCAGACGACTCACTACTAATTTAATCATTCGAGGATGAAGATTCGTCAGAGTCGCCTTGATATTCTTCCTCCAACCAATTGTCAGTATCAGATTCTTCAGAACTCATTTTATTATACACTTTCAATGGTTTTATGTCGATGATAAAAACTAGTTTCAGTGTAATAAAATACTTATGTTTTTTGGGTTTTTTTTAATGGTGTATTTTAAATTATACAATCTAAACATTTCGATAACACTTACAGTTATCTTCGTCAGTAGTAATATTTGTTAAAAATTGTTAAAGATGTTGTAAACAATTTTGTCAAATTTGAAAAATTAAAAGATAACTGTAAGTGTTATCGAAACGTTTAGATTGTATAATTTAAAATACACCATTAAAAAAAGATATGTATTTTATTATGTGTGATAATGGTGAAAGTTTACATTTTCATACTTTCAGTGTGTTTACATTGATAAAAAGTACAAAAACAAACAGCGTGGCAACCATATTTCTTGAGCAACGTACTCAAACTGAAAGTAGGTCCCTTTGTTCCTCGCAAACCCCACTTCGAACATTACCAGGGGGGAAAGAGATTATATGTAGCTTCAGTCACTGCTGTACTTACGCTACGACTTAGTACGTGGTGAACTAAGATGAGGCAACCGAAAATTTTCCAGTCCGTAATATTACGGAAGTGGATTTTTTGTTTTATATACTGAGGCCCGTAATATTACGGAACTGGATGCTAAGTGGTTAAATTTCAAATACAAAACAAAATATTTTTTAAAAAGATTTATTTAAAAATTTCATAAATACTTAGTTTAATTAAATATCTACATATTTTCATAAAAACAGAGTAGGTAAATACCTATTCAAAAGAAAAGCTTAAAAAGAATACTTCAAATAATTTTTAAAAAGTAAAATGTTTATTGAAACTGTAGCCTGGTGTAAAAATCTCTGTAGTCCTCTGGAATTACTAGTTTCAGTATCTGCAGATGTTGGTATATACTTCAATAGGGCAAGCCCCATTGTATAATTTTGATCGCTCACTGATTGCAATTGAAACTCACGCTCGAGTTGGAAGTGGTTGCCGTGCATGACAGAAGTTTAGTTTAAAATTAATTATACCTTCTGGAGTTATACTGGTAAGCAGCGACATCGTTTACACATGGGTCTCCAGTTTTTTGCCTGGCAGAATACTGCTGTAGTAGTCTGTGCTGAATCCTTGAAAATCGTAATGACTGGGATAGAATGTTTTGTATGGTTTTTTGACTTGCACTTTCAATGATAGATATGTAATCGGTAATATGTAATTGCGCTTTCTCAACTTTGCTTCTATAGTTGAAGGGACGCTGTCAACCTTCATGTGAGTATTGCGTTTGATAATTTTATATTCCTATTTTGATACACACAACCATCGCTTCATATCATAACTTTTTGCGGTACCATCTGGCCGATTTCCTTCAAGATAAATTTGGTAGCTAGGGTGAAAAAAACGTTACTTTCAAGCCCCCCACCACGTTCATCCCAAACATAACACAAGACATCCTTTGTGGCTTGGTTATAATAGACTTGGTTGTGTCCTTTTAATTTTATTGTGTAATAATTGACTGAAGCATTTAAACGGGGCGAAAGTAGTACAGCTTGTAAATCGACTATGTAGCATCTGATGTTTTCATTTTCCAGAGGTAAGGATTTATCAGACTCTTTTTCCGCGTTTGTATCGTTCTTTTATTTAATATGTTTCTGAAAAATTTCTTCATTAAGTGATCCGTTTTTGTGCAAAGTGCACTCATTGCACTGATCTCTTTTTGGCGTGTAAATCTCTAGATTCAATTTTTTATAAGTATTTTGAAATGTACTCCACGATACCTTTCTTTTCATTTTTCTAGATATACCAATGCATATCTCAAAAGCTGTAAAAAACTGGCACTTACTTGAAGAGGATCGATAATGGTGCGATTCAACTTTTGGCAGAGTGTTAAACCAGGTCTCTAACTCTTTTGACATAGTTGCATCTTTCTGGTTATTTAAATTCGTTTCAGATGACTGCGACTTAGTATTTAGAAACAATTTTTTGCAAACTTGTTTTTTTATTTCTTTTTTAGTTATTTCTTCAGGTTTTCATTTTTTGCTGTAAAATAAGAGTGAAAGCTCTTCTTGAGTTTTCACTATCAATACTTCTATATTTTGGGGAAGTTGGCAAAACGTTTTCGGTAACAAATGTTTTTTTGGAATCCCAATTTGTTTTCTTCCAAAAATTTGTGAATAGCAAGCTGCGTTGTTCATCACTGATGGTATCACACTTAAAGGCTGTTTTTGGCTCACGCTTTTGAGCATGTACACTATACCCACCATAGTGTGCACCTACGGTCTTAGATTCCTTTTTAGACGTCTGCCTATGCTTGCCGGACTCTTTCTCTTCTCAAAACCCACATAAGACGTGTCTAGCAATCGCAGTAGAGAGTCTTTTGCCTCTTCCACTCTTTACAATTGCTTTGCCCTTTTCATTTTCTTTGATTGATTTGCTCAGTAGGTTCGTCACCGTTGTTGCCAGAGTGCATAGCAAACTTATAATGAGCTTGGTTGATTAGATTCAGGTTGATACCAATCTTCAGAGTCACATCATCGTCATATTATTATCACAATCTACATTTTGTCTTGGGGCTGATTGTATTGACACAATGTTCCCCTTTCCTGCTATCTCTATGTCCGAAGGTTGCCTCAACAATAATTCTGCGCGTTCAAAAATTGGTGTTTCAGTAGTCAATTATTAACTTCAGCAATATCGAGTTCTATTTTCAACCAATATTTTTAAAAGTGACTTCAAATGGATGCTCTAAGAGTTCAAGTTCCACTGCAGCACCAGGTTTAACTTGTAACGCCATAATAATATTGTCAGTGGTTCCTTTGACTCCACAGGTTACTTAAGGTCCTGAAGAAAATAATGATTTTTAAAATTTGATAATTGTTAATTCTCCTCAGCACAATATCATGTCTACTCCACATCTTATTGTTTGGTGGCAACGTAATCTCATTTATTCTTACCATTAGTCTCTGGTGAAGTAATGTTGTTCTTTGCTAAAGATACCAAGTACCGCCCACGACTTTCAATCATTTTGATAGCTTTTTAAAGTAATCTGTAATTGGTCGTATGTCAAAACCAGTGTACAGGATTGCCTGGTATGTCAAAGATTTATGTACCAAATTTCTATTTAACTGATAATAAATGAACAGTGTCTTATTAAAGCTGTCAACCATGAACAAATAATTACTTTGGCAATAAATAAATAAACAATAATGTAATTATAAAGTACATTTTAAAAAATAGTGATTGGTAAATTACTTATATTGTATTATTTGTTGAATTCTTTAGTAGGTACGTCGTCACGAACAAGGAATACAAACGAACAAAAACATTATTATCATATTATGAAGAGGTCTGACATACAACTGGTTGCAGTGACCATTATCAATGACGTGACAATTCGTCTTTTTACAAGAGTGGGGATAGTCGATTTCTTATTGCTCCAACGACATAAGAAAATTTTGACATACGACTTATTGCATTTACCACGATGATATATTCTGTTCCATCTTATTTTGCATTAGAGCAGGCCATGGAAATCTAGGGAAAGTGTGGTAGCATTGTCAAAAGAACAAAAAGTTACTACCTCAGCTTGACTTGAAAATTGTAGGTTATATTTTTAAAGTGAAACTAATACAGCGTTGCTACATTAGTTTTCCACGCTATTTCGCATTTTTTGCATGAAAATTGATGAATCCTAAGTGACCTATTTAAAAAAATTACATTGTGCCTCATCTAATAACAATGAGATGTTTTGTAGACCAAATCTATGTAAATACTAGTAAGAATGCGTTCTCCTTTTTTCACTTTTCCAAAATAAAAAAGCAGGGGAGAAATATGCACGAAATCCAGAGCACAATTTCGTCAGTAATCCAATGTGAAGGCTTGATTTAGTGATAAAATTTATCTACAGCATTTTTTTCTCTTTTCTTGGCTATTATATATGATGTAAGCAAACTTAGTTCTTCGCTTGCAAAGTCAATAGGTAACCAGATCATCGATATGTATCCATTTAAGGGAACCAGACACTGACAAATTAAAAAAAAAATCGATTTTTTTTATTAGCTACTAGCCGGACCTGCCGCGCGTTGCTGCGATCTTAGAATGGGGGGGGGGTGATATTAAAATCAAGAAAATACTTTGGAAATATATAGGTTTTGTAGGTAGGTTCAGCAGTTAATGATCACGGCAGCCATTTTTGAGTGTCAGGCTCCCGCAATTTAACCTATTCAGGAAATCCACAGCATTTTTTCATAAATAATCCAATGTGAAGATTTGCTTTCGTAATGAAATTTGCTGCATCGTTTTTTTCTTGACTGTTATGTACACTTCATAAATAACCAGAAATGTATCCATTTAAGTCTTAGCTAAGGTTGCTGCGTTCGTATCCACAGACAAAGACCTGACGAAAATTGAATATTTAAGTGCATTTTTGCTAAATTTTTGATACCAAACAGTGGGGTCTTTTCCAACTGCACCAGAAGAACCTGAATCCATATCATTACCTGAATCTGAATTGGATTCTCCTAGTGCTATAATAACAGGTGGGATATTTTTAATCGAAAAATTTTCCTTATGATTCTTCCAATCATTTGAAATAAGCTTTTCCGTTTGTGAACAAAAATTTTACCACATTGTAGAACTTTTAGATATGGCCTCCAGCCATAATTTCTGCACACTATCTTTCGATAGAGGTTCAGAACTTATTTGCTGCTTATTGTAATAATTTTTGTAAAAACCCCATGCATTTCAATAGGGTTATACAGACAATGCTAAGGAGGCAATTGTAAAATTTCATACTCTTGCATTAATCAGAATATTATCAGCTACATCATTTTTCCCTCTGGACCTCAAAGGTTGATTTCTGTTCCACAGCTCCTTTTTTGTAATTTTGCACTCAATTTTGACCCCCTACGTAAGTAACCACTTTTATAGCTGATCTTTCTTACTAGAAAATGAGGGTGACTTGTCTAACTGTACTGAATGATATAGTGTGTATTCATAACCAACTCACAATTTCTGGGCGGTTTGGACAGTGCAGGAATTAGCTGTTTAATCACCCAAGTTAGAAACTGGTCCCCATCCATACAAATTTGACATCTTGGCCTGAACTTTACAACTGCACAAATTTTTTCAAATACTTAGTTTTGGCTACATGATGCGTTTCATTTCACATAAAATTGTCTGCCCATCGACATGTTTGTGTCCCCCATCAAAGTAGAAATCTTTGTTAACATATTAGAATTTGCCCAAAGTAAAATATGGATTTGTCCAATAATGCCAAATTAGTTATTGTAGATCTTTCTGAAAGGTGAAATCTCATATTTTCCACGTTTATTGTTATTATTATTATTGCCATTGTGATGTCTTGCATAGTTCGCTGTGAAACCTGATAATTAATGTGCACAAAAAAGTTCTTACATACTTGAACTATTTCCGATACCATTACGATAAGTTCCCCATACTTTTCCCCGTTGCACTATTTTTAAAATGTTGACCTCCTAACTACGAGATAACTCGTGTATCGTGTATCTACGAGTTAACTCTTAGTATGTTTACTTGCCATTTCTGTGCATCTACGAGTAGACTTGTATAAAAATTTTTCTGAAAAATGTGAAAATTAAAATTTAAATTACACTACAACTTGATGTTAATGAAAATAGTATTTATTCAAAATTAGTAATCCAAAAATATATATATGAAATATTTATATAAAGATAATAGAAATAACGAAATATATTTTATTGTTAATGGTATTTTTTGAAACAATTTTCCCCACAGAGTGCTGGTTTAACGTCACAAGCTGAACAGAAATATCGTGATTCTCTACGTTTCCTCTCTTGTGTGCAGATTCTTCAAGGCTTTGTTAAACGCATCTTTTTCTCGCTTGGTGATAGGACTTCTAATTAATGAAGTTTTGCTGGTGCTTCGCGTTGTGGAGGTGGAGCTTTACGAAAATCTTTACCAATTAAGGTTTTTACAAAGTCTTCTCGACATTTGATCATTTTGACCTTTGAATTATTAATTTTTTGGAAAAGCTTGTGTGCATTATGTATATATTGCTATTATATGCAATGCAACCTTTTTGGCCATCTGATGGTTTTTCTCAGAGATGAATAATAACACAGCATTTGATCACAATGCTGGACATTATAATCAATTATTATATTTGGTTTCAGCGAAAGTTTTCCATTTGATAAACATGCATGTTGGAAATACAAAGTACTTCTCGCTTATCTCTCCATTTACAAATCGTAACTGGACCTCTTCGCTGCCAATAATATTCGCCTGTCTACAATTTACGATTGATCACTTCTCTGGGATTTCCTTTTCTGTTGTTGCGTAAGGTTCCACAAACATAGGTTTTACATGTTGTCGGTAAGTTTGTAAGGGAAACAGAATTGTAGAAATTATCTATGTATAATTTATATCCTTTGTCTAGATAATCTTGAAGTAGATCCATTACAACATCAGACGTGTAACCCAGGTTTGCTGTAAATTAATCAGTCCAAATTTTCCAGAGTATTATCAGCGAAATGAATGTAGGGTAGTAATAACTGGAATCTATTTCGACTCATGTGTAGTTGCCAAAACATTATAGTATATAAAGGGTCTGTAGTCCAGTAATGCTCGATTGACGGAAAATTACAAAGGCCCATTTTTAATAACAATGCAATGAAAATTTGCATTTCTTGAATGCCGACATCTACCCATTTTGATGCCTTGTGAGATTTTTTAAGAGCTAAACACTTCGCAATTTCTTGCTTAGCATATAAATTAGTTTGGTCGACAAGTAACTGTAGAAAATCATCGGCAAAAACCATGTCCACTAGCTGTTGCATTGTTATTTGGTACTGCCGAATTTTATTCCAGCGGTTTCTTGGAATAGAAATTCTTCGGCTTGTTCCTCAATATCTATCCACATATCATTATTTGAAGTTACTTGCAAATCATCAAGACCGTCTTTGGACTCCAACGCAATTTCATCATCAATGGGGTCTTGATTTAGCTCTTCTTCACTATCACTTGAGCCTGAGGACGGATTCTAGTTGCTACTATCGGTTACATACTCGGCACAAATATCAAATTTGGTGTCAGGTATTCTAGTGCGATATTCAAGTCTGTCATCAGGCAATGGTTTATTCTTATCCATATTTTGTGGCAAAAATTTAATTAAAATAAGGAAAATCGAGCTAGTCAAAGTAAACAATGACTTGCAAAATTTGCAATAAAATTAGATACTAAATAAGTTACATAGTTTGTACAAAAAATATTGTTTACTTACTTCTTATAAGTGAAATTAAATATCAAGAATACATTGATAAACCCAATGAAAGTAATGATAATTATTATCATTATAGGAACAGAAATTATACAAGAAAGCACTAAATGACAACATTTTGCCTACGAGTTATCTCGTAGTTCAGCTTCCCCAAAGGAATCCCTGTTCCAGAAACCAACTACGAGATGACTCGTAGGAGCTTTTTTTCTTCAAAAATTGCTTTTTTTATATTTTGATTATTTATATGCACCAACAATAAAGATTGTAAGTAGATTATAGTTAATCCAGTTAGGCCTTTTTGGCAAGAACATTGAACAGCGCCGTGGAAGTCAACGTGTTAAGGTGCTTATGGCACATTAAAATTTGCATCTTTGTACTCTATGTGATGACATTTGGCTTTTGGATTTAGCGGGAAGTTTTCTACTTCACAGGCATTTGTCTAAGATCGATTCAATAACATTTGTGGTTTTTTTACCTTCCAACCTACATATACCATCTTGGTTAGATAAATGTAGTACAACCTCAAAGTCCTTTTATGTCAAAAATTTGAAATTTTGTTATTGTAAAACAAACTTAAGCTTAAGCAACCGATTGTTCTTTTCGTTAATAAAATCAAATGCCAGATTAGGAAATTAAAGATAATATTACACCATAAAAATTTACTGAAAAAAGTTTGTACTACATTTATCTGACCAAGACTATGTAGGTATAGAAGGTTTATGTAATCAACTTTTTTTTCACTATCGCTAAATCGACTTTTATAAGTTTTGGCCAAGATCGGCCATCATGTCTGGGATGTCTGTATATCTGTGTAGATGAATGTTAGTATCCACAATAACTCCAGAACGAAAATACCTACGTACTTACAATTTTGTGTTTAAGCTTGTTTTCATTTAGCTTAGAGCTGATTAGATTTTGAGAGAAATCCAGCGGCGGAAAGGGGGGTTTTTGGTTTTTATCAAATATTTTTAAAACAGCTGCATATTTCAAAGATATAAAAATACCTAGATATAGACCTTAAATGTATTGATTAATTATGTTCTGTGCAATTTTTTAATATGACGCGTAATTTAGCGGAAAAAAAATCCTTATGGTAAAATTTTTAAGTGTTAGTTCAAATTTTTACATTATTTGTATAACGATTAATTTTATAAGAAAAAGTGTAGACGAATTTTTTAAAGAAAATTTAATTTTACATAAGTTTACTTTATAAAGCATTTAATGTAAAGCGAAATAAATGTAAAAATTAAATAAATATGATTGAAACGGCTGAAGCTGTATTATCGATATTTTTATGTAAGTGGGAGGGAGGCTTTGGAATTTTTTTTTTAAAAAGAGGTTGCATAGTTACCCTAAAAAAATTTAAATTAAAATTATTTCATTTCTTTTAATTTAAGTAGCATCTAGATGTCAGTCATGAAGTTTTAAATGTCTGTTTGACATAGATTATTGTTTTTGCATTTACAATGTTGCCTATTTTCGTAATGAACTTCTTATAAAAGAGGTTGCATAATTATCCTAAAAAAATGTTATAAAAATTATTTCATTTCTTTTAATTTTCATATTTTCGGTTGAAAAGTCGTGTTGTTCCACACCAGATATTCTTTTTTTAATATACATACCTTCTCCAAAATTGCAATTTTAACTACTTCGTAGGGTACTTGTCATCAAACCTTCCATTTAAAAAACACCTGATAGAATTATAGGATGTTAGTTACTTTAGAGAGCAAATTGGTACAAATCCTTGCTTTGTGGCTTTTGCATCTGCTCTAATCACTTAAAATTTCTGGTGAAAACGGGTGTAGGATCGTAAGATCTAACAGGCTATTGTAGGAGTCTCTGGTACCAATCGAATGTTGACAGAACTCTTCCTTTAAAAATTCAGACGTAATTCTACCACTATACAGGAAACAACCATCTTGCTGATAATTTTTTCAACTTGAATAAAAAACAAGTTTCAAAAAGACAGTATAAGTTAGTAAAATATTCATGTATTTATTGCAGTTAAGCTTCCATAATAAAAATGAGGCCTCCAAAAATCTGTATTGAGTAATCACAAATTTTTTGGTACAGTTTGTTACTTTAAAGGTCAATAATTGATTCTGTATTATTTATCTGTTTTTCTGTCTCTTTTAGGAGATATACAGAACGATTTTCTGGTGATATGTATTAGCCACTTTAGTAACTTCACAAAGAATAACTGATTAAACTCATTCACTTTGGCAAGTTCCATAACGATTTCTTAATCATATTTCCTAGTCGCTTTAGTAACTTCACAACGATATCAATTAGCTTTTGTCAAACTGATCATTATTTGGTACAGAATAAAGGGATTAAAAATAATTACTTAAATGAAACATATTATGAAAACCTTAATTTATTGATATATTTTAAATTTGCTTGTTTTAATGGTGATATTTGATATAAATTTTTGTATATTGCTTACGCCTTAGAATAAGGTAAACTTGAGAGAAATTATAATGCTTAGAGATCTTATAATACCCAGCCAATGAACATCTGCAAACAAAATGAGTCTAATTATCTTTCAACTTGTGTGTGACTGACTGTTAACAATAATTATGCTTTTAGAGGTTACTTCAATTCGGAGTGGTTTACGTAAACGTAAGAGACCTGAATCACCTCAATGTACTGATCCTCAAGTGTCAGAAGAATGGGTTGATGAAGACAAATTAGAACTTTGGGAAATTAAGCAATATGGAGAAAAGTAAGTTTTTGAATGCATGAGAAATTATTTCGCTTTTGCTGATGATGCTTTTGCGGATTTAAATTAGTGTAATTTTTGATACTTTAGTATTGTATTTTAAGCTTTGTTGTGAAAGCTTATTTATGTACGGGATCTTATAATTAAATAGCGTATTTAATTTTTTGTATACAGTTTTCTTTTTTCTTTGACATATTAAATATCATTATTTGCTGTTCTATTTTTATAATTGAAAGGGGTTGATAGATAAAGGTGTTAATTGCCAAAAAACAATTCGCAGAAAAGCCTTTTTCCTACGCTAAAAAAAAAATTGGCATCTATAGAATTTATAAAGGCTGGAAAGTTTATATTACATTTGGAAAATAAAAATTTAAAAAAATAACATTCACGCCATTCCCTTGTCGGGTAGGCAAAACAATTCCTGCTCGTTTATTTTGCTTCCGCAAGATTCCTACATTGTCTCTGATCATAAATTGTCTCTGACGTGCCCTTTTATTTTTAAAACTCGTTATCTTTCTTACTTGTACCATACATTCTACTGCATTCAGCCAAGTTTTATGTGGCCTGCCAGGCCGACCTTACCTCTAACTTCACCCACATAAGTTTGCTTTGTTAATTTTTCGTTGTTCATTCTTTCGATGTGACCAAACCAACGTAGTGTACTACTTTTATACTATCTATCATCATCTTTTCTTCGCCACACTCCTTCATTATACACTCATTCTTCATCTTATCACTTCTTGTTTTACCGCACGAGCTTCTCAAGAATCTAATGCCCACTGCATTTATTTTACTTTTGTGCTTTTTTTTTGATATACCCATGCCTCATTTCCAAACAATACTGACAGACAAACACGGCATTATAGATCATGCTTTCGTTTTTCATTATTGTCCACATACTTCAAATCACTTTCCTTCCAGCATTGACCCGTCGTCCAATCTCGCCATCCATTGTACCATCTGCAGTGTTTTTGAGAGTATGTTGAATACATACATTTACGCAAATTATATTTAAACATTGTCGTTCTATATAAATTTATAATATTTATAATATTCAAACAAACATGACCTCTTACTTGTTCCTTCATGATTTTCGATATAAAGATAATAAATAATAATAACTGTTGTTCAAGCAACAACGTGTATATTAAGGTAAACAAAAATCATGTGGTTAACATCGACCATATTGAAAGGAGTACTTCTGTGGTGCATGCGCATAATTGATCTGTTTAGTGGCGTTACTGGTGTTTAAGTATACTGTGATAAGACTGTGTCATCTGGATACACCAGAACTCATTCATACATTTACGTCACTGACCATTACACGACTTTTATCAGTACAAGCTTGCCTAACATATTTATCCATGCATACATTGAACAACCATGGTAACATCACACAGCCTTGTACTCCTTGCTCTATTAAGTAAGTTAAGTATTCACTAACACCTTCTCTCACCCTAACACATACCCCGTTACCGTTACACACTGCGTTTATTCCGTTTATTAAACCTTTACTTACGCCTTATTCATTTAATATTTCCCTCAGCTTCTGCCTATTCACTCGGTCATATGCTTTCTCCAAATCTATAAACGCATAGTACAGCTTCTTTTTTACACTTAAACACTTTTCTATCACCTGCTAGAGGGCAATCATCTGATCAACACATCCTCTCCCTGGCATGAAGCCACCCTGCAGGTCCCAGTTTGGGTAGTTTCACGTACTCTACCAAAATTATTCTGCATTTTCTCTTCTTCCTCAGCCATCATTTCCTCTTTACTTATTCTCACTGCCTCCTTCCCTGCTTTGTTTCTTAATCTGTAGACCTCATACAATCGCTTTTTCTCAGTCTCATTTTTTGCAGCAATCATTGCCATGTACGCATCTTTTTTCATACATACTTCCTTTTTTACCGATTCATTCCACCAAGCACATTTTTTCTGTCTGCTTATAGTCACTCTTCCACATCTGCACGGCACAATTGATGACACAGTCTTTCAAGTTTATCCATGGACTTTCAACGTCTTTGTCTTTTATTTGTTCATTCGACACTGCTTTATTCACAATCAACTCTTTACTCACAGGATCTGCATATTTCATTCTTACACCATTATCGACCCTAATTCTGGACGTTCGCACTACCTTCTCCAAACCCACTTTTGCCCTAAACACACTCTCTATACAACCAAAAAGCGGTCCCTTTCCACACTCCGATTCGCGCATTGCTCTTGTATCTCTCACCAGGTTTGTAACTCGTTCATCATGCACTATCATGTCAATTATACATCTTTCACATCTTTGCCATGTATACATATGCACATTTTTATGCTTAAACCACGTATTAGATACAAATAGGTTTCTCTCCACACAGATGATCACCAGGCGTTCACCATTCTCATGTCTCTTTGGTCTCCGAATTTTCCTAGGACGCCTTCAGTATGTTCTCTCTGTACATATATCTCCCATTATCACCACTCTTTCGTTTGGCTTACATACATTCAACATGTTCTGTTCATCATTCCAGAAGTTCTCACACTCTTGGTCTCTATCTCCATTCGCCGGTGCATAGCATGTAATAAGAACATTTTTTCGAAATTTCACTTTCATTCTAACCCACATTACCCGGGGCTTACCAATTCGTACTGTTTAACACATCTTTTCGCTCTTTCACTCATGTTCACTTCAACTCCTTTAGCGCCATGCATTTCAGTCTCAACTCCTGACCATACTGCTAGGCTACCATCCTCCATCTCCACATAATCGGTTTATTTTTTAAAAAACTAATTGGCAATTTTATTAACACAAAAAAATACTTTTTGATTTTACGTATTATGAATACAGGTGATAACCTACTGTAAACGCTAAGAACGTGGAACTTTTGTTGAACAAACCTTTTTTGTATTTTGTTGTAGTTTTCATTTTTTCTTCTGAAAAACTGTTCGTGAAACCCTCTGTGAGTTTTGTAATTATATTTTATCATATTATATTATATTTAGAATTTACACCAGTTCTACTTACATAAAGACAATTTATATCGATTGGGGCTTGTATCTCTATAGCTCAGTTAGTTAGAGCGGTACTTTAGCAAAGTACATGTCAATAAGTTCAAATCCTACTCAAGGTAAACTTTTTATTTATGTACTTAATAAAATGAATAGTAATTTTTAATTATATGGTAACTGCGTTTTCAGGTTATCCAACTTTTCTTCTGATATGCTGCCAGTTTTTTTTTAATGATCGACAGATTTGGGATTGATGGTATATAGTTTGGACGCTTTAAAAGGTTCCTCTGGATCATATAACGTTTTTTATAAATAAAAGTCAAATTTTTTATTTTTTATCCACTTTACCTCATCCCTAAAGTTTACCTTTTCATTCTCTGAATATTCTGACTGTCTCAGATATAGAGCCTTTGATGTTGTCAATTTCGGAAGTGGCATACTCTAGTTTCACAATAAATAATTTAGAAAAATAAAAATAACAAAATATTTGTGCAATTTTCTTAATATTTAATAGACCCTCCTTTAGCGTCAATTACAGCTTGCATTTATTTACATTCTCCTTTAATTTGATGATATTTCTCGTTCTGCCTTTGCCTTACAAAAGAAGATTTGTCCATCATCATTTCGATGTGGGACTCAGCTGAGAAGCAGACGGTAAAGACAATGAAAATGTATGAATATTAAATTGAATTGCTAGTTGGAATGAAAAAAACTACCTTTTTCCAGTCTGCAACCGTCATGTTTCGGTGACTCAAGCCCAGCGTTTCATCTTCATGGCTGGGGTCAGCTTAGGTTTTTTTTTTACTGGTCTGCAGCATTTTAAATCCATCTCTACCAGACGACGCCTTGTTGTTCTAGCAGAAATAGAAACTCCAGTTTCATTTATCAGTCTAGTCAACTCCTTTGTATATTTTCTCCTATTTTGTAGGCAAATGTCGCGGATTTTTCGCTCGTCTCGAGGCGTAGTGAGTCGCTTTCGTCCACATTTTCCCTTTTTTTGACTTGTTTTCACCTTGATTCGGTTCACAGACATCACATTAATGTTCAATAATGAAGCAATTTGTCGTTGGGAATGATGTGAATGTTGTAATAATGTAGAAACTTCTGCAATCTTTTCTGAAGAAAGATCTTTGGCCTTTTCCATTTTTCCGAGTCCCCTTGTATTGTTTTTATTTTAATACACTATATTTACACACAATTACACTATATTTAAAAAAAAAGACACTAAGGTAATGTTATTTTAAAAGATCTAAGGGAAACAAAATAATACCTGTGAAAACAGTAATATTATAAAGATTCAGTTAAGACTTTAACGTCAGACTGACAGATAGTGACGCCTAACTTCACACTAATGTCTCTAAACAATGTTACCACGCTGCAAAACTTTAAATAATATTGTCAAAGGCATAAATATCAAGCCGTCAAGGCGAAGAAATAATTTTAAATATTAAAATAGAGTAATTAGTGCTCATAAAAACAAAACACCTATAGTGTAACTAATAATTTGGCCACCCACTGTACATTGGTAAACTCCTTTAATTTTATGAGGTCTAGTAGTTTCTTTTCTTTGCATATCAGGGCTTGGAAGTTATTTTTCTTGTCTTAGTTGCCTAGTGCCACTTTTTTTCTTCATACTTTAAACAGCTCACGCAATGATACTTTGCAGGTATATACTTACCATCTGCAGTAATAAAATATTTAAAAGGATGCGTCCGGAACAGCATTATTTTTTTTACACATTGTAGCAGATGGTATAATGTTTCTAAATAGAAAGGCATTTTTGGTATTGGTGTCTATGCTATAATAATAATGCTATAATTGGCTTAGTATTCTGCTCGTGAATTCGGGGATCTTCATTTTCATCTGTCATGGGAAACATAGTCAACAATAAGAATATTAAAATGTGAATCTTGATTAGTGAGAAAGATAACTTATGGCATTCTATGGCAATCTAATAAAAACACAAAAAATTATTTAGTATGCATACATTTTGTATTTGTGGTATTATTTGAATCCAAACTTTCTCCACATCAGTGCTTGACTCATATTCATCTGAAGAAGCTGAAAAATCTTCATTACTACCTAGAAAATTAAAATACATTTTGTATTATTTTAAGGGAAAAATTTACATTTTAGATTGACGACCGTCCAAAACGTACTATTTTTTATAAATTAAAAGAAAACATTATTATGACTTACGTGATAAAAAATTATCTTCTTTTTTTTCGTAAGAACTCCATTTTTACGTGTAATGGAGTTACCTTATATGGCTTTTGTACAGTAGCATTTGTGGAAGCTTCCACCACTAAAAAACGTAACCTCATATTTGCTAGATCTTTTTATATTACAAAAAAAATTATTCTGCCTTTCCACAATAGTAATAGCTCATCTTGAGAGACTGGCAATTAAGGTAAAACTTCCACTAGCGCTTTTTTGAAACTATTACTTGGACTAATTTCGTTATTTACCTTCCTTGTTTTGTCAGATTGCTACAAAACCAACTTAACTTAACAAGATGCTTGCTGCGGGTTAACATGGTATTTTGAAATAAAACATTAAAAATTTTTAAAGTGAGGCACAATTCGTAACCAAAACAACTGAAAAATATAGGTCACCTTAATCTAATTGCAGTGGAAAACACTGCAATTTATAAAGGTGTTAAGAGATTTGATACACATTTATTCATGCAAAAAATTATTTGTTGAGGTACTTAACACCCCTATCCATTGTGTACTTCTGATATGGTAAAATGTAGCAATACGGAAGAAGGACATAAAGATGTAATTATACTTACCTTAATCCACAAAAAAGTAGAATTAAAAAAATATATATCAGGTAACACCTTTATCCATCAACTCCTTCAATTGACGGGATGAAACTGAGATTTGCTATTAAACTGTGCTTAATTAACATTGTGCTTACAGAATTCTATAACAGTGTATTTATTTATATGCAATGACAATGAAATACCTTTCTCGTATTTGTATGTATACCACATGGTTGATGTGGACCCTGTATGCCCTGGTAAACCCAAATAGGTGTTTCTAGAATTATTTTTCTGAGTTCAGAAAATAATTTTGAAATACACAATCAATAATTGGAAGTTTTAATGCACCTATTGGAATATGGTATCAATGGTTATCAATATATCCATAAATTTCTTAGTAGTTGCTTCTTGGACTTTCTCTTCTTGTGTTGTTTTCTATTGGCTTAGTTATTGGATTGTTGTCATTACATGTAATACTGTAAAGAATGTTTAAGTGTTATAAAATGGGTATAGCTTTTTTAATGTTTTTTGGATGCATGCATGTTTTTTTTAAAATCATTGCTATCTAACTTTATCTAAAACTTATCAAGTTAAAATCAAGGGAATAAATTTTGAGACGACCGATCGTAATGTCTAATACAATGAGTTAACAAAGTCAACAAACAGTTTATTGTGCTAAATATGAGTGAAACCATTACGACTTACATAAATTTATAATGTGCACCAATTGTTTGAAGATTATATTAACCCGGATTTGTTCCCATGAAATTTTTTTTTTCCAAACAGGTTAATAAAGCTGAAAGCGTTATTAACTTTTATTAAACAAATAAAATCTTTTTTTGTAATAAAGATATCAACAGTTTTCTTATAAGAATTGAAACTTTCGCCACTTGACATGTTAGTAAAGCATTATTTAATAGTTTTCTTGGAATTACAAAGTGTAACACCATATACATGTGAGTATACTGGGGTTGCACATGTACATGTCACTTTGTATGAAAGTCATCGAAACAATCTCTCTTCACTCATATGTTACATTACACTTTATGCAAATTCGTCATAGTTGCTTTTCAATGTTCTTCGAAAAATGTGTTCCTTGATCAGCGATGATGCTCTTTGGGACAGTGTTTGAATAACGTGAATGCTTTGCCTTTCCATGAACTCTTATATAATGTCTAGTTATGCTCATCAAGAAGGCCAAGATTTGCTCCTGCCAATAAATGTAATCTTCACATATTAACAACAGCAATGCTTAACATGTTTGTCCATAAAGGCCACCACCACTTTTTACCATGAATGTATGGTAATTGTTAACACTCTGATCAATTCCTCGCATTCCTGAATTATAATTAGCGCAAAAACAAGGTTGGGGATGTCAACTTTTTGCTTTTTCTCTTTAGAGCAATGTTTTACATTCGACATGACATGAATAGTATAGCATCAAAATTAGTCTTCACTGTCACAATACTATTGTCTTTCCACCTTGCTGCAATGAATTCTGTTCATCGTACTTAAAATTGAAAGACTCATGAGCAAGTTTTTTCATCTTTTTGTATCTTGCAAGGAACACTTTTTTGTGTGATTATCTTTGATGGTTCCTGTAGCTGTGTAACCTTTTTCTTGAAGAGTGCACATTAAATCGTAACTTGTCAAATAGTTGTCAAAATGGACAATATGATCTTGTGGATTTGCCACTGCTTCCAATAAGTCCAAGACAACTCGTGATCCCAATGGGATATTTTCATTTCTAGTGGCACTTTGTTTTGCTCCACAGTGTGTATTGAATTTGTAACAGTATCCAGTAGAATTACAAAGCATCCAATTTTTATAACTGAAGTGCACGGTTGTGACAAATTGTTTGGAGGAATGGTGCCCGAAGTATTTAACCATCGCTTTGTCAATAGATAGTTTTTCATGAAATACAGCTGACTGCATGAACCTTCTGTCCAATATGTCCGTAAGAGGGCGTACCTTGAACATCTTGTCACTTTTGTCAATTTGCTCGTTATTAGCTAAGTGGATATATATTTTTATTTCCCAGTATCGATTATGTGATATACTATATGTGTGCCCAAGTCTTAACAGGCCAATAAAGTTTTTCTCGCGGTAGGTGATGATAGTCAGTGTACAATAGAAACTCAATAAATAATTTAATTTCGTTGTTGGTGACTGAGCATGTATGATCATGGTTTCAACTCTCAGCTGATCTATAACGCTATCATCAAAAAGCTCTTCAAATATATCGACAGTTGAAATTTTCCAGATGTGGCTTAATTTTCTCTATCTGCATAATCATTACTGTCCACATCAATGACAATTAACCAAGAATAGACCTATTTGTTTACGATTGTATATGTTCATAATCACAAACTGCCAGAAGATAGCTGTCACCGTAGTTGACAGCATCTTATGTTACTGATTATTAATACAGTATTTTTTCGAAGGTTTAGATAAGTGCACCGTTATTATTTCTTGTTTATAGTGATAATAAGTATAACGCAAGGGTATAACTTAAGTTTTATAATGGTGAGACAGTGCGTAGTATGTAGAAAAATGGACTATTTAAAGTGTAACCTCACATTTATCGGTAAGTAAACAAACGGTATACGTAACATTAATTATTTGCAAAGACCCCTAATAAGCAAAAATTAGAAAATTCATATTTTGTTTGCTTATTAACCTGAAGCGCAAATACTGTTTCACATTTTACTAGAACTTTTTAATAAAAAAATACATGATATAAGCATTGTTTTTAATTAATTAAATTGTTTTTAATTGTTTATTCTTTGGTTATATTGACATTATTAACCCATTAGCTCCCAGAACTATTTTCCATTTATTTTTTCATAAATTTTCATTTAATTGAACTAATATGATCCTAACTAGATGCAAAAAAACTAATTTTATTAATTGGCATGACAGAACAGAAATAAACAGTGATACCATATGGTATCACTGGGTGCATAGGGTACTACAAAATACAAAAACTAAATATCAGTTATGGTGTATGACAGCTAGCGAAACAAGACACACAGAGCCCAACATCCCATTTAGAACACATTGATCTGCCAAAACTCTTGCATCCTGTTCCTGCGTTCCGTCTTCTATTGCAAGGAGCAACGTAATGGTGCATACCATCATACCGAATACTTACCACAAGTGTACGGGTTACAGATGTTCTTACCAAGTCTGATGATTTTGATTGTACACCATACAGTGCTAAGTAAACTTGTGCTAACTCCCTTCTAAAATCTAAGTTGGTTGTTTTCTTGTGGTTCTGTCTGTATAAAAACCATGCATTGTTTATTGCTGTATCCAGGATCCATGTAAAAATTGACCAATATCAATTTTTACTCCGAATACCACCTCTATAGTTAGCAATTCCCTGGTCCATTTGGTCAGTTCCTCCCATGCTACGGTTATACCGCGCAATACAATCAGGACGATTAACCATTATATGTTTTTTCTGTTTCTGAGAATGTCGCTTGACTGTACCTATCGGAGAAACACCTGCATCAGTTGAAGCTATGCTCATAACGGAGTTAAGCCACTATGTAAGAAGAATTTCATATTTTCTTTCTAAAATGTGTTGTGAAACAGCTTTCAAAATGTTTTCTTGCCCTCCAATGGGGAAGATTGTGGAATTCAATTTACTCTAATAGTACCTAGGGCACTGTATTCCAAGAATTTCATCAAATAGCTGAATAGGTTCAGTTCTATGAAGAGGTTATCCACATGTATATTATAAGGTAAATTTGGATGGTCGAATTCTTCTAACATAAGTACAATAGGTGATGAACATTTTCCAAATAGATCGTCATACTTCTGGATACGAGGATTTTTTCCTTGATATAGATCAAAATTGATCAAATACCCTGCTGATGAATTTAGACATCACATCTTATACCCGAATCGTATCGGTTTACCTCGGATATATTGCTTGCATTCATGCAGATCATAGTACTTTATCATCGCTTCGTCATAACCAAGGTTGAATAAAATTTTGTAAATAACGGTTTTGTATTTTATCCATAAATAAGAGGCCGTATTTTCTAGGCTTTATCCGCGGTGTCCATATGGGTATTGACCGTGAAATGAATAAATCTTTGTTAAGTAGAAATCTATTTCTTCGCATTGAGTTAGAAACTAAATAATTCTTGGCATCATCCTTTACATCCCAATACATTCGTTTGGAAGGAAACATTTTATTTCAGGTAAAGTGACTTTTGGATCGGGTTTGTTACAAAATTGGGCATGTTTTTGTGTTTCGGATTAAAATATTAACAGTTCACAATATGGCATCAATACATCATGGATGGATATACTTTATAAGTTAAACATCTGACGACTATTAATTAAAATCTAAATATAACGAAAAAGCGTTTGACAAATACAAAATAAAAAAACACTTTATTACAATTGTCGGCAACATAAAAAAAAAATGCGGAAGTATTTACCTTGATTTTTGAATAAGTACACACATTACTTCCCCTTTCTTTATACTGGATACGGTGGATCTCTGAAGATGGCCCTCCAGCTTACGGAACGGCAATTGTCCTCCTGCGGCCTGTACAATATCGCACCAACGGTCGAATTCTTTTCAATGGAGACACCGTAACGATAATGAAAGTTATTTTAATCAAAACGAACTGTTTGATTTCGGTACCACTTGGTTAAGATAATTGCTATAGAAACTTATTTACGCTACAATCTTTGTACTCTATGTACAAATTTCTTAAACCAACATAATAATTATACGAAACTGAATCAAACAACTTATGTACAGCGAGTCCTTTGTACAATTAATCCGCAAGAAATTCGCTAATTACACCAAAAATTCGGACCGGCACTAATTCAAACACCAGGACCTTCTTCATGGAAACAAAACTGTCATTTCAGACAACGGTACAATAAATTCGGGGCGAAAGAAGTTTCAAAAATATCCCCAAAAGGGCAACGGAAAATATTTCCAGCGGTAGATTTGATTTAACCCCTCCGGTAAGGGTGTAAAAAGCATCTCGTGGGCAAAGCCGTACAAACTAATTTACTACTTGTACATCTAATCTCGGACTGATCAATCATACTTTCAGTTTCAGCCACATTCACTTTTTTCCCGCCAACCAATCATACGCACCCATAAAGTTTATCACGCACCAAAAAACGAACTGAAATTTCGGAAGCCGAGCGAGAAAATTACATCATAAAACAACCTGCTCACCCACGATACCTCAAACACTGCTATCAATGTAAACTGATATTTTTCCGTTGACTTAATCCTGTCGATAATGAACCTTAAAGTCACGTATCTAGAAGCCAAACTCTTTGTTTGTAGACTAAAAATTTATGTAAATATTCTCTCCGGTCAGTCGCCAAACCGCTTTTAAAACTGCAATTTATGTTTTTTTTTGTACTAAGTTTAAATACAATGTAACAGTTTTAATACTAAATGTAATTTTCCAATGATGCAATGTAACTCAACTGACTATAATTAACGGTATTTAAAAAAAAACGAATAACTATTATTCAGAACTAATAAACTCCCATCTAGAATAGTAAAAGGGATTTTACTAACATAACAATGCCAACGTATAAACCAAATCTTAATTTAAAAACTCCAACCTATTACTGGTAAACAAACCAAAAACTATACTCCGCTTTAAGAATTAAGATATTAAATTCTATTTAAATTTGTAATAATTCCAAATAACTTCACATACATAAAAATATGTCACTGAATTAAAGCTTTGAAAATTCATACTCTGAAATGTTCAATTTTTTAACCAACTATACTACATTCCTGATGTTGGATGATAATGAATACAAAAACACAAAACTGTTCTTTTAATATCTTTACACTTGAATGTATTTGTTACCTTATGGTATCGTGACTGAAAGGTTTGCTTAAAGTAAGGTACACGTATTTTTCTTTCAACATAAACTTAAACGCACACTCATTATACAGTTAGCGGTCCTACTTTTGTCACAACTTTAATATCATTTCGCTACATCACATTTATCTGCTTTATCCGAAACACGAGTGTTTTGATTTTTAAAATAATAGTAGATTATTATGTAAGACGTATAAGTTGATTATTATTGAGCTCAAGTTTTGCAGTTGAGGCGATAGCCGAAAGTGCAAAATTGAGTGAAATATTGATCAAATTACACGTCGAACACAATATACTATTTTATCTTCAAGAGACTAAGAGGTATCCTTCTGTTTGATGACTGATGACAAAGTTTGCATCATTCTGACAGATTTTTCTATCTGACATTTTCAAAATCATATCCTAGCCCCATTATTAGTTTCAACATCAATCTCATTATTAGGTTGAAACGAATAATAGCGCAAGGCGTATGTGATTCGAATAATACACAAATAAAAGGCAACTTAAACTACCGAAATTGACAGTAATAATGACAAGAACAATTCGTCTCGCATCTACCTCAAACTCTCCCCTCTTATATCGTTCCCTATCACGCTATAAGACATTAAAGCAATCTTTCGTCTCCAAATTTGAATTATTCCAATAATATTAATCGATAAACCCGACGCATAATTCACCCCTCATGCTTATAAAGAAGATCGATAATTTTCCATTTTGATCAATTTTTAAGGGTTGCAAAAAATACACCCGTTGAAATATTAAAGTTTTCCTTTATTATAACAATAAAAGTCATCCTCCTTTACAAGCAGTCGATTTACTACTACTTTGTTTGCTTTTATTCCACAAACTAATTTATTATTATGTATAATACAATTTTTAGTTACAACAATTTACTATATGAAGAATCTTGAATCTCAAATCTATTATCTATTATTTTCTAAATAGTCAAAATACTTCGCCTGTATTTAATTCCAGCTCAATATAATTGATTTAATCACTATTTAAACGATTTTTATTGAAATGATCCTGTTTTATAAATGCCCGCCATTTCTATCTCTTGTAATTATTTTTTTTAAACTACAAGTGCATGTTTAAATAAAATGCTTTAAATTTTTACAGCTTATTCTCAATATTTTCTCATTATTTTCCAATCTGTTATTTACTATTTTCCGCAAATTTAAGATAATATTTGACGTCATTAAGTTCAATAGCTAAACGTTGTCTATTATATCCTGCATTGCCGTTAGATGCGTAATACATTAAAATACCCTTTCAAATGAATGGCAATTTTTGTTTGAGTCTTTAAGTAGTTTGAAATCTTGATGCTTTCATCATTTGAAACAGTACAAAATTGTTATTGAAAATATGTCAAACTCGTGTATAAAACGCCTTACTCATTCGTTACAACAGCGTTTTTAGGTTTTTTATACTCTTGATTATGGGTAAGTACAAGCATTGACACAAGTGATTTGAAATGATTTAAAAATAATATAGGCTCAGGGCCTCATTCATTGTTTAAATTTTGTAACCGAATATGTTTTTACATTAATTACAGAAAGAACAAATGTTACGATCAGAATAATTGTAAATCTGAATATTCGAAAATAAGAGCGAAAAACTTAAATGTTAATAACAAAGACTAATTTAATAAAAGGTTAACATTGAATAAATTAAACACCTTTGAATGTTATTAAGAACTTAGTGGTAATAACTGTGTCACTTATTTGGTTCTACTAATTTGAAAACGGAATATTTCCAAAAGTCACACTCTTCTAAGTGCCCTGATAAAATAAAATATCAACATATTAAGCTGCGAACGTTTATTGTACAAAACTTGAATAACGCGTTTGTAAGGAATAGAGAATGGACGCTTAATTTTGAAATTGATTATTAAGAGTATATAACAAAATCCAATTTTACTAATGTCTCATTTTGACAGTTAAATTATTAAGTTGCCAATTTGGATTAGACAGTTCTTTTGTGCAAACAAATGCAGCTTGATATATAAATCTAGCCCTGCTACTTTTTTCAAGACATAGGTTTAAATAGGCGCCGAATATTTTAAGGTTAAAAATAGAGCAGAAAGAAGGTTAAACAAGAACACTAATACGTTTTGGAATCTCAAAAGTGATTGGTTGATAGTTATTAGCGTAGGCATATACGAATTGTGGATCACGCTATATTGTACATATATACCGCGTGAGTTTTTAATCATTTTTGTACCATTTAGAAGAACTAGAGACAGAAGGTTCTCAAACTTGGACCTATTTTGTTTTTAATGTTTCATCAAAACATATATCTTGTAGTCTTAAAAAAGTATATTAGAGTTTATTGTAGAACTGAGAAAGCTTTAAGGGTTTATGTTGTTGGGCTATACTTTAATAGTATGTAATTCTTAATTCTTTGTGAAATCTCACACTTGCGCATGTTTTTCACTAACTGCTTGCATTTGTGTGTATCTGCAGGGTAGAGAAGACTAATGTCCAAGTTATCACTAGGAGTCGCACTGGAAATCTACCACCAGCTCGTACTGAAGTGCCTGTTGAATCACCAAATAAAGTTTCTGTTACAAGTAAAGCAACCCCTGAAGAAATTAAAGAAAAAATGGAACAGCAATTACGTTTACAGCGCGCTGCTCATCAACAAAAAAGAGCGTTGGAATTGAAAAGTCCTCAAGGCCAAATTCTTAAAATGGTCGGGAATACGGCACAAGGTGAGTAATAAACACCTAGCTAGTGTAGCTAATCATATTATAAATTTGTCATTGTTCTTAAAAGCTGCCTCTACTACCGCTAGCACTAACACTTCTTCCACTTCTACTAAAACTACTATACCTACTCCAATTCAACCTAAAGGTAGGTGTTTGGAGTGATATCAGAATAATTGTCTTTTTTAGTTACCATTCTAACGTTTGTTTGTATTTTTAGTTACAACATCAGACGGTCATATGAAAATCGTGAAAAATGTTGTAATGCCAAGTCCCAACCTCTCAGGAAAATCAACTTTAACTTCATTATTGACGGCAAATACAACACCGTCGGGTAATAATAAATTTTCAGGACGTCGTATATTTATGACTAAAGCAGCTGATGGCACAACAAGGGTGATAGCCGGAGCAGCAAATATTCTTCCTAAATCTACATCAAATCAACAGTCTTTAATTAAAGTACAAACTTCAGGAGTTTCTAATATTCAACAAATACAAATACAACAACCAGGTTGGTTATTCTTTTTATAGGTATTAATTCAATTGTATACTCTAGAATAACAAGATTACAGTTTTAGATGGTATGGAAGTTGTTTGCATTCAGAAAGCATAATTGCAGTTAAAAATTGAGTATTTTCTCACTGTATGGCAATATAATGTCTAATATACAGGATGTTTCAAAATTTAAGTTTCCATTTATTCTCTCTGAGACGCCAAAAAATAAGTAAACAAATGGGTCCTTGTTTATACGAAAAGATGAGATAACATTTCTATAAAACAAAAATAATAATACGGTTCGGTTAAATGGCTTATTAATTTACAACAGTATTTGAAGATACGCTACGGTTTAACGAAACAAATGGATGTGGGTGATGGTAGTTTGAGTTTCTCCAAAGGTACAAATCCGATGGTCGGGTAAATAGTCCACGTGAAGATGTCGGTTACTAGGGGGGTTTGAAGGTGGAGAGGTATGACGGATGATAAAAGTTAATACAACTTTCAGTAGATGTAATTAAATATTTACACAAACAGCAGAAAATTTCTGTAAAACAAAATAATGATTTAATTTAAGTTGAAACAAATATTGAAAATATAAAAAATGTACAAGAATGGATGGGAAAACTGTTGGCAAAACTGGTTTCGTTAATTAGTACGATACTAACTAAAAACTGATTGCACAACACTAAAGCGTTCTACGGTTCTAAAAAAAATTATTCAAACAAGGAATTTGGGAAAAATATTGAATGAAGTAATCTTGTACAAGCTGATATATTCATAGCACTTTTTTACCTGTTCATAATTTAAAACTTATTACGAGGTAACTAAGGCGACGGCAGTATAAAGGAAGAGGGTGGCAGCAAGCAATCGGCGGTCGCTCATGGGTTGTAAGTTGATGATTAAACACCACGTCAAGAATAGATGGTAAAGCCAAGTAAAGATCAGTAAGAAATAAACGCCATGTTGGTTTTCACTTTTTTGATAAATGTTCAAAAACCAGTTGTTCCTCAATAAAATAAGCTGTAAATTCAAATACTCATATCTAGCGGACTATCAATAACTAAGATGTCTATTTTAAATTTAATAGTAACAGTTCAATTACTAATGAATCTGTTATTTCAAACAGTATGCTGTTTTAATTCACTGAAAATTAAGTTGTTAACTTAACATTCAATAATATGGGAACGTGTCTAGAGGTACTAACAAGTCTTAGGTTAATAATAAATGCGCTGTATGTTTTCAGTTTTTTTAGATTTGCTAAATAATTTATCAAAATGAAATATAACAATTCTTTGATTATTATAAACTATGACGTAGTTGAGAAAAAATAAATTGAATTATGCTTATGCCCGTCACTTAAAGTTCGTGATAATAGTCTAAATATGTCGTTCTTCTATTATTCTTCAATTATATTTACAATTCTTATTCTCAGTTTTGTAATATTTCTAATAGATTTTACATAAAATTTAAATGTTGAAGTACATAATATTGACTTTAATATAAATTCAATTTTCTGAAGTACTTTTAGTTAACTCTTGACATTCAAGATTAGACATAGGAAAGTATATCTGATTACAAATTTGTTGATATTCCTGCGTCCCGTTGATTTTCAGAAGTTAGGTACAAAAAAATTTTAACAAGTAAATTAATTTTTATCATCTTATGATCACTCTTGTGAATGATATTTAGTTTTCGAAATAACAAAATTTATTTAATTTTTTTTAAACTTTCATAAAATGCATTTGCCGTGACTTTGATAAATGCCACATTAATTTACAAACATTAAAAAATTTGTCTAATCTTTGTAATGAATTATTGTTCTGAAGATAAGTATTTTAGATTAAAAATCATAAATTGGTTTAAATAATTATTTTGGATAAACTAATTTGATTTTTTATTGCTTCACAAACTAATATGTACATAAAGTGATAAATAAAATTTTTTTATCTTTTAAAATCATTTCCTAGCCTCCTAAAGTTTGCAACCAGTACAGGTGGTTCATTTTCGATTTTCTTATGGCAAGTACCCTTTCTATTACACAGACAAAAAGTAATATGGGGTCCTTGTGCTCGATTTTGGTGTTAATTAAGATCCAATAGTCATAATCAAGATATCTCTTGACCGTTATTGTGCAATTAGCCAAAATTGAAAGAATGGCGATTTTGAAAAATTTGAATAACTTTTTTATTTCTAAATGTATCGACAAACTGTCAAAACATTCTTAAGGCACTTTTTTAAATAGAATCCGTTAGTGCATTCACCTTTTTAATACCTCCTTAATTTAAAAAGATATGACATAAAGTTGTATTTTTTTAAATGGAAACCATAGTGGGTATGACATTTTTTTTGTGCTTTTCAAAAAATATAACACTTCTGTCCTATTTTAATAGTTAATTGATTTTTTAAATTTTTCTTATTTACTCTTTATATTAAGAATATACAGTAGATGTAGGAGGCTGAGATTTATTTGAGTAAAAACAAATGATACCTATATGTCAAATAATAGATTAAAAATTAGAAGTGTGCAACAAATTGATTTTGGAGTTTAGTTATTAACATGCCTAATTTTGCATGTTAAAGTAGTTTATATTATCCGAAGGTGATAAGAATGTGGCATCGGAATTATATTTACAAAATTTTTCTGAAATGCAACAGCCAAATAAAAATATTTTTGAACGGTATAGCTAATAGAAATTAAAATTTTTGCTAGCTCAAAACAATATCTTAATTAATTTTAGGTTACATAAAAATTTAACTGAATTCGGTACTTTTAAAAATCCAAGGCCAAAAACTTACTTTAAACAAAATTCTTCTAGACAAATGGTTAATCTAGGCGTGTCTCGAAGCAAAGCGCTTCGAATTTTAAAGAAACAAATACCATTGCTATAGATTTTCGAAAGAATTTTTTTTGACTATAGACGACAGAAGGCGGTGTACTGAGTTTTGTAATTAGTATATGTCAGTGCCAAAATATACCTAATTTTTCAAACTCTATTGCATGGTCAGACGAGGCGCGTATCAGTAGTGATGGTATTTTTAATAATCACAATTTAGCTTACTGGGCAGATACTAACGCTCATGTCAGTGTTGTTCGCAGGAGGCAAGGGAAATTTGAAATAAATGTGTGGTGCTGTATTAAAAACGGACGTTTTTATTATCACATGTATGAAGGAACATTAAACTCAATGAAATATCCCAATATTCTACGAATTCATTTGGAGGAATTTGTAGAGAGTCTTCCTTTAGCACAATATTCCGTCATATTTCAGCAAGACGGAGCTCCCGCACATAATTCCTGTGTAGTTAGTGACTACTTAAATTTATGTTTTCCTAATAGCTACATGGGAACGACTGCACCAATTTTGTGACCTGCTCGTTGACCCGATGTTTCGCCCTCTAGATTTCTTTTTATGGGGTTTTTTGAAAAACATTGTATTCAGAAGAAGTAATAATACTGTGAATGAGTTAAAAGAAAGTGTTCTTGTGGCTTTTACACAATTAACACCATTACCTATATATAACTCTATAAATTCAATTAGAAGACAATACGAAGTCTGCATCCAAAAAGATGGTGCACAGTTTGAAAAATATTTGTAGTTTTAGTGTGTTTTTTATATTGATATTTTGTGTTCATATTTTCGTTCACATATAGAATTAGATGATTAGGTACATATAAAAATTGATTGGCTGTTAGTTTTTCATAATTTCTGGTGATGTTATATTGTTTATTTTCATTCATTTCAATTTGCATTTGAGGTTTTTTAATATTTTTATATTCAATCTTTAGATTTTATAATTTGTTACCATTCCACAAGAACAACATTACAATTAAACTTATTTGAATTACAAAATGTCTCTAAAATATTTTATTGGAAGTGAAATTTCTTTTTTGAATTTCATATCTGATACCTAAGCCAACTGTTATCCTTAATAAATATACCAATTAAGAAAAACTAAAAAAAAATCAATTTTAATTATCAAATTAGCATAGAGGTGTTATATATTTTTAAAAACCACCAAAAAAATGTCATTTACAAATGTCATAGCCAACTATGGTTTCCATATAAAAAAATACAACTTTACGTCATATCTTTTTAAATTAAGGAGGTATTAAACATGTGAATGCACTAACGGATTCTACTTTAAAAAATGCTTTAAGAATGTTTTACAGTTTGTCAATACATTTAGAAATAAAAAAGTTATTCAAGTTTTTCAAAATCGCCATTTTTGCAATTTTGACTAATTGCGCAATAACGGTCAGAGATATCTTGATTATGACCATTGGATCTTAATTATGACCATTGGATCTTAATTAACACCAAAATCGAGCACAAGGACCCCATTTTACTTTTTGTCTATCTGTACATATAAGAAAATAAGTTTGTGATAAAAAGTTACGTTTTCATTAAAATCCAATTAATAAGACAGTTTTAGCTTAAATGTCATATTTTTATCCGAACAGTTTGGGATTTTCGTACTTCACACGGTAAGGCACTGCTTACGAAATTAATATATACTATACATTTTGATAATTCAGATAATAATCTATATCCTATAATCAATGAATGTATATTTAACTGAATAGAAATTCTGGATAAAATTTGTAGCGATCGAAAAAATAAAAGAAATGTGCATGCAACGGAAAACTGATAGATACTTCAGGATTAATTAGGAGAGCAGGGTCTACTTCTGAAACGTGTTCAATAACACAATGCCTAGCTGTTTGTCAGGCGCCATATATGCTCGGGGATGACAAAAATAAAAGAAATAACTAATAAAATAACCAATCGAAGAGTGGAAATTCAAAAGGGTCTAAGTGCCATTTTTCGCAAATTTCAAGTAACACGTGTTTAGGGGTCTTATGTGCCACCGCCAATAACATACAAAACGGTGTGCCAAAGTATTAACATTGTTAGCATACGAAATGGAAGCATGTGGTAACGTTCAACTGAACAATACACCTGGAATAAAACGCCCAACAGGTGTCGAAAGTGTAAGAAAGGAAAGAAAAAGTTGTAGAAATAGTGGTGTGCAATACACAAATTACAAAAATGTGATTGTGCCAGCTAAAAATCCACTTGTAGTTGAGGTAAGCAATCTTAACCTTCAAATACGGGAGGAAACTAAAGTCATATTTGGTCCTAGTTGCAGATAACATGCTCTTATAGATATGCCTGTAAATTTTTAACATTATTTCGTCAATATTATAAAGCTGCCGACTACAATAAGCAGAGTACTTTTCTCTTGAAGTTGACTCAAGTTATACCCGTAAGGCGCAGGAGACATGGGACATATGATACACCAAAACAAAGTCGTCTTGAAAGTACCATTACTTATACTGTTCCTAATGGTAGTGGACAGCATATGCAGGTTTGTCGAAGCAGGTCAGAGATCACATTAAGAGTTTTCCTTGTGAGGAAAATCACTATAGTCGCAATAGATCAATAAAAGAATTCCTGAGCCCAGTGCAAGAAAAAATATCCGAATTCAACGGTTACTTATAAGTATTACACACTAGTATTTAAGAAGGACTTTCCAAATCTCAGATTTGGGCGACCTAAGTCATACATGTGATCGTTATCAATGTAAGATAAATTCTATTCGGCCCAATGATCCGCGTGGAAAAAGTAGGGGCACAAAAACTATAATTACACCATTGCAAGCCAAAGCTGAAAAAGCGAGAATCACAATGAATGGCGACATTAAAAAATAACAACATATAGATATTGAAGATAATACTATTTCGATCGATTTGGAACAAGTACTTTTTATTCCAAGCCTAACTCATTCGGGTATGTTTTACAGTCGACAGTTGTCCTCTTTAATTTCGGGGTTCATTTGTCCAATACAGATGATGCATTTATGTATATATGGAATGTGTCTATTACTGGGAGGGGTGGTAACAAAATAGCCTCTTGTATACTGAAAGTCATTTCGCATCCAAATTTTCGTAAAAGACAATTTGGTCATATGAAGTGATAACTGCATTTGGATAAGGGTATCTACAAGAAAGTTGAGCAAAAATTTTTGCTCAGTGGTCATTTGTACCTTACCTGCGACCGAGATTTTGTTCTTATCAAAAAAAGAAAACGCGTCGTAACAATTACACGCACAGAAGCGCGTCATCAAAGATCTTTTAACATGCAAAGAAACGATTTTAAAGATGTTCAGAGTATGGCAGAGGAGTATCTAAATATGTACGTCTAAACTGCAAATTTCTCAAGTAGTCTGGATTAAAATTGAACAAAGTCGAGAAACCTTGGTAAAAACTAACGTAACGTCCTGAAGAAAGGAGAAAGATTGACTGATATTTCACTAGCGGTCGTTTTTGAGCTCAACTGCACAAACCGCATTTCCGCCAAGAAATTTCAGAATCTAAAGGACAGATGGAATACATTCCTTTACAATACTGTCCTTTCTATGAAGATGTCATAGAACGAACACAAGTAGAGTAAAAGGTCTTTTCGGACATAAATCTTTTTTAAACTTTCTCTTACGAGGCACTTACGAGCTTTTAGCACAGTATACTTAAATACCAGTAACGACATGAAACAGATCAATTATGCGCATGCACCACAGAAGTACTGCTTTCAATATGGCCGATGTCAACTACATGATTTTTGTTTACCTTGATATACACATTGTTGCTTGAACAACAGTTATTATTATTGATTGAGGTATTTCTTTATATCAAAAATCATGAAGAAACAAGTAAGAAGTCATGTTTGTTTTACAATAAAGGATCATTTTAAATTTGTTTAGGTGTCGATTATGGGTAAAAGCGTGTAACAAACCACAGTTGGAAAAAGTTAAAGCAGAAACTACATCATACCTATCGAGTGTGCTCTAAACATTTTCTGCCAATTATGTTTTTGAATGATTTAAAAAATCGTTGAACATTATTATGAGTAAGACACTAATAAAAAACTTAATATCAGATGTTCAAAATAGAAATTTTCTTCACCCTTGCAATGTTGTTTTTTTTGTTCATTACAATTCGTGAATAGAAATTTTAAAAGTCAGAAATGGTGCAAGAAAATTACCATTTTGAGTCATAATTAATGTAGGAATATTATAAATTTGTATAGAACGACAATGTTTAAATATAATTAATAAATTTGCGAAAATGTATGTATTCAACATATAAATAAAAAATCGTGTTAGCCCAAATCTCTATTTGAATTTTGCCCCAAACGTACTCTCAAAAACATGGCCGAAAGTTACAGCTTCATTGATGGCTTTACACAGCGTTAAATGGGAGTGTCATTACTGGGTATTTAAGCATACTGTGCTTTTAGTGATAGTTAACTTTATGTTCGTTTTTTTTTTGATAGTTTTTTGTTGTGATGTATAACAATGTTCTGAATATACTTAAATGTGATTCCTATATTTGATAAAAAGATTTCTAAAACAAGTTTATGTTTATTGGATTTAGACATATTTTGTGTAATTTCTCCGTTTTAATTTTTTGGCACTTACACCCTTTTGAATTTTCACTCTTCAATCATAGTTGCATCTGGGCAGTGGTGGATGATGTTGTTATACCTTATAGTAACAATAAACAACACATTAAATAATATTAGCTTTAATATAACGATAAATGTAAAATTCAATAATGAAATCAAAGCAATGATATTCGGAAATATGTTAACATATAGATTAAATAATATTAAAAGAAATCAAAAAAATTCAATAATGAAATCAAACCAATGATATTCGGAAATATGTTAACATAGATTAAATAATATTAAAAGAAATCCAACAGTTATTGCTATAAACAGTAAAACCTCTAATTTGAAAGCATTGTAGTTACTTAACTTTTGACTCATAAAATTGAAGCCAATCGAACTATATCCAAAGTTATGCTTAATTCTGTTTCCAGATTAAACAGTTATTGAATACTTGAAATTAATGTAAAATTCTCTTCATTCAACAATAATAATTTAGTAAACCCATTTTAACTACTTCAGTAGTTGTGATCAAAACAGTAAGTAAATGTTGAATCGTTAGATATGTGTAGTAATAAGGAAGATATTAATTTAACTAACAACAAAGGCATTTAATCAAGTTACGATTAATAAATAACACAGACAAGGTATTAATCTTCTTCATCAAATTCGAATATACAGATAATCAGGATATTTGTTATCCAAGAAAATATTTTGCTCAGTAATTAAAATATCCAGAAGATAAAATTTAAACTAGGGAATTATTACAATACGCAAGAAAGTATACTGTAAACCATAACTAAACAGTAACCCAACTAGACACTATATAAAGCAAATTATTGCAATATGGCGCATGATCAAGGTAGAAAAGCGTAAAAAAATGGAAATAAAAGTGGCAGAAAAGTTCGATGTGTTGACATGCTACATCTTGTCCCACAGAAATTATGTAGTTACTGAGCTGATGTATTTGGATAAATATCCTGAACGAAGGCAACCTTGTAAATCCATTTTTAGACGTTTGGAATCCAATTTAAAAGCATTTGGTTCATTTACAAAACCTGTTCCATCCAAAAACAATTTGATGACGAAGAAGCTAATACCGTTTTACAAGCAGTTGTTGAAAACCCTGAAATATCGACAAGACAAATTGAAGATCGTACTGGTATAGCAAATTCTACAGCATAATTCATTTTAAATAAGAATAAGTTTCATCCATATAAATTTCAAGTTTGTCAGCTGATCAGGAGCGGCGAGCAGGTTTTTGCGAATGGTATACTAGAAAATGTGTCGAAGATCTAAATTTTCCTTTTAAAATAATTTGGTCTGATGAAAGCATGATGACCAACAATGGAATTTTCAACCGACGTAACAAACATTATTGGGCAAAACAAAATCCTTATTTAAAAAAAAAAGACATCAACATAGATTTGGACCTTTTATTTACCACAGTAATTTAAATGTCGAATGATATCTGAACTTGCTAAGGACTGATTTGGAAAATGCCTTGGATGAATTACCTCTAGCACTTGTTAACAACTGTTAGTTTCAACAAGATGGTACCCCAGCACATAACTCAAGAAATGTACAGGACTATCTGTCACTGCGGTTTACAGGAAAATGGATTGAACTTACAGTGCAGTAGCTTAACCAGCCCGATCACCTGATTTTTTTGTGTGGGGTTACCTGAAAAACCAAGTGTGTGATGAGAGTTATGAAAATGAAGAGCAGTTGTTAGTATCGGTTATGGCAGTAGTTAATACAATTTCGCCAGAAATTCTAGACCGTGTTTTAAATTCTTCGGTAAAGAGAGCTAGAAAATAATGGCAATCTATTTGAATAGTTATTGTAATTATTTAACTTTAATTAAATAGGTTTAAAAGATTGGAGTTGTTAAATTTGTACATAAAAAATTATCCGAATTTTTCTTAAAAATTAGCTTCAAAACCATAATGTGTAATACATGGTTAAGTTCGTAATAAAAAATTCTATCGAATACAGGGTGTTTCTTTGGTTGCGGCGATATAAAAAATAATGTTGATGATGGTGCCTCGGAGACGAAACGTTGAATAAAAAATTTGTAAATGCCACCTCATAGAATTCAAAAAGTGACAATGACCTTTGGTTTTAAAAACTTTTAAAATTAATAATGGAATTACGAAAAAAGAAAAACTCCAAAATCGCATTTTGTCTGAAATCTCGGAAACGATAAACAATAATGAACTACATGTGAACATGCCCTAAATTATACAACTTTTCTCTAATCTAACCGCTTTCATATCTCTTACCGTTTTTAAGATCTCCATGCTGTTCATCCTGATCTTGGGCATGTTGTATGTATAGATGATTAAAGAAAATTTGGCAAAAAACGCGATACATCTTCATTAATATTCTTCAAAAAGTTTTGCAAAGATTTTGAAACATTCTGTATATAGTAATAATAATAATAATAAAGGCTTTATAGCGATTAACAATATTAACATGTAATTTTGAAACATATCAAAGGCAAAGTTCAACCAGATGGTGGTTCTTCCACTTAACCCTAGTAGAAAATTGTGGGTAAATATTCTGTGTCTAGTTTCGAGATTTTTTAATAAAGCAACTGAATGGTTAATGCAGTGAAAATGTAATTTTGTTTAAAAACGAAACTTTTGTATAATAATTTATACATTCCTGAATAGTACCAAAGAATGTAATTCTTTTATTTTGGTTCTCTTTATCCATCTAACATTGTTCTCTTGTATGTATGTTAACTAAATTTTAATTGTATTAAGTGAAGGATTAATTGCAGCATTATTTGTATATTTTTTTTGTAACTGTGTGTATAAATGTATCTTCTTAGTGACAACTTCCACAACCACAACAGCAACAAAGACTAATGAGACACCACAACGTGTTCAAATCATGCGATCACCAGATGGACGTTTAACGGTTAAAGGTCTTATGCCAGGTCAACAAATAGTACAAATGCCGGATGGAAAATTACAAGTACTTACCACAACACCATTACATTCAACAACAACACCAACAACTACTCCAAAAACTCCACCGGTTTTACCTACTAAAGCAATTATTAAAAGTGCTAATACTTCAACAGGAAAACTCGTTCTGCAGGGTAATCAACTTAAAACTGTACAACAACTGCAACCTCAAAGTCCGACAAAAAGTCAGCAAGTTGTTGTTAAACAACAAGGCACCCCTGTTGTACAAAAGGTACCTTCAACTAATACTGCTGTTGTCAGTGGTGGGCCTGTAGTACAACAACAAGTCGTTCTTAGTGGACAGCAGGTGTTAAACTCCTCTGGACAACAACAGGTAATTCATTTAGCACTCATTTGTTTCTCAATAAACAATTTATTTTAATTTAGATTGTGGCTAACCAAATAATTGTTAATAACCCAACATTAGCACAACAATTAGCAAGTGGAAAATTACAAGTGGCTTCAGTTAATGGACAACAAGTGTTAATCAGACCTACCGGAAATGGTCAAGCTCAAGTAGTTGCCCAAATAACACCTAGTAATGTAGCACATGCACAATTACAAAATCAGGTACCTCAAGTGCAAACAAGCACGCCAAATCGACAGATTATACAACAGCAACTGCCTCAACAGGTTAATCAGGAGCAAGCACCGCCACCACCACCACCTAAACCAGTGCAAGATAATGCAAATCAAATTGATCAAGCTACGATGGAACAGTTACTTATTGGTCAACCACCTGGAACTGTTATTAAATGTGTTACCGCACAGGTGATTCAAACACAACAAGGACCTAGAATTGTTTTGCAAGGTTTACAAGGTGCAGATTTTACACCTCAACAATTGTCTGCAGTGCAACATCAAGTGAAGCAACAGCTGCTTAAAGGTACAGTATTTTTTTAGATACAAATTTTATCTTGATTACATTCGAGATAGATTTACAATCTGGTTTCATAATATTGTACGTTGTTTTTAAAATACTTGTTCTTGTGTTCTTATTGATGTATTTGTTGATACGCTAAACTGCAATTTTTGATTGGTCATTCATAGCAAGCTTCTGGTTCAGTTTCTAAAGGTAATACTTCGTTTAATTGTTTTAAAGAACTTTATTAATGAACATCTAAAAGTACACAGAGTGATCTAACTGTTTGGGAATTATTACACTTTCTCTATAATTGACAAATATTACTTTATGTACTGTTATTTGCATTGGATAACGTTAACACAAATTAGTTAAAATAAAAATTGTGTTATAGCCTTTAGCCTTTGCGATAGGTCATGCATTATGTACATTACGAATTACATATGTTACACCCACCATAATATAATAATTACATTACCAATTATGTAGCTACTTCAAATATTATATTCTAAAATTCAAATGTATGATTCTCCGATGCTTTATGAATTATAGCACCACACCACAGGCGCCACTCTGAAATCACTGACTTTTCTGACTATTTCATATACAAATTTATAGATTATTTTTGAGAGTACGAACTAAAAATATTTTCACATACTTACAAGGTGTTCTATTTTTGCTTTCTCATGTATGTACGTTTACATCTAGGTCAAGTTCGTTAATGAGCAAAATCCAACCAGTGACGGAGCGTTTTTAGGGGATTAGAAAATTAAAAAAATTCATTGCCTCAAATTTTAAAAAGTTACATAATTAAAAAAACAAATATACTTTTTTATATATATTCAAAATAAAAAATGTATAGCAACCAGTGGCGCGCTGTTTTTAGGGTACAAAATTGTGCATTTTTTAATTTATAAACCGATTTTTTTGAAAGTCGGGTATTGGGGGTTTTTAAGATCGCTAAGTATAAATCATTTTTCAAAATTAAACAATTCAAAATGGTGTATCAAAAATGGGGGATTATCGTGTTTAATTTATCAACCGACTTTTTTGTTGGGTATTCAAGGTTTTTAAGATCGCTAAGCATAAATCATTTGTCAAAGTTAAAAAATTTAAAATGGTGGATCAAAAATGGAGAATTATCGTGTTTAAAAACCGATATGACTCCAATGCAGGTATTGTGGGCTTTGAAGTTATTTATTTACATACAGGGTGCGGCATTAGTGCGTTGAAGTACGATATATCCGTTATTAAAGGAGATATCAAAAAAAGTTATTTATAAAAATTATAGGCAAGTTCAAACTTCACATTATAAAATTATTTTCGTATTTACAGGGTGTTACATATTACCAGGATGAACCAAACATACTTTTTTCTAAATGGGACACCCTATATATTATTTCAAATTTAGATTAAGCTTATCTCTCCCATACTTCCAATATAGGGTTTCATTACGTTATACAGGGTATTTCAAACGTTATGGTCAATTGTACACGAAAATCATTCTCATTTCAATGACAGAACAACCTAATAATAATTTTTTTCAGGTATAACTTTTTGACATTGGTACAGTGTTACGAGAAAGTGCTATTTCTTCTATTGCACCAATTGAATATAGAGTGAACCAAAATTCGAACTCATGATTTTGTCAATTTTGTCAAATGAATCACCCTGTATTTTATTTTAAAAAGTGAAAATACACTTTATGTTCTTTCATTTTTATTAAGCACTCCCTAATCGTTAATTTCTGAGATATTTTCGGGGATAATATAACTAGTGTTATGATTATCATCAGTGATAGCTCGAGTTAAAATCGATGAAAATTGAACGAGTGCGAAGCACAAGTTCAATTTTCTACAGGTTTTAACGAGTGGTATCATCGATTATTAATCATAACACGTGTTATATTTGGTAAGAGAATATAATGAACGTTAATAGAAAATCATAACACGTGTTATATTTGGTAAGAGAATATAATGAACGTTAATAGAAAATATATTTTTTAAAGTTTACAATTTTAAACGATCTGTCACTTTGATAGTAAATATTACAGTTGCAAGATAATCAATACAATTATTTATTTCTTTGAAACTTTTTGTTACTTTGGCAGTAAACTATTTTATTCATTAAAATCATGTGACAGTCAACATGTTGTGATAAAATTGTCACTGATTTGATAGCCTATTCTGCAATTTTGTTTTTGTATTTTAACCAATGAAAGTAATCAAAAATGTACCATGTTATATGTGAATTATGTTCTCAATTTAATAACAGAAAGAGATTTTTTTAACAATTTCTATCATAACATGTTAGCCGTGACAGATAAATATTCTTCAGTAATAATTAGTAGCTTGTCATTTAACAAACTTTTTTGAGATTATGTAGTGTTTATTAATTTGTAAACACTTAAATACTATTTGAAATGAACTTTCCTGTTGAGGAATTAACAGACATGATATGGGTACTGGGAGAATGTATGAAAAATTGTTTATTAGCACAAAGAATTTACAAAGAGATATCCCGCACGAAGACAACCTGAGAAAATAACGTTAGAAAGGTTAGTAAATCATTTTAATCGTACGGGTTCAGTAGTTTATGAAAAAAAGGAAAGGACAAAATGAATTTAACATGGTGCTTGAAGTTACGCATAATCCACATGTCAGCATGATATTAGTGACTGGTCCGTGTGAAGAATATTGCGTAAAAATAAGATGCATCCATACCATATCCAGTTGCATCAAGAGTTACCCGGAGATGACCATCCCAGAAGGGTTGCTTTTTGGGAATGGGCTCAACAACAAATCCACAATCAGGCAGAGTTCTTTGATTTTATCCCCTTTAGAAAATAAAAATGGAACTGTGAATAGACACAATTTCCATTATAATTCGACAAGTAATCCCCATCTTATAGAAACTCATAGTCAAACTATAGTCATAGACTTTTTAGAAAATCATTTACCATTACTGTGAGCAAAAGTTCCTCTTTACATTCGTCACAGAGTGTGGTTGTTACACGATGGATCTCCGGTACATCACACTAGATTAATTCATAATCATCTTAATACCCATTTTCCTGGAAGATGGGTGGGAAGAGGAGGACCCATTGCATACCAGCTCGTTCACTAGAGTTAAGTAAAATTGACTTCTTTAAGTGGGTTTATGTGAAAAACCGTGTGTATCAAATACCTTCAACCACACAAGATGGTATGAAGAATAGAATATGAGAGAAGCATTCCAGAGTATTAATGTAGAAATGTTAAAAAATGCTGGTCGAGAATTTGAAGATCGACTGCAATATTGATGTTTTCGGTGGATATTTTGAACATGTATTATGTAATTAATTAATTTTATAAGTATTTTGTCTTAATAACCGATGTTTTTTGAATTTTTTATACTAATTTGTCACACTTTTATTTGTTCACGGCTAACTTGTTTTAATAGAAATTTAAAAAAAAATTCTTTTTCTATTATTAAATTTAAAATATCTCAGAAATTAACAATTTTAGCTATAGGGAGTGCTTAATAAAAATGTTAGAACATAAGGTGTATTTTCACTTTGTAAAATAAAATACAGGGCGATTCATTAGAAAAAAAATCATGTGGTCGAGTTTTGGCTCACTCTATATTCAATTGGTGCAATAATGTAGAAATAGCACTTCTCGTAACACTGTACCAAGGTCAAAAAGTTATGTCTGGAAAAAATTATTGTTAGGTTGTTCTGTCTAGGGTATACAGGACGTTGAAATGAGAATGATTTTCGTGTACAATTGTCCATAACTTTTCAAATACCCTGTATAACGTAATGAAACCCTATATTGGAAGTATGAGGGAGATGAGCTTAATCTAAATTTGAAATAATATATAGGGTGTCCCATTTAAAAGAGTATGTTTGTTTCACCCTGGTAATATGTGCCATCCTGTAAATACTAAAATAATTTTATAATGTGAAGTTGCCTATAATTTTTGTAAATAACTTTTTTTGATATCTCCCTTAATAACGGATATATCGTACTTCGACGCACCCTGTGTATAGATATCTAAAGAGGAAAAAAGACACTTTCCGGATATGAAAACTTATTAAACAAATGAAAACGAGATGAAAACTTGGATAAAACTAATGGAAAAATAACGATTCTTCGAAAACCCGAAGACATTCTGTCTACATCAACGGCGGAATTAGAAACTGAACCAAGTAGCAGCCTAATGGTGTCTGATTTTGATTCCTACAGTATGATCAACTACTGATGAAGAACTGTTGGAGAATGAATTTGAAGGCAGTGTCAATATTCAGCTACATTCAACTTCGAGCAAAGATTGTAAACTTGATGACGGTGAAGAGAAATTTTCCACTTTCTGAGGAAAGGAAAGGGGGAAGGCAGGCTGGTCGAGCTTTCCGAGCTCCTTCAGCCACAATCATGGATTCCCAGCATACATACATACATTACGTATATATGCATGTTAGGATTAAGGATGGGTGTGGTCAGGATAGGATTGGAAGAAATGGAGTTAGGGTTCTGAGGGGGAAAATACTACCCCAGCATTCGCCTAAGTAGCCGCACATGGTGTGCATATACGCAGTGACCATGCCGCTACATGTGTATGAGGAAAACCCCCTGAAAAAACCTTATACAAGGTAGTCGGTAACAGGAATCGAACCCATTACCTCCCAAATGCTAAGCAGGTCGTGTCACCACTATGCTACCAGCTCGGTCACTTTTTGAGGATCCAGGGTTATGGCCAAAAGTTTTATTTCCCCATCATGTTCAATTATTAGTAGATAATGGACCAGGTCATTATCAGATTACAAATCAGATTTACACTAAAGATAAGTCAGGACGTAAGTTTTCTGATACATATTTTACTAGAAATCGGTTCAGTTTCTAATTCCGCCGTTGATGTAGACAGAAGGTCTTTGTTTTTTTGAGAAATGACTGGGTTTTCCATTAGTTTTTTCTAAGTTTTCTTCTCATTTTCGTTTGTTTAATAAGATTTCATATCTGGAAAGTTTCTTTTTTCCTGTTTAGACATCTATATATAAATCCAAATTAATTCACTTTCTATTTTATTAATTGCAGATATAATTCAATCATGAAAATTAATAAAAAAGAAAACAGTGTAAATTTTTTAATATTCCTGAGGTTACGGCAAAACTTTAAAGTAGTTTCTTTAAAACAAGATGGATAACAATTAAAAGTATTTAGTGCTTAAACTTAAAAAAAAAATTAATTATAAACAGTTACTTTTCCACAAAACTTATTTAACTTACCTTAAGTAGGTAAGTAATCAATTCAGACTAATAAGTAAGTAAGTAATAAACGATTAAATGAACACAAAATTATTTCTTCTTAACTATTTATCAAACGGTATGATAATATAATAAATATATAACAAATCTATCAAGTAAACTCTTTTTATGTAGGGGGTACAAGTCACAGAATGCAAGTTATAACACAAATAATTGTATACTGGTTAAAGTAAAAGTTGAAACGCAACACGACAAATGACTAAGCCTTTATTATGAATAAAGAATGATTTATCTATGTTTATTATTTTTTTTTTTAACAAAATTAAACTGGCTGAAATTGCACACAGAAAACTGTAATTATTGTAAATTAATAAATAATTACTACTATTTTCATTTTCAAATGACGGGAACACAATTTTATTTTTTGTATTGCTGAAAATTTATAAATTAAGAGGCACCGACAGGCGCCTTTGCATCAACGGTGCCCTCGTGCAACACATGAACTGCCCATATGGATGGCGTGGGCCTGGCTGTTGATTACCTATATTCACTTCATTTGTTTGAATTTCATTTGAAATTGGTCTAAGCACTACTGTTGCGTCTCGTATTCTCTCTCCATTTCCATGGCTATTTTAACTATATTATCAAATGATTCTGGTCGTTCTGCAATTATTTCATCACGAACGTCGTCGTGATTAACACCATGTGCAAGTTGCATGCATAGCAAAAAATCTAAAAATTCACCGAATTGACAGTATCTACTAGCTTCCTTTAATCGTTTTACAAATACCATATGTATAACCGTTTCATTAGCATGTTGAATAATGCGTCTAAGCTTGATAGCTTCACTGTATTTATTAGTTTATCAGCCATTGTTCCACTTCTTCGAAGTGTAATCTTTAACATCCTTAGGATACACAAGCAATGTATGTTAGCGTTTGACTTAATTGAAGACCCATGTACACCCATGCACTCTCAAATGTATTGAAATGAAATTTTATCTGAGGATTTGTAGTATATGCATTTCCATTAATTTGAAGATTTTCCCTTGCTTCTGTTCTAAATTAGCCATTGTTATAAGTATTTTTTACAACTGTGAAATTATCAATCTGTTAGTTTACATTTGAAATAATAAATTTGATATTTTATTTCTTTCTTTTTGAATGTTATATTTACAGTAGAATAATGGAATAATCTCTGAATCCTTGACAACACACACTTATTGACATAATTCATGTTTTACCAACATAACCCTAAAAAAGAGAAACACTCATTTATATCTTATCAGTTGCTTTTTTTGTAATTTTACCCTCAATTTCAACCCCAAGAGTAATCAATTACTCTTTCTTATTAGAAAATGAGGGTGGTTTGTTTTAACTGCACCGTTATCCATAACCACCACGCATTTTCAGGTAGTTTCGACAGCGTTTAATCACCCAATTTTAAAATCGGTCCCCATTCGTAGTTTTATAATAATCCCGATCCTTGTTCCCCTGAATCGAGTATATAAGCACAGCTTTCCAAAAACCTGAAATTACACCTTCACTTCCAATTTTGGATGGATTACTTTTGATGTCAGAATCGTGCACCCAATGATGGATATTAGAACTATTTTGATAAATCTACGTTTCGTTTAGATGTTCTTAGCCTGAACTTTGCAACTGCAGAAATTTTCTCAAAAACTTCATTTGGGCTGCAACAAAGTGTTTTATTCCATATAAAATATTCTGTCCGTTCACACATTTGTGTTTGTAACCCATTGATTTCAAAATTTTAAATAATGTCGATCGATCCCCGATCAAAATCTAAATCTTTTTAATGTAATGATACAATTTGTCGGAGGTAAGATATCCATTTTTTGAATTAAATTGTCAAATTAGTGATTGTAGATCTTTTCGAACAGTGAAAGCTCAAAACTCACATTTTCTCACAAAATTTTGAGGTGTTGTTATTTTGAGCATTTGGATACTTCACTGTTAAACCTATAACCAAGTACATACTTAATGTGCGCACGAAAATGTTTTTATGTACTTTAAATATATCCGACACCATTATGATAAAAGTTCCCCATTACTTTGCTCCGTTGTGTTATATTTAGGGTGCTTATAGCACCTTAAAATTTGCAACTGTGTACTGTTTGCAATGACTTTTGGCTTTTTCCTAACAAATTATAATTAATTCAATACGAGACATGATCATCATATTGGTTACTTGTATAGGCTACACAGCAAGATTACTTTTGACAGGACGACGTCAAATCAACATCTTGTCATTTTGACAAATGGGAATACCGCTACAGAAAAAATATATCACTGATCCATTGCAGTATAAAATGGAACAGAGTATAGTCTCTGTTAAGGATAAACAATTTATTACTTCCAATATTAAAATCAAAAGTAATGGAAATCCAGGGGACATTAAAATTTGCGCATTTAAATAATAGTATATTATTTTATGCGGAGGAGAAGTACGACTTTTCATGGCGCGCCTTAGTTTACCCGCCTCACTACGTTGGGCGGGCAATACAAGACAAGCCATGAAAGTCACTTCTTCTCCAAATAACATATGCTATTTTTTCTTCAAACGTTTTATAAAGCTGCCAGGTTTTTTTGTGTTTTTGATACTCAGCTCTCGGTTTAATTGATGCATACAATAAATATTTGAGTTGCTATGATTAATAAATGCGAGTAGTTTCAATTGTTATACAAAAAGATTTTGACAGATATAAATTGTTCAGTGTTATTGTCAGTTTTGACCGGCCAGTTTTTGAAATGCAATCGAGCTTGTCGGCAGAAATTCAGGCTGCGGCCAATGAAGCCGTCTTCTCTCTTGGACCCCTAAAATCGGGTGAGAAATATTGTGCCGCGTACAATCATTTTAAAGAGTGATGCAATTCAAAGAATGTAAATACATTTGAAGAAAATGTACTTCTAGCATATTTCAACACAATGGCTAAGGAGAAAAAATGGAAATCATCGACCATGTGGTCACGGTATTCCATGATCAAATCGCAAATAATAATTAAACATGGAATGGATATAAATAAATATTTAAAGTCACGGGCGCTCTTGAAAAAAGCAAACGAGGTATACGCGGCAAAAAAATCAAGAATTTTTTCGAAATAGCAGTTTGAAACTTTTTAGCGCAAGATGATTTGTATTTAGGATTAAAGGTAATACTTACGTTTTAGGTCATTTTAACTTTGTGGTTTAAATATGTAATTGCCTTTGATTGTTTTATTAATTGGAGTAACTGGAGCCTGCAGATGTGATGAAATGGTAAAAATGAAAAGTACAGACATAGACATAGATAGAGGACATTGTTATTTTGATTAAAATTCCGGACAGTAAGACTACAAAAGTTCGATCGTTCAGAATAATTGGAGAAAATTACCTCGAAATTTATCGAAAATACGCAGCGTTAAGACCAAAAGACATGCGAGTAATTAGATTCTTTTTAAAATATCAAAATAGAAAATGCTACAGAAGTGTAATGGGAATACATAGTATTAGCAGTGTTCCTAAAAAGGTTGCAACTTTCTTAAAATTAAATAATTCAATGGAATACACAGGCCATTGTTCAAGACGTACTTCTGCTATACTATTAATTGACGCAGGAGGTAATATTGAATCGCTAAAGCGGCATGGGGGTTGGAAGTCAAGTAGTGTAGCGAAAGGATATACAGGGTGGCGCACCGTATACGCGACGCAGTTTTTATAGGAACCTATTGGAATTTTTTAATTCTTTTTTCTTAGAGTATATACACGGTGTTTAGGAGCATAATTTAAAAATAATTTCAACTATATAGGGTGTTCACAAAATAAGGATCCATATCAAAGTTATATATTTTTTAATGGAATACCCTGTATATTATGTTTTTTGGAATCTACGAATAAAATAAAGGCAAGTTGCAATAGAATTCCCTATACCTAAAACCTACCATTTCAAAGATATTTAGTGATTTTTGACATTACAGGCTTGAATTCAAAATTTATTTTTGCTACGTTTATTATTATTGAAACAGCGTAGCCTCTGTTAGTACTTTGCAAAAGGGTTGTTGTGTAAGACAGCAGGTACCTAATATTGCAAATAACTGCCTTATTTTAAGTAGCACACCCTGTATTTAATAAAAAAAATTGTTGTAAAATTTTATTCCCTATACCTAACTAACAGTTTCTGAGTTATTTTGAAATTTTTGATTAAGTTATGATAATTCCGATACTCTTAGGTTTACTTAAAGATGCAAGGTGGCATTGACAATATTTAATTATTATTTCACATTTGTTAAATAATATAACGTCATAATATTGCATTTTTAAGGTAGTCACTTTGTAATAATAAGCGAATTTGTTCTACGAAAATTGTGTAAAAATGAAAACAGACTCTGTACACAAAAGAATTGATATGATTTTAACGATTGGAGAATGAAAGAGTTTATACTCAAAAATATCCCACTCGCAATCATCCAAACAAAAGAGTATTGCAAGGATTGTTGGAAGTGTTCCATAGAACGGGAAGTATAGCATACCATAAAATTAACAGACAAAAGCCTGTAACTGGAAATGGAGACAATGAGTTTGAGGTAATTGTCGCCCTTGTTGAGAATCCCCACATAAGTCGAGAAGTAGATGTCAGCAAACGAAGCGTTGGTAGAATAATTAAAAGACACAAATTTCATCCATACTGTATTCAGTTACATCAAGATCTGCTTGATAATGATTTCATTCGAAGACTTGATTTTTTCCTATGGGCACTCGACCAAGTAGGAGAAAATGATAATTTTTGCGACTGTACTATTTTCAGACGAATCTACGTTCTATAATAACGGATTGGTCGACAGACACAATTTCCATTACTACAGTGATGAAAATCCCCATTTAGGTCGCACCCTTGGCCATCAGCACTGATGGTCTATTTTTGGGATTGCACATAATAGAGTCTCGGTTTTTTTAATGGAAATTTAAACGGTCAAAAGATTAGAAGATTTTTGCGATATAATTTACTTGATCTTTAGAAAATATTCCAATAGATATCAGCAGACAGATGTGGCTTCATTTAAATGGTGCTCTGGCACATTTTGAAGTCCAAGAATATTTCAATAGAACTTTCGTTAATAAATAGATAGGACACGGAGGACCACAAAATTGGCCGGCAAGATCCCCACATATGACTATTTTTTTTATGGGGCTACATAAAAGGTATTGTTTATAACGTACCTCCGACTACACCTGATGATATGAAGGCCTTTGAAGCAATAACACCTCAAATGTTATTAAGTGTAAAGAAGCCTTTCCCAGCAGAATACGCCTTTGTATTGATCACAATGCACGCCACTTCGGACATTTATTAAAGTAGAAGCATGTGTTCGTAGTTGTAATTATTTTTTAAATTCTATACGTGATTAAATTATTTCCATGTTTTATTAATATCCCGTATTTTTTTTCAATTAGTACTAAGTTTTACTTGGCCTACAAAATAAAAAAAGATGTGATCTTGTATTTCAAGGCCATCTTAATTTTGAGAAATTAGCTGTAATATTTAAAATAAAAAGGAATCAAAATAATTCAAAAACTGTTAGACTTAGGTATAATATAATATAATTTGAAAGGTTATAAAATTTTACAACAAATTTTTTTATTAAATACAGGGTGTGCTATTTAAAATAAGGCAGTTGCAATATTAGGTACCTGCAGTTGGCATTTGATTTTTGAGTGCCCTGAATATTTTCTTAACAAAAATTTCATGCTGTCTTACACAACAACCCTTTTGCAAAGTACTGACAGAGGCTATAATAATAAACGTAACAAAAATAAATTTTGAATTCAAGCCTGTAATTTCAAAAATCATTAAATATCTTTGAAACGGTAGGTTATAGGTATAGGGAATTCTATTGCAACTTGCCTTTATTTTATTCATAGATTCCAAAAAACATATAATATACAGGGCGTCCCATTAAAAATATATAACCTTGATATGGATCTTTTTTGTGAACACCCTGTATAGTTGAAATTATTTTTAAGTTGTGCCCCTGAACACCCTGTATACGCCCTAAGAAAAAATAATACCAAATTCCAACGGGCTCCTATAGAAACTCCGTGGTGTATATGGTACGCCACCTTGTATAGAGGAGTTACTGCGAAATAAAAATGAGAATGCAAGTAAAATATTCAATGAAGTTATAACACCTAGTGTCAGCAAGACAAACTTCCTCTGCACAGACTTCTACAGTACTGCATGGTTTTAATTTTCAAAATGCAACATTGACAAATCGCACGTTTAATATTAGTTTGACAAATAAAAATGACGTTTAAATTTATATTGCTTATTGTTGTTGTGTTATTATTTTAACGTTTCCATGGCAACACTTCCCTGCATGGAGGGAAAAGGAAAAGTAAAAATTGCCGCTGGCGGAGAAGTAGCATTTTTCCGAAGTGAGCTCAGTCAAATTATGACCTAATTATTGGACGTTTGAAGAAAAAATTATTTGAGGGAGAAAAGATGTCTTTAAATTCAACAACTTTAAGATCTGGTTGTCTGATTGTGCAGGTTGCGTCCACATTAATCTGTATTTATACCGGGTGTAAATCAAATAGGCTACCCCTGGTACTTTTGAAATGGTCGTTAAACTTTGTTCAAATTTTGGTGGTTTATCTTAGTGCCAGTTTGGGATTTTTTACATAAAAAAAAACAGTACAGCCCATTTCCGGTTTCACCGGAAATGACGGAAAAGCTGAAAATTTAAATAGAACACCCGGTATATTTTTACATATTTGGATTCTTGGGCTTCAAATACATTCAGTTCATCTGTCAAATGTCAACCAGGCGCCATTTTAATTTAATTTTTTAAATGTTTTTTTAAATTTTAGATCATCAAAATTATAAATGATAATAATAATTAATATTTGTGAAGTTTGTTAACGATAAAATTTAAACATTACGGTTTTTTAACTAAAACTCACTGTTACCAATAGAAACATACATGGGCCACCCTTAGTTCCGAAATAAAGCAGTAATTTTTTATTTTCTAATTTTTGTTAACACATGCTCCTGATGCTGACTCTGCCAAAGTAAAATGGCGTTTGAGTTGACATTTAGCCGATGAACTGTATCTATTTGAAGCCGTAGAACATGTTAAAATATACAGGTTGTTCCATTTAAATTTTCAGCTTTTGTGTCATTTCAGGTGAAACCGGAAGTCGGCCATATTGTTTATTTTATTTAAAAAAAAATCCCAAACTGGCTCTAATATAACCCATCCAAACTTGAACAAAATCTATCGACCCGTTCAAAAGTTACATTATTGATTTGACACCCGGTATATGTAATAATGTTAAAAGCATTGTTATCTATATATTTTGGTTTTTGAATCGGTACATTGGCGTTTCATAGTTATATGTTTTAGTATGCAACCATTCAAACACTACCACACTGTGAGTTGTATATCTTAAAAACCGCTGCCAAATTATCTGCTATAATGGTTTGTCATATATGTAAATAACTTCAAAGCCCACAATACCTGAATTTGAGTCATATCGGTTTTTAAACACGATAATTCCTCATTTTTGATCCGCCATTTTGAATTTTTTAGTTTTGACAAATGATTTATTCTTAGCGATCTTATAAACCCCCAATACCTGACTTTCAAAAAAATTTTGCACCCTAAAAACAGTGCGCCACTGGCATTTAGATGTTTTATAAATTAGTTGCAAAACTGATTAGCCCACAATACCTGAACATTAGCCATCAAATTTTAAACACGATAATCCCCCATTTTTGATTCGCCATTTTGAATTTTTTAATTTTGACAAATAATTTTTACTTAGCGATCTTAAAAACCACCAATACCCAACTTTCAAAAAGTCTGTTGATAAATTAAAAAATGCACAATTTTGTACCCCAATAACGATGCGCCACTGGTTGTTATATATTTTTTTATTTTGAAATTATAAATAAAAAAAAGTATTAGTTTGTTTTTTTAATCATGTAACTTTTAAAATTTCAAGCAATGAATTTCTTAGTTTTAATGTTTCAAAAGATATCGCGCACACTCACACACAGACACACAATTAGATTTTCTTTTCTAAAAATGTGTTTTTATTGTTGTTTAGGCTACGAAACGCCGAGAAATGTATAAAAAGTGTTTGAAAATTTAAACTGATTACTTAGCTTTCTCTTTATACAGTGAGTCCCAGAAGTTATGTCTAAATTTATTTAAAGTTCAAGGGTCTAGTTTTTGGAGAAACGCTCGGACACGTCGATTTTTATTTTTGATTGCGGTTTTTTTAGTGGTAAAATTTTGTATATAGGGTGGCTCAAAAATAAGTTACGACCACCAACTTGATTTTGTCGAATGGAAACACCTGTTTTTTATTTCATTTTCTGAATTTGCTTTGAATTCTGAATAAATCTCATGTATCATGTCCTATACCTAAAGTCAACAAGTCAAATCAGATGTTCAAAATGTGCATCATTTGCGGCTTGATAATAGCCAAGGCGATGAATAAACTCTTTGCACGTTTTCAACTACTTCTGGAGTTATGGCACGCACTTCTCTTCTGATTTTCTCTTTCAATATCTTCAAATTGTTTGACCTTCCAACATATACTTTTGATTTAAGATAACCCCACTGACAGAAATCCAACGGGTTTAGGTTGGGTAACCTAGCAGACCATTTGATAGGTCCTCTCCTTCCTATCCACCTATTAGGAAAAGTTTCATCCAAAAGGACAAATGTTGAAATTCGACGTCAGAAATAAATTGACATACACAACGAAATGAAAACATGTATCTATTGTTTATGGATCACCTTGGATAGGGTTATTTTGCAAGTGTTCTTAATAGTTTTATAAAGACTTTTTTTTTCGTAATTATCCCGAGATCTGTTGACATGGTACATGACATTTACTCAGAATTCAAAGCAGACTCAGAAAATGAAACAGGTGTTTCCATTTGACAAAATCAAGTTGGTGGTCCTAACTTATTTTTGAGCCACCCTATATGCAAAATTTTACCACTAAAAAAACCGAGCGTTTCTCCAAAAACTAGACCCTTGAACTTTAAATGAATTTAGACATAACTTCTGGGACTACTGTATGTATGTGTATGAGAAAGCAAAAGTATGAAAAAGATATCTCAGTATTTGCATTAAGTAATTATCCACAATTATTTATAGTATAGTATTTATAATTGTAGTATAGAAATATGATGTGGCTTTCTTATGCTTGTGTGCATGTTGCTTTAACAGAGTATATAGTGTAAAGGAAAGAACATCTATTTATTTCACGATACTTTACTTTTGGATTCACAAATAAGCAAGTAAAAATGGTTTATGTAATCAAACATGATAGAAAATTTATGCTATTTCTAATACTTGCTATTTGTGATTAAACAATTTATAATTTGTAACTAATGAAAATATCTCATTCAAAATCTTCATGGTCATCTGAATCGCCTAAACGTATAATTAAAGAGGCTGTATATTTTATTGGTATGTGCTATTGTATGTTTCAACATATCATCAATTGATTGTTGGCACATAGCACCTATCCCTGTCATATTCTTCCTTACCAACATTCTTATTGTAATACTGTTTGCAAATTCCCAAAATGTTCTCAATCAGGTAAAGAGATATGGTGCTATTGTTGTACAGGGTGGGCAAATAAGTGAGGTGAGCAGCTGTATTGCAAGACTTGCCAATCTGACAATGGGAAAATTTTTTGAATGTGGTCATGAGAAAATCCTGGAAATTTCAACGCTAGGGGTCGCAATTAAAAATTAAATACTAAAATTCTAAATTTCTCCCAAAACTCTTATATAAAGATATACCTTTGCTCATATCATTAGAAAGTCTAGACAATTCTACATAATTTTGGTTTAAGGTTTATTGGAGTACTGACCATAATAAGAGTGGGGGAGTGTAATCATTAAAATTCCCGTAAATTCTAAACCACTTATTCAATCAATCAAGCTTGTTTGGAAGACAAATATAGGTATTTTAAAAGATCGTTGCCATTGTTACACAATAGTTCCTAATAATAGTGCTAGAGGGCGCAATTTATTATATCAGTTATTTTCATTTTACTCTGAAAATTTAAATCATACGGTATCTTTTGGCATCATATTTGAAAAGTAGATTAAATTTGCGAGAAGAACGTAAAAACCGGAAATTGATATCGCTTCTCATTTCTGAGTCATCCTTGATCTCTTGGAATGTTTGAAGATTAATGGCCGCCTTTATTAATAAATCAAAGTTGGAGCAGTAAATACATAAACAAACCTCTTGAGTTGGACAAGAAAGAACTCATTTTGGTTTGAGACTATAACATTCAGTGAGTCTCAATTTTAAGTCTGAGTTTTATGGAATTCATACAATGTCAAATTACATTATTTATTATTATTTAGCGAAAATTAACAGACTTATTGTACTTCAAAATTATTGACAAATTTTCGAAAAATTTTGAAAATTCATTTTATTTTTCTAAAGTATACCTTGATTTATTGAAGAATAAAAATTATATTGATTATATCAGTTTTGACGAGATAACAGCAATCAAAATTGAAAAAAAAAGCATAAAAATGCTGGAAAAATGGCAAGGAAATCAAAAATGATGCAATGTCAAAATTGTTTACTCAAAAATTTTTTAATTTTTTTAAAATTACGATTACAAAAAAATTTTTGAAAATTTTTCAAGTTCAAAATTTTTTTCTGTTGGAGAAATTCCTTACCTACAAGCACACCGACAAACATAAGAATCGGTCAATTTTTCGCAAAGTTATTGCATTTTTAGGAAAACTTTACATATGTGCTAATAGAACAAAACCAAGTTTTCAATCAATTTTTCAAAAATTCCTCGTGTCAAACCAACTGAAATTTAAGGGAAATAAAAAAATACGTGTCTCATCGATTATGATAGAGTAGCTGTAAAAAAAATTTCGCGCGACAAAAGACCTTACCCCAATTGCCTGGACTATTTGAGATGAAATGGCATATAGCGAAATGAAGATTTTTTAACACCTTAATTGATGAAGTTTGGGTTTGCTGAGCCGAATTGGATAAATGTTGGTCTCATATTAAAGAGATACTTGTTGTTAATGGAATTAAAGACCAACGGTGATTTTTAATGTCTATTACCATCGTTAGAGGGCGTTAAGAATTCAAAAATTAGGTCTTTACGCTTTTTCTTTAAAATTTGAATTGCAACGATGTAGGTATTTATTATATTAAAATCAAAGTCAATTAAATTTGCCATACAAATGATTTATTTTAACATTGTTGTTAGTTATAGAGTTATAGCGAATTTAAGGTTTAATTTTAACGTGGCTCACCCCGTGAAGTTCAAATAAAATCAAAAATCCGATTTTAAACCCAATAATATTAGGTATTTAATGCCTCGATAAATGTTCAAACTGCCTTTCAATCTTGTTCGGGTGAAATACGGAACTTCTAAATAATTTTCAGCATTTTCTCATGACCAAATTCCTAATATAAATTTTTTTTCCCATTGTGGTCGTATTGACCGGTCCTCAGATACAGCCGCTTACATCACTGATTTGCCCACTCCGTACATGTTCATTTTGTAAAGTCATTTCATTAGCAACTTATGCAGACATATTTCTAAAAGTAAAATTTTTAGTTTGTTAGTTTCAAATGCTGTTTTGAAAACAAAATTATTACAATATTTTTTAACTATTTATTATAATTTATGGAAATTAACCTTTCAATCATATCTAGCAAGGTCATTTTTAATGCCAGATGGAAATTCCAAATTTTGTTGTAACCAAGCTTGCAGTCGTAGTTTAGTCCAAGTTAAATTTGATATGTTATTTAAACCAGGCTTCATGCAATTATCATAATCACTAAATTGTTACATTGCACATAGATAATCTATTTCCTTACAAACAGTTAACATTACAACGAATTATTTATTACAAATAATTAAGTTATTGAAATTTCTAACTTCACTAAGTTGTTACTAATGATGGGATCACACTTTTCACAAAACTTTACAAGGAATACATTTTATTTAGTGTAAATGTATTCCAAGACCTTATTGAAAACTTTGCACCAGTTTTTGACGCCAAACTTGTTTTTCGGTCTGTAAATTACATTATTTCATAATTTTTTATAGTTAGACAAAATAATATTAAGTGCATTGCAAACAAATTGCTTCAGCATGTTTCATGGATATTGTATTGATTCATTAACTGATAGAAACTGTAAATAGATGGTAATCCTACTCCTATTATTAACAACCAGATTTCTTAAAATTAGTAAAATATCCATGTATTTTTTTTAAATAAACACTTATGTTACTGCAATTTCTGTAAATACAACCATTAAACTTTTATTGCAATGCTTTAAATTATCGCTATGATCTTAAACTTTTTTGACGCTCACAATTGATTTATAGTTTCGTGATTTTTTATAATTATCCAATGCAATATTTTGTAAGATTAAAGTAGTACTATGGCGGATGTTTCGAGAATCCGGTACATGGCATATGCGAATCATATTCTGACGGATATTATTAGAATTTGTTGGTTAAGCCTAAAACTCCACGATTTCTATATCCTATTGCATGGATTTCATTAAGATTTTAGACCTACTGACGTCACGTCTCCCACTCTTATATTCCCGCCTGGTATAGAGTACGCCGTGCCCAGACTATTTCACCCAGGCTATATCTCATAAACGAATAGATACATTCGAATGGGACAAAAACTAATCCGTAGTATTCCTAAGACACTTCAATATGACGTAGAAAGAAATCATTCCCTAAATATTTACCCCTTAGTGGCATCCCCTAACTTTCAAATTTTTAATAGGAACCTGTATATATTTTCAAAATTTTGGATTCAGTTCACCATAATCTATGCAACAAGTTTTTCAAAATTAAAATCGGTTCATAAATAAGCAAAAAAAAGGCTTACCTGCTTTTTATGGTTTATTCAGGTTGGTGTGATTTGATCATGTTGTCAGATGAATAAAGTCGGTTCATAAATAATCAAGGAAGTCCTGTGTATGTATTTTTGTTTATTTAATCAAGATTAACAAATAAACATTGTTTACATCAAATGTTCGAATTGTAGTCCACCTGCTGTAACAAACATTTCCAATCATATAAGTAGATTTCTGGTACACGTTGCATGAATCATTGCAGAAGTAATTCGTTCACATGGCCAAATAATGTTGTCTTTTAATTCGTCTACATCATTAGGTTTTGATTGGTAAACAATGTCTTTAATAATCCCCCCAAAAGAAAGAGTTTAGAGGTGACAAATCACATGAACATGCAGGCCACACAATTTCTGTAGATGCGTTTGCTATCCAGCCGTTATCAAAACGGTTTTGTAGATGGTTGCTAACGATTCTAGCATTATGTGGGGGAACGCCATCTTGTTGCCACCATATTTCTTGACGTTGATTAACAGAAATATCTTCTAGCTAATCCGGTAGTAAGTTCTCAAAAAAAAAAAAAAATCGAAAACCTGTTAAACTGTCGTCAAAAAAGTAAGGTCTTATAAGACGGTCGTTAAATAAACCGCACCACACATTTACACTCCAAACATGTTGAAATCTTATCATCACCCAATGTGGGTTAATGGCAGACCAGTAATTCACATTGTGACGGTTGACTACACCCTTATTGTGAAATCTAGCCTTATCGCTTCATAGTATTTTTGACAAAAAATGTGTTTCATCACTAATTTTTAACATCATTCTTGCAATGAAATGGTCATCACCAGGTCGTAATCCTTGAATCAGGTGTATTTTAAAAGGTTGGTAACTAAAGTCTTTTAAAATCCTGTGAACTGAGCTTCTTGATATACCAACTTCATTGGCCAGGGTTCTTACTGACACTTTAGGATTAAAATTTACATAATCTAACACGTTTATAATATATTGCTCACATCTAACTGTTCTTTCAATTGCACCACGTTTATGACCTACGAGAGCTCTCCAAATACTCAAAACGGTTTTTCACTGGGAATGTTTTGATTTGGAAACCTTTCATTATATAGTTGTTGGGCATTTCTTCTATTTTTCAAACGATCTCCATAAATAAGTATCATATCAACATACTCTTCTAGAGTAAATAAGCAAGGCATATTAAAATGTTATACACAATTACAACAAGTGCAAATAATTGTTGGTTGTAGACTGACAGATACAATAATATTCATCTGACAATATAATCAAATCATGGCAACCTGGATTAACAATAAAAAGCCATTAAGCCTTTTTCTTGCTTATTTATGAACCGTTTTGATTTTGAAAAACTTGTTGGTTAGATTATGGAGAACTGGATCAAAAATTATTAAAGGGTGCTATTAAAAATTTGAAAGTTAGGGGATATCACTAAGGCGTAAATATTTAGGGGATGATTCTTTCTACGTCATATTGAAGCGTCTTGGGGATGGTATGAATTTAGTTTTTGTCCCATTCAAAAATATCTATTTGTTTAGGAGATATAGATAGCCTGGGCGAATTAGTCTGAGACACTCTGTATTTTACAATCTTTAAACGTTTCGATAACATCATTTAAGATTGTAAAGTTACACCCTTTTTAACCCAATAAGATTAGTATTTTTAATCAGATTGTAATGTTACATATATATTTAGAAATAAATTGATGAATGAATATTGATGAAAAAATAGCATAAAATTTTCCTAATTCTTTTTTATTATTTGTGTACTTTGACATTGCAGCTCAAGCTTCTACCGGAAAACAAGGCGTCTTAGGTCCAACTAAGATATACCTAGCAGTGCAACCTGGGGGCGCTGAAACAGTAGGATCACCTAATTCACAACCTCCACCATTGACACCCGTTCAACAACCAACACCTCAACCGCAGGCGCCTCCTGTACAAGAAATTAAGATTCAAGGAAATCCTGTTCAGGCAAGCATTGAAAAACCAATTCAGCAACTGACTGTACCAACGATGCAATCAACTGCAGTTGCTCAACAGGTATGCAGCATGTCACCCAAAGTTATTGTACAAACTAATCCAGTACAATTTCTTAATGGCTATTGATGTGATTTCTCAAAAACTTTCATGACTGTGTGCTAAAGAAAGAAGTATCATTAAATATATCTATGGTCTTCGTTTGCGTTTAAAGAAAGCTTTTCACAATTAAAACAAAATAAAAGTAATCAAGTGATTTTATCTGAGAGTGTTAGCTCAAAATGTTATCAGTATTATTATTTAGTGGTTATGTTAAGTATGTTCCCGACAAACGTCTAGAATTTTAATCAGATTTTTTATATTTATTTATCTCATTGACAGAAAAAATATATTTAATTTTTTTTGGTAATAATTTTAGATCCGAAAATTCGTAATTTTTGTTCAATTTAGGAATTATTTTAAAATATAAATTAATGCAATAAGTGTTGTTCTTTGAGAATCGACAAGTAAAATACAAATAATTCAGTATATTGCTCTTAATACTAAAAATGAATTATAATTACTTATGTTGTGATATTTTATTGATGGTATGTGCTTTAAATGCTGTTGCTGGTATGGTTTTAGGGTGTTGCAATGAAAGGTGAAAAATCCTTTGTTTTGAATAATAAGATGCACACAGAGCTGACTTCTACAATTCTTGTGATTCTTACTCTTTTATACTAGTCATATTATTTATTCAAATTTCAATCACCTATTATTGCAATAACTAATATATTAACAACAAATGCTTCACTTTCATCCAATTGCATTGTTTTTTTTTCTTACGTATGTAATGGAAGCTAATAAATTTTCTGATCAAAATTATTTTTTGCTTTAACCTTCATCCTATTATAACATTAGGGATTTATCTTACAAGTTTCAATTTTATTTATCCAAATAAATCAAAATCACTAGTTAGAAGTTTGAATTAGCGAGATTTTACTAAAATTGCTTTATTTGTGAACATTGTTACGCTTTGTGCACTTTTATTTTGTGTTCCTAAAATTGCTATTAATTGGGTTACTAACCTTATTACTAATGAAGCTCTTTATAAAGGATCTTTTAGTAATAACTTTGCTTTACATAGGGTGCTTTTGTTTTCTTGATTCATGAATTTTAGCATTTTTAAATTGTGATGGAATAGTTTGCTATGGTTTTGTGAGATATATCAATAAAGAAATTATTATTTCTCGTAGAAAATTAATGTGCAGTGGAATATACAGTGTGTCCATTTCATGTGGTATAGCTACTTATGTGAAAAAATGTTAAAATACAAAAGTTGTACACGGTTATAAATGTACATGTTTTAAAAATATCTTTAAATGTATAGAATGATCTACATATAGAACCCAAACCAAACATACATTTTCTTTAAATTGGACACCTTTTTTCTGTATTTTACATATTTAAGTTCTACTCATTTTGACCATTCTTTTCTTCTATCCAATCCACTCCTCTTCTTTTAACTCCTTTAATTTTTTCAGCGGGTCTAGGACGTTTCGCCGCGGCCGATTCGCCGCTGCCGTTTCGCCGCTGCCGTTTCGCCGCGGCCGTTTCGCTGCCAGCCGTTTCGACGTCGGGCCAGTTCGCCGCCAGAACAGTTTTAATATTTGGAATAACATATACACCCATTACGAAGCTTTCTCTGTGCGTATTAAAAAAAAACAGCAGTCTATTGCTTCTTACAGCAATTTTTAATCATTTTAGGAAAATATTTTTTAACGCTTATTTTGTTTTTTAGAAAATTAATATGGTAATGTTTACTCAAAGATATTACAAAACGGAATTAATGTAGCTAATTCAAAAATTATTACCTAGACAACTAGGAATTTACATAGGCTATAATGGATAATATCTAGTATTATTTTACTATTACTGTTAAAACAGTGTAATATAATAAATAAAAATATATTACTATAGTATAGTTATATTATAGTACATAAATTCTTATTTGGAAATTTTCTAAAAGAACAAAACGTCAGCGTTAAAAACACATTTTTTTAGAAGTATAAAAAATAAGCATTGCCATATTAATTTTCTAAAAGTACAAGATAAGCTTTCAAAATACCTTTCTAAAAAAATTAAAAATTATTAATAGCCACAGAGAAAGCTTCGTAATGGGCGCATATGTTATTCCAAATACTAAAATTGTTCTGGTGGCGAACTGGCCCGGCGGCGAAATGGCCTGACGGCGAAACGGCCGCGGCGAACCGGTGGTGGCAAAACGGCGGCGGCGAAACGGCCGCGGCGAAACGGCCGCGGCGAAACGTCCCATACCGTTTTTCAGCATTTGTTTGATCTCTATCTCTTCCCTGTATAATATACATTTTCTATCTTTGTTCTCTCTCCAATATTTGTTTCCCCTCTCATCTAAATCTCGCTATCATTCTCTTTTTGTTTCTCTCCTCCCTTCCTCTTTCAAATATCCTTCTGCCTTAATGTTCCTATAGTTTACATTATATTTTCCTTCTTTCACCTTTGTCCATCTTTCCTGCTTTTGTACATCCCTGTCCTATGTCCTCTCACTTTCACTCCTTCCCTTCTTAATCTCTCCACTTCTTCCTTCGCATACCCGTTTCCTCCTTGTACGTTATTGCACTGTTTCCCGCCTCCACCCTTATTTTTTCTTCTTGCGCTTTCTTATGATATACCTCCGTGTTTATAAAATTTTTCCTGTGTTCCCTCCACCTCTTTATACTTTTTCCAACCCCACACTACCGCCCCGTACGACACCATACTTTTTATTAGTTTATCAAATAATAGTTTCCTTTTGCTTAAGTCCATCCCAAACAGTCTTTTTCCCACACTTACACTATTATTTTATTTCCTTTTCTCACTCGTTCTTTTATATGTTCCCCATTTTAGTCGTCTTGCCTCATCATGTATCCCATGTATGTGAATTCCCTCCATTTCTACTTTTCCATTTTCCACTCCCTTTTCTCAACGCCATTACCTTCGTTTTGTTTGCATTTACATCCAGTTCTTTTGGTTTCACGTATCTGTCCATCGTTTTTATCTACTCCTTCATTTGTTTTTCTTTCTTTGCTATTAATACTATGTCGTCTGCGTATGTAAGCGTCCATACTTTCGTGTTCCCCACCACCAAGTCTCCAGATCTCTTGTTTAGATGGCGAACACGCTTGGGCTCAATGGATATCCTTGCCTCACTTCCTTCCTTGTTACAAATTTCTCGCTCATTTCCCCGATTTACTCTTCCCTGTTCTTTGTTTCCTCATAAATTTCTGTCATCCTTTTTGTCAGTCTTTCGTTAACCTTTTTTTAGATATTCCCACAGCTTTTGCCTATTCACCCTATCAAATGCTACGAATACCGCTACCTTTTCTTTTCTAGTTCCTTATTTGCTATATGTTTCAGTGTGTATATGTTACCTATCGTTATCGTTCTTCTTCCATTTCTGAATCATGCAACAATTTCTTTTTCTGTTTCCTTCTTTAGCCTTTCTTCTAGCACATTCACGTTTATTTTGTAGGCCGTGTTTAACAATGTGATTCCTCTATAGTTTTCCACTTGCTTTTGGTCTCCTTTTTGTGCGTACTGGACATACATGTCTTTCTTTCCATCTCTCCGGGAATCCTCCCCTTCTCCATGTTTTATTTATTATTTCCGTCATCCTGTTTGCTACTTTTTCTCCTCCATATACCCACTCCTCACCTTGTATCCTGGCTCCTCCCGCCGCTTTAAATTCACCTTCTGAATTACCTCTATTAATTCCTCTTCTTTTATTTCCTTCTCTTTTCTGTCTGCTTCCCCTCCAGCAACTTTCTAATATATCCCTCCCATTCATTCATTTGTATTCACGTTTGTATCCATCTTCTCTTCTTTTCTTTCTTTAAATATTTCCATACGTCTTCTTCCGTTTTTATATCCTTTATCTGTCCTTCCTGTTTCTTTTTGTTTTCCACCTTTTTACTCTCGCATGTTTTCTTGTATTTCTTTACCGCCTCTTTATACTCTTCTTTCTCTACCTTCCCTTTTTTCCAGTCTCAGTGTTGTTCTTGCCTTCCTCTTGTCCCCCTTGCAGTCTCTGTCCCACCACCTCTTCTATCTTGTTTCTCCCCTTCCATCTTTTAAACTCGAAGTTCTCCGTTGCTTCCTCCATCCTCTCTCTCATTTCTTCCACTCTCTTGTACTCCCTTATGTTCCCATGTTGTTTTTCTCATTTTCTCGTACCTCTTTATACTCTCTTCTGTCCGCACTTTCTTGGTTATGAATTCTTCTACTTTTACCACCTCTTCTCTTTCTCTCCCTTCCATTGGCAGTTCCAAGGGTTAGTGGTTTGATTCGACCCTCTTACCTAACCTGAATGCCTTCACCTTTTCCCCAGCCTCTGCATTCGTTATTACATAGTCTATTATTTATTCTCCCCTTCTTCCTATGTACGTGTTTCCCCCATTTCTCTTTCTTCTCTATTCTCATTCATTATTTCCCACCCCGTTTCATTGCACACTTCCAGCAGTTCTTTTTCTTGTATGTTTAGCACTTTATTCTTTGTCTGTCTCTTTCCTGCGATTTTCTTTGCGTGTATTCCCCCTCTTCCCATATTCTCGCCTTGAAGTCCCCTCCTATTATTATCATTCCCTTTTCCCTTCTATCATCTTCAAAGTTTTCCCTTGTCTCTGTCATCTTTCTACTATACAGGATGAGTCACGACGGACGCGACGGAGTTTTATGAGAAAACTGGATTTGATTTTTGTTGCAGGGACATTGTGTTAAGGCTACATTTTAAAAAGAATTTCAAATATACAGGATGCTTCAAAAAAGAGTGGCACATCAGTTATGTTTTTTTTTAATGGAATGCCCTATATTTTCTCACACTTTTGAATTAGGTATGAAAAATAAGATAGACTTTAGTTAGAGTTCCCTATACCTAAATACAGGGCGTTTTGATTTATTTTGATTTTTCTTAAATTGCAAGGTTTTGGAAAAAAATAATTGTTACCAAACAAAACTAATTTTGTCAAAAGTGCTTCAGGATCTCGAAAATAAATGTGTCGTTGATTTATTTGGTAATTTAATTGCGAAAAATACTATACTGGGTGTTCAGATTTTTCGGTTGTATTATTAATACATTCAAACTATACTATTTTCCTTATCTCAAATGGAACACCCTGTATATTTTAGATGTGACCAATTCAATAATCTTCCAAAAAGTATTAAAGTATCCTATACCTAAACCTTCACGTTTCAAAGTTATTCAACAATATTTAACAATATCATGAATATATTAAATAATATTCTTAACATTTTTAAATAACTACTATAACAAATGTTCAGAATGACTGCCATCTTTCCTTGCAGAGTGCGATTCTCTTTTCAAGCGAACATCTTAAATTTTGCAACATAACAGAAGTGACGGTTCCAAATGCGTGTTTAATTTGGTCTATCATGTCTTCTGCATTAGTAGGAGGAGTAGGATACACTAGATTTTTAATATATCCCCATAAAAATTAATCTATCGGAGTAAGGTCTGGAGATCTATGAAGCCAGTTAATTGGGCCACCTCTTGCGATCCATTTGTTATGAAATTTTCGGTCTAAATATTCCCTTACACGTCGTGAAAATTGTGCAGGGACACCATCTAATTGTAACCATATTTTTTGTCTGATGTGTAATGGAATGTTTTCTGAAAGTAGCCAAAAGTCGTATTTTAACAAGGTTAAGAATGTGCGACCATTTAAAGTGCCGTCGAAGAAATATGAACCAATAACTTCATCGCCAATTGTTCTACCATACACATTAATACTCCATCGATTCTGGTGATCTGTCATATGCAATAAATGCTTATTTTCAGTATCATAATAAGGGTAGTTATGATGATTAACATGGCCCTTATTATGAAACGTTGCCTCATCGGTAAACAACACGTATTGATCAAGATTATCTTTTTCACCGATTTTTTTTAGAAAAAAAGCAGTTCGTCTTTCAAAATCTGTTCCTTATAAATTTTGATAAAGTTGAATATGATATGGGTGGTATTTGTGTTTCCTTAAAATTCTGGAGACACTTGATTGACTGTCTGTTTCTTTCGCAATTATTCTAGTACTGGTATTGGGATTATCAACCACAGAACCTAATTCCAAAAACTCGTTATTTTCGTTATTGGTAATCACTTTTGTTTTTTCCTGTTTTGGGTAAGCGACACTTCCTCTCCCACGAAACGTTTGGAACAGTCAGTACTCTTTTATTTGGATGAATGCGTAGACTCTTGAAGTCAATAAACAATTTCCATAACATTCACCAACAGTAAAAATTATATCATTATCTTCCTGCTTCGAATAAACCATTTTAACTTAAAATAATTATTTCATATTCACCACACAGTGCACATACTTAATACCCAGTTAATAAAATAATATTTGTCATTTTGACAATGGCACACTAGATTAGAATTCAGCTTGGTAGCATCGTTTTTTGTCATTACAATTTACATATTTTCAAAAGTAATATTTTAATTAAAAATGATTGCATACCAAGTCTATCTTTGCTAATTACTCGATCCAAAAAATGATTGACAAACATTATTTCTAAAAACATTTACTTCCTGTATGTTCCATAAAAAACTTTAAATTTCAAAATTACCTCAATAACTTTGTAACTTGAAGATTTAGGTATAGGATACTTTAGTACTTTTTGGAAGATCATTGAATTGCTCACATGACAGATCTAAAATATACAGGGTGTTCCGTATGAGATAAGGAAGATATAGTTTGAATGTATTAATAATACAACCGAAAAATCTGAACAACCAGTGCAGTATTTTTCGCAATTAAATTGCCGAATCAATCAACGAAACAGTCTATTTTTGAGATCCTGAAGCAGTTTTGACAAAATTAGTTTTGTTTGGTAATGATCAATTTTTTTTCAAAACCTTGCAATTTAAGAAAAATCAAAATAAATCAAAACGACCTGTATTTAGGTATAGGGAAGCCTAACAAAAGTCTATCTTATTTTTCATACTTAATTAAAAAATGTGATAAAATATAGGGCATTCCAATTTAAAAAAACATAAGTTTGATCTGCCACTCTTTTTTCAAGCACCCTGTATATTTGAAATTATTTTAAAAATGTAGCCTTAATGGACCTTACACAATGTCCCTGCAACAAAAACCAAAAAATATATCCAATTTTCTCATAAAACCCGTCGCGTCCGCTGTGACTCACCCTGTATATCGTCATTATTTTTACTTTTCCCCACTGTATATTCCTTTTTACAATTCCTCTTCTTTGTTGCACTTTCTCTTCTTCTTTTATCAACCATTTTCTTGTTATTTCCGTTATTATACCACCTTTTGCTCTTCCTTCTCTGCTGCCTTTCCCCGTAGTACAACACCCATGAGAATTGCCTTGACCTCTCCCTTTCTTACTACTCCCGTTCTTTTTCCTCCATCCATGTCTTGCAATTTTCGTTTTACCTTACTCGTTTTTCTGTTTCTTCGCCGTTTCGGCTCTTCTTTTCCCTTTTCTCTGTTTAACTCCCTCGTTCTCTTATTCCATACATATCTTTCTCCATCTATCTCCATTTTGGTGTATTCTACCCACACTTTTCGTCCCTCCGCTCTGTTCATTATTTCTTTTTGTACTCTCCTTTCTTCCCATGTTAGGTCATGATATACGTAAATTCTTTTATCCCTCAGCCTTCTTTGCCATAACCTTCTGCTTCTCCCCCAACTCTCCATTTCCGCCACTACCATCTTATTTTCCCTCTCCCTGTTTACCACCGTCACTTTTTTAAATTCTACTTTTACATTTAATTTCTCTTTCATCATCACTTGTAACCTTTTATTACGATGTTATTCTTCCTTTTCCTTTTCTCCTCGTCGTCCGCTTTTCTGTCTAGTTCTTCTATTCTCTGTATCAATTTTTCCTTTTCATTTCTTTGATGTCTATCCTTATTCCCTTCATGTTTTCCTCCATCTACTTCCTCATCTCTCGAATTAATTCCATTATTTCCTCCATTTCTTTCTCTTCCTTCCTCTTTTCGCTTTCCGCTATTGAGCTGTTCCTCTTTTTCCTTTTCCCTTTTATTCATTCCCTCTTTCCTTTGTCTTTATATGCTTTCTTTTATTGGCTTTCCGCGTTTCTAACATCCCAAATATACTGATTTTACAATTTATTTTTTTCTTTTTTATTATAACTACTGTTAACGGTCTAATTGTAATTTTAATAAATTCTTCGATATTAGAAATTATAATTTAGCTACATATAAACTGCTTTTATTTGTAAGTAATATTTGCAAGGTGTATTGGTCCGATAAGCTTATGTTTACGCGTTTACTTGATAATCGTAATAGCATTTACTATATTTCTGAATATTGAATTGATGAAATACAATTTTGATCTTGTTTAATGAATATTTTGTTTCCTATTTGACTAAACCACATAATATAATGATTGTATTAAAGCTCATTTAAAGCTGAACACAGTAGTATAAATTGTAATTCTGTAGCTTCAATGTATTGTCATTTGAATAGGTGAAAGTATATTTTTAAATCACTAAAAATTATACATTAGCGTTGAGTTTTCACTTGTAAGCTCTCTGGTGCTTTGATTATTTCTGGTAATTAATTCAAGTATGTGGGGATTCAGTAAGAAAATATCCCAAGAAGTTCCGTTGCTATTGATGACGGGAGATTACCGATGGGAAATCTCCCGTCGTTATTGACGACGGGATATGTTCCTTTATATTATTACACTGTTGTTTTTAGTCTAAAAATTTTGATTTTTTTGCACACTCAACGTTTAATTATTGCCGCGTATGATGATATTAGTTTTAATTAAATGGCCTTTGTTTTATTAAGTGAAAATATATTTCGAAATCACTCGTTCTTACTAACTACAAATTATATGACAGTTTTGATTCAATCACACATTACACTCATTTACAAATCTTGTTTTTTTGGTAGCTTCATCCAAAAAACGTAACTAATTGCAAATATTACTTATCTGTACACTAACACACAAAATTGTACTTCATGGGGAGCTCTTAACTTTGCGTGCGTTCTATGCTGTAAACAGGAATGAATGTCCATTTAATTAATTTATAAAACTATTTTTATGAAATGTGTATTCATCCGAAACAAGAACATATTTAAAACAATTAGGATCATACTGTAATTTGTATTGGACTCAATGACAAAAATGAACTCTACTATGAAAATTCTTCTGTAAAAGATCTTGAAGTAACTGCATGTTATATGAATGAAACTTGTTTTTTAAGAACTTGGAAACTGATGATTTTCCGACATCCAAACGTATCTCAATTTCCCTTAAACTTAATTCTAGCATTTTGACAATAGATAATGCAACTGCAAATTCAGTCTCTCCAGTTCACTCTTCAGTACACTTTTAGTCTTGTTAGATTTTTCATAATTGGCATTGGCAGTTCTTTCAAACGTCTTCCTTCAATCAGGATATTTTTGCACATATATTACGGAAGCAGAAGTTCTTTTTTTGAATAATTCATTTTAAATAATACAATAATATACAAATGTATCAATAAATAAATTAAAACAATAGAATTACTAAATCAAACAAAAAAACACAGTCAACAACACTTTTTTCTATTTTGGTATGTAAACTAACAAAAGTTCTTTGTTGGTGATAAATGTAAGATAACCTAGTCATATTTGAAATGTATACAGTACGCTCAGAAAGTAACGGATAAATTCATTATTTTCGAAATCGTTAATTTGTGGTGAAAATCCTGCGACACGTCGATTTTTTATTTTGATTCCGGACTTTATGCTGTGTCGCTCATGTAGATGGCGCTGCGCACTTTCCGGATATGGCGTCAAAGTTCATATTTTTAACTGGCAACCCTGTACGTTCTTCGCGGAAGTCGATGCAACTCTTTCTCCTGAGTTCAAAAATGCCCTATTTATTGGGATTATTTGAAACAGTATGCGCAATATTAACTATTAAATGTGTTCGAAAAGTGATGCGGTGTTAGTGTTGTCAATGTTTGCGTTCAAATAAGAATCTGGGTACTAAACAGTGCACAACATTTATTAAAATAAACATAAACTGAACGAAAACAAACATAAAATAAGACTTGAAAGGGTTTTTGTCTTCCGGGGACAAAAATACGTACTACAAGTCTACCTATAACGGTACATAAATATGCGGTTTTCGGCCGCTTGAAAAAAAATAAACTCATCGAGTTATCTAGTTGCTTGTTGTTTTGACAAAAACCTATATTTCAATCACACCAGTTTCGTTCTTGACTAACACCGCTCCACTTTTTGAATTATGCCACACTTAATAATTAATATCGCACATACTGTTTCAAATAATCCCAATAAATAGGGCATTTTTGAACTCAGGAGAAAGAGTTGCATCGACTTCCGCGAAAAACATAAAGGGTTGCCATTTAAAAATATGAACTTTGACGTCATATCCGGAAAGTGCGCAGCGCCATCTACATGTGCGTCACAGCATAAAGTCCGAAATCAAAATAAAAATCGACGTGTCGTAGGATTTTGACCACAAATTAACGATTCCGAAAATAATGAATTTATTATCTGTTACTTTTCGAGCGCGTTGTACATAATTAAAGTAACAATTCTTTTTACATGAATTTACAATAATATGGTATTGAATTTTGAAAATAGGAAGGGGTATCACAGAATTTTTTTGTGAACGGTGCTATTTGCTACTTTAATTTATATTTAAGGTAAACTTTGTTCCCCAACGCTCAATAATATGTGAATGGTTTATTACGTTTACAGTGACCACCTGCGTTTTTATCAGCTGATTGTAATTCGGATCAACCGTACAAGTCATATAAATTGAAGGAGTTGTTGAAATAGACACGATTTCAAGACAAAAAAGGTCATACCCTTTTATAACCTCAATATAATTATTAATACAATATATTTCCAAAAAATGAATAGAATTAAAAAATGTTAAAATATAAATGCTATTTCACAGGGTGTCTTTGAATATCTCCCACATCTTGGGATGAAATAATCATGATTCGTCAAAAAAAAATGTTAGGTGAAAGTTTTTGAGTTACAAGCTATCAAAATTATACTGAATGAATGTGCTAGTTTATGATGATACAGTGATGGTTTTCCTAAAATATTAATCTTTTCAATAATTTATAAGATTTTTGTAGGTTAGGTTGACCTGGAACTTGACTATGCGAAAAATTTTTTAATTTCAATTATTTTATTTAAAAATTGCCTCTTGTCTTTTTAACTTAGACGTAACCGTTATCGAGAAAAGTAATTATTGTTTAAATGCTATAAAATCTATTATTATAGATTAATTCAAGTGACTATCACATTACCATGAAATAAATTTTCGTTAATTTAAAAATACAACAATTGCAAATAATACCGTAGGTTTGCTAAATTTTAAATTACATTTGCTGCATTCAAAATTCTGTTCTATAATTTCTCTTTTGGGTGGGTTGTAGTGTGGTATCCTTTTTGTTTTATTGCTCCTCAAAGATAAAAGTCCATAGGAGTAATATCTGGTGGTCAAGGTGGACATCTAACAGAAGCATCATTCTTTGTACCAATCTATCAACAAATTTTGATTTAAATAATTCCTCATCGGGATGGTGAAATGAGAAGCACCATGATGCATAAAAATGATCTCGGACGATTTTCAGAAGGAAATTCCACGCATATAGGTTACTGTGGTGGCTAGTCCTAAAGTGCTCTGAGACTAGAGTTCCCTAACCAGAAAAAAATTACAACACGTACTTAGAAATACGTGGTTAGTACAAAAGAATCATAGGGTTTGACAACACTATAATTCGGAAAGTATTACGGATAGAATAGTAAATGAATGTAAATGACAGCGACAACCTCCAAGTGTAAAGCGTGTTGCTTGTCTTGCGTACGCCCAAGCAACGTCCGCAGCTGTCAAAATGGCGACTATGCAACAGAAAGTGTTTTGTGTGCTAGAGTATACGCGATGTTTATCGTACATTCCGACGGGAATACCAAATTGATCCTCAGAGCATTCTACGATGGTATCGACAATTCAAGACCACAGGTGTAATTGATCAACGTAAAAGCACTGGAAGACCACGAGTTCCTGCGGTTAGACAATGTTTCGTGCGCCACAGAAGTCCACCAGTAAAGCATGTCGTTAACTTTGTATTCCGTAGAAAACTGTGTAGAAAATTTTGCGGAAGCAATTGCAATTCAAACCGTATCGTATACAGATGGTACAAAGTTTACGACCGGACGACTATGTCAAGTAAACCGAGTTTTGTATTAACATTAAGAATTTGCCAACCGTTTGGTGTTCAGCGACAAAGCAAAATTTCATTTAAGTGACAAGGTGAACTGTCACAACATTCAGATATGGGACACGAAAAACCCTCATGACATTATCCAACATGAAAGAGATTCTCAAAAATTGAATGTTTTCTGTGCCGTATCCAGCACAAAAGTATATGAACTGTTTTTATTTCATGGAAAAACAGTGACCGGTATGTCGTACCTCGATCAGTTACAATTATGTTTATTACCGCAACTGACGGATGATTCCAACAACTTTATATATCAACAAGATGGAGCTCTCCCCCATTGGCATAATGAGGTTCGTACGTACCTAAATGGGCAAACTCGTGATCATGATAGTACACTGTGCGATTTTTATTTGTGGGGGTACATTAAAGACAAGGTTTTCGTACCACCACTACCTACAACACTGGGTGAACTCAGAAGACGCATTACTGATGCTGTTAACAGTACCGACCGAGACACATTGCAGCATGTATGGACTGAACTGGACTAGCGTTGCGACATCTGTCGTGTGACTCGAGGAGCTCACATTGAACATTTGTAATGTGCTAAAACTTGAGTATTTTCTCTATCTATAGACATGTCATTTACTATTCTATGTGTAATACTAACTGAAATAGATCTTTGGCAAACCTGATTTTGTACTAACCCTGTACGTATAATACAGCAGTTAAATACTATCAATAATGCTATAATTGAAATCAAATAAGAATAAAGCAGAGTGTGCTTGAATTCAAGTTATGTTTACACTGCTCTAATGTATATATGGCGGCAAATTTGAATAACTATGACAAATTCTTTACGAAAAACTATGAAGATTTTTTTTCTTCAGTACAACAAATTAAACCAGTTGAGAATTCACAAGCTTGCATTGCCATAATGACCAAAGAACCATAATGTAATTAAATGTATATTTATACAGTATAAAGAAATTACATAAAAAATGATTTTATAGCGGGACGATATACAATTCCATGTCTTCATCTGTTAGTTCTTCACTCGAACTTTCTTATCCTACATTTATGACAATTTTCTCTACAATAACCAACTACATCCCACATTCGCTTCTCTTTAAGTGTATGCTGTACACAATCTTTCCATCGCTCTGAAGTCACAGTAGAAATCCCCTCATTAAGCAGTTCCTTTACATTCTTAAGTTTATATGTTGTGTTATTTGCAGCTACGTATTGTTTCACCTGTGCCCATATTAATTTGATCGCATTTAAATTGCAATGATAAGGGGGGGGGGGCAATCTTAATATGGTTCTTCCAGTACTTTTTACCATTTCATCAATAACATACGTAGGGCGATGTGTAATATGACGAATTTCAATAATTGTTATTTTAATAAATTATCATTGGTTGAAATGCCTTTACTGTGAAGTCAATCAATAATGTCACTTTTCTTCCAACTTTGTGTCGGTGATTTCTCTGCTTTAATACTATGATAGGGAGCACTATCTATCACAATTACACAATTTTCCACCAAGTTGGGTTATACACCTTCGAGCCATTCTTTATAAACATCACAATTCATATCTTCATGATAATCACCTGATAATAAACCAAAAATCTCATTAATAAAGTAGATAATTCAGTAAGTATACTTTTCTTTTTGATTCAAAGTTCAATAATCCTCCATCAACAAATCCAGTATCACTACCAATATGAGCAATTATTAATCGTTTCCCATTCCCAGATGGATCCTTTAAACCCATAGAAAGTCCTGCAATTGAAGCTTGTCTTGCAGTTTTCATAGTTGTATCATGCCAAATCTTATTTTTGACATGACCTGCATTAACTCATGTTTCGTCAATATAATGTATTTTTCTGCCTTCTTCACAATAATTCTTGATGGTGGTTAAGAACTTCCTTCTCCAAAGGTTTTTCGATTAACAGAGATTTTCTTGTTCGTTTGTCATATTTAAATCCTAATTTCTTTAATATCCGCCTTAAGGATGAATGGCTGAAGTTTGGTAAAGAATCGTCATTATTAATGGCAGTTAACACCTTTGCTACAGTTGGCAATTCATTACGAAAGTCAACTGTGTGTACATGTCGTCGAATTTCAATTTTCTCAAAATCTACAAGTCTGTTGTAGATGGTGGTATAATTTCTACTCTTGTTCGGTGAACGTGCAATACCTGAACTTTCAATTTCTTTTATTAATTTCCATATTGAATTTTGTCCAATGCCAGTTTCGACAGCAGCTTGTTTTACAGTCGCAGTTTTATTTAAGTTGTGTGAGTATTTTAAATACACGTTATATGAGATCAACTTTTGACCACTACGGATTAATTTGCCACGATGATTTTTTAATGACTGGTCCTCAGCCATCTTACAATTGACTGCTAAAATAAGAACTTTTAATTATTGTGCAATTTATTTTTCCATAGTCATCATTTGTAATAAAAACAAAACAATAAAATGCAAATATGTACAAATAACTGTAAAGATTTGTGACAAATACGAAATTTTGACAAATTTGTGCTTATTGCAAAACTGGCATTGACGCTTTTGCGTGATTTTTAGAAAAATTTAGTTTTGTAAACTTGCCTCGTGTGTTAACCAATCAACGAGAAGGTCAAATCTTCCCTATACCACCCTTTGCTTTACTCTTAGTTGATTTCTACTTTAATGCTTATTATGTTTATTGTGGCATTTAAAATACTTTATTGTATTCACCTTAGACATTTTTTTAACGTAAATGGGGCTATAACATTCTAAGCCGCAACCTTCTATTGAATTTAAATGGCGAAATGCGAATCGCTAGTAATGTTACCCAAGGGCTCAAATGACGTAGTTGAGACGTAACCGTATGGTTGGTCGATATTTTACTTCGTTCGTTTAGTAAGCAAATGCTATTTCAGAACATGTGGCAAGTAATATTTACATGAGAATCTTTATATTATATAATAAGCTAATAAAGCAACCATTAGTTTATTTTGATTCTAGACTGGCAATTACAATAATTTTTTATGTTATGGTTACACATAAAAAAGTTATATAATATTGTCAAACCAAAGCTACTTGAAGAAAAGTGTAGAAAAACAAAACAAACTTAAGATAAACCGTTTTTTGTTTTAGATACAGTGTGTCCTCTGATTGATTGGACGACTCTTGTAAATGGCAAAAAAAAATGTAATTTGTAATTTGAGCTTCTGGGGTCCAGCCCTGCTTGGTTTGAAACTAATTTGTGACAGAATTTTAATTTCGAAAATCACGTGTGCCTTGGAATTTTGAAAAAAATGATTTTTTACACTGCCAAAAGTCCTTTTATGTAAGAGATACGACAAAATGTTACTAGAAAAGTTGTTTAGAATGAAAGATTACATATGTATGCAAAATTTCAAGTCCAACTTTGATTTTTTTTATCATCAACGAAATTTGATCAGAATGAAAATTATGTTAACATACAACATTTCTCATCGCAGATCCCATGAAACAGACCCCTGTGGAAAATGAACAAACTTTTTATTGTTGGATAATCATCCTTCAACAATAACAAAGCAATTAAACAAAATTACCTAACTTCTGTGAGTTATGACACTTAGTTTATTCAATTAAACCACCTCCTAAGCTTGCACAATGTTCAATACGTAATCTAAATAATTCTTTATAAGAATTTTGTATCTGTTCCAAAGAAATTGTTTCAGTAGCGTTTTGAATCCTATTTTTTAACTCTTCAACATCATTTGGAATTCTTTCAGCATAAACTAATTGTTTTAATCTTCCCCACACAAAAAATCCATAATAGTAAGATCGGGTGACCTTGGAGGCCACAAAAATCTACTGCTTCTCTCAATTCATCTCTCGCCAAACTGTTCATTTAACCAGTTGGAGAAACAAGACGAGTAGAATGGACAGGGCAAAACCGTCTTGCTGAAAGTAACTGGTCTGGCGTATTTGTAAGGGAAGTAAATCAACAAATTTTTCAAGAATTATCATGTACGTATTCTGATTAAGGTTTTCTTCAATAAAGAATGGTCCAATAAGACCAAGTCTACATGGAACTGTACACCATACATTTATTTTTTTAAAGTATTACTTTCTGGAATTAATTTGGTATTGTGGATTTTTTTCACTCCAAAATCTACAATTCTGAGACGAAGGGACGCCATTTGTTGTGAAAGTAGATTCGTCCGAAAATATTCTCTGCTCATGAAAATGTCGGTTGTTTAAGATTGATTACCATCTTCTAGCATATGAAGAAATTGTGCTTTAAATGTATGGAGGTTACAGCTTCACTTTCTTAATGACATTGTTGGGTCATACCGAATTGAATGCTATCAATGTTGCTGCATCACTTTCATTCAGAGCTTTCTTTTGTTTTCTTAAATTACTTACACTTCCAGTTTGCAAAAACTTTTTTATTAGCCAGCTCACATATGATTTTTGTACTATTGCATCAGGATATTTTTCGTTAAAAGGTTAATTACAGAAGAAATTGATCTCTTACCAATACCATAATACTGAATTAAATAAGTTTTTGACTATTAAAATTCGTTAATAGTCAAAAACAACAGTAAAAGGGACACAAGTGGTACTATTCAGTTTGTTTTAACGCTATTTATTATTTGACATTTCACACTATAAACCGAAATTTCAAAGTAATCTGGTTACTGTCAAAATTGACGTTGAAAAACGTAAGAGGGATTTTTTCTATAACACTTAAAAAAAAATAAAATAACAAATTAAAAAATTTTGCTCCAGTTTTACGGAACCTAACCTATAAAAATTTGCTATAAATTATTGCTGAGATTCATATTTTAGGAAAACCATAACTGTTTCATTAAAACTCGCATAACTAAAAAATCAAAGAAAACTAGTCATTTTCGATGGTTTACAATTCAAAAACTACAAACTTTTTACCCAACATTTTTGACAACTTATCATTTCATCTCTCAGTATAGATAAATTGAGATTGCTGCTTGGAATCAAAGAAACTGAATATTTTACACTACCTCTTAATGCAGACTGGTATTGGAGAAGTAGCATGAAAATATTGAGGTCAAATTAAACTGGAATTAATGAAGAGCCAAAATAATAGAGCACCAAAGGAAAAAGTAATGGTAATTAACTACACAATGGCTACGGTAAAAAATTAAGATTATGTGGGAAATCAAACAAGAACATAAATAAAAACAATTTCTGATCATATTCAAGAACTTTGAGCTTATCACCAAAATATTGAAATACAGGCAGCAATTCTAAGATTAATGAAAATGCACTTACAGTCTTATAATAATCGCATTGTCAATAGATATTTTTCCCAAAATCAGTAAGACATGCAAAAATAGTATATTGTAATATGTGTATCCTGTTGCTTGACTGACGAAGACATGCAGTGTCACATACTATTTTTTGTATTTCGGAACATAAATTTAATTCAAATTTTATATTTTTGTACTGATTTAGAATTTTAGTAATTTTGATTTCATTGGTTGGCAGCATTGTAAAAATATAAAATATTACTCAAGTATAACGTAAACTCTGTATTAGGACAGACAACTACAGCGCTTCATAAGTTGTAATTTTCAATGTCGGAAAATGTTTAATTGTAACACTATTATAAACCCCCCCAAGGAAACAAGAGGGGTGTTATAACTTTTTTCGCACGATTGAGCTTTTTCGTTTATTTACCATATCTGTTTCCAAGACAGTAGGATATGTTTACTGGTTGCGAGGCCTAACTCGTCGGTAAGTATTTCACTTGCCAACTCCTATATTTCACAACAATAACAAAAAATTTGGATATTTCTATTTAAAACGTCACTTTTGACTTTTCGTTTATTTAGTAGAAATTAAATAATTTCAATTGTGGTAAATTTAATACAATCGTGGAAAAAACAGTATGAGCATCACGAACATTAAGGGTTGTACTGGTCTCCGGCCAAATTGGAGTCTTCGCTATGACCGTCGACCGGTAAAGGTCCCTTACTGTTCTTGATACTCAATATACTATAACCTGTGTATCTGTGCGTCTGTATGTGACATGGTAGCTCCAAAACAGATGACCGATTTTGATTTAGTTTTTTTTTTTTATTTGAAAAGTGACTTAATCAAGAGTGTTCTTAGCTATTATTCAAGAAATTTTTTTTACTTTGTAGAGGTGTTTTTGTGTCGGGGTTTTTTTAAATTTTGTAAAATTTACTTGTTAATAAAAAATAGTTGCCCAATATTCTCATTGTAACATTGACATAGAAAACAAATATTTGTATGTGCTTGTGTAGCATAACAATTTATACAAAAATGTCAAAGATTTGTTTTAGAATCACTCTTTTCAATCATGCTTATAAATATTTTGTTTCTGCACTATTATTTGCATATGATATTGACTTGTTAGAACGAACAGAAATGAAATGGTGGCCAGTCATATTTGAATCAAACAAACAACATTTCTGGTTAGAAAAATTGTCTACTTTGTTTAGTTATGGACATCAATATTATATTTAAATGTTAAATACTTTTTTATATGTTATTTGTAAGTGCCAAAATTAAGAGCAACTTTGTAAACAGGTAAACAGGTTATTTACCGTGTTTGTACATTGTAATTTTACAGTTAGTGAAAATGGCAATTGACAATATATTACTGTAATATGAATTTTTGTTCATATAAATTATTAATTTAAGAATCATATGTTATTTATGTGTGCATGTTTCATTTCAAGTATAGTGGAATGGTATTTATATGAAGAATAAGAGTGCTACATATGATATTTAGTTTGTTCATTTTTGGTTTTCTGAGAATTGGAATACTTGGCAACTTGTAGATTCACCATCTCACAATCCATATTATCTAAATGACATATTTTTTATCTTGTGAGTAACAAATGTGCACTTTAACCACTAAATCGACATAAAAATTCAGAAACAAGGAGAAAACGAGATGGGACTAAAAAACACAAAAAAATAGAAGTAAACAGTTTTTAGTGTTTCAATTCGGCAATACTAACTTTCATAACTTCAAAATAGACTGACAAAATTTTTATTGCCATCACTGATTTTTCGTCCATGTACATAGAGCCGTTTGACGCGTTCAGGTTTAGTATAAATAACTACTAAACAATACATCTCACTATGAAAATCAAATTACGATCACCAAATAAAAAAATGTCACTGAAACAGTTCATTCCAGGATGATTTGACTAATATTTCCTTACCTTAAATCTAAGAATTTTTTTACAAATATATTAAAAAGTTTTAGTGTTTTAATTAAAACCGAAATCATCCTTGTGTTTTAAAAGGACTGTTGGATCCACATTATTTCTTTGTGGAGATTACTATAAACGATATGTTAAATAGTTTTGCCACTAGAAAATTGAACAGGTCATACGTCATTGGAGTAGAACAACAGAAGAACAAGGAGGAAGCTCATAAAATTTTAGTTTCCATAGATATTTGCATACATAAACATAATTTACTAGATTTAGTGTATAGGATGACCAGGATAAGACAGTGTGCTACGTTTAGACTAACAAAGAGGAAATTCACTTTTTTTTAATTGATAGAACAATTTTTTTGCATTTGCGAGAATAAAAGTCTGTTTCTATGACCAGAAAGTTGGGATTGAAATAGCGTTTTATTACTCACGTTTATAGACATTTATTATAAATCAAAATATGCTAGTGCAAAAATAGTAGCACCCTTTAGGATTTGCTTTCTGGGTACAAATTGCACCATGGGAAATACCATGCATTTTTCTCCCTTGATGTACCATGCAATTGTTGACAATTTTTAATCAAACAACTAATCTACCGAATGCAAAATATTCGATATTGTCAATAACTGTTAATTTTACGATTTTAAATTTACTCGTAACTACGAATATCGTTACTACTCCGAAAACCTTGAATAATTAGGTATTACCAACCGATTTTTAATAAAAATGAATGTTTGATATGTCAAATGAACAACAATAAATAATACACTTTCCCATTTAAAACGTAATATATATTTAAGATAAAACTAGCAACGAAATGTACATCAAATTATCGTCTCTAATTTTAAAGTAACATTTAGTGTCAGAACCTACTTAGTTATTTTTACACCACATTACTTCTTCCAGAGCGGCGATTTAAACAAATTGAAGTCACAACTTACTTATTTTTTAGTCGTCGAGGCCCTAAAAAACTATAATTTTCTGTTTGTCTAACACTGGTCTACTGTTTTTGTTATATTAAAAACTAACTGAATATTTTGAGGCAGGAACACAGTATTTTGTATATATTATACTGTATACAATAGTATATTTTACCAGAAATGTAACTGGGCATGTGGGAAATGCTTTTAAACATAAGCAGCGGAAATTTCGTAAAAACTTACAACTGACAAAAAAAATTCTAAAAAATAAAAAATCTCTTCATCAACTAGAACAGAGCTGATGATCATCAAATGGGTGAACAATCTCGATCAAGTCACCTTAAATAAAAAAAACTAAATCAAAATTCGTTCTTCCATTTGGGAGCTATGATACCACAGACATACACATGTTAAACTTGTAGTACCCCTCTGTTTGCGTCGGGGGACAAATTATGAGCACTAATAAACAGTATAAACAAGAATCATTCTTGGTTGTAGGAAATCTATGAAAACAATTGTTTAGAAAGCCAAGAAATCTTATTTTATGAAATACAATTAAATTAAGTTTAGCAATTTCATTTGTTGCACAGCAATTATTAAAATATAGGATCGATTAGCAGTTTGTTTCGATGCTACTGAAAATTTCAGAACATTGATTAGGTTTCATTCCCACTACAAATTGTTTCTTCGATTTAGTATACTGTCATATAATAACGCTCTGCTATCACCAGTAATATATTAAGTGCATAGTGACTTGCCAATAACACTGACCAACAGCATCCTTAGCCAGTATTATCAAAGCAAGAGAAGTATGCACGAAATATATTTTACATGACTATTGCATAAGTTTAATAATGAAAACTGTAAAAAATTAATCTTGTGTATTGGGTATATTATAATAACTGTATATTTAATTTTAATAAATAATTAATTTTTTGTATTTGTTGTGCTTTTTTGATATAAAACGATAAGTGTTATATAACACTATCAGTCAATAAAAATGTGATTAGTTCAAAATTTGAAATTTGTGTTATTTCATTGATTGATGGGGTTAATTTGACATACGAATGCAATAGTTCATTTAGTCAAAAAATGGAGTGTATTGTTAAGTAAGAAATGACAGAGCGTAAATATGATACACTATTATTTGTGTTCGCTTAAAAAATATTATTTTTTGTATATTTTAGACAATTGCAAATTCTGTGTGTATCATAATATATGTATATATTGTACCTTGAGAAGCAGAAAAACACCATTACTGGTTTTGTTAAACAATTGTGAATCAGCGAATACTCCAATAGTCTAGTTCACCCAGAATAAAATATGTTACTTATTGAGATTTACAAAAAAGTGATTAAATATGTAAAATATTGATGTAGGTGTTTGTAATTAAATAGTGTTTTTAAATATTTTGTCAAATTGACTCTTACGCTAATATATTTTAATGTTCTGTGTATTTAAAATATTTCAAATTTGTTAACGTAATGATACTTTTCAGGTGGTTAATGGCAATTCCACAAGTGCCATTCGACAAGTGCTAGTCAATGGTCAACAATCGTCAGCTTTACTGCAAGCGATGAAAGCTAATATGGAAACAAATCAAATATCGGCCGTAATTCAACCACCGCTATCATCGAGTGAGGCAAATAAGCAATTTGTTGTTACACCCGATTACATTCAACAAAGTATGTTTCAATATCATCCTTCAGTTATAGTGTCGAATCCTAACTGTATAATACCCATTGCAAAACGACAATTTCAATAAGAATTGATTAGCAATTTTATACTCTAGATAGTAATATATAAGATTGGAAAGACTATGTTCCTACGTGCAAATGTTTTTAAACGTTTCTTTAGACTTTTGTTTAGAGTCTGTGATATTTTGCAATTTCGTGTATGTTTATTCTTTTATATTTATAAATTTTTGACTGATCGATTGAGACTTGTGAATATTATTTTTGTGTTTGGAAACATTTGCTACTCTAGCATAATTTCTAAGTGAAAGTATTAAAAATGATATGTATCGATTTCATGTATTCAAAATTTATGTAATAAAATTTTAACAAATATCACAGACTTTTTTTGAAGCCCCTTTATAGCACTTTCATTATTTAGTTTTGGTCGTTTTGCTTTGGGTCTTTCACTTTCATTTCTTAACTTTTTTTTATTTTCTTTTACTTCTTGTATTATTTTTTTTTATTTTCTTTCCTCATACATTTTTTTACGATGCACAGCAATTAAAACTGCTTTAAAACAAGAAAATTTGAATCCCGAAATAGAAGAAAAATTACTTCAACTCCAAAGATACCAAGAGAATAAAATGAAACAAGAACCTGATATACCACCAGTGATACCTAGAACTAATAATCAAGCTATCATTAATACAATTCGCATGCCTATCCGTAAACGATTACCAAATTCCAGGGATGATGATACTGAGTGGGTCATGGAAACACCAAAACGTAACAGATTTAGTAAACCGAATGAAATTAAAAAAGAGGAACCTCTGTAAGTTTCAAGTAGGAAGCAAACAAAAACCAGCTAACATTAGAAATATTTTAGTGTCCTTCAACCGATTAAGGATAAACCTGTATCACCTCGTGCTAGAGTTAAGTTAAAGGATACTCAAGAAGATGAAAAACGTGTTGCTATGAAAACTAAGATTATGGTTGCACTTTTTCGTCAAAAAGAGGCTCTTAAAAAGGAAATATTACGAAAACGAGCATTGCTTGAAAGGGAGTTACAGTGTGAAATACAGGTAGGGATCTATTAAAATTGAAGTAATAATAGTGCTTACAAAAAAGTTAATCAGTCTGGGAGTCTATCATCCTTCTCTAATAGGTACATAGTTTCAATCTAATAAGATAATGATTATAGTGGTTAATTACTTATTTGCAATGTGGCATTTTAGAACTAACTTTATGATTTTTCAAACTCATAATGTCTTTCATAAGTCTATGTTATAAATAGGTTGTATTGTACAATCCTAAATTTAAAGTGTGCACATCTTGATAATCCCTTGTTAAAGGTAAGTATGTACTTTAGTAATTATAATGTAGTACATGCTAATGTCGATAATTCATATTAATTTCATAGAATTGGAGTGTTAAGTGAGTTATACACGTTGGGTTTTTTTCATTTTTTGTGTGGGGATCTTGGAAACCATAAGAGTTTGCGTAAATGGGGAAAGATTTGCTTCTTTAGAAGACTAATTCAGATACGCTTTTGTTGATTTAAGAAAATGCATGGCTTACTAGATATTTGTAAAAAAGTAAAATTCTCCAAAATCGTTTCAGCGCTTTAATTCGTTTATTTCTAAAGATAGATAAAAATTGTTTAAATACAATTTGTAGATAATTTTGTTCCGAATAACGTCACCGTACTAGTTTTTTAATTTTGCTTACCATTTTGAAGTTATGAAGCAAAGTTGAATTTTTTTAAATGCAAACCATAGTTGGCTATGGCATTTTTTCTGATTGTAATGATATAAGGATTATACCACAAGAAAAGCACAATACACGTTTTTCTATTATTAGGTTTAGCAAAAATCATATCTTGCAATGGAAAATAAAAGTAAATCAACTGAAGTGTTGTTTATCTTCATCTTTGACAGGTCGTTCATTAGTGTAATTCTTATCGGCTTTGTTAGTGTGGAGTTGTTTTAGAAAATTAATTATGGTGTACGCAAATTTCAAGATACTTGATATAATCTAATGTTATCATGATTTGTAACAAAAATAATCAACGAGTGGCCGAATGCTATTTTTACTTTCTTGCTAAACAAGAAAGTATTGTGGCCGAAAAAAATACGTTACATTATTTTGGTGTTTTACGACTCCCTGAACCCGAAAAAAATTTTTGAAAATTTTTCAAAATGTGTGTGTGTGTGCCTGCGGGCGTGGGGGTGTGTGGGTGTGCGTGTGTGTGTATGGTCACTCGGCAGCCGAAACTATACGACGATTTTGATGAAATTTGGAATGAACGAGACAATTATTTCGACAAAACAAGCTTTTAAACCCAATCGGTATGCAGGGGGTGAAAATAAGGGTGTTATTTGAAATTTTAATATTGAAGATTGGAATTCAGGTCATCAATAACTCGCATGAAATGTAATTTTTTAAAACTTTCAAAATTGAATATGGCCGCAGTTACAGTCACATACACATTTTTTTTGTAGAAATATATATTTCCGGTACTGTCCAAGGTATAAAAGAGTTGGAAATAGATTTCTTTACATAATAAATTATGGCATATATTTACCTACATTTAAGAGGTCAAAGTTGAGCAAATATTCAAAATTCTCTGCTAGCGTTTTTTTTGTTTTTTATATTTTCTAGGCTGTAATGCATTAGCATTCACTTAGTTTGTTGTATTTTGACCGCTTTTAACCAACTTTCCGATGCAGCTCTTATGGGCCGACAAAACACATTTTTCAAACTGTGGTATGTTCAATCGCCATAATGAATACCTGTGGGCCCGGCCCAGGCAAATCCTCACCGTTTACAAGAAAGATGACCTCAGATTAAGTTTGGCTTCAATTTATGGTGCGGTGTCATTGGTTTGCTGCTTGTTGGGCCATTTATTTTTAATGGGACTGTAACTGGAAATCGATACTTGTAATTTCTTAGGGAAGTTTTTAACAATATCCTAGATGAATTAAATTTACAAACCCGTGCAAACATACAGTGGTGTCAACACGACGGTGCCCCACCCCACTATCAGGCGCATGTTAAAAAGATATTTAGGTGGATAGGCAGAAATGGTCCTGTTTTATGTGCTGCACATTCCCCTTTAGACTTTTTTGTATTTGGAGTAATAAAAGATCTCCGTGTTGAAAAGGTGTCGCACGTGTGTCGATAATAATGGTGGGCATTTCAAATACTTACTGTAAATTTCTTTTGTTTTCCATGGCAAGGTATGATTTTTATTAAACCTAATAATAGAAAAACGTGTATTGTGGTTTTATTGATTAAAATAAGTGATACAACCCTTACATCATTACAATCAGATAAAATGCACTATTAAAATATGTCATAGCCAACTATGGTTTCCATTTAAAAAAATTCAACTTTGTTTCATAACTTCAAAATGCTAAGCAAAATTAAAAAACTAGTACGGTGACGTTAGTCGGCACGAAATTATCTACAAATTGTATTTAAACAATTTTTATCTATCTTTAGAAATAAACGAATTAAAGCGCTGAAACGATTTTGGAGAATTTGACTTTTTTACAAATATCTAGTAAACCACGCATTTTCTTAAATCAACAAAAGCGTATCTGGATTAGTCTTCTAAAGAAGCAAATCTTTTCCCATTTAAGCAAATGTGTAATTATGGTTTCCGAGATCCCCATACAAATAATGAAAAAAAAAAACTCACCATGTATATGAGTGCCACTCTTGCTAGAATGTTGTCATTAACTTCATATGATAATTTTTTCAACAAATATATATAATTCGAGAGCCTATAGTCTAGTGTAATGCCTAAACAAGGTGCACTACTGTTTATATTTCCTCAAACGGGTTTAAGTTAAAAATTACATTTTTTGTTTTTTCTGTATTTAATTGTAAGTTAATTTTTTTAAAGTTCTGTGTATATTCCTGCATTGCCTGTTTGTGGACTGAAGTCAGTTCATATATGTTGCTACTAGAAACTAAACCTGTAGTGTCGTTTGCATAAAGAATTGTAAAAAAAAGTAAAGGCCCTAGAACAGAGCCTTGTGGTATGCCATGATAATTTTGTTTTATCGTTGATTTAATGTTGTTTATCTGAACATATTGTTTTCTGTTTGAAAGGTAACTATTAATTAGTTCCAGAGAGTTGCCCCTTGTTCCCAACATCTCTAATTTCACTGTTAATAATTCATGTGATATACAATCAAATGCTTTTCTTAAGTCAAAAAATGAAGCTGATACCTTTTTGCCTTGCTCTAGTTCATCAGTAATATAATTAATTCTCTGAATTAAAGCCGTATTGGTCTTTTAAATTGGTTTATCATAACAGGAAACGCTCTGTATTTCATCTGCAATTAGTAAAACAATCGGTAAAATTTTTTTCAAGCGGCGCCGAGCCCTGCACCATTTTCAATTTTTCATTATCTTAGCTTTGAAAATAATTAAAGACAAACAACTTTCGTGGTCTAGAATGTTGAAAACTTTCTTTTACCATACGATGAAAAGTGTTATTTAGGGAAATACAAAACAATTATAAAATAAACATAAGAATGGATATGTGAGTATTAACACAATAACCGATTCTTTATTTTTATTGCATATTGACAGAAATTCAATTTGGAATGCAATCATGTTTAATGTATTAATATATGTTCTAGCTTTTAAAAAATATTTGAATACTGCAGTTTAGATTGTTCAAAAACTTATTTCAGTAAAACAATATTATAACAACGAATCAACATGAATGTAGGTCGCAAGATGTACTAACTTATCTATTGGAGACCTATAAAAAAAATAATTTCGTGTTTGGATAAAGGTGAATATCTTATCACCATTATTATAAATCATTGTCCTACTCGAGGTAAACTTTTTATTTATGTATTTAATAAAATTAATAATTTTTAATCCTATCTTCACCTTTTGCAATTTATTGATAGCATTCGAATTCATTAATATTAAACTATTTTGTAACATTATATTCATATAGGGTCAAAGTGTAGCATTACAGTGAATCTCCTCATTTTTGTGTGACAGATCGCAATATGTGTCAATAAAATACAATTCAAGGGGATTAAGTTGTATCCCAAGCTTCAGCCACTTAAAAAGAAGAAATGGGTCTCTCAAGGATCAATTTTAGTCCTTATTCTTTTTGTTTATTGTATGTCAGTGACATTAATAAATTTTGCACTGAAAGCAACTTTTAAGTGATAGGTGGATGACACATCTCTCGTATTATGTGATAAATTAGACGAACTGTTAGAATTTAACATGCTCAAGCATTATAATATTTGTGCAATTGATATTTCCACAATTATTTATATTTTAATACTACAAAAACGCACTTTATTAGATATCAACACTATAAAAAGGTAATTCCATGCATTAACCTGATGAAAAACAACAAACTTAATACAATAAAAAATTTCAAAGTGTTTCTGAATAACTGTGTCACAGTGTCTTGGATGATTTAAATCAGTTTTCTACTGGTTACATAGAGTAATGAATGTATTTCATGAACTAAGTATTTGCGTTTCCTTATTATGCGAGTGAATGGGAGCAGAAGCTGTTACAAAAATTATATTTATTTTTTATGGATGTCATTACTCTTGGGAAGTTATGGAATTTTGTTTTCAAGGTGCAATTTGAAAACTAATTTAGATTTATTTTACACAAGCTTAATTTTTGAATTTCTGAAAACTATTATAAAGCGTTCTTATAAATTTTGGAGTAAATTGTACCATTTGAAAACAAATAACTGACTTACTATCTAGTTGACAAGATGAGCTAAATTTCATTCAACTCTAGTTATAATAATACCTATGTCAAGGCTTACAATAATGTGGTTTACAAATTAGGAAAAGTATCTACAATTGGAGAATGGATTAAAAACCTAGTGACCATTTTTATTACTTGTAGATTTTATTTTGAAACTTTAGGGATAGTTGCCTTGATTAATTTGTAGAACTTTCACTAGCCCTTTAGTGCTGTACAATAACTAATAGGATATAATCATATTGTACAAATTAAAGAGATTGAAAATTTGGGAGTGCTAAACAACTTTTTTAGAACAACTTTGCTGGAAACAACACTCTTGAGGTTGCGTTTAACATATTTTCCTTTGTTTTAATTGAAAAATGCCGCCGGTTTTGAGTGTTGAAGACAGAGCTCAAATAGTCGCCAGGTTTGAGGTTTGGAACTCGGTGGTCTTGGTACAACGTTTGTGGAAAAGGGACCGTGGTATTCATGCGATACTTGATCCCAAGACAATTGATGACAACTGGTTCTGTTAAGCACATTCACAGACCTGGACGTCGTGCAACATCCCGGAGTCCAGAAAACATTGCAGTCCATAGAAATCTGTGATTGCCGCTATCAGAAAAATTGATCTAGAACTTATGCAGATCAAACAATTTTGAAAAAAAAAGATCTTTCTTTTAAACCCTGGAAACCTCATTATGTTCAAGAAAGTACCCAAGAATACTGTGAATGGAATTTGTTGAGATAATGTTGTCTTGGCAGGAAGATTGGCCGGAACTATTTAACAATATTATTTGGAGTGATGAGGCTGTTTTTCATGTTGGGTGGTTTGTGAACATAGTTGTCATTACTGGGCATAATCCGCATAAATGTGTTGAAAAGGCGCATAGGCGCGATAAAGCGACAGTGTGTTGTGATTTAACTTCCACGAGAATTGTTGGATCCTTTATCCCAAGAACCACAATGAACGATATCTGGACATGTTTGAGAACCAAGTGTTGCCAGTGATATCTCAGTCGAATATGCCCAACTTGCATTTTATTTCATTATGCCTCATTATCGTTAGCATAATGAGGAGGACCTCATTATGCTAACGACGTCAGAAATTGGCTTCATCAGTATTTTGCTAGGAAATGGATAGCAAGGCGTATGATTGGCCTGCCCGCAGCCCAGATCTCACGCCCTGTGATTTCTTTTTGTGGGGATGGGATGAGAACGTTTATAAAACAAAACCCCGAAATATTGACGCACTTCAACAAACAATTGCAGACGTAATTGGTAATATACCGCACCGCATGTTGCAGGCAGTAGTTATTGACGTACCTAAAGGGTTACAGAAGTGTGTGCAAAATGCAGGAGTTATTACAATTTAAAAATAGGGAGTCATTTGTCATACACCCAATAGATTGCTCAAGTAGACTATTTTGGACTTGTCTACTCTTAATTAACGTTGAAATTCTTTACGCAACAGTTCTCTTATTTTAATATAGGAATATAGTTTAGTAAACGTACTTTAAGAAAATGATAAAAAAAATCTACTCCAACCTATATTATCTCTTCACTAATTTCAACTTATTTTTGAACAAATTTCTAACTTATCTTAATGCAACAGTTATTTCTTATTAGCTCATTTAAGGAATTATCGTTTAATAACATAACTTTAATAAAGTGAAAAAAGCTACCCTAACCTACGTATTGGCGGGGGTCAAAACGACCGGGACTAAAACAGGGTGTCTACCAGTACGGAAAGTACTAAAAAAATACGGTTTTTATTGTACTAATACGGAACTACTGAAAAAATACTGAAATTGCACAGGTCACATGGAAAAAATGTTTGCCACATAAATTTTTATAAATTTCTGTCTGCCTCTGCACAATACGCTAACGAATTGTTCGACATAATTAAGCTTGATTTTATAAACACGATCGTAACTCTAGACGTACTAGTTCGCAATCTTGCGTTTTTACAGTATGTTTATTGTTTATAGATGAGGTGTATGTCATTGACCATTGCATTGAAATTGCTATGAAATGACCCTGCACGTGTTCTTTAGTGGTGATTTTTCAGGTGCCTAACATATACCTAATCTGGTTAAGAAATTATATCACTGTTTCCTATCTATAAGATTTCTTGCGTGAATGCATTTGTTTGTGATACACGCTAAATTTAAACCAATGTTTTGAGTTTAAACATGCGTGGAAAATGCCATTTTAATCCGTTATGGCAAGATGACAACGAATTTAAAATGTGGTTAAAACCGTGCGGAGATAAATTTCGCGGATATTGTTTTTTTTTGTAAAAGTGAGTTTGATGTTAGCCAAGGGGGATTGTCTTGTGTTAAACCTGTATATAAAGTTGTTCAAAGTACTCATACTAATTATGTCTGCTTCTGAAATTGAAAATCAATTATCTAAACCTAGCAAAAGCAAACAATCTACCTCAATCTCTTTAATGTCACCCCAATTAGCAAACCTCGTAAATCCGAATTGACAAGTTTGACAGGAAACTCAAATATTTGTGTAAATACTCTTATTACAATGTACTTAGTTATAAATGTCGATACTGTTGTAAACAATAGGTCATTTTATAATGCACTTTTCAGCTTATTGAATTTTGAACTCGATTGGTAATTCTATAGGAGTTACAAGGTTTTTCCTAATTTATTCCAAACAAATATCAGGAGTTACGAGGGTAAAACAAAGAAAGGTGAGAAAATCAACATACCTCAAAAAATCATAAAATTTTATTCAGTTGAAATTGCACTAAAAAGAACACTTATCAAGACAAACAAATAAACCTAACTAAAAAAATGCATGATAATCGGTGGGCATCGTTATTTTTAAAGCTTGTAAATGGTCGAACTTTTTTCTTTGTTTTTAATTTTTCATTGTATGGTAGTGGTACTTCATTATGGGGTATCCTCAAGGGAATCTGTTACCTCTGATAAGAAGTTCCCAGTTATCAATGTGACAGAGTATCGTACCGTCTGGATTGTAACGAAGTACGCCCAAGTCTGTTCTTTTTCCTGGTCTTATAGATGTACCTTAGCACAATTTCGGAAAAAATTGTGTCTAAGTACTGCACTTGATAGAGTTCTGGCCGTTTTCGATCTCTCTTGATAACGTCAATGTAATCCGCTGGCACATTTATGACTTTGTTCTTTAATTGCCTTTCTATACATGAGTGAATGGAGTCAGTTTCCACTTGTTGTATGACCACGCTCTAGGTACTTTTGGACGGTATGGACTTTACAATAAACTGCCAAATGAAGCAAGGCACTACTTAATATTGCATTACGATTTTGTCCCGTACACCCATCACTGTAAAAATGTTCTCTTCTCCAGATGCTAGTTGTGGCAACACCTGCGTTTCCACAAAGGAGTAAATTATCAATGGCAATTCGTTGGCACCAACACTTCCTTCTATTTCACTCCATATGAAACTATCCAGCATGGGTTTTAATATCAAAAATCGTGAAATTGTGTACAGCAAGTTTTGTTTTATAATATCAGCTGGATACATTTGACTTTGGACAAAGAAGAACTGCTTGTAAATCCATGGTGTACACTTTATTCTTACTGCTGCTTTTATCCTTTTCCTTCTCATCTCTTGCTTCTTTCTTTTTTGCTTGATGTAAAGTATAATCTTCTTCAGATGCGTTCTTTACATTGTTGGCAACACACAAGTTGCACTTGTTCTTCTTCCCCTTGAAAAGGTTTAGGTTCATGTGATTAAAATAATGATCAAAGTAAGTTATCGAAAACGGCTGAAGGTATAACTTCTGAGAGGTCGACGTACAATAATGAGATTCCATCTTTGGTAGTGTTACAAAAGATTGTTTTAGGGAATCTTTTGCTTTGTATCCAATCTTCTAGATCTTATTTCTTCTTGAACTAGGTTTTCGTTCTGCCTGTCGGCTTCTGTTTCTCCATATACATGCTGCTCTTCTTGAGGAGTTAAATCTATTCTTTTTTTTATCTAATATCCAGGAACGTGCTGCCCATTCACCTATAACGGGAGAGTTAAGAAACATCTTCTTACATACTTTAATATCTTCATTGTTTTTTCGTAAATAATAACTAAAACTATGCATTCTTCTAGATTTTTGTAATTCTTTTCTATCTCTGTGTCTTTGCGTTTCACTTGACCTCGTATTTAACTGGATGTAAAGTTTTTTCTAACGCCAGTCTAGTTTCCAAAAAATTTGCAAATATGAATTTTCTGTCTTCTTTAGAAAGTAAATAGCACTTCAAATTAGGTCTTTTTGCTGTATTCTCATTTTTTGTAGATATTTTGCACGAGCATCTTTCCTTCAGTACTCTATGTGGGTTTGGAATATTGTATTTCCATTTACCACTTAGAAACTTTCTTCCAGCATACGCATCGCCCTGCTCCCTTCGCTTTCTTATTTTGCTCTCTTGTCCAGTTACTCTCTTTAATATGTCTTCTCTTCAGTCTTTTTCGTAGAAGCTGATCACTTTCTTCTTCCTGCTGATCTTCAATAGGATTGTACTCTGAATATTCAGCTTCTAATGGATCGAAAGTGCTTCTTTCAACAGAACTAAGTTCACTCAAGTCTTTTTCAATGTTTTCAAAAGTATTTTTTTCTTGATTCTCAACTTGCGATGGCCCAATTTTAATAGTACCTTTAACTACAGTATTCTCTCTCAGGTCATCTCTTTCAATGTGTTCAATAGTAATGAATTAGCGGGTTTTTAGTTTGCTGCCAAACTGTGGAATGTTCCATATTACTAGGTTCTGGAACATTCAGAAATAGAAGAGGCTTTTCCAAGGCCATTTCTAGGATTTTTCGGGCACGAGACATCTGCAGAAATAGGAGAAAAAATGCTGATAAAATGAATAATACCTCAAAACGATTTCTTAAAGATGAAGTAACACACTATATAGCATGTTCACCTGAACATGAGTCAATTTTGAAACAACTCTTTGTTTTCTTCAAGCAGAAAACTATGAAGAACAGTAAAAATGTTTCATTTTATATCAGTGTTTGCCAACTCTGACCATTGACAGTCAATAAAGATTTCTATCACCTCATATAAGTTTTTGTCAAACTTTCTACCAGAATAAAAAGCAAAAACGTTCTAACACTTCAAAATGGACCCATCTTTCAGTGAACACACTGTATATAATAAACAAACTCTCGAAGGTCGCCGGCAGGTATTAATTAGGTAGTAATTGTAATAATTATTATTCCATGGCAAAAGTTATGTGCTAATATCACCAAAGAAGTTACTTTTGAGTTTTAAAACACTTATGATTTGATTAAAAGTACAAACATGCTCTAAAGGTGCTCATTTATAAATACTTATAGGTAAGTACTTGATAATACTATATGCTTTATTGCTTACCTTATTGTGCGAGTAAAAGGTATTACCCTGGTTCTCTCTTATTAATTTATGTAAGAAACCACCAAAAAACAGTTTTCAAATGAAAATCACAAACACAAAACACTTGATGATACACAGACTTTTCGTTTCTAACCTCACATCTTTATGGAGATACGAGGTTCTCCTTTGTTACCAAAAACATACCTTGGAGATACGAGATTTTCTTTCTGAATTTTCTGTCGGAGATATGAGGTTTTTCGGTTCCATGAAATGTTTTGAAGTTACGTGGTTTTCTTTTAGAGTTAGTTAATCTAGTAAACTGTAATAGGAGGTTATGATACTTGGTGAGAAGGTAGATGTATTAATGTTCTAATAGATGGTGCCAAAATCTCAATTTGAGGTAAAAATGGAGTTATGAGGTTTTCTAATTAGGATGACGTTATGATGCTGCTTCAGGTTCAGTGTAAGTACATTAGTTATAATTAGCTAAGTAAATAAAAATTGCTTTACTTATAGGGGAATCCCAATTGCAATAAGGAAGTTGAAAACTCCTTACAATTCTATAGTACATCAAATAGCGGGTTCTTGTTAAGAGAAAATATTACCAAAGCAGAGATTATGTGGTGCTTTTATAAAGTACTATCTAATTAATCTGATAGGAGTTGTGCTATTGCAATTGATATTTTTCCCATCATGTTTCCAGATAGTTCAATTGCACAGCAAATGAAAATTCACAAAAATAAATTGGCATATTCAGCAACATACGGTTTGGTGTCACATTTTCAAAATGAACTTAGTGATAAAGTGAAAAACTGCCCGTTTTTTCATTTGACGAGAGTCTTAATAAAATTTCGCAGTTAGGTCAGATGAATTTGATTGTTAGGTTTTGGAACCCAGATTTAGAGTGTGTTCAAACTAGATACATTAATTCTGCCTTTTTAGGACATGCCCGGGCTTCTAACCTAACGGATAGTTTAGTTGATTCAATCACACAATGTTAATATTCGAGTGATGGAGGATTTACGTCACTATTTAAGAACTGAAGATGAAGACGATCCTGAATTGTTTTACACAGGGAGCTGTGGTATACATGGCGCATATAAGACTGCAGAACAAATTACTAAGTGGAAAGTACATGAATTTTTGCGTTCCATTTATTATCTATTTAAAGACTTTCCGTCGCGACGTGCCGATTTTACCTCTTTTGTTGGTTTCACTTTATTTCCAAAAAGATTTTGTACTGTACAGTGGGTGGAAAACAAAGCAGCTATTACAACAGTCACTGAAATTATAAAGCCACTTCAAACTTATGTGAAACAAGCAATTGCCTTAAAAAGTACCCTAACAGTAAAGCATTTAATAAAACCAAGGATTTTTTAGCAGATAAATTGTTAGTGGCTAAATTACAGTTTTTGAAATCAGTCTACGTGGAAATTGAACCGTTTTTGAGATTTTTTCAATCTAACGAACAATTGTCACCACTTTTATATCAGGAAGTATGGTCTATTCTATGCAACATTGGTTCTCGATTTATTGATGGGAAAGTTATGACAGAGTCTAATACCTCTTATAAATTAACTAAGATTAACATTACAAAACCTGAAAATTTGAAAGTAGCTGTATGCAAATTAAGTAAAGACCTAAAGGAAATTGATGTACTTCATTTTATAAACGAATGCTTGTTGTTTTTTAAATCATTTTATGCAAGAATTATTCAGAAGAGCCCTATCAAATATAAAACCATTAAAGATACTTCTTGCCTTTCTCCTATGGTTATGCCTAACACAACTTGAAGAAAATCTAGAATAAATGCTGCTTTAGAGAAATTTGTTGAACGTAAGCAAATATCACCATCGGAAGCAGATGTCATAAAAAAATCATATTTGAAACTGTGTGAAGAAAATCAAAAGAAAGTAGAAAATTGGAATTTTTCGAAGTAACTAGATGTATTTCTTATGAAATTATGTAAAGAGAACGAATTTTTGAATACGCTAATTATAAATTTTATTAAAAAAATTTTGGTAATGTTTCATGGCAATTCAGCCGTGGATTGTGGATTTTCTGTAAATAAAGAATGTTTAGTAGAAAATATTTTAATAGAGTCGCTTGTGGCGCAACAATTAGTATATGATTTGATTTTGTCGACTGAACATTGACTTTCTAAAAAAATTAATATTAAGTTTTCGCAATGCCTCTTCGAAAAGGAATGAGGCTTTAAAAAAGAAATAAGAACAACAACCAAATAAAAAGAAAGAAGTCGAAGATTTACACAAAAATATCAAGATATTGGAGAGTGAGAAATTTAAATTAGTTGAAAAAAGAAATGGCTGGTATTGATCAATAGATACAATTAAGAAAAAAAATAAAAATTGCTTAAGCCTTGCATATATTGTCTCATAGATATGTACATACATACACTTATATACACACTGATAATGAAATTAAGTTAGCACTAACTTCATAATCGATTCTCTAAAATTTGATAAAACGATACGGGATTTTTTAACTTTTGGAAAATGCTGAAAATATACTGAATTTTTGTTTGACTATTCTGGTAGGCACCCTGTAAAATGACCAGGTCCAAAACGAAGGAATAGAAATGTCCTGTCACATGTAATTAGTATAATAAACTGAACTGGTGTCGTAAAGTGTAATACATTGGCATACCTTCAGGAAAGCTATAGTGTTTCGAAATTACTGGAAGAAAGAAGCGAAAGACAATATGCCAACAGATAACACCTTAAGGAAGTAGAATTGAATAACAATCAATTTATATGAGTTTAGTGTAAACTAAGGAATATTATACTGTTTGACATTTCTTTTGCGTTTTTTTTAATGATATCTTATGCTAGACCTTGCTTTGTATTTTTTTGTAGGTATTTAAATTCCTCTTACCTTAAACCATTAGATGGTTTTTATACTGAGCATTACCTTTTGAAGGTAAAGCTTAATTGTTATTGTCAAAATTTATTAAGCTGAATACCTATTTGAAAATGTATAAACTAGTAAACAGACTGCTAATAGGGTAAGTGATCCTGGCCGTATGAAGCTTATCTCGTGTTTACCCCAAATTATATTATTGAGACTACCCCTATTTTAGGCAGATTGTACCATGTTTACTGTCAAAACTAGGAATGTAATGCACCTGAGCTTAGCTTGTTTAACACCTTTGGTGATAAACTTATATTACAGTATGATACGTCTGTAAGTATCACAATTTCTCAATTCGAATAAGGAATGCTTTGTTTAAATGTACCAAAATAGACGTCCAAAGTCAAATTTATATCAACAGACTGTAAGAATGGGCATAAACCAAAATATAACTAGATTGGGGAAATTTTCTAGAAAATTTAACACTTCGTACTGAAAATTGAAGAGTGAATATATAAAATATACTGTAGAAATGTCTAAAGTGCATCGAAGGTCAGCTAGTAGGGATAACCCAAGTCATTTTCAGTTACACCCAAACACTTTAAATGCCAGGAAAATCATAATTGTCTCATGGATGTCAAATTTTCTAAGAAAAAACAAAAAATACTGTTACTGTGCTATCCAGTTTCATAGTGTACTGTATATGTAAAAGATGGAACCACACATTCCAAGGTGTATACTGAAAAATGTACTACCAAAATTGTTAGATTTAATAAATATTATTAATTTTATTAAATACATAAAAAAAAAGTTTACCTCGAGTAGGATTTGAACCTACGACCGGTAATTTGCTAGAGCACCACACTAACCAACTGTGCTATCGAGTTACAAGCCCCAATCAATGTAAATATTGTCTTTATGTATGTAGAACTGATGTAAATTTATTCGTTCATAATAAAACTTAATAATAATAATTTAATAAATGTTAATTATCCTAATAAACAAATAATGTTGTCTTGTTTTAATGTACAAATTACAAGGAACTGATGCCAATAACATTTGTCTCGAAAACGCACAATTTTCGAAATATAAATCTAATGCACCCTTTTAGGATGAAATCATGCCATTGAAGTTGAATTAAAATTAAGGTGTCCATTTTATCACAAAATGGATGTAACAAATATATAAACAAATTCATAAAATCTCACCTATAAATTTAATTTGGTCAAAAATTGCAGTAGTAATTAATACTTTTTTAGCTTTAAAACCTGATAATGTTTTGTTCATATTACGAACTTTATCAAGCTCAAAAAAATGTATATTATGGTACATACAAATTAAAATTGGATATGTACCTATTACAAATTAAAATTGGATATGTACCTATTTTAAAAGTTCCTCAGACAAAATGGGTTGGTAATCATAATAATAAAAGTTTTGATCAAGGTTGTGAACTGCTGGATTGCAAACCATCTCCAATGTCAAGAACAATAAAGTAGTGAATATTTTCTTTTAATGGAAACTAATCAATTTACAATAATTTACTGCATGTCTTTGTGTATGGACCATATTTATTTGAAAAATTATTAGAATTTGTGCTGTCTAATTACATTTTGTTACTTAAATGTTTTCTTTTAATTGTTAATTACTAAGTAGCTTATTAATACACGTGTATTTAAACTAATTAAAAAAATTGAAGTTAATAGAAAAAAGCTATTTTTGAGATTAGATTGACTATTACTGATTGGAATAAGATGTAGTTTTTTTTTTTTTTTTTTATGATTGTGGACCTGAACAGGCTAAATAAGGCCTATCGTGCTAAAGCACTCAAGAACACTTAGATGGATAGAGGGATAATGAATTGCCAATAGATGCCTATGAACAGCTACCTTAAATTTTCTCATATCATAAGTGAGAGGAAAACAGGAACTAGGGAGATCATTCCAGAGTTTAGAAGCCGTGTAGAAAAATGTGGATTGCGCCCGTTTGGTACGACTAGTGGAGATTTGTACTGCATACTGATGATGTGAATGAGCGAACCGAATGTTTCTCGCAAAGATAGCCGGAGATGGTATCAAAGAATGTAATTCACCAGCACAATAGCCGTTGTAATAACGATAATAGAAGAAGAAGAACTGAAACCATCCTTCTATGCTCAAGGGACTGTATGTGAGAAGTTAAGGACGGGTCATTTATAAGCCTAATCGCTCTCTTTTGAATACGATCAACGATATCGAGAGCGTATTGGGGAGCACTAACCCAAAGGTGAGAATTATATTCCAGATGAGGCCGAATTTGGGCCTTACACAGCAGAAGGAGTTGTCGAGAGGTAAAGTACTGCTTAGATCTGTACAAAAGCCTATTTTACGAGCAGCTGTTTTAGTAGCTGACAGAACATGGTCAACCCATGAGAGATTTGAAGATACAGTCATACCCAACAGAGTAATAGAGTCTGAAAACTTAAGAACTGAGCCATTCATACTTACAACAGGAAATGATCGATCTTTTTTGGCGGACATAAGGCAACACTGAGTTTTGTTAGCATTAAATTTAACTAGATTATTGCTTCCCCATTCGAGAATACGTTGAATGTCTTTGTTGATTAAATTTGCCATTTCCGCTTTAATTTCTTGATTTGACATAGAAGGTGGATTATCACTATGAGTAGACTGAGATGAACTACAGTGAAGAGTGCTATCGTCAGCAAAGCAATGGACGGGGTTAGTTGTTGAAGAAATAAGGTCGTTTATGTACAGCAGAAAAAGTGAAGGCGCTATAACGGATCCCTGTGGTACGCCCGCGTTAATGCTAACTTCTTTTGAAAAAAAGCCATCAACTACGACACGTATTCGTCTTTTATCAAGGAAACTAGAAACCCAGTTGATGAGCGTATCATTTAACCCAAACGAGGTGAGTTTGGCAAGTAAACACTTATGCCAAACTTGGTCAAATGCCTTTGAGATATCTAAAGCGACTACAACTGTTTCACCGGACTGCTCTACTGTATTGTTCCAAACTTGGGTCACATATGAAAGAAGATCGCCTGTTGAACGACTCTTTAAACCCATATTGGTGGTCACTAAGGAGTTTGTTAGTTTCAAGGAACGTGAGCAGTTGCTGATTGATGGCTTTTTCCATGGTTTTAGACAAAATGGAAGTGATGGCAATTGGTCTGTAATTTGAGGGATCGGTCTTATCACCTTTTTTGGAAATAGGTTGAACATTGCTAACTTCCACGATGAAGGGAATTCCCCAGAAGATATAGATATCGTATAGAGCTTAGATAGGACTGGTACTAGTTCGGGGAACATTTCTTTAAGACAATAGCTGGGATACCGTCTGGGCCAGTCGCCTTATTGAGATCAAGCCTACTGATGATCGAATTCAAGAGCTTGTACCGAAAATGAATTGGTTTCATAACGTATGAGTTGACTAGGGGCACATCTTTTCCAGAATCATTGAGACACGAGTTTGATGCAAACAAATCCACAAAAACGTTGGCTTTGTCTACAGAATCAGCAACTACCGATCCGTCAATAGATGTCAGGGGGGAAATGAAGATGTTCGAAAGTTTTAAAACACAAGTATCATAAGACACTATTGGCACACGTATCCAGGTTTGGGGCCCAAGGAGTATAGTGACTAGGGTCCCAATTGGATAAGTGCGCCAAGTGACTTATGCAACGTGTGTTTTACGCTATTTGTTCTATCGAGGAAAATAATTTAAAAATATCAACAAAATGTGCATCAAAACTGACTATACTTTATTCAAATCACCAGCCGTTGCACGCCATTAATCGTATACCAATACTATAATTATAATTTACTATAAAACTTTAACAAAATTTGCATTAAAGCCAAAATGTCATCGTAAGTACAGTTGGTATTAAAAGTCATTAATTGTGTAGGGTGAGCAACCATTTTTATATTTTATCCTTGTCGCTCACTTTGCAGTATGTATTTACAACTTAAAATGTAGTGTGAATATAAACTCATAAAATATCTCAATGTTGTCATGTCAAGATTGGTCTGGTTCTAGCGATACATAACAAAACGTATCACAATTATTGAAAGGATTTTCTACATTAGTAGGAATGCAGTGTGAAAGCAAGTCAAACGAAAAAAATTTAGAAAACCACAAGAACATCGTTTCTCCAAACCAAATTGTTGTATTTGATTATTACATACAATAGGTTTACAGTATTTATAAGCTGTCTGCATCACGTGACCAGACATCTCGCTTGGAGTACAAACAACCTTTACATAACCTTTAAACATTGTTTGGTTTAAAAGCATCATCACACTAAAATTTCTTATCGGTATTACACCTCAAGGAGCAATTGCCAGCGATAAATTTATTATAGACTTTGTTTGATTGAGGTTTTTAAATTAACAACAGAGTTGAATTATGTTATGCTAAACTCCTTACCCCTGCATTTAAAAGAGATAAAAAACAACTTTCTGCAAAAGAAGTAGAAGATACTCATACATTGGCACATGTAAGAATTCATGTGGAACGAGTGATGGATATTTTGAGGCAAAAGTATGTAATTTTAAGGAACACATTACCACTTCAAATTGTTAAAAAAAAATGTGATCATGATTTTTCTTTTATAGGCAACCTTGTACTACTTAGTTTGTTGTGGTTTAATTAATTTAGGTCCACCGATAATATCATTGGAGTAAATATCTATAGGTACATGTTTAAGAGTATTATTTTACCTTAGTTTTTTATGTTACATAGAAAAATAGAATATTTTGTGTTTAAACAATTTCCAACTGTATTTCTAGGATGGACTTAGCAGTAGATTAAATTGCACCAACGTTGACTTAAAGGTATGATTTTCACATGTCTATTACAGCTTGAATATTTTCATTTATTTGTTAAATGCCTTACAATTTATTTTAATTAAGTTAGTCTGTGTTATACTTAATTATAATGAATTTTTAATTTATATTCAAAACCAAAGTCATCAATGGGAAGTCCTCTATTTTTTGCTAATATATTTCTTAGTTTGAAAGAATTATGTTTTAACCTTCAAAATATATTAGTATAGGTATATATGTTGATGACATTATTTCTTGTTTTACTGGTACACAAAAGAATCACTTGATTTTTTATAGATTATGTACAAACTTATTAACAAACTACATTTTCAATATTCGGTAAACTTGCACACTCTGATAAATAATTTCCTGGTTCTTACACGCAAAAAGTAACTGTGAATAAGTCAATGATACACAGAGCATTTACTATTCCTATGAATAAATTTAACTTTAATAAAGAAATTTTAAATTATGAAACAAATTGCAAGTAATAATAATGCACTTACTAATACAATGATAAAATAGAAAATAAAATTTCAAAAATATAGAATTCTGAAAAAACTCCTGAACAAATCTCAAAAAATGACACATCAACACAAAAAGATAGTAAAATACAAAGTTTAGTTAAATTGATAATTAATATTTTCATGTTAGCATAGTAGGATAATCTACTTTATCGCTACAATCACTTAATTTTATTGAATAAAGATCAATATTTACAACACTTATTTTATTCAAATGACGATTGGAATATTCACTATGCGAAATCCTACAAGAATTATTCGTTGTGTTACAAGGAGCAACATGTTACGTCTTACATCACTTCTAGCTTCTGAAAATTGGATAGATGTTTTTAGATCATCGAATGTTAATGAAAAATATGCTACATTTTTAAATATTTTTAATTACTATTACAATTTGTGCAGCTCACATATTTGCACTAACAAATCAAATTCACGAAACGATAATTGTTGGATAACGAAAGGAATTCAAATTTCTTCACGCAGATTAAAAGAATTATTTATTATGACTAAGAATAATAAAATTAGTATTGAATACTATAAATTCTATAAGGTAATTTATAAAAAAGTTGTTAGGCTCGCCAAAAAGTCCTACTACAATTCCCTAATTATCAAATCTGAAAACAAGAGTAAAACAATATGGCGCATAATAAACAATACTCTTCATAATTATAACTCAAATGATCATACAGAAATAATGTTAAACAACACTAAAGTGTCTGACACATCCATTATTGCAAATGCATTTAATAAATTCTTTGCGAATACTGATGATAACACGGGAAATTGTTTTACAAAGCAAATGCCAACTATTTGTGAAGATATTATAAGCAAAAGCATTTACTTAAAACCCGTAATGCCAAATGAAATTATAAACATCATCTACGACCTTAAAAATTCAAAAGCACATGGCGCAGATGAGATATCTGTCAAATTGATTAAACAATTAGCAAATGTAATTGCTGTTCCATTTGCTCATATTGTAAATGAATGCTTTTCATCAGGTACTTTCCCTGAAGCGCTTAAACTTTCAAAAATCATATGTATTTTTAAAAGAGGCAATGCTAAATTATTAGAAAATTATCGTCCGGTAGCTTTGCTATCCACATTTTCCAAAATAATTGAAAAGTGTATCTCGAAAAGAATTGTAAACTTTTTAACTAAAAACAATACGCTATCGAATAATCAATATGGCTTTAAAAGAGATTCTTCTACAGTTCTAGCTCTGGTGGCTATATGTTATTTTATCTACAAAAACCTTGATAAAGGGGGAAAAATTATGGCTTTATTTGTTGACTTGTCCAAAACTTTTGACTGCGTAGACCATGACGTTCTACTAACAAAACTAGAAAATTGTGGCCTACGCGGTAAAAGCAATGACATACTTAGATCTTATTTATCTTACAGAAGGCAGTATGTGCATTTTCAAGGTAACAACTCTGATATATTAATAAATAATACGGGCGTGCCCCAAGGAAGCGTGCTGGGACCGTTACTTTTTCTGCTTTATACAAACGATCTGGATAATATTATTACCACGTTCTATGCATCGTTTGCTGATGATATAACTTTGATCTCGAATGCAGCATCCATAAAGGAAATGTCATCTAAGTTAAAAACTAACTTGAAAGCACTTGCTGTTTACCTGATAAATAACAAACTAATTCTAAATATGAACAAAACATTCATAATGCAATTTTTTACAAAGTTATCTAATTATACTGCTAGTCAATATATTCAAATAAATGGACAATCAGTAAAACAGGTAAAAGAATTTAAACTATTGGGTATATACCTAGATACAGCCTTATCCTTTAAGAGTCATATTGATTATATATATAAAAAATGTAGTGGCATGTGTTTTGCTTTGAAAAGACTAAATTACATATGTACGTCAGTGGCCGTAAAGAATTATTATTATGCATCATTTGAATCGGTCATTAGATATGGAATTGTATGCTGGGGGCACAGTATTGAAGCTAAACGTATTTTCTTGTTACAGAAGCGTGCTATAAGGAATATGTGTGGCTTAAAACATTTGCATTCATGCAGAGAATTGTTTAAAAAACACAAAATATTAACAGTACCCTGTATTTATATTGTAGAAATACTAAATTTTGTCAAACAAAACTCGCATAAGTTTGATTCTTTAAATAAATTTCATAAATACAATACTAGGCGAGGTGATGATCTTATTATCAACTTGCATAAGCTAGAGCATTATAAATCAAGTCCATATTATATAGGTGCTATCCTGTATAACAAATTACCAATAAGTCTTAGACTTATTAAGGACAATAAAAAATTTAAAGTCCAAATAAGAAGGATATTAACAGCAAAAGCTTACTATTCAATATATGAATACCTTATAAGATGACTAATAATATAATCTGTGAACTACTTTGTAGCTACTTGTTTGTTTACATGTGACTTTTTTTTTTTTTTTTTCATTTGACTTGTCCTATGTCGTTTAGAAATGATCTATACAGGATAAATAAAGCATTATTATTATTATTATTATTATGTAATGTCTTATAATAATCGCTGTACTTATCCGTCATGAGTATCAAAAAACACTATACTGTTTTATATAAACGGTTGTTTACTTGCTATTTTAGGTTATGTTTGCCGTTTGTTTGTATGTACTCCAAGCGAAATTCAACACCTCACATACAGTTGCTTAATTTGTTCCTAACCTAAAAATATGTATAAGCAATCACTCTGACAGCACGTACACTTCACAACGCAGATTATTATCTTATAAAACTGGACAAGAAAATTGGATACTATTTTATTGTATAATGTAAATGTCCTTCAAAACTTATTGTACAAAAATATTTAGCACTTGCCCTATTTCCATACAAAAAGTTTAGGTACGCGCACACGTATCAGACACGACACCTAACCTATGTATTTCTCCAGACATGAGACAATACAGATTTGTTTATTCAGTAGTATTTGTTAGAAAACGGGCATTGAATCTATTTCTTTTGTAGAATCAAGACTATTTCGTTTCATGTAAAAGTGCACAAACTATAACATTTGAAAGTGAGAGTAATGAGAAGATGCGTGCATGTCATAAGTTTTTCATGTAATTATGTAGTATGTTTATATGTAGTTCCTTTTAACCCGCCATTATTTAGGTTGGGTGAATCAAACGATTGCCCTAACAAATTGATATCTCTAGGAATAATCACAAAATGATACACACGCTTGTTCTTAAAAGATCAGTTTTTTTTATAAATACAAACAAAAAATTAAACGAGAATTAAAAATTTAAACAAACAATTAAGTCGGTTAAAGTGCAATACAATGAATCATACTAATAAGTCACTGGGCAAACTTAAAAAAAAAATAAACTCCAAATTTCAAATATTTTTGTCGTTTTCATTCAAAATAGAATGTGATAAATACTTAAAATCAAAACTTTTACTTTATTAGTAAATTTTATTAAATTTTTTCTTAAATTAACATGAATTTAACCAACAAAAAAAAAAAGATTTTAAGCAGTTGGTACTATCACCTAGTTACAAACGTCATTGATTACGTGCACGCATCTTATTATTCTCACTTAACATTTTTAATTATTTTTAAATCAGGTAATTTTTTTGCATACATCCGCCTTACTTACGGTAAGTAATTTTGTCGAATGAGTTACAATAAAGTATTTAATGTTCAAATTGTAGATGTCTTGGAGTATAGAACAAACATATTAAACTGTAAACTTTCACCATTAACACTCATAATAAAATACTTATCTTTTTTGGGTTTTTTAATGGTATATTTAAATTATACAATCTAAACGTTTCGATAACACTTACAGTTATCTTCGTCAGTAGTAATATTTGTAAAAATTGTTAAAGATGTTGTAAACAATTTTGTCAAAGTTTAGATTGTATAATTTAAATACACCATTAAAAAACCCAAAAAAGACAAGTATTTTATTAAGAACAAACATATTGTTCATATTCAGCTGTATTTTCTACAAATGTCTTTAAAACTTTTTATATGTTTCCTAACACACAAAACAATAAACATAACCTATACATTCACGCTGTATTACTAAGCTGACCGCTCAATGTGATGCTTTAATTTTGAAATTCGTGTAGAAGCTTGTTCAATAAATTCGTTAGATGTCAAAAAAATAGTATCCAATTTTCTTGTCCAATTTTATAGGATAAAATAAAACTGGTTTTAATATAAAAGGGGCTTTAATCTCACAACTTAAGAATGTTAGATAATGTTATATTCCTTTATTCATTCTGTTAACAGTGCAATGAACACACATTTTTGTGTTTACAGTATAAATTGAATCATTTAATTTAATAAAACTCATCAATACACTTGTACTCATTAACAGTTTCTTATTAAATTAGGTTCATAATTCAAATCATTCAAGTATCAAAGATGTCTATCAGATAATAATGTAGTTGTATCCCATTGAATTATCTTATAAAAAATGGAAAGATATTGTATACTTTTGCAAAATATGACTTAATTATATCTTCTCCTAAAATATTATCAGAAAAAAGTGATATATTTGTTTTAAAAAAATAAAAATTATAAAACCATACCTATGTATACATAGTAATTTTATTCTTGAAAATGTACTTTCTAAGGTAATTAAATTTTTATTCTTAAATTTGATAGATTTTCTTAAAATAATGCTCATAACATTAACATTCTGTCGAAATTTACGCATGTTATAATTTTTATTATATATCTAAATAGATCTAACCAACTGACATGTCAAAATATTATTACACCAGAAAAGACACTAGAAAAGTTACCAGAAACGATGCTTCTAAACGCTTTACAAACAAGGCGTTTAAGAGTCCTTAGACACCGAATTAGAAAAAAATGTAGTAAAATTTGTTTACATTAGTTATTATAAGTTTTTATTATGAACGAATAAGTTCGAAAAATTTAGAATTAGAATTTACATCACTTCTGCATACATAAAGACAAAATTTACATCGATTGGTGCTTGAACCTTGATGGCGCTCGGTACTCTAGCAAAGTACAGGTTGTAGGTTCAAATCCTACTCGAGGTAAACTTTTTATTTATGTATTTAATAAAGTTAATAATAATTTTTGTTTACATTAGTAGTTCAATATTTTTCACATAGATGGCGCTAATAAATTACAGAATCTGTATTTCTCTTGTGAGCTGAATAAATTCGATTATTATTTAATAGTTTATAAATTATAATAAAATAATTGTGTAAGAGGTAAGTACATACTCTATATAAATTTGAATACGTTTACGATTTTTTTTCAATTTGTGTTTTAATGATTTACTACAAATACTTTTTAATTTGTGCGGTTTTACATTTTGTACATAACCTAAATATTTTAATAATTTCATTTTATCTTTTACGTGTTTTTAGTTAGTAGCTGAGGACGGCATATTTGATTTAGATACAATATTTATATTTTGTGAAAAGTATATTAGGGCGGCAGTTAGTTTATTAGTTCGTTTTGTTAAGTTTGATATAAATATGTGGTTATTCATATTAGCTTTATTACAAATTAAACTATGAGGATTTAGAAAAGTGCAAAAGTTCAACTTTGTTATTTTATTACGACTTTTCCACAACGTTAAGGAAAAGCCTTACATAATTACCATCTTGATTATGACACAAAATGGCTTCCAAAAAGTGTCGAATGAAACGTTCAAACCTGAAACCGATATGTGTATACCCATGCGCACAATTACGTACATGTAAATAAAATATTCAGTTATACATGTTACGGTGATTTATCCTGTGATAGTTTAAATTTAAATGTCCTATTCTATCTCTTATCTTGTAATGTATAGACTGATAACTTTGAGAAATAATGTATCATTTTATGCTATTGAAGACTGTTTTAATCCCTTGATCTTTTGTAACTGGCAGAACACTGTAATATAAAAAAAACTGTGAGCGTATAATGCTTCCCTACTTATTTAGTGGAAGTCACTAAAGTTTTATGAACTAAATGTTCTTTGGAGTGAGTTTTGATGGATAGTTTAGTTTTCCCTATAATGATATTATTGTAAATTATTTTATAAACTCTCAATCTATCCACTTGGTCTTTTGAATTGCCTAAGAGTACAACTTACTTTATTGTAATTTTGAATGGGTAGTGGAAGATAAAGCAATCTATAAAGTTGTAAAGATCAAGATTTAGCTTCTTCATCGTAAAATCAATGAGAAGTAAGCAAATGTTTTAAGATATATGGTCAGAGTTTCAAACGTAGTGCACTTTGTTACTGGTGCGAATTCAAAAATCTACCAACTATATAACGCTTTTACAATCAGTGCATGGTTAGTTCGTAAAAGAAGTATTTAATATGGGCGGAGGGGTAGATTGCGGAGCGACGGTCACGGTAAGATCGGATTTCTCAATATATATATCCACACAAAACTATAGATAGTGATTCGGGAAGTAATTAGCCTCTCACAAGCTACACATTATCGACATTATCGGCGTTATCGATAATTATATCGATAATGTCGATAGACAATATGGATAATTAACGATATATCGATAATTATTCGCACCCCTGTTCCTGATATGAGTCAGAAGCAAATGTGCTATTATGCGGGTAGTAAAAAAATGTATTCAAATTGTAAATTCGACCAAAAAATATTTGGCCAAACGGCAAAAGAAAATAAATAAAACTGTTGGAACTCACTTCAAAAAATGATTATTGCAAAAAATTATTCAAAATAATTAGTCTGACAAAAAAATACTAGTACAAGAAACTTTGTAAAAATGAGAAGTTACGGTGCGGAATAAACCTAAACTTTCGGTTTAACAGGGGAAGAGCAAACAAAAATCAAAAGCTTTACACCATTGAGAAAACGGGAAAAAAATGCAACGGTGGCAGAAAAAAATTAAATTCTTGAAAAAAAAATAAAATTTACCTAAACAGGCCATAAACTAATAGAGGCGGCTGAAAAAAATTTGTGTCGATGATTCTGAATTAAACAAGTTAAATTCGTTTGAAATTAATTTAGCACAGCTATTTAAGCGTAAATTTAGATACCAGCGTTTTAACTTAAACAGGTTGAACAAATGGAAAATGCAGAAATATCTGAGCGGAAAAACTAGTAGTGGTTCTAAGACAATTAATTAAAAGTAAGTAATATATTAAAATTTCAAGTATTTTAAGTAGATAATAAAAAAAATCAACGGTACCAGTATAATAAACTGCTAGTGCCGGTTATTAATGAACAGTTTATAGAAATGATCAATAAAAAAAATTTGCAATAAATTATGTTCAATAGTTGTTACTTAACTAAGTTAAAACACTTATCATAGAATACGAATAGTATATAACCTAAAGGATTATTCAAGTGGCAATCTTAAAGAAAATCAAATAACTGTGTGACGATGAGGTGTCAAGTTTGACTTTTGGTTCCGTTAGTTTATGCAAGACTACCTTTTTACTCAATTTACTTTCACTAAGGTACATAGTAAAAATTAATTAAAATGGCGCCCCATATTTGTTTAATAAAATTACCTAAATCAGAGAAGTAGCAAGTTAAATTTTAGATTTAGTCTGACTTTCAGTAATAACATTAAGTACTGAAAATTGTAAATTCTAAATAATGTTATTTGCACAATTTATTAATACCAGAAAACAAACTGTCATGTTAGTCGCGATAGTTGATTTTGCTTAATTTGATTTTATGCAATGAATATCATCGGTTCACTTCTAAGGACACATTGGCTTGAGGGGCAAAAAGAATTTGTCAGTAAACCCCAAAAAATCACTTATTTCGCTTAACCCTTAATAAAACTCACTAGCTATATGCAGGGCGACAAAATTCCTTTACTTCTACACACCACGTTAATAATTCACTCTTTTATTTACTCTGATATCGCAGTTGTTAAGGGTGCTACAGGGTTTTGTTGAAATTTGTGCATTGGCACACTTTTTAAGGGTTGCTAGGGGTCGAAGAAGGGTTTGCCTTAATTTTTGACTATGTTACAGTGACCACTAAAACTTTTTTGTTATTGCATCAACTTTTATTTGTGCTTTAATGCATACATTGGAGTGTGTTTAAAGGCCAATGGGCCAAAGGAAAACAATAACAATAAACTAGCTAACGTTTCAAGACACCAACAATAACAAATGTTTTAATAACGTGTGTAGCCTCCATGTGCACTTATGACAATACTCATTCGTGTTCCCATTCTCATGATTACATTATCAAGCAACTCTTGAGGCAGATTGTCCCAGATCTCCACAAAAGCTGCTGCTGCTTGTTCGGAATTTTGAACTGTGGGATTTCGGAATCTTAATTGCCTACCTAACATGTCCCAGACATGTTCGATTGGATTAAGGTCTGAGGAACATTTAGGAAAATCCATTACCCTTATTTCGACGGTAACACATCAGCAACATAAGAGTAAGATCTACCATCTTCAATCAATGCTGCGCCCCTCGCCACATCAGTAGGAATCAAATTACCCATGTTGCATTTTTAACACTCAAAATTTTGAATGTGACTTGCTTCACTTTAACAATACTCGATGACAAACAAAACAGACTCCTAGTAACTCATAAAAAGTGTGCCAATGCACTAATTTCAACAAAACCCTGTAGCGCCCTAATATCTGCGATATCAGAAATAAAAAAATGAAAATGCTCAGAAAAGATCAATCTTTAATCTGGCATTATTAAATTTCATTCTTTAACTCTACAGAGTGTCTCAAAAATTAACGAAAAACCATTACTTTCTTTTCAGCTCTGTATATGACATTTCAACCAATTGTTTAAAATCAGCAATAGGTTTAATGTGTTCTTAAAGAATCAAGCTACAATTTAAAAAGAATTATCAAAATCGAGTTAAGGGTTCAAGAGAAAATTGAAGTCAAAACTTTGTCTAAATTTTGCCAGTTCGCCTAATTTTGCTGGTGTGTTTATATGGGAACTGCTTCTATTTAAAGTTTTTAAAAATTTTAAATTATATAACATTATAGTGACAATAATTTTAAGTAAATTATCGCCCGTTAAAGTTCACTTAATATAATGGTTTTATTGTATAATCGATTTATTTGTAATTTTGTAATACTAAATTTACAGTATTTTCAGATTACAAAAAATTATGGGATGTTTAAAAAGTAACAAAAAAATTTTAATTGTCCCTGACTGGACAGATCAGAAAGTGATGGCAGTCTAATTGTATCGTTATACTCGATTTAATGACAATACAACCATAACTTATATATTTAATTAGTGACGGAAATTTTTGTTTTATTACAACTAATCCCGTCCATCTTATTTTTATAAGATTGGGCTATTAGAAAATTCTCATGAAGTGCATATTTAAGAATATAGGAATTTTTTTTATATAGTAATAATAAATCTTGAGAGTTCATTTATATTAAAACAAATTCCCTCATATCACAATTCTTTCCTTTATTATGATAATTCTCGCATTTTCCATCTTACATGTAAAGAATGTAGTAAGACCTGCTTTAAAATGATAGTTTGGTAAGATTTGGCTATGAATCAGTTTGAAAGATTTTAAATATTAGGTACCACTTGATAATATGCCCTAGCTGATATGTTCTTTGTCATTTACACACAATAATTCTATGCATTTATTGAATGATTGATTGTTTTGTTAACTTCTACAGAAAGAGGTAGCTGAAGAAATTGCTGCTCAAACCAGACTGGAACGTACAAGGCAAGACGAAGTACGAAGTGGCACAAATCGACGAAGATCGACTACATCCTTAGTAACCAGTCAAATACCACCCACATCTCCTTCTAGTGGTAGTAACGTAACACCGCCTAGTTCAAATACAAATACATCAAAGAGTGCGGGTCGACCGAAACGAAGTCAAAGACAACACACGATGACTCCTAACTCAAATACGCTTAGAAATAAAAAAGAAAAGGTTTATTGTGTTTGTAGAACTCCTTATGATGAAACTAAGTTTTATGTGGGTTGTGACTTGTGTAATAACTGGTTTCATGGAGACTGTGTGGGAATTACGGAAGAAAGTAGTAAAACTATGACAGAATTTATTTGTACAGAATGTAAACATGCTCGTGATACACAAGAGATATTTTGTTTATGTAAACAACCATATGATGAATCCCAGTATGTAATTATTAAGTTAGTTAATTTATATACTTACTCCGTTATTTTCAAGGTTTTACATCTGCTGTGATAGTTGCCAAGATTGGTTTCATGGTCGTTGTGTTGGTATACTTCAGTCGGAGGCTGAAAATATTGACGAATATGTATGTCCAAATTGTCAAAAGAACTCTTCTGTTAATTTTGCAAATATGAAGCATTTGTCAGATAGAGATTTTGAAGGTTTACGTAAATTAATCAAACAAATTCAGGTTAGTGTATATTACAGTGTTTTATTCTTCGTTTAATTTTACATTTTAGTGTCATAAAAGCGCATGGCCTTTTATGGAACCCGTAGATCCAACTGAAGCACCTGATTATTATAGAGTAATTAAGGAGCCTATGGGTAAGCTATAATAACTTAACTGAGTTTAACTTGATAACATTTTTGCTTTTAGATCTACAAAAAATCGAAACAAAAATAACAGAACAATCGTACAATAAACTTAGTGAATTTATAGGAGATATGACAAAAATATTTGATAATTGTCGCTATTATAATCCGAAAGAATCTCCATTTTTTAAATGTGCGGAATCCCTCGAGGCATATTTTGTAAATAAAATTCAGTTCTTACGCGAAAAACTTTTTGAAAATAATAAACAATGAATTTGACTTTTTTGTAAAAAAAAAACTTTTTAGTCTTATTTTTAGGTTTGTTGTAGTATAAGTACATATATTCTTTATTTATTGAGTTGTTCAGCGAATTCTCATCGATCTCTCCATTTAACAGTGTATATTTGCTGGACTGTATATGTATATATGGTATTAATGAATTATTGTGAATAATTATTCTGCATATAGAAAACATTGTTTCATATAATTTTTTAATTTGTAAATCAAATTAGTCCATTTTAAAATAGATATTTATCACAATGTTTTGTATTTTTACATTGATAAAAATATTGGTAATTCTCACAACTGTTATGAGCACTTGAATTAAGGGAAGCTTTAAAATCTATGATATGCACATAAGTGATGTCAATTTATTCTGCTTCATTTACTAGAAGCAAATAACAAATATATGAAAATATTATCTTTTACATGTTTATGTTACCTCTTTCTAAAGCTAAAATATCTATTCAGTTATCGTTATGTAGTCTCAATACTTCAACGAAAAATTTATGTACAAGAATATTATTTTTTAAATTTTTATAAATCTCACATGCAGACGTGCAGTTTATATTATGTCAATTTTGTCTTTTTACATAGTCCTCTTAACAAAGTGTACCAAATCTCTTTAAGAAAATATGTTGAAGAAGAATGAGCAAGACTGCGAATGCAGTTCATTGTTTTTAAAAGTGACAGCTGACATGCATTTAATTTTTAAAATATGTATGCAATATAAGAATAGTAATTTATGTAATAAGAATCATAAACACGATCATTATGGTAGAAGTCGTTAATGTTATCGGGCGAGGCGTAGCTGAGTCTAATAACACGACGTGCCATAATGATTGTTTATGATCCATATTACATACAAAATTTTATCTGATGGCATTTATATTAATACATTTTCGAAAAATTAAAAACTGCATTTTTGACATGTCACGACCACTATTTTTAAAGCGGTAAGTATACGTGTAGTTTAAAATATTAGTAGGTTAGTGAGCTGTGCTTTACCATTTCCTTGACAACGTCAGGTTGTAACAGCAATAGTTATTTATCTCCTGTCAAACACAATTGTCACGTAGAATTGAATATAATTGAAATAATAATGAGTGATTCTGAAACTGGTAATTTATCTTCTGATTTGGAAGAAATGACGCGAAATATCGTGAACTCCATTTTGCCGGAAAAATCACGGAATGTATATGAAATAGCGTTTAATCGGTACGAAGAATGGTATTCTACTAAGAAAATCAAGAATATCACTCATGAAAAAGTATTGTTGGCTTACTTTGAATGCTTATCTAAGGAAAGAAAACCATCTTCTCTCTGGTCGTATTATTCGATGATAAGAAGTATTTTATTAACAAGAAATAATGTCGACATTAGTAAGTACCTACAGCTGGTTGCATTATTAAAACATAAATCAGAAGGTTACAGAGCTAAAAAATCCAAAATTTTTATTAAACAAGACGACACAAAGTTTTTAACGGAAGCATCAGATGGTATTTAGTCCCATAATGAATTCATTATGGGACTAAGTACCATAATGAGCTTCCTTATGTCATCAAAATTGAGTGACAACGTTGTCATTATGACATGCCATCAGATAAAAGTTATTATATAATCATGTCACATTGCTAAAAGTTATGCACCCTGGCTTACAATTAACAGTCATTTTAGATTTTCATTTTAGGAATAAAGTTTAAACTGTTATAAACCTAGCAACTTATTAAACGATTGGCAGTTATACCAACAATTAAGAGATGTTAATTCAGAAAAAGTCCTACTGCACCTCGAGATTTAAACAATCTAATTTTAAATCTTTTGGCATGAAATTATTACTCTTAATTTTAAGATACATACATACAGTATTAAAATTACCAAATGACATTAATTTATCAATTATTACAGTAATAATATATTAATTTTTACCACAATAAAATTAGTATATTAACCATCAAGTGGTGTTCCCTATTACTTTACAAAACTCATGTTATCAATGTTTGTTTAAAGAACTGTATTTCAATCATCATGGAAAAATGCTGTAGTTTGTACCAACTCCTACAGCACAAGAAGCAAGTGATTTAAAGGATATACATTCTGTTATAGTTTGTCTCACCGTTAAACAGGTTCTGTCAACATGACCGTCATTTCAGGTACAGTAACATTAGTACACAAAGTCACTAACTATCTTAAATATATAACATACAAAACAAACAGATATATTAGTTGGCTAACTTGTACAGTATTTTGTATCCTATGTTAACTAATGTGTTTGTTAAAGAACAAAACTTTCACTGAATTTGTCCTTGAAATATCTTTATGAATTTAATTGTAGCTCATTAGTGTACACCGTAAGTTTTGTAAAGGGATGAAATACATGTATTAATAAATGTAATTTCTTAATTGCATAAAAATTGCAGTTTAATGACAAATTGTGTTTAATCAAATATAAATAGCGAAACAATAATTGTTTTAATTTTATTTCTTATTTACACGTTGAAATGGTACATTGTGTGATTTGTTTCGAGTACCCAATGGAAGGATTATGTGAATCACACTAATTAGATAATTGGGAAAAAGAATGCATCTTTACAGTCAGCGATATTAGCTTAATTATTCCATTAAATGATGATGATGATGGTTATGACGATGAATACTTGTATAATTAATTCTTTTTGTATGTATATATATATATATATATATATATATATATATATATATATATATAAATATTATTATATATTTATATTTAATAATGTTCTAGTATTACTTATTTTAATATAAATGCCATTTTTCTTTTAATAAGGTAAATAATAAAAAATATTTCCATAATTAATTTTTTTCACTCACTGTAAAACGTTAGTTTTCCTTACTTTAAAATAATGTACTATATAACCAGTAGAAATTTTAATAAACATCGTAAATAATTTATTTTAAACTACCTATAACAAATTATTTACACCATGCACACCTCTGGATGTTACGTTACCACACACATTGTGACATTATTTAAATGGCGGCCATATAGACGGAACCTGTTTAACGGTGAGACAAAGTATAGCATACTACTGCCATTATCCAGAGTATTAAAAAAGATTATGGCATCTCAATTGCAAGAACCCTTCGACAAGTGTAATATTGTACCTGAGTTTTAATCTTGTTTTAGATCTAATCATAGTTGCCAATACAACTTTATTGATACTAATAGATACAGTCTAACTTTCTGTAGTAATATCACTGGTTTTCCAAAGCATTTGATACTTTACAATATAAGCTGTTGCTATCGATGCTGGATTTATACCGCTCTCTCCAAAAAGCTGTTAAAATCTTCTCATCTTACTTGTCCAAAATGAAACAAGCTGTCACAATTATAGCAAATGTTTTTTGATGGAATTACGGGTAAATATGGCGTGGGACAAGTCAGGTGCGTTAATATCGGTTGTCAACAGAAAGTGTAAGAAATGTGATAAAATATTTATCCTTTTTGGGTTTTTTAAAGGAGTACTTTTATATTATAGAATCTAAACGTTTCGATAACACTTACAGTTATCTTCGTTAGTAGTAATAACTATTAAAATTGTTTAAGATGTTGAAACAATTTTGTGAAAATTTAAAAAGTAAAACAAGCCTGCTATTAATGTAACAATTTGAGAAACATATAAAACCAACTATAGAATTCAATTTTAGTAAAGAATAACTAGATCATTAAAAATTAAATATTGTTAACCTGTCTTAAAAATGACTATATCAGAACGCCCTCTTAACAGTCGAAGGCTAACAATGAAAAATGTCAACCAAAAAACAAATTTAGTCAAGTTAACTTGATTAAATTTTGTTATATTTGTTTTTTGTTTGACATTTTTCATTATTAGCCTTCGACCGTTAGAGGTGTTCTGATTTGTCATCTTTAAGACAGATTTAATTTTTAATGATCTAGTTATTCTTTACTAAAATTGAACTCTATAGTTGGCTTTATATGTTTCTCAAGCTGTTATATTGATAGCAGGCTTGTAAATGCCTTTGCTTTACAATAATTAAATTAAAAGGGTTTAATTTAATTTGCCTCAGTCTAACTCAAATCGGGTCTTATCTTAACAAGACGGGGGTGGTTCGTATATTGGTGCTTAACACTGTACACTTTGAATAAGTACAATAAAAATATTTTAAACGTATATTACCTATTGCTACAAAACTAAATAATCTAAACTAAATGAAATAAATTAACAACAAAAAAACAAATCTTATTTAAGGTTACCCGGGATGTCCTTTTTGACAGCGCCCGTTTGGCTGGTCCCCCGTGGACGGTAGCGGAAATTATTGGATCCTGAGCCGTTTCTGTGGAAACATAAATTATTGTGGTTCAAATGCTAGTGAGTTATGACCCAAAAATCCTAATAATGACGATTTAATTTGGTTTATTACGACCGTTCAGGCCTGCTCTGTAAACGGTGGCTTGGTATTTATCAGGTGGCGGGTAATATTGTATGTATTAGATAAGACGGGGCCAACAATCGCGTTGGTGTCTTTAAGCAGGTCAAAGAGAAAATCAATAATTTAAAGTAACCTTGGTGCGCATGACTATTATACGTGATTTGGCTTTCAGACTGACTGGATATGAACTCAGTACTTGGAATGGTTCACACAGGACAGGTTAATATTTACACGTTTTAGATGCAAATTGTACGTACGCGTTTGATTATCTACCCTAACTAATCAGGATGATCTCAGGATTGCTTACTTAGTGGGGAACGTATTTACAGTAATGAAATGAATATCTAACATTTAATTATGCCCAGAAATAAACGTATTAATTCTTTATTATTAGAAAAACGTCTATTTTTGTTAAACGCGTATAACTTTCGTATAAGCGAAACTTATTCTAACTAATAAATACAGGGAAGACGAAGTTTATCACGATCTTTTACGTTAGTTATTATTAAAAGATTGCTTCGTTTATTAACTGTTATAAACGAATTAATCTGAGGCGAGTTTACACGACCTTTTAGGACTGCGTGTACTAAATTGAATAATTCTGAGAATTGTTTCCGACGGAATGCAGGTGTCTTAAGTACGTTGTTATTATCGGGATTAAAATGAGAGAACTTACACGTATAATGTGCGTAATCTATTCGGATGCTGGTAAATTAGTCAGACCTTCGGGAACGAAATAATGGATAACTTTTCGTTGCAGGAAAATATACTCGCGATATAGGAATGTTTATTTTACCAGATTTCCTTTATTAAGAAATATTAGAAGAATATCTAACAAAATTTATATTGCGCAGGAGTACGTTTGATGCACCACGGGGTCGTCTTTATTTAACTGGAGGATCACGTGGGTGATCTCTAAGAATACGGCTTTTGGTATTGGAATTATTTCTAGGTCAAGGCTTAGCTTGTTTGTTGTATTGCTAATTTTCCTCAGGATCTGGTCGGTGTATTGTAGTTGTAATGTATGTGTAATATCTGGTTAATGGAGAGCCCTTTATAAGATTCTGGGTCCAGCCCGTCGACTGCTGTACAAAGGGATCTCCTGGTGGAGCGGTAGAATTAGAGCGAGTACCCTTCTTGCCGCTGGAGTAAATGGAAGATGACTACAGGGCGTTAGCACGAAGTAACAATGTCCTGGTTTGTGTGTATGTGTGCAGAAGGTACCTTCAGGCTATACAGCCTGTCGTATACTTCTAGTGTGTGTACTGGAACGGTTAGATAACTTCCGGGCTCTGCAGCCCGTTGTTTCTCTAGGTGTCTAGTGTAATGTTTAAGAAAAGTGGTGCAATAAAACTTGCGTGCTGTTAACCTTAGCGTATCTCAACCAGCAGTTTGATTGTATAATGCTGATTTACTAGTGACGGCGGCGAAGTAACGCGACTAAAGATACATGACGGTTCAGTATGAACGGATGCGGTAATCGACAGGTCGGCGGCGTACACAACGAAACTAACTACGGCAGGCGCGTGTGGTCTGGATCTCGGTTCTAGATTCTAGATGCTGGAGACGCGAGAGTAGCAAGAGTAGCGGAGCGCGCAGAAAGTAGAAAATAAATAGTAGCAGTCGCGATAGAAGTAGAAAAAGGTATTTCTTCCGGTAGCGCCGCGGTTTTTATAGCTGATTCGCGGTGGGTGGATCCGGCTTCTATGCAGGGGTCCTCTGGCTGTGATTGGCTGAGGGTTCTCGGACGTAAGAGCATTTTATGCTTTTTAATATCTACGTCGGAGGGGATTAAAATTAATTATTTATGATGCAATATCGCGCAATCTTTTGTAATGGGTTTTAATTTTAAGCAACTTTATCTAGCTTGATTACTGTAGGGCAATTAAAAAAAAATTTAGTAAAGTTAAGCTGTATCTTTACAGGCTTATGTTTGTTTTAATTTTTCAAGTTTCACAAAATTGTTTCAACATCTTTAACAATTTTAATAGATATTACTACTGACGAAGATAATTGTGTTATCGAAACGTTTAGATTGTATAATACACCATTAAAAAAAACAAAAAAGGTAGTTATTTTATTATGTGTAACAATGGTGAAAGTTTACATTTTCATACATAAGAAATATGGTTTTATCACAGTAAATGGGTTAAAATATATAAATGTGGTAACTGGTAACTACATGCATCATGGATGCCTTATATATTATGAGAATCTGGTGAAACTGAAACATAAGCACATAAAAAGTTGTGAAGTAAATATCAGTGAAAATGGCGTTGAAAATAATACAAGACATATGAAACTTTCACCATTATTACACAATTAAAATACTTACCTTTGGGTTTTTAACTGGTGTATTTTTATATTATTTTACATAAATCTAGACGTTTTGTTAACAATTAGTTATCCTCAGTAGTGGTAATATATTTAAGAACTGTAATATCTTAAACAATTCTTATAGATATTATCATTACTAAGGATGATAATTGTAATTGTTATTGAAACGTATAGATTTATGTAAAATATAAATATAAACCCAAAAGCGTATTAAATAATATTTTGACAAAAGTGAGAGTAACTGACCTACAGGTGGCAACCTTAAAGCTAAATGTGATATCAAATCTGCAGATGATAATTCAACAAAGCTTGCACCTTTTAACAACTCAACTAACAGTGTCAATAACAATGGTGTACCTAAAAGCACAACATACAAATGGCTAGTAAGAAACCACGCCAAAGTTGCAAATACTGCACCGGATGTCAAGAACCCGGTTACTGTGAATGAGAATGTAGAGGTTGTACAGGATAAATGGATGTGTCATAAACTGCAATCAAGCCCCATCTGAATCCTTAACACCACCCCTAATATTACTCTTAATAGGAACAGTAGCAGTGAATGGTCAACTATTACAAGAAAAAAAATGAAAACCACTAATAACTGGAAATCGGTATATTAATGATGTGGATTTAATGGGTGTACCAAAATATAAGTTACTGATGAGTAGTATTTCACCCAAAACAACTGTTGATAGTTTAGTTAACTTTTTGAAAATGATGTTTCCACAGGTTACGTGAAAAATTCACATCTAGACTTGCAACGGTTTATTTGTCAATTAAAATTGGGATATATGAAGACAATATAAACAAAGCATTTAAACCTAATTGTAGTCAGCAGGTACGTAAATATGTCTGTAAATAATTTTTTCCGCCGATAATCATAGAAAATGCATATAACTTAATGAGGAATAGCAAAATTTCTGATGCAGGATATCATGGTAATATGAGAACAAATCATGAAACAATCCTTCCTCAAAAAGGTGCACTAAGTAATAATACAGAGGTTCTTTGTATATTATTTATTAACATTCAATGTATTCATAATAAAGCTAAAGAACTGAATATGTTTCTTATGGAAAACTTGTTCGAAGTACTATGTGTTGCCGAACACTGGCCTAGCAGTAATGAAATTGAATGTCTACAACTTTTGACACTGCATCATACCTTGTTCATTGCTAACTACATAACGGTGGAGTTCTGCAGTTTGTTGCCAATAGATATGAGTACACAACTTTAATGTATTATGATTGCTAAATATAATATATTAGAATAATTACCGTTTTCAGGTCTTCGAATAGAAACTTCGAAATTTTTATTGAAAAGATATGAAGATTCTGGCATTGATTAATGTCTCAATCTATAACAATATTATTGCAGGAGATCGCAATGTAAAATTCAATTCTAACAATGTATACATTTACTTCATATGTGACATATCAAAGTTATGGGTTATCTGAACTAGTTAGCCTTCCTACTAGGAAGGATAACACCCTAGATAACATTTTTACAAATGTAGAACATGTATTGCAGGTAATAACACTAGATACTTATTTATCTGATCCCGTAGCTATATTGATTACACTAAAAGTCAATTCTGGTTTTAGGGACAAGAAAATAAACAAAACATATAGTTCAATCACCGATTATGGCAAATTTAAACTATGTAATTGTATTAGTGATGAAAACTGGGATTTTGTAAACAGTAAAACTATTAAAAATTATTATTAATTTTATTAAATACATAAATAAAAAGTTTACCTCGAGTAGGATTTGAACCTACGACCTGTACTTTGCTAGAGTACCGTGCTAACCAACTGCGCCACCAAGGTTCAAGCCCCAATCGATGTAAATTTTGTCTTTATGTATGTAGAACGGAAGTTTATAATAGTAAAACTATTAGTACGGTATTAAGATACTTAAATCTATTGAAACATTACTATATTATGTCATCAGTCTGTTCCCTGAAAAATTATTCAAAGGTCTCTATCTAAATTTGATCAGGTTAAATGGTTCACTCTATCACTAAAGAAGCTAAGTAAAACATTATGGTTTGTTATGGATACATACAGACTACATCCCAACATTGGTTTGGTCTGTACAGTTTGTAACATTAATTCGTTGTACAATGCTCAATTGAAAGTTGCTAAAACATCAGAATCAGTTAATCAAAAACGATGTGGTAGTAGATTAATTCTAAAAGAAAGACTATAGAAACAATTAAATGTTCCATTGAGCCTAACACTTTAAATAAATTTTTCAGGAACATTGCTGACCATATCCTAAACGCTATATCTCATCATCATCAGTCCTGGAAGTTCTGCGAACTATAGGGCGTTTCTAGACAGGTTTAATTTGATAAGGTTGTCAGCCAAATGCAAATACACTTTTCGCTTTAACATAATGTTTTAACGTTTATGTTAGATTTAAGCTTTTATTTCTTCTGTATTTCTACACGTCTTCAACCAAAATTTTCCAATTGTCTTTATTTGTGGTTATCTGTTTGATTTAACTCCAAGTTTTCCTTATCTCCTTACATTCTTTTAACGTATTTCTTCTCTATGTTTGATTTGGTCGTCCTTGTTTTTGTTTTCCTCTAATATTGTACTCTAGGGCTTGCTTTGCTATATCTGGGTTTGATTTCCTTAAAGTATGTCTGATCCCGTTCCAACGTCGTTTTGAAATTATTCTGGACGTGGGTTCTATTTCAATATTTTTCCATAATTCCCTATTTGAGATTACATTTGGCCAAAATATTTTAAAATTTTTCTTAACCACTTGTTTGCAAAAATTTGTATCTCGTTTGTTGTTTTGTTAGGGCACACGATTGTGATCCATATAGTATTATTAAATTTGATCTAAATATTCGGATCTTTGTATTTCTTGAGAGTTGGTTGGAGTTCCAAATTTTGTGGAAGACACTTTGTGCCGTATTCTTATTTTAACGTCAGCTTGGCACCTTCCTTGATCTTCTAGTGTGTGTTGTTAATGAACATGTCTTTTTTATATTTATTTCAAGTCCTACCCCTTTCGCTTTTGATCTCAACACTACATCTAATGTAACAAAAAAAGATCCTTTAAGCTTTATGCAATATGTGCACTTACCGGATAGTCAACTGTTTAGCTTCAGTGAGGTACTGTATACCAAGGTGCACAATATTATCGACAAACTGAAATAATAAAAAACAGAGTTACGGTTTAAGTACTCAAATAATTAAAACTATTACAAGTTACATAGTAGTGACCCTTACAACAATCATTAACTCATGCATTCGTGAAAGCACAGGTTTTAAAATTATCCTCTGTAGTTCCCTTATTTAAAAATGGTGCTACTATGGAGAAACGCAACTATCGTCAATTTCAATTATCCCTGTGCTAGTGAAAATTTACGAAAGAATGTTATTCAATCAAATTATTGAATATTTTGATTTATTTATTAACGGACCTTGCCCACTTTTAGTACAGATCACAAGATTACAATAACGTAACAAAATGTCAAAACGTGAAGTAGTAAAATTCCAAAATATAACAATTAACAATTTAAAAAGTGCTTACATGAATAAAAATTAGACGAAAACAAAACTAATAGGTACAGAATCATCAGGTACACATTATCACAATACCACTACAATACCAAATACTAAAATCAAGTCACAATTTGTTTCAACCGCCTCACAAATATGTACAATTTATTCACAAATACGCAATATGGATATAGCAAAAAAAATCAATTCCACCACCTATCAATCATGAGTACTCAACTATACGAAACAGAATATTCCGATTACAAAGGAGATCTGTAAGGGCATTCATTTTGGAGCGGAATTTCATACCCATGTTTATTTATATTGGAGTGCTTACTACATATTTAAAAAACCTTCATGTAACAACCAGGTGGTTAATTCATATACTACTCGTAACCGAAAATGTTTGTTCATTCCCATACAACTAAACAGGACATTACCCGGAAGTAATTATTTTTGTATTAAACTATTTAATGTTTTATCTGCCTGTTGTCGCAATTTACAAATTCATCAGTTCAAATCGCTCCTGAAAAAATGTTTGCTAAGTAAATCTTTCTACAGTTTGGACGAATTTATAAATAATGATTAACAACCACCTAAGGTTGTAATAAATTATAGCCCCACAAATATTTTTGCCTATTCAACTCACCCTCTCCTAGTCAACTATCAACCTATTACAATTTAGTATTTTTTATATTTGGACCAATCAGAACACAATTGTGCGACAATTCCGCTAGCGGAGTATTCCCGACAATTTTTTCTCTTCCTGTGAAATTTAATTGCCTTCCAGTAAAATGTCAAATTGACATAAACTTTGATGTTTATGTTGTTCGTCAAAGTAATGCGGACTCCGACTACCATCGAAGCCACTATATAACCTGCAACTTGTTCTAAATTAAAACTGATTAATTCATGACTTGTCAATTGACTGTCAATTTTGTTCGTTGAATAGTATTTTAAATACCACTCGTGGCCGATGAATTGCATAAATTTTTTTCAAAGTGCTTAATCGTGTTTATTGCTTCAAAATTGGCCTCGTGCTAACGCACTCGACCAATTTATATCGAAGCAATAAACACTCATACACTTTGGCAAACATTTTCGGCAATTCATCGGCCACTTGAGGTATTAATATGATAATTTTTCACATCAATATGTTTAAATCCAACTAAGTTGGTTTCTATAATGTTTGGTAGAAATAATGACCATTTACAATGCTCAAACTCAGATTGTACATTGGACACTCTCAATTAGTTTATGAGAGAAGATAAAATGTTTTAGATTATATATTGACAGTAATAACATATCAAGATGTTTACAAAACGCTTTGTGTTCTAAAATTCGTATTCCAGCATCCTCATTGTTACTGTCCTGTAAAACCAACTGTATGTTCCTCACTAGTCCTTTTTCAATTTAATTACGCTGATGTCGGTTACGGTCCAAAATACTTGCATTAGATTAAACTACAGTATTAAAAAATAGTGATAATTATATCACTTTCCCAAGAGAGAGAGAGAGACAGAAATTTAGTTTTTGGGGAAACATTCATGGGGCGCCCCTTTGTAGCAAATACAATAATGTGCTCCACCTATGGAAGTAATACAAACATCTGCGTGAATGAACCATCCAACATCTGTAGCATGAATAATCCTCTGCTTAAATGGCCATTGATGCATTTTACCTAATACACACCAATTACAAACTTATTCATGACGATCATGTACATCAATGCTCATTTTTGAAGCACTTGTTTAACATGTTTATCGATAACGTCATTTTTCCACTTCGATGGCTTATGTTAAGAATACTAATGTCTTTGTCATCAATAGTATCATTTTAGGGAGGACCGTTTACAGAAAAAAGTGAGCTCTTGCATCTTCCATGTATAAAACATTATTTAACTGAGCATCATACAAATTATTCAAATACAAGCAACGTTGTATATGAAGAAAAATATTGTCTATTTGTTGTAATATGTTTAGAAGCATGACTGTCATAATACCAATTGCTATATTTACTTTTATTTCAATTGTAGCTGTTTTTAGCATTAACGACTATTCCTATGCACATTATAATATGTTAGAGTAGAAGTGTAGAAGACAGCTGTATTTTGTTATTGGCTGTAATTAACTAATTTACTTCAGTATTAAAATCTACTTAATATAAACTAATTAATTTAATAGTGTAAACAATGTACAGTGCAATTTGTTTAGAGTGCAATCAAGAGGTCAAAGATAAGCAACCGATATTTTGCGACACTTGAAAAAGGTACAATGTGTACTGAATTATCTTGCCTTGAAATTCGATGTTTATTAACAAATTCTCGCAAAATTTCATGTTCTTCTGTGAAGAATGCAAATTAAAAAAGCAATTTAATTCTTAATTTAAATGAAATTCAAAGAATTAAAAACTAAAATTGAGGAAAACTCAACGTTTTCTAAACATTTAACTAACAATGATGATATAATTATCAGTTTTTAAGGGACAGTGCAGAACAAATAAAGTAATTATCTATAATTTGCTAAAATCTAATGCAGATTCAAGCGAGCTGCGTATTGAATCAGATAAAACTAAAATTCGTAATTATGCTTAGGTTGAAACTTTCAAGGAACTCTATGTCCATTAAAGGCAATATTCACAGCACAACGTGACGCCGTACAGGTATTAAAGAATAGAAGTATAATTAATACTAAAGATGGTGTGCGAATGGCTAATGATGAAACCCCCATGTAAGATAACTGTATGGAAAACTTGAAGAAAGAACTCGAGAAGAGAATTGCACAAGGTGAAGCAAATTTACATATGAAGTACATTCATTGTCTGTCTCGAATTGTACAATAAGCTAATTGTTCAAAAAACTAAGAATTGTATCTGGAACAACTGTGGCTAAAAATTTTGGTTAATATTAAGCATCTGTGTCGGTGTTGTTTATATCCCTCCTGGATACTCTACATCATGCTTACCTGATTTAATCCGAATCTGTATGATTTGCACTTGAAAGTTGATCAAAAGTTTTATTTCAATATTGACTATTTTAAAAAGGAATCCATAATTTAAAATAAGTAATCGAGCTACTGATAATTTGCTTTGTGTAAGTAATAAAATGGTAATAGGTAAAATTGGTACAGCTGCCCTACTGCATATGACTGATTTACTGTGAGATATAATTCCCCATTACTATACCCGACCCAAAGAATATTACATATAGAGTCTAGTTTCTTCGGTGAAGGCCTCTTTGCTCATGATGCTACAAGGGGATCATATATTGGAGTTACAGAGCATCAATGATAAGATCATTTTTCTTAGTGATGGAATTTTATTCTTATTTGACATGCATGTGCCTTATAACACCATAACAAAAACACCAATATCATCAGCGATATATAACGGCAACCATTATTGAAATGATAAATTTGAAAGTAAGGCATACAAAAAGTTTTTGTAAACTTAAGTCACACAAACCGAGAAAAATCGTGTTACACAAGAGATAAAAAGCAATAGTCGCAACCCTAAGAATAGTTTTGCTAAATTTTAATATTTATAAATCAAGCATTCACTATAACTGAACACTTCAAATGAGTATTTTACTAATTCCATTGTTGCAACTGGTGTTGACCCAAATCTTCTTAATTTTTATGAAAACAACAAAAAATGATTTGTCATGTCATACCTATTTGACTTTAAAGAGGTAACTGAAAATGACATTTGTCACATTATAAGGAAACTTAAATCAAATGCAATGGGAGCAGATGGAATTAATTTGAAATTTCTAAAATTGGTATTCCTCTATTGCATTAACAGTTTAAAACATTTCATAAACACCTCACCCCTTGAATCAACTGTACCAGACAAACATAAACGTAACATCGATTCCAAAGTCACCAAATCCTTAAAGTTTAACCGAACCCAACATGCATTTTGCCGATCATGTCTAAAATCTTAGAAAGGATCGTTTTTGACTAACTAATACATAATGTCGATGTAAATATATTGCCACGCATCCAGTCCAGATTTATATCTTTTCATAGCACTCAAAGTCAATGCTTGTTTTAGGGGGGAGGCATCCAAGAGTACGCACTTAGTACAATTGTTTAATTAATCAGCTTTTATGAACAAGGCATGTTGTACAACACCATAGAATATTTGCATGATTTGTTAGGGACACGCTGGACTACCCAATGATGATCTGTAAGTCGTTGTTTAATGTTTGTATATTGTTTTTGAAAAGTCGGCACATGCGCACTCTTAGCATACCCAGTTCCTAAGAGCACAGTATAAACACGAACAGTAATTTCACTAGAGGAAATTTATCAATTCACACTTATTTCGCGCCAAATGCGCGTGGCATCCTGCGCTTTGAACTGTGACAAAAAAAAAATGGATAATTTTACGTGAATGTTTTATTTACTTATAGTGCTTTGATTGTTAGTACATACAATTGTACTAAATTTATTACATTTTATAGATTTAGTACGCAGCACTGCATTCAAACAAATTAACACCACAGTGTATATATTATTATACTGTGTTAACACCTTCCTCATACAAACCCTATTCGAGAAAGAACTAGTACGCCTATGAGCAGTAAAATATACGCCGCCACTGTTACATACAAACGACAATTTATCATGACACTGGCACCCTGCGCAGTAGATTTTGAAAAAATATTCGTTACAGCAAGGAGTGAAATTACTGTTCTTGTTTATACTGTGCTAAGAGTACGCAGTCGTTAGAGGAAACTTTCAGAGGCAGTACTTTATGTTTTTATGAAAAATAATAGTTTAAACCAACAAAAATAAATGTATTCTGTAAAATAAACGTAAAAAACTTCCTGAAAACATGAAATAGTATAGCTTCTGTTATAAATATGTAAATAAATGAATATTTTTTTTCTAAGAAACTAAAACGATACTTAACAATAGTCACACGCGAACTTCTCGGTGCCAAGATAATTGGAACAATCTTCGTGCCACCAATCTCCACAAACTTCACATCGAATCCATTCAGAAGTGATGCAATGCTCGTGACGTCCTGGGCAGATCGTATTATCCTCAGAAGCATCTGGAGTAGATGGTTTTTTTTCTTGTAGCCGCCTCTTTCAGAGTTGAAATTTTTGCAGCTACCTTCCTTGATTTCGTGAAAACCTGCTTTGTCACATTTTGAACCTAGCTCTGTTCCACTGTTTGGGTTAACTCATCTTTATTGGGAGTGAATGTTAGGATACCTGATTTCTTAGAAACTTTTCTACGTTGCTGACGTAAGTGGCTCTAGGCATATGCAAGATCATCTGCAGTGTGATATTCTGAGGATTACAGAGGTCTTCAGTAGCAGCTGCCAATGGTTCTTCCCTAGTAGGTGTCACTTTAGAGGACGGACCTGGAACAGGATCATCTAGGGAAACACTGCGATCCTCTGTTCTAGAAGACGAATCAATGACCTCATCTTCAGGAGGATAGAAAATGTCAATGCTATTCAAATTAGTACACGAAACGTCTTCGCTACCTGTGAGGTTTCTGGTAACATTTTGTTGTTCTCCATTACCATTTGTTAAAACTGGACCTTCTGGTGTCCTGTTGCTTATATTCTCCACTTCCATTGCTGAACATTCATTTTGTTCATTCTGTGTGGTCATGTTGCCGTCGCTACGAAAAGCTTTTAATGGCAGATCATCATCGTAATCGTACCTATCTCCGTCTTCATTCGATGAGCTTCCTTGGGCCACATTCGCCACTTCGTCCCCGGTTTCATTCATCATCCTTTCTTTGCCCTTATTCACAACTTCGTCTTCTGCATTACTCAGTGTGCTATTTTTAACCACATCTGTCACGTCCGAGGAGTCAAAATCATCTTCTGTGAAGATTTCCGGATTATAAGGATGCCTTCTGACATATTGCTACAGTAGTAGTCCGATAATAAGCGGAGTTAAACTGAGATGCCATTTGTTTCTGTTTAATGGGTTTGCCAGGATTGCTTACCATCCATTTATCGCATTCTGCAGAAGAGGCATTTTTTAACGGTGAAATATATACATTATCTATGGATGTAACTTATGTGCTGCATGAGGTGGCAAGGTTACCATTACTATAGACTTTTCTCTGCAGAAAAGTATAGCCTCGAGCGAACAATGGGAAGTATGATTTTTTTTTTGTGATTGCCTGAACAGGCTAAATTTGTCCTATGGTGCTAAAGCACTCAGGAACACTTAGGAGGATGGATACAGGGATAATGAATTGCCAATAGATGCCTATGAACAGCTACTTTAAATTTTCTCATATCATAAGTGAGAGGAAAACAGGAACTAGGGAGATCATTCCAGAGTTTAGAAGCCGTGTAGAAAAATGTGGATTGCGCCCGTTTGGTACGACAAGTGGAGATTTGTACTGCATACTGATGATGTGAATGAGCGAACCGAGTGTTTCTCACAAAGATAGCCGAGATGATATCAAAGAATATAATTCAGCAGCACAATAGCCGTTGTAATAACGATAATACAAAGAAAGAACATAATACAAAGAAAGAACCAACATTTGATTGTCCAAAACAAGGGCAACTGGCTCTGCTTTCGAAGGTTTTACATGTGCACAGAAGCGACGCAGCCACTCTAAAAACAGGCCAGTGTTCATGTATCCCGACTCAGATATTAATTTTAATGTCCCCGGTGGTGTTCCACAGAACAGTTCTTCCTTTATACGCTTAAGAGGAAATATTAGGGCTGGTGACACCCAAGTTCTCGAGGCATTCATGCAACACACGGACGTGATGAGCTGTCCCCTTTCGCCTGAGATTGTTTTAGACACGCATTTCTTACTTTTTGGAGCAAAAACTTTTGATATCTTATTGGGAACAGTGCTCATCCACGTTTTGTCCATGTTAAATGATCGATGAGGTTCAATGTTATATTTAGTATACATCATTGTCGTAACTTTTGGAAGAACCTTTCACACTGTACTTTGTTATAGTCCGAAGTAGGCTACATTTTTCTGAAGCACGCAGTGATGGTCTCTGGCGATTAGCAAAGTCTTTAATCCAGTGTTTTCCAGCTCTTTTTGTTTCTCTATTGACTCGATGAAGAATTTTGTTTAACTCAAATTGATAGTCAAGCGACGTTACATCTTTCATGCGTAATCCATATAATCTTTTCTCTAATTCTCGAATATGCGCTACCAGTTCATATCCTTGTTCTTCAGTAAATATTTTTTGGTATCTTCCAAGGGATGTGGGAATTGTTCCCTAGTTATAAAGTAAGAAATTTTTAGAACCCAGCTCAAAAATATTTTAAATTATGTTACCTCACGCAATCGCTTTCGCAACGTGCACTCATTTATCCCCAACGACTTCGCAACAGTAAGCTTGCTTTCGACTTTTCCTGTACGAGTTCTAATATCTTCTAGTATTTTTTCAGTAAATCGCAACTCCCTTCACCATTCCTTGCGTATTTCCCCATTACATTTACCTATAACAGATAGATAGCCATTATGAAAAGATATACGGTAAGAGTACGGACAGGCGCATTCTTGGGGTGCGTACTCTTCGGCGCTGTGCAATGCACGTGAACTTTCTGTTGCAGTAGTTGAAAACAGTCCGGCATAACTTACCAAACCTATACTCTACAAAATATTGAACGATTTTATTCCAAATGTAGGTAACCCCAAAACGGTGTTATCCGATCACGGAACACAGTTGATTAGTGAACAATGGATAAAGGAATTAAATAAACGTGATATAGTATAGTACAGCGGCATACCATCCACAATCAAATCCCGTAGAGAGAATTATGCGTGAGTTAGGGAGGCTGCTGAGAGGCTATTGCAACGAAAAACACCACCAGCTGGCCAATGTATATAGCCACTATAGAAACATGGCTGAATGTTGTTGTCAGTGAGACAACAGGTTTTACCCCGTATGAATTAATAAAAGGAAAGCGAACACAGCAGATTATCGAAACAATTCTTCCATTTCCTGAGCAAATAGACCAAGAAATTGAAACCAAAATATTATTAGCTAGCAGGAATTTTAAATCGAAAGCAGCTAAAAGAAAAATAGACATGACACTAAAACCAATTAGATATAATTCGGGTGATCTAGTGCTTGTTAAAACACACTATCGATCGTCCGCATTAGATAAAATTATTAAGAAATTTGTCTTGCTTTATGCAGGACCATATGAAGTCCACGAGAGAAAGCTTATGTACTATATTGGCCCCGAACCCATAAATACAGAATTACTCAAAATGTTGTTAATTTAAAGAAATATGTATGTAATCCAAATACTGATAACGCCATTTCTCATAAGTCTGAAAACAAAGCCGCGAAAGTCAAGGGAGTTGGTGATTGACAGCGTAAGAGTGAACGCTGGTCAATCTTTAAAGCACAAGAAAGTGCTGCAAGTAATCCGCAAATAATTATTAATAACGACCATTAAAGCGTTACAGTTAACTAAAATGCTATAAAATATTAAAGGTATAAAAATTCGTAAGTGCTATATTTATGTTAGTGAATGCTGTTTTTCCTGGAGAAGTAAACTAAAATCTGCATTTATTACAAGAAGGTTTTGTCGTTAATTCGCCTAGGTTTTGTAGTATCAATTGGCTTCTGTTGTTGGAAGCGGAATTGCATCGAGGTAACAATACACACATTTCCATTGCATGTTAGGTAGTACCTTTAAACCGGTGTGCCCTTGGTACACACATCTTGGTTTACTCTGTAATGATGAATTAAAATTGTTTTGTCTGTTGTTTGGAATAAATGTATCATCAAAGTTTTATTGTTATCATAAATGCATTAAAAACACCCCAGAAGTCCTGTAGAGTAAAGAGTTTTCACATTGCGCTGAGTATTAGTCGAGGCATATAAAGAATTAATTAACACTCATTTCAATTAAAAAGTTCAATTTAACAATAAACAACGAAGCGCGTCAGTTACAGTAGCTCGTCCCAAACAGATAACGACTACGAAGGTTTCGTGCCGAAATGTTACTATTTATCAAAATTAATCCTCAGCTGTATAAAAATAGACAATAAATTGCTTGTGTATAAAATTTTCCGAAGAGTTATACAATTAATTAGCCGTTTGTGTTAATAAAACCAGGTGTAGCAGTTAATAGAAGGACGTCTGGACTAGATTTAAATACTTTGCTGTTCGTTTGCGATTGTAAATTAAGAGTTAATTAATACCTGACGAGACCACGAGGTTTCGTTTACTGCGGAGGTTCGTTTTGAAGAAAATTGAAGATTGGACTGGTTATTTTTCCAACTAATTGAAAAGAACATTAGTACTTGATCAGGATCCTTTGGTCTGAGTTGGGAAAGATTAGATATATTGAAAATCTGTACAAATTGTGTGCGAATATTTTGAAGCTTTTGTAGGTAGCACCAGCCAAGGAGCACTTTTGCTGATTGTTCTGGTTAAATGCTCCGAAAAGTAACTTTTGATTTATGGCATTCTATTCAACCTACACGCAAATCAACATCCACCCCCACCCCCTCTACTGAGCTATCGGAACCCTTCACTTATTTATTACGCAAGTCGTACTCCCATTTTCACCCGTAACAGCGCACACTTTTTACTTTTGAGCACATGTTTATGATGTTTAAGGATCAACCTTCGAAGCCCGTAAAACATATTCTGCACACATTTATCAGATCGACAACCTATTGTACATTTTTATAAAGAAAACGTTCAAAATGTATTTCTTATGGTTATTCGCAAACATTTTGCCGTGTCGTCTCAAGCTCATATACACAATTAAACATAACATAGACAAACACAACACACTTGCAGCAGCGGGGCTTCAGGGTTGCCAACTATGAAAAATCTGCAGTGCGTACTCTTAGCGAACGCGTACTCTTGCTTGCCAAACTTTCTTATGGTGTCTGAGTTAGCAGTTATTTATCCAACAAAATCCGACTTGTAAATGTGTCTGATTTAACATTACTGAAAGGAACGTAACCTGTGACTAGTTGTCAAAGAACTTAACCAAGGGTATACTATAGGGAAGTCTTTTGAGTACCCATTAAAATAAATCTGACTGTGAATGTTATAAACCATAATCTTAGTCTAATATCAGAATTGTCTACATCGAATGGTTTGATAATTAATCCATCTAAAACTGTTACAATGTGTATCGGTTCAAGTGGTTTATCTGAACGTGCGCGTGATCTACGTACCATTAACATCCTAAATTATACAAATATACTGTTTTCTGATGTTGCAAACAGTTTAGGACTATGGCTTGACTCTCAATTGAACTCATACTATTAAATTACCACAAGGTGCATTTGCAAAATTTAAGTACGTATACAAAAAATACTCTCATAGTAGGTACGAGAAATGGTCATTGGGCCACAGTGTAATCCTAAGTTAATTTAGGTACTGCAGTACAGTTTACCACAACTTTCTTGTGAATAATTTAAAAAAACACTCAAATTATTGCAAAACTTGTTTCATTTTACATAAGTTGCAGAGATCATGTTATCCCATGTTGTGTGCATTTCCCGGTGGTAAACGTATAAAAAGGAGACACTTTTTATATTTGTGACAACTTATGTTAGAAATTAAATTATTAACTCTTTGTCATAATTGACATAATACATAGAAAACGTTAAAATAATGGCGTATTACAATAACAGCGGAGGAAATAGTTCGTAAGGATCGCAACTATCTCCCCCACTTATTTTTAAAAGCTTTAAAATCCCGAAAATATGCAGGATTGTAACAACCCATTTTGAATTGTATTAAAATATGCCGTAATTTATGTCTTCGTTCATTTAGTTGTAAATATAAGAAAAATTTTATTTATTAATGATTTGTAAGTATGAGGTAGGCAACATAATTTGCATTTTGGTGTAACTTAAGTGTATATACTTCTTAATGGTTTATACTCCCACTTTAAATTATTTTTTCTGCTCAATATTTTCGCCCACGGCTACATCTTCTGACTTCCTAAGCGTCCATTTTTACTTCCTGATGAATGATGTGTTGTTTAGGAAGCAATTTTTGGGTTTCCACCTAAATTTAGTGAAAAGTGCCATTGATTTGATGGCAAGATAATTTAACTCGTAATACTAAAAATTAAAACATTTGCTCTTTTCGGGCACTTTCTTTTTTTTACTTTTACACTTTTAATTTTACCGCTTTTGACTGCACAATTAATTCCACTGTTACGTACGCTTTCATTTTATAATGGCGTTTTGCTTTTAATGCAGATCTGAATATGGATTTCTTTATTTATTTTGAATCTTCAAAAGGATGCAATAAATATTGGTTTATTCAATTTCAAGAAGACAAAGTTATAAGAAATAAAATTCCATTTTTGGGTGTGGTTTACAACGTAAAGCAATATTGCGCAATATTGGTGCAATGAGGACATCACCTTGGTTGACATTTCCGTAATCGTTTAGATACCAGAGGTTATTAAAAAGTTTGTGTACAAAATTTTACGAACAGGTATTATTTATAACAGTTAGTAATTTAAGGCTATAACTAGTTTTAAGATATATTTTATTTAACCATATCATTTTAACTGTTAATAAACATAGTTTGTATATTTTTTATTTTTTTACATTTTGATAAAATTTTTATTGTAAACAACCTCGGTTTAGTTATACCGAGCATAATTAAAAAAAAATAACTTGGCGTCCGAGATCATTTTTATTAGTGTTACATCGCATTTTTATTATTTATGTTAAGCGAAAATAACACAGCATAGATTTGAACCACCCTACTTTAAACTACCGACTGAGTCAAAGGCATTATTTGTGGTGAACGGGTTGTATCTCGAGTTAGTTTAACGATTTGTTTTTCGGAGAACATTTTTACACTTATATCTTTATTATTTTTTATACGATTACCATAACCACTACATTACAGGATGTCTTCTGCTCCGTTCGGAATCCTGAGGAGGTGCAGTAATTTTTCGTTGCATTAACTGATCTTCCGAAAGTTCTTGTTCTTCGGATTGGCCGGGAACACGTGGAATGTTGAATGTTACAGTTGGCTGAAACGATGTCTCAAATGCTTCCTTGTCTTCTTCTTCTATGGACATAGGTACCATAGTCGCATATAGCTGGTTTACGTGCCTCTTCAAGATATGACCAGAATCTAGTTTCACAAGGTAATATAATGGGTCAAGACGTCGCGTAATAATACCAAACTGTCATATTACCGTATTGTTTTGAAACAATTTTACCTGAATCCTCTCCCCCACGTTAAATGCTCGAACCTTATTTTTTTTTGTGGATAAGCTTTGTCGGCAGGTTTTGGAAAAATTGCATCTAATTGCATTTTTTTTTCAAGATAGAGTTCTGCAGGTGATAAGTTACATCCAAGAGGAGTGTTTGAACAAAATGTTCTACTAATCCATTGGTGGCAGGATGTCTGGCTATGAATTTCTGTGTTACCCCATTAACAGCATGTTTTGAATTCGTTACTGGTAAAAACTGTAGCATTCTCTGAGACTAGTGTACTTGGAAATCCGGTTGAAGAGAAAATATCGTCTAATATTTTTATTGCAGAACTGGACGTTGCAGCATCTCTGGAAATACGTATTTCTACCCGTTTAGATCTGGGATCCACGCAAATTAGAAAATGTTGATATTCGAAAGGTTCAGTATAATCGATGTGAATACGCTCCCAATTAGCGGTTCATGGGATGGACCTGTAACGGGAGCTTTAGAAAAATCAAAAGTTCGCACTAAATTATACGAGATTAGATAGTTATATGTTATTTTTCTGGATAAAGAAATGGTTGTTGCTTATTTATATTTGAAGGTAATTAATATTAAGATGAAAAGCTTGATTTTATTTCAATAAGTTATCTATATATTCAATTTGAAAATATTTAAAACACGCGGCATTTGTAAATGTATAAATGCGTTGCAGGAGAAGGGAATAACGCTGTCATAATAATGATGTACAGTTTTTGAAACAGTAGCGTTGAGTAAACGATCAGAAACAGTCGTATTAAATAAGCGATCAGAATTGTTGTTGGTCGATTGACGCCGCAGCATAAGTGATATTGTAGTCACGCGGGCCTATAAAGTGTAAAAATTACAATTAAGAATTAATTAGCGGTGTAATAGGGAAGAAGTAGAAAAATACATTCCTTATTAAAATAATAAAAGTGCAAGTATTGTTAAGTTAGTGATAATAAAAAGGGATTGCACCATAATTTGAGATTCGCATTAAAGGTGACGTAATAAGTGAAGATAACGCGTTTTGTATGTATCAGAGCGGTAATCAATTGTGTTTAAATAGTGAACAATAAACATAAAAGACAGTAATCGATCCAAATTAGTAAATCAAAACATAAGGAATGAAAACTGAAGTGTTAATGATTGGACATTGCAATTTGTAGCGGAAGCTGGTTGTCGTTGAAGTTGAACAATTAAAGTAATAATTGGCTATTATAAATATATCAAGCAATAATTTACAAAAGTCGTTGAATTATTGGAAGGCAAATTGATGTCCTTTCATCCATAACAAAGGTGTAAGAAAACAAAGGAAGCGGTTCCAGTTTGGCGGCCTAGTGACATCATCGGAGGAGCAGTCCAACAGTCTAAACGAGGCCTCAAATTGGTAGAAAGGAGAGCCGGGTTACGTTACCAACTTTCAACGAAAATAACAAGTAAGAACGTTTTGATTGTGTGAATAAATAAAATGTTTATGTGTTTGTTTTCCTCTAAATTTTAAGTTTAACATCATCGGAGGAGCAGTCCAACAACCTAAACGAGGCCTCAAGTTAGTAGAAAGGATGGCCGGGTTACGTTATCAACTTTCAACGAAAATAACAAGTAAGAACGTTTTGATTGTGTGAATAAATAAAATGTTTATGTGTTTGATTTCCTCTAAATTTTAAATTTAAACATCATAATTAAACGAAAAACATAAAGATTTTATTGTTACATGTTAGTTTTAAGAAGGTTATTTTGGATTGTAGGTTTGATTTTTATATATGTTTGTAAACAACGCATTGATTCATTTTCGTTCAGATTTGGAATTTAATTAAATGAGTATGACGTTTGATTTACTTTTACTGTATTGCTCACACTTTGGAAGACCTGAGACAATTTGTACCAGTATACGACTAAATTCGGATGGAGCTGTTTTGATTCCAAAACTTAATCTATTCATTCTGTTTGTTCCACGGTGAGTAGAAATTGTCTGGATATAACTACTAGCTTCATCTACTTGTGAGTGTAAGTATGCTTTATAAAGTTCTAACTTATAAGTTTCGTAAATTTGTCTTTTGGTAGAATTGAAAAACGTGTACCTGAATCTACTTCCATTTTCTGAGGTTTGTTGTTAATGTAAACGGTGCTAATGAATTTTCCTGGACAACTGGTTACTTCAAAAGGATCGACTATACTTGTATTTTTGACTATTACTGGCTTAAAATTGTTAACACCATATGAATAATCTGTGTCGTTCATTATTTGACGTACTTGGCTCTCAGTTTTTTCTTGGAAAAGGTTGAAATGCAAACTTTTTTCCACGTGAATTGCAATGAAGAGCAGATGTTTCAGTGTTAGTTTTGAATTATGACGCGAACTAGAGAAAATTTTCTCCCGCCGGAATATTTGTATCCCTGGAAACTCCCTGACATTCTAGCATGTCAGGGTAGTTTGAACACCCAGTATACGTATTGGGTAATTTTGTTTGTAGTTTTATTCACTTAGTTAGATTCCGTATATATACATTTTTTATTTTTGTTGTCAAATTATGTTTTATAGTAAATTTGTTTTAACGTGTGTAGCGACCTTTAGGGATGGTAGGTGTATGGCGAGCTTTAGATTCTTAGTTTGTGAATTATTTTTTTTTGTAATTTAGGTTGTTTTTCCTTATTATTCCTCGTTTATAGAAGTTTGATTAATGTTTGCTTGTAAATAATTGTATTAAGTGTAAATAACGTTCATTACGTTTGATTTCCGTAAAATATAATAGAAAATTAAGTAATTTAAATAAATATTGTAGGTTTATATGTGTATGGTGTCATGTTAGCGACATAGAGTTGTTCAGTGTAATAGTGAATATGCTGGTTTTGAGTCATAGAGATTGCATGTGGGCCTTATTGTTTGTACTTGAATAAAAACATAGAGATATTTTCACGTTAAGTCGCTGACGTTTGAGATTTTGAAAACTACCGAGTCCTTACGGACGAAAACGAAATTTATGTATTGGGGGTACTAAATCTTCCCCTTCCGTTTTTTTTAATTGGTGGAATTAAAGTAGATAAGATTTTTTGTGAGTAGTGGGATGCAAAATCAAAAATGGATTTTTGTGAATAATTTTTGGGATTCTGAAACTGATCGCGCTCTCGAGTAGTATTACGGTGCCGCTGATTACGCTTTAAGGGGTGGTTTAGAACGTTGATATTTTGGACCTTGTGGTGTTTAACGAACGTACTTTTGTGTAGTAAGGGTAGTTTAGCTACTTCTGAAGAAGACCTGTATAAGGGATTTTATTAAAATTGTTCATTCACCAGAGGATTATACCTAGTGCCGATTTCGGTTCTACGTAAAGTTACCTAGAGGACATCGTCGTGTTGTATTAGTGCTTCAGTGACCTCTTTGGTTTTTCTCGCTTTTGCGGATTTATTTAAAATCAACGTTCTTGAGTGCCGCTTATTTACCGTACAAAGCGTATTTAAAGATAAAGAAACTTTCGCAATATAATAAAATTATATTTAATTAAATCAAATTATTAACATTTTGGATTATTAGTGGAAACAAAACCAATTAAAAGCTAAAAGTTATCAAGTAATTGTGAACGCTCAAATTATTATTATTTTAAAAGAAGTTTTGAATTTATGCAGTAACATTTTAACGCGATTCAATCGAGGGATCGTTTGGGTATCATAGAACAATAGTCAACATTTTATTCATCTTTTGCCAGACCAGGAAGAGTTCATTTTCGTTATAGCAGTAACCGACCATCATTTTCTGTTGTAACACAGAAGAGGTGTAATTCTAGACTTTAAGGTAATATAACATTGTGTTTTTTTTTATTGAATATTTCAAGATTTATGTGTTGCGAATTATTTTTTTGTTGTGTTGATGAAAGTTTGGAAGCGGTGTCGTAATTTTTTTTGGTAAATTAAGTTGTTTTTTTAAATTTATTTAGTGTAACTAATCGTAGTTTTGACGCTCCGTCTTCACACTTTGTTATTTATTTTTAGTATTAAAGGGCAATTGACCCTATTGTAGTGTGGGTATATTATCCACGAATTACATATTTAGGTTAAACCATTTAGACTGGCGTAAAAGCAGATTTCTGATCAGACATCCTGTCGCCTTTTAAGCCTTTGTATTTTTTTTGTTGATACGCAGTATCGTATGTTTGCATTTCTTTATATTTATCCTTATTATTTTTTTATTATTTTATTATAGTTTGTTAGTTTTTTTTAAATGTGTTTCAATTATGTGAAAACCCTTTTGTGTTGCATAAGAGTTTTTTTTTGCAAATTGCAAGTAATTTAGAAGCGTAAGTTTTAACGTAACGAGGTTAGTTTTTTTGTTTTATTGAGTAATAGCGTTCTTAATATTTAGTATTTTATTTGATTTTTAGTTGAGTATTAATTCAGTTTAGAGTTCATTCTATAGCTTATTTTTTTGTTTTGTTTTGATTATTATTTAATGCCTAATTTATTACACTGAGGTGTATTAACGTAACTTTTATTGAGTGTTTATCACGCTTTTATTTGACAAGCGTGTTGTGTTTTTGAAGCCCTATTTCAGGTGGTTTGCTGCGTTGCTGTCCAGCACACCTGGGATTGATTGCGGATAGGTAAGCGTATGTTTTTTGTATGTTTGGACACGCTATGTACTCGTAATTTTGGCACGACGACCCTTATTTTGACTACTAAACATTCTGGCGCCCTTAACCGAATTGATTTTCTCTTCATCCCCTATTTTGACTTACGTACGATTTACTATTCTGGATGCGCAAAATTTTTCAACATCTGACCTACACCCATACGCTGGCTAGTCGGGGCAAAAAGGCCAATTTTATCTGTAATCCCGTTCTACCACCCGTTTATACCGTTACAATCAACCTCTGTCCTAAAGGAAATTGTGAAACGTCGCAACCAAATAGGCTTGGCATGTTAACACTTATGCACCTGCAATTTTGGATGGCACGATGGCATCAGCCGAGTTATGTAACTACCTGAGTGCGGTGCGTAATGTCAAACTTATTTGAAGTACTTTAATCCATAAATCGATACTTCTTTACAACTTCGCAATTCTATATTGGATTATACGTTCTCGTCTGAAAAGTAGGATACATATGTCGTACAATAGCGCTGCTTGTATGTTAAACTCGTGATACGTCACACGCAGCCTCTTTACTACATTAATACGAAGTCTTATGAAACTCTTCCATCATCACAACACGGAGATCAGATGTGGTTACAATTATTTCAACATATAATAAAGTCACAGCATAACAAATTTATGTTTTTTTAATGGAACGCCCTGTATATTATGTCAAATTTCAATTATATTCTATGGCGTATATTCCGGGGCGAGTTTTCCTGACCGAATTTACTGCATATGGTTATTAATAGGGAGCGGATAGTTAGACAAGAAAAACCCTTAAAAAAAGCAGGCAAAAAGGCAACAAAAACAGTCAAAAAAAAGGCAAGGAAAAAGGCAAAATTAAAATTCGAAAAAGGCACACAATTGCTTAAAATAATTTAATGACTTCTTACGTAAAATGAATTTACAAATAAAAAAACAAAAATAACATTTAATCTACGTTAACATTATTATTCCAGGCTGTAATAAGTACTGTTACGTATGGTCATGTAACAAAACTGACCTGGTATTGCTGACAATTTGCTTGTATGTGAAAGATCTCTCGACATCACAGGATGTAATGGGGGCATATTTAAATGCAGCGACTTCTTGAGGGCTTGCATCCAAGCCAATGGCCTCTTCTCCTTTATGTACATTAGAATCTCCTTTATTATATGAAGATCTGGATTCTTTTGTAATACAGATAATATCTTTTCATTTACTTTTATCCCACTAGCACCAGGTACCCGTGCGATTTTATTTACCACACCGTCCACTATCCCTAACGCTTCCACTAAGGCGAGGTTCCTTGCTTCGAGTTTCTTTATAGTTTCGCGTAGGTAGCAGAAATGGGTGTTTATGTACATTAAAGCTCGACGGACGTTTTCATCTTCAAAACTCTCCTGAACTTTTTGTATGGTAGCAGCCGTGGAAGGGTCAAATGAATTCATTGCAGAATTCATAACAGATTTTACAAACATGTCTTTAACTAAGTTCCAATGAAGCGCGTAAAAATTACACGCCTCGATCCAGGTACCCCATCTGGTAATCACCGGTTCAGGAGGGAGAGGAACTAATGGCAGCTTTTCTTTATACTCAGAAACTCGTAATGGTACTTTTACAAATATCTGCAATTTTTAAATCGTAACAGCAGCACACAGAAAATGTAATGTTTACCTTCTTCACGGAAGAAATTAATTTATTTACAGCACTAAATTCCTCGCGAATGCATTCACACACTCTGTGCGCAGTGCGTGTGCTAGGTAAGTAACATGCAGTAGTTTAGGGTAGAATACCTTTAGGGCCCGTGCGGCTTTTAGCATATAAGGTGCCGCGTCGCTTACTAAAAGCAATATTTCGATTCAGGTATTTCGTTAGGAAATAAAATACCTAAAACAAAAACTGTATATGAACCAAATGTAAATTATCTCATGTAAAGCTCTTACGCATGCTATTGTTAAAAAACTGAGCTACTGTCTGGTGATTGGTTTTTTCTAGCTGTTTTTATGCCAGTAAAAAAGGGGGTCCGGCTTCAAATGGGGTTAATTTTCCGACAATTAAGTTGGCTATATACCGACCCTGGACATCAGTTGTTTCATCTACAGAGGTCCAAATATAATTGGCTCCTATTGCTTTTCTAATGTCTTCAATAACCTTAAAAAATTAAAAATTGTTAATTTAACTCAGTAAAATACTTAAAATACAAAAATTAGACACTTACAGTTTGGTAACACATCTGCACGTAGTTTTTTCTCAACGTCGATTCATTGGGTATGCTTTGATTGGTGTACTTTTGGAATTTTTTGTATCGCGGAATATTCGCAGTAATCAGAGCTTCACAAAGTTCTAAAGAAAATGACGATTTTTGTGGACCGCTCTTGTTCATATTTTACTGAGCGGGTAGCGTAGTGGTGACACGATCTGCTTAGCATTCGGGAGGGAATGGGTTCGATTCCCGTTACCGTCTACCTTGTATGAAGTTTTTTCAGGGGGTTTCCCTCATACACATGAGGCGGCATGGTCACTGCACATACGCACACCATGTGCGGCTACTTAGGCGAATGCTGGGGTAGTATTTCCCCCCTCAGAACCCTAACTCCGTTCCTTCCGATCCTATCTTGACCACACCCATCCTTAATTCCATCATGCATATATACGTAATGTATGTATGCTGGGAATCCATGACTGTGGCTGAAGGAGCTTGGAAAGCCCAAACAGCCCGCCCTCCCCCTTGTGTAGGGAATGAAATACCTGGCCTTTTCCTTTTTTTCCGTTCATATTTTTAAATGCATTTGTTACTAATTCTTGCTTTTTATTTTGGCGGGCTGCATGAGCAAGATGAATTACTGTATTTAAATGTTGCACAACATGAAATTTTTTCGTTGGTTGAATCTACAATTTAATTTTTTTTTAAACTTTAAAATTATCTCTTTAAAAATGTAACTAACTTAAACAAAATATTTCCTATCTTAACTAGGTACTTAGCACTTACCGTTTTTATTGCAAACTTTGCATATAAGAACGTCACCGTCAGTTGATAAATTGGTATCTAACAAGACCCACTGCCTACATTTTGCACTTTTTGATTGTTTATACGGCGGCATATTGCACTTCAACCGAGATCTCTTACGCACTTCCACGCCACGCAAGAGTAGGTAACTAAATAATTTAAAAGGTAAAACAACGTTAACACCCGCCGAGTATTCATGCCGGAGAATAAGTGCTGAAATCTTAACTTTCACTATGCTACTAAGTAAAGTGCATTTCACTCTGCAATATGGCCACCATTTAAATTTGCCACCAAATAAAGCGCGGGAGCACTCATTGGCGTAGTACCTTTTGTCATATAAAAAAAAAGTGAAAAACTTATTTGAATAAATTTATTATTAATAAATTCGCCATCACCATGCTCACCTAGTATTATTATTATATACTATTTTAATACAAATTTAAAAAAAATGAACAAGTATGTAGTAAATTATTTTTTTATTAATAATTTTTGCGTAAGTTAAAACAAAACTTTCTTCCATTTTAGTATAAAATCTACACAATCACTACAACCGTTACAAATTATTGTTTACAGTATAATGGCAAAATGGAAAATTGATTCCACATTTATAAGCAAAGCAAGTGGTCATTAATGATTTCTAATTCTCATTATGCTAATGGAGTAATTTGCAGTTTCAACATTAATTACGAATTAGTAATGGTAAATTTTCAGAAATTCTTAACAATAATGAATTGGAACATTCTTTTATTTTAACGATGTTTATTTCTTACAATAATTAATTTAATTGAAAAATATTCAATTTTACTAACTTAAGTTACCTCTCGCGTGATACGCTATTGAGTTGGCAAATAATATTTTAAGACGTTTGAAGGTCGTATTTGTTATTATATTTGTCTTTTGCTATTATAATGTTGTAGGAAAGGATGGAAAATGCGGTTCAGAGTAGCCAACTGAAATATCCCTTTCATTACAATGTTGCACTTATAGCATTTTAGTTATTTTATAAGTGGATGTTGTTCATAGTGGAATGGCAGCCATATTATAGAGGTCTAATTATTCGTGAAATGCACAAGTTGCATGAAGGAAAAATACAATAAAATGATTTATGTACATACAATTTAAGTAAACATCTATTGAAATCGGTAATCCTCGAACAATTAAGAAAATTCCAACCAGGCTTTTAGTGATTGACAGGTCATTAAGATAAGCTTATACCTATAATTATTGAAATTAATTGAAATTATATACTCATCTGAATCATTCACAATCGCATTTTTTCAATTTTATTAAAATATTTTTTTACGGTTCACTCAAAACCACATTTTTCAATTTGATTAAAATAAAAAATCGACACGAAAGGTAAAATCCCAAAAATTTCTTTAAAAATGCAAAAACCTCCAAAAACTTAAAAAAAGGCAAAGTAAAAATTGCATTTTTGGAGTCGTCATGTCTTAAAACTTATAGAAATTCAACTTTGTCTTTAATATCTTCATTAATTCAAAAAAGCCATTTGCCTAACTATCCGCTCCTTATATATGAATATCAGGGTGTTGTTTAAAAAAAACAGTTAATGAGTTTTCAAGATCTGCCCACAGAGGTTCTCTTTTTAACATACCCAACGAATCGCTCGCGAATCTTCAAAGTGTTGCGTCCAATTATCCAAATACATAGTATAATACATGGTCACTGACGTTTTAAATTGAGTTACGGCTAGGTGTTCTTCTTCATTTGACAAAGCTATTAGCTTAGTGTTTGGCATTTGGCAAAAAGACTTCACATTTCCGTTCTATTAATTGTTGCTTTAAATTTGATAGAACCATGTATTGAAGATTTTTCAGATTCCACTTGCGGCACACATTTATGAAATGTTTTAAAAACTATAAGAATCAGTGTGGGACAGTCAGAGCCGTTCCTAAGGTATCTGTCGCCCGTGTGCAAACATTTTTTTTTTGAAATAATTTTACCTTAAATAAAATACAGGAAGTGTAAAAAAAGTAAATTGTATTTCGGAAAAACATGAACAGATATTTATACTTATTAATAATACGAACAAAAAAGTTGGAACAAACTATACACATTAATAAATAAATAAATTAACATGAATAGACATTTACACTAAATAACACTTACATTTATTAATACATTCTTAGTTTGAAAAATTTAAATAAATTTTGCTTTTTGTTGCATTTTTAAAGCAAATTCTGAAATAATATCGGACATATTTATTATCTTCAGAAATTGTCTTTTCTATATTAATAATAAATAAGACATAACTTTTCTTGACCCATTGTTGATCGCAAATAATTTTTTATTATTTGAAGTTTCGAAAAACTCTCACCGCTAGCAATGATCATCGGTAAAGTTAAAAAGATCCTTAAAGCAATTATAAAATTTGGAAACAGAGATATAAGATTATTCCTAAATAGATATTGAATAACGTTTAATGCATTCATTTCAGGGGAAATATAGGATGCAATGTTATCAATTTCATCGCATAAACCTTGGGCAATAATATCATTAATTCGCAATCATATTGTAATCTGTCAATTCCATGACATGACAACAGCTGAGAACTAGATTACTTCTGAAACTAGCCGAGAATAATGAAACTAACCGGGAATAATTATTACTTATTACATACCTGTGCAGAGGGTTGCATAATTATCATGAACCTCATAATCATTACATTTAATTAAATTATGTGTTATTTGATATTCTTTATTAATCAACGGACGTACAACATATTTAAAAACTAACTAACTAAAAAAAATACTAAGAATCTCTTTTTTACAATTTGACAGTTATAGTTTTATGTATTTATTTTCACGCCCAGCTTACATTGCTTTATATTTGTTACATCAGGATATTTATTATTCAGAATATTTAGTAAATTGTTATTTTTAACATTGGATGATCACGAATAAAATATATAGTAGGGGAAGACGGGGCAGAGTGGAATAGCTAACAAAAAACTGGAAAAAGGCACCTACTTTAATAATTTTATTTTTATTTTTTTAATGCACATCCCATTAATAAGCCATATAGGACATTTCTATGAGTTTTAGGCAGTTTTCCACTGGTACTTTTTTTTATATGACGTGTTGTTTTAAAATATGAAAATTATTTCACTTTACCCCACATGGCGGGGCAAAGTGAAAAATCTAATGTGGCAAAGTGAAATAGGTATATTTTTTGTTTTTATTTGATTTTAAGATTTTCATATGCACAATAAAAGTAAGTACTGTTTCATGAAATATTATTTATTATTGCAGTTTAAGTTACAGTTTAATAAAATTTAATTTTTCCATATCTAAGTTTCATAAAACTCTTCAAAACACCTGCAATATCGGCTTTATAAATCTCGCTGGTATCATCGATGTCCGGAAAAACGAATATGTCCATATGTTGCCTGTAGTTTCTCATGAATTTGACATGATAGAGCACATCGTCAGTTCCATCTTCCGTTGCAATTTTTGTAACTTGAGCAATAAATATCTTTTCTATGCCTGTTTTTTGGTCTGTCATTGGCACCAACACGAAATCGTCGACCAATATTTCGCTTTGCGATAAAGTAAAAGGTTCATTTGCGTCATCTACGTTTTCTGAATCGGGCGAACCTATAAAATTTGAATTATCAGACGAGTCCTGACAAAGTTCTATATTAGATAACTCTGAATCAGATGAGTTACTGGTATAACGTTTTTTTGTTTTAATTGATTTTGATACGGTTTCAGATAATTTTCGTTTCACTGATATGTTTAGATTGGGTAGGGTGCTTGCCATTGCTTGCTTTTCCTTAAGCTCATTTAAATATGGTCATGCAGTTATAATTGCAGTCTTTGGAAGAGGTAAAAGGTCTGCTGGTGTTACAGTTAACTTTTTTTGCGGAGTTACGAGACCCAGATGTGTGTCTATATTTTGCTCGTCAATCATCGCGCCAGAAGTCTTAATTGTAGTGAATGGAGATTGCTCAGGATCATTTACAGCGGTAAAGTCCAACCTGGGAGGACGGCCCAGGAATATCTACAGCAGTGTCTTGCCTTTCAGTTAAAGATGATGGTACAAACATATATATCGTCTCTAAACTTATGTGGATCAAAGGGATAGATTCCTGTGGTTTTGAAACCACTGTCGGCGTTGGCCAAAGTTGCTGCTCTTGAAAATGCTTTGCCAAAAATTGCTGGAACGTCAGAAAGCTCAATTATTTTATTAGGTTTGTTTCGTTGGTAAACTTTGATTTCTTGATTGTAGTAAGTACTAAGGGGAAACATGAACGCTACGTCAAGCGGTTGCAACTTGTTAGACGTATGCGGAGGAATCACCAAAATGTGCAGATTATTTTCTCGTGCTTTTTCTATTAGAGGTAAGTTTTTTACGTGAGTAGCATGTCCATCTAACAACAACAATACTGGATCGTCAGCAGTCGGACGAGTGTGTTTTACAAAGTGGGGAAACCAAACACTCACAAATATATCGACTGCATCCACCCTGAATTATGGAAAGCTAATACACTTTCACGTGGAAGACCATTTTCGTAAATTGAGTTTCTTCTAATACGAGGTATCACAAGCAATGGTGGAATATAGTGCCCTGTGGCATTGAAACAAATTTCGGCAGTAGTTAATGTTCCATGTTCCCCAGAACCGTAAATTCCGACTTGTTTCTTTCCTTTTAAAGACACCAGCTTAATTTGTTTATTGGGAACTGTTGATATGCCGGTTTCGTCGCAATTGTAAATCCTACTTGGTGGAAAAGAATGTTCATACAATAACGAGCCCAACAAGTTGAAAAATGCTTTTACGGAGACTGCATTGAAGCCTGACGCCCTGGCAGCTTATGTGTTCTCTGGAGTTCGTAGCGATAACTGTTGGTGTCTCTTCATGAAAGCACCAAACCAATCTTTTCCAGCCAAACCTCGTTCTTTATTAAAGGTGTGGGAAATTTGATTTTGTTCTGCATAACCAAAAGCTAATTTTCGTAGTTCCTGCGTTGACAATCCAAAAAATCTTTCCTCTAGATCCAGGATATGTTTTACTAACGCGAGTTCCAGATCTTTCGTAAAAACGGTTTGAAATCGTCCAAGCTTTTTCGTCGATGCTTCCTCTTCAGATTTATTACCCTTTATACGCCTGTGTAAGCTGGCTAATGGTATTTTATATTCTTTTGCAGCTTTATTTTGGGAAAGGCGGCTAGATCTTACAGCAGCTACTGCAGATTTCATGTCATCTACTGACCAGCTTTGTTGAGCAGTCTTACGCTTATAGTTTCGCATTTTCTTTCTGAAAATGTACCTACAATTAACTTCAGAACTAGGGAGAATAACAGTTGAGCAATAAGTAAGCGATAATATGTAGTACACCGAAAACTTCATAATTATAAAATTTAAGAAACCATTGGGGCAAAGTGAAACATTTTACTTTACCCCACAATTCAGCATTTCACTTTGCCCCGAAGGAATCAGAAAAAGCAAATAGATTGAATTACTCATGCATCTCTAACTTACAAAACTAATATCACCAGCAGTGCATAAGGCAACTTAACTGCCCATAATGATATAAATAGATCTGTCTAAAGTTAAACCATTTTTGAAAAAAAGATTACGTACTTACCCGAGATTCTTATAATATAAACAGTTGAAAACAATTATTTTTGCTTTTTCAACACAATTTGCTTTCCTCTTACACTAACACTTGGTTAACAACTGAGGCCAGTTGAAAACTAACCGCCACTACCTACTTGAGCAGATGGCGCCACTAATATGTTCAAAATTAAATTATTTCACTTTACCCCTCCATTTCATTTTGCCCCGCCTTCCCCTATATAAGCCTTGCAGGAAGGCTTCATTACGCGGTTTGGAATATACTATTTGACTTTTAGACGAATCAATCTATTTTAAGGAAATTATTTAAGTCGTTCAGAAAATCAAAATGTGTGTGATGATTTTTCATTTGATCGAACCTTTCTTCGATTTTTGTTAATGCAGTGCCCAATATCATAAAATAAAAATTAATTTTAAATAAGTCCTGTGGATTTTTTTGCAGTCTGATCCTTGCACCCATAATCAAATGAGCATTTTTTCGTGTGAGGTCTAATAGTATTAAGTGGTGAAAATGAAGGGTCGCAATCGATATTCTCGGCAATATTGTAATAACATAATATTTCATAAAGCAGTACCTATTTCCTGCATTGTTTTGCTTACGACGTTGACTTTGACTAAAATGCTATACCATATTACTATGAACGATACGTGTTTTAGTAAATGGATTTTCACTTTCCAAATTTCTATTAAATGTATCCTTTCTTTTTGGCATTTTCTGATTTTCTATCGTCCTAGATGCACCCTATACTATAACGGTTATTTATTTAAACTGTTATTTATTAACACTTAACCTTAACTAACGAACTATTTACGCTAAATTTATTTACAGGCATGAGTATATTTATTTTTCACACGCACAAGACACCGTGGTAACCAAATTCTTTTCGCGCCAGACTTGATACTTAATACTGCCTCATAAGCGGGACCGAGCTAGTGGAGTACACATCTAGTGGCATGGTTACTACATATATGCACACCATGTGCTGCTATTTAAGTGAATGTTGGGGACGTATCTTTCCCCTCAGATCCCTAACTCCGTTCCTTTCAGTCCTATCCTGAACTAAGTGGAGAATCAAGGCTGGAAGAGCTGGAAGGGTACACGTCAACGATGAAGAAAGAGTATAAGGAGAGTAAAACGGGTATAGGAGAAAGAGGAAACGGGAACATGCCCTATTGGTGGAATGGGGGGATTAGGGATGCAAGGACAAAATGCCTATCTAAGAAGCGTAGGCTACAGAGGGTACGGATAAAAAATAGGGACGAGCGGGCTGTAAAAGAAGCAAGGGAAATTTACGGAAGTGCGCAAAAAAATATAAACATTGATAAAACGTGCGAAGCGGAAGTGCTGGAAGGAAATGATGGAGGAATTGGAAAACAACATATATCTTACTTAATAACTAGATAAACAATCCTGGAAAACATGTATGATCCGAATTGAAACTGCGCATGGGGGTATTAAGAATTACGCACTAGTGAATACTGTACTGTGTAAACATAAACCACCGTGTGTGCAACAAGGCAAATAGTTGTAATTATATAATTATTTGTGACCTCACTTGAACAATTGTGGATTTTCTTTTAATTTGTTGCTGTCATTTTGACAAAAAGGCACTATGCAGCTTCTCATATTTCATTTCTACTAATAGAAAACTTGAAAAGCGCGAAAAGCCGAGGTTAGAGAGACACCTTTTGACAATTACAATTGATATCAAAAATTGAACTTGGCAATTCTAATGATACGACTGTCCTAATACTCACAACTTTTCATGTTCGACCTTATTGAAATATTCAATTTGTCTCCTATTTTAAACGCGCAGCTCATATGCTCTGGTTATCTAGTTATTAAGTAAGATATCTATCCCCGTACGAGATGACCAAAGAAAAGAAAATGGAGACCATAGTGCAATTATTCCCGCATAGGACGGAGACCAGTTTTCCCAACGAAGAGGTGCAAGGAGTCGCACCGTTTACAATGGACGAGCTAGAGGAGGCGGTAAATAAGATGAAGGGAAAAAAGGGAAGCAATAATATTACAGTGTAGGGTTTAAGGAAGGCGATGGAGATGAAGGTAAAGTTCATATTAAAGCTAATGAATAGCCTGTTGGAAAGACCGGAATTCCCTGAGAAATGGAAAATTTCGAGACTGGCACTTACTCCTAAAGGGAAAAAAACCGAAAACGGAGAGACAAAGTTCAGGCATACGAGGCACTGATAAAGGGGAGACTAGAAGGAGGAAAGGAGCATTATCGGACTTCCAATACTGCTTCAGAAAGAGACGAAGCACGGTTCATGCGGTAGAAAAGGCACTGAACTTTATTTTATAACTATTGAAATTATATGAAATTATAAACTCATCTGAATCATTCAAAACCGCATTTTTTCAATTTTATTAAAATAATGTTTTACGGTTCACTCAAAACCACATTTTTTCAATTTTATTAAAATAAAAAATCGACAAAAAAGGGAAAATCCCAAAAATTTCTTTAAAAAGCCAAAAACTGCCAAAAACATCAAAAAAGGCAAAAAAGGCAACGTAAAAATTGCATTTTTGAAGTCGTCATGTCTTAAAACTTATAGAAATTCAACTTTGCCTTTAATATCTTCATGAATTCAAAAAAGGCATTTGCCTAACTATCCGCTCTCTAGCTATTAACATTATGAACTATGGTAAAACGTTATTAATTAAAATTGATAATGCATTAATGTGTTCTGAGATTTCGAATATTTGGTTTTTCCAAGTGCAAAACAGAAGAAAAAATGAAGCTGGAACCATTGAATTTGCTCATCCGTGAATGGCATATAATATTTTTTCTATGAACTATACAGGGTGTTTAAAAAAGATGTGTCAATATTAAAGGGGGTGATTGCCCAGGTCATTTTGTACAATAAAGTTCCTATAAACATAGGTCCACAAACGCTTCGTTACCGATCTACAGCGTGTTGAAGTTTAATTTAAAAAAACAGTCAAAATTAGATTTTTCCAAAACGACTTGAGATATCATAATGAAATTTTACGCGTGTCAATAGCTGTGGGGGGACGCATACTTTGCAATACAACACGATGTTTCAGTCGTACCATTGGCGCGCGTGTTGGCATGTCACAGGCTATTTTTCAAGAAAAAAGTAGGATGCCGCTGATTTCTCTAAAAATAAAAAATATTTCTTAATTCTTTGTTCAATTGTGAAGAAAAAAGCTCTCTTGACTTTTTATCGTACGACGTACCGTTTTTGAGTAACAAAAACATTTTAGTGCATGTCCATTTATCATGCGTACAAAAAATATTTTTAAACATTCCTGTATTATTCACTGACGTATTGAATTAGTCTCGTGATTAATAATTTTGTGTGTCGATTTTGTTGAAGTTCCTTATCATGAATCGCTATACGAATGCCGAGATGACCGACATGCACTACATTTATGGACTTGCTGATGGGAATGCATTGGAAGCTAGGCGGTTGTATACTGAAAGATTTCCGGGCCGTATTGCTCCTGATAGAAAAACTTTCGAATGTATTCATCGGCGTCTTTATGAAACAGGCACATTAAGACAAAATGGAGGAGCAGGAAGGCCAAGGACAGCAACAACGGTAGAGCTGGAAGAGGATGTGCTGAAGAAGATCGAGGTACTGCTACTCGAAAAATTGCTGACGCTTTGGATGTAAGTAATGGGACTATTTGGCACATTCTTAAGGAAAATTTGTTGTATCCATTCCATATACAACGCGTTCAAGCACTTCTTCCTGCTGATTTTCCTCTGTCAATGGCTTTTGCACAAAATGGTTCAAATCCCTCAACTCCTGATGTTGATTCTGTTCACCGATGAAGCGAGTTTTTCAAGAAATGCGATACGGAATTTCCATAATAACCATGTATGGTGTGAAGAAAATCCAAATGAAATTGTTGAAGATCGTTTTCAACATCAGTTTTCTTTGAACGTTTGGATTGGGATTGTGGGTGACTGCCTAATTGGACCGATATTTCTACCCGGGAGACTTACCGGAGAGGTGTATCGCAACTTTTTGGAAAACACGCTTCCTGGATTTCTGGAGGACGTACCATTAGCAATTAAAGATGCAATGTGATATATGCACGATGGCGCACCAGCTCACTTCAGTCAAGTAGCTCGTGATTTCTTAACACAAGCCTACGGAAATCGTTGGATTGGCCGGGGTGGCCCTCACTTATGGCCTGCACGATCCCCGGACTTAAATCCCCTTGATTTTTTCCTGTGGGGCCATTTGAAGTCCTTGGTGTACGCTACTTCATTGGAAAACGTAGAAGACTTAAGAAATCGATTCATTGCTGGGTGCAACTCAATTAAAACAGATCCTGGTGTTTTTGAGAGAGTTCGCCAGTCAATGAGGAGAAGATTGGATTCTTGCATCCGAGCTCAAGGTGGCCACTTTGAACAGTTTTTGTAATTTTTGGTTGGTGAAATTTTTGGTTTGGTGAAATATTTGTTTTTGCCCTTGAATGAAACCCTTGATTTTTAGAACTTTTTTTCTGTAATAAATGGACATGCACTAAAATGTTTTTTTAAGTCAAAAACGGTACGTCATACGATAAAAAGTCAAGACAGCTTTTTTCTTCACAATTGAACAAAGAATCAAAAAATATTTTTTTATTTTTAGAGAAATCAGCGGCATTCTACTTTTTTCTTGAAAAATAGCCTGTGACGTGCCAATACGCGCGCCAATGGTACGACTGAAACATCATGTTGTATTGCAAAGTATGCGTCTCCCACTGCTATTGACACGTGTAAAATTTCATTATGATTTCTCAAGCAGTTTTGGAAAAATCTAAGTTTGACTGTTTTTTTAAATTAAACTTCAACACGCTGTAGATCGGTAACGAAGCGTTTGCGGACCTATGTTTATAGTAACTTTATTGTATAAAATGACCTGGGCAATCACCCCCTTTAATATTGCCGCATCTTTTTAAACACCCTGTATAATACCTAGTCATTGCTTTCTCATATGCTTACGTATAAAGAGAAAGATATGTAATCGGTTCAAATTTTTGAATTTTTTTTGCATTTTTCCACAGTTTATGGCTTAAACAATACGAAAAAAAAAATACATTTTTAGAAAAAAAAAATTGGTGTGTTAGTGCGCCCGATATCTTTTGAACCATTAAGCTATCGATATGAAATTTGGTACAAAAATTCTTTGCCATAAAATCTAGGTCAAGTTCGTTAATGAGCAAAACCCAACCAGCGGCGTGGCATTTTTAGGAGCTTAGAACATTCAAAAATTTCATTGCTTTAAATTTTAAAAAGTTACAAAATTAAAAAACGAAGTAATATTTTTTTTATATAATTTCAAAATAAAAAGAAAATAATCAGTGGCACACCGTTTTTAGGGTGCAAAATTGTGCATTTTTTAATTTATAAACCGATCTTTTTGAAAGTCGGGTATTAGGGTTTTTAAGATCGCTAAGTATAAATCATTTGTCAAAATTAAAAAATTCAAAATGGCGGATCAAAAATGGGGGATTATCGTGTTTAAAAACCGATATGTTTGAAATTCGGGTATTGTGGACTTTGAAGTTGCTTATTACAAATTTTTGGTCAAAATTTCTTTTCATATATGAGAAAGCATTATGGCAGATAACTAGGCAGCGTTTTTTTTTCAATACATGGGTAGTAATTGTTTAATTTGGCAGTTACCATCAATATTATTTCTAATTTTATCCTTCTTTAAGTTTATAATTAAAATGCTTAGCTTTTATTTTTATTCTTTGTTTAAGAATGCACATTTTTACATACCAACGAAAATGAAATTTGAAAATATGCTCTTCAACTTTTCTTGGAAGTAACCTAGAAAATTGGCCATAAATGATATGCTTTTGCAAATTTTGTTAAATTTACCTTACTAAACTTAAGACTAAATTGGAATAACCAGGAATACTTAGCTCACCAATTCCTGTTCTTTGAGCATTAACAATTATTTGGGCGACATCTTTTTGTTTCAACAATGGCATAATAATATGTTTTATATCCATCATCTTTTCCATTTTTGTGTCGACAAAATATGGTAATATGGTTGTTGTTTTTATTTTGTTATTTTTAGTCAAAGCAAGTTCATGGCGTAACCCATCCATAAACCCTCTTACTGCATATTTTGTTGTGGAATATGGAATAGCAAATGGAAGAGCGCACAAAGAAGAGATAGATGACATACAGACTATATGGCCATAATTATTTGCGAGCATTGTTGGTAAAATGGTCTTTACCATCTAAAACACAAGGTGACGTAATTTTCACAACAAACTCAAAAATTTACCCAAAATTACATTTTAATTCCTCGTTCAATTTGAAAAATAAAAGCTCTCTTGAATTATGTTCCTAGAATGTTCCGTTTGGAGTAATAAAATAAAACCGTTGTATTGTACGAGAAAATTATGTAATTTAATGATTGAAAGAATACGTTACAAATTGGCATCTGCCTTCACTGAACAACAACAAAAACAACAAATGGAAACATACAGCATAAACATAATATTGGGAACAAGTAATATGGAACGGTAATCACAAAAATTTTTGGTAATGGCCTCCTTCACTCAAAATGCACGCTTCTGCCCTCCTTCTCATGGAATTCCACACTCGTTGAAATATTCCCGAAGTATGATTTATATTATTAATTAATTAATCTTTCAATTCTTCTACACTGTTAATGGGACTTGTGTACACTAGCGTATTTAAATAGCCCCACAAGAAAAAATCTAAGCTGTTAAGGTCGGAGGACCGTGGTGGCCATTCTTGAGGTCCCCACGGCCAATCCAACGATTAGAATAAACAGTATCTAGATGATTGCGAACCATTCCACTGAAATGTGCTGGTGCACCATCATGCATATACCACATATGGTGTCTTATTAAAAGCGGAACATCCTCAAGCAGCTCAGGCAATTGTTCACGAATGAAAGTAAAGTAAGATTGTCCATCAAGTCGTCTCGGAAGAAAGAATGGGCCAATAAAGTAATCGGCTATAATTCCTGACCAGACGTTGTAACAACCTTTTTTTGTGGTTGTATTAAAAAGTACATTAATTTAAGAATCGTTCATTTATTTGGCGTAATATTAAAAAAGTTTTTAATTATTAATATGTAGAATTGAGAATGGCAATTTAATTGGCATTTCCTAGAACATATCTTTTGGGTGTAATATTACATGAATAGTTTTAGTTCCCTTTCTTAAAAAATTGCATTTATATTATTGTATCCGCGCAAGCGTGAAGACTTTTAGGGGGAATACACTTGAGTTATTCTGAAAGCTTTTTTTTTTAATTCACCTAATGCTGAATATTACAGCTATAAGCATGATTTTTACTTAATTTTTTATATATTGGTGCCATCAGATTTTGGTGGTAAGTTATTTTTTTTCTCATTATATTTAAAACTAAAGCCTTTGCTTTTTTTTAGGCACTTACTTTTTCTTAAGTACTTTTTAAGTACTCACCTTTTAATGCATACTTTTATATGGCATTTTTATAATATATTTTTAATGGGACGTATAAGTCAGTAATTTTTACTATTCTATTAATTTAAATGGCAAGTTTTACTTGAATTACATTTACAACGCAAGTTCTACATACTTTTACAAATAAATTTGGCGAATTAAACTTCAAGGAAATTCCATATTTTAAGGATAAATAAGCAAGATATTGGCCTCACCATATGAACCATTCTGCTTCATAGTTACCAGATACAGTGTATATACAGAACCGTTAAAAGGTAATGTTTTTTTATATAATTTAGTATAGTTTATGACTTCTGATTTTTTTTACGTTTTCAATCATATATTAAATAAACTTATGTGTAACTTGTTATTTTATTTTCATTTGTGTTAATTTGTTTATTAGTATTCATTAACTAGGTTTTGTTGTTCCTATAGATATATAAAAAGATAACATGGCGCTCGAGATTTTTATTATTTTTCATAATTTTTTTGATAACAGTTTTGGAATTAAGTGAAAATAATTAAGCAGAAAAGAAGCTACTAGCATTTCAGGTAGGTTAATTAAACATAAATTAGAACCCCCCCTTATCTTAATTTACCGATGAGCCGACGGCAGTAGCGATTGAAGATTTAATATTTTTTTAATTAATTACAATTATTCGATCAATTCCAATCAATTTATCAATTCATTACATCATCGCTTTTGTTTTAATATTATAAGTTGGCCCAGTTTTAGTGTTTATATACTTTAGCAGCCGCTATTAAGGTTACAATTTGGCGGGCGAGCAGGGACATTGAAATTTATTATACATTTTATTACATTGAGATTTATTGTTTGAAATGTATTACTCAAAATTTATTGCTTCATATTTGATATTTTATTTACATTTTGTTAATAATATTACTGTTTTTTTTTTTTTTTTTTTTTTTTTTTTTTTTTTTTTTTTTTTTTTTAAAAAAAAAAAAAAAAAAAAAAAAAAAAAAAAAAAAAAAAAAAAAAAAAAAAAAAAAAAAAAACGAAGTAATATTTTTTTATATAATTTCAAAATAAATAGAAAATAACCAGTGGCACACCGTTTTTAGAGTACAAAATTGTGCATTTATTAATTTATAAACCGCTTTTTTTGAAAGTCGGGTATTAGGGTTTTTTAAGATCTCTTAAGTATAAATCATTTGTCAAAATTAAAAAATTCAAAATGGCGGATCAAAAATGGGGGATTATCGTGTTTAAAAACCGATATGTTTGAAATTCGGGTATTGTGGGCTTTGAAGTTGCTTATTACAAATTTTTGGTCAAAATTTCTTTTCATATATGAGAAAGCATTATGGCAGATAACTAGGCAGCGTTTTTTTTTTCAATACATCGGTAGTAATTGTTTAATTTGGCAGTTACCATCAATATTATTTCTAATTTTATCCTTCTTTAAGTTTATAATTAAAATGCTTAGCTTTTATTTTTATTTTTGGTTTAAGAATGCACATTTTTTACATACCAACGAAAAATGAAATTTGAAAATATGCTCTTCAACTTTTCTTGGAAGTAACCTAGAAAATTGGTCATAAATGATATGCTTTTGCAAATTTTGTTAAATTTACCTTACTAAACTTAAGACTAAATTGGAATAACCAGGAATACTTAGCTCCCCAATTTCTGTTCTTTGAGCATTAACAATTATTTGGGCGACATCTTTTTGTTTCAACAATGGCATAATAATATGTTTTATATCCATCATCTTTTCCATTTTTGTGTCGACAAAATATGGTAATATGGTTGTTGTTTTTATTTTGTTATTTTTAGTCAAAGCAAGTTCATGGCGTAACCCATCCATAAACCCTCTTACTGCATATTTTGTTGTGGAATATGGAATAGCAAATGGAAGAGCGCACAAAGAAGAGATAGATGACATACAGACTATATGGCCATAATTATTTGCGAGCATTGTTGGTAAAATGGTCTTTACCATCTAAAAACACAAGGTGACGTAATTTTCACAACAAACTCAAAAATTTACCCAAAATTGGGACATTAAATTAACATTAACGGTGTTACAAATCTCTAACTTTGACATATTACAAAAAGGTTTAACTGTAGCAATTCCAGCATTATTAATTAAAATGGTAACATTTCCTACTTCATGCCTGACTTGTTCACATAATTCTGACACTTTCTCGTAATCAGCAACATCACAACTAAAAAATTATGTTAAATTTTTTTTAAGAGCAAAACGCTTCCAATTACGTATAGGCGTATGCTTTATTATAACCCAAATTGGAAATAATTTGCACAGTTTCTTGGTTAAGCCTTTCTTCAATATCAAAACATACAACTGTTGCACCTTCTGATGCGTACACCAAAGCTAATTCGCGCCCAATACCTTGAGCAGCACCTGTAATCTATTATAAGAGTAAAATTTTTGAAATACAGAATTATCAATGTGCCTTACCAAAACTATTTCTTCTTTCACAGATTTTTTTGGTCTTGGAATCACTAGATGATAGGTCGCTTCAAGTGTTGCCCATAATACATTTATAACCAAAATGAAGAATTTGCTTAAGATCGACGAAAGGGTTGGTAATTGTTCATATGCACAATCGTTTGAGCTGGATAGTTAATAGTATGACAAATAGTTCAACTAATAATAATTAAAAATAGCGTAGATCACTTAATTTAAAAAAAAAATATCTATTCAGAGATTGTCTACATTAGTAATCATCAAAATGATATACTACTTACGTAATATTCTCAGTTGAACTTTCGATGTCTTCTTTTTCCATTATTTTGTTTCTAACTGCTCTTAAAGAATTATTTAATCTAAAAAAGAAATAAAGCAATAAATACGCATTTCAAGAGTTATCTATGTGTAGGTGATATCAGGGATGGTTTGGCCACTAACATTTTATAATTAAAAATAATGACCTTCCCTATACAGGGTGTTCCTTAATGATATGCGAAGATTGAAGTGGATGAATCTACACGAAAAATAATTATAGTTTGATTAATAAAGTACGGTCCTAAAATATATCGTTACGGAAATACGGGGTGTCAAAGATACACTTAATTTTTTTATATTGGCCAAGATTTTGGTGGTGTTATTTTTCTCATTATTTTTAAAACTAAAGCCTTTGCTTTTTTTAGGCACTTTTTCTTAAGCACCTTTTAAGTACTCACCTTTTAATGCATACTTTTATATGGCATTTTTATAATATATTTTTAATGGCACGTATAAGTCAGTAATTTTACTATTCTATTAATTTAAATGGCAAGTTTTACTTGAATTACATTTACAACGCAAGTTCTACATACTTTTACAAATAAATTTGGCGAATTAAACTTCAAGGAAATTCCATATTTTAAGGATAAATAAGCAAGATATTGGCCTCACCATATGAACCATTCTGCTTCATAGTTACCAGATACAGTGTATATACAGAACCGTTAAAAGGTAATGTTTTTTTATATAATTTAGTATAGTTTATGACTTCTGATTTTTTTACGTTTTCAATCATATATTAAATAAACTTATGTGTAACTTGTTATTTTATTTTCATTTGTGTTAATTTGTTTATTAGTATTCATTAACTAGGTTTTGTTGTTCCTATATAGATATATAAAAAAAAGATAACATGGCGCTCGAGATTTTATTATTTTTTTCATAATTGTTTTGATAACAGTTTTGGAATTAAGTGAAAATAATTAAGCAGAAAAGAAGCTACTAGCATTTCAGGTAGGTTAATTAAACATAAATTAGAACCCCCCCTTATCTTAATTTACCGATGAGCCGACGGCATAGGATTGAAGATTTAATATTTTTTTAATTAATTACAATTATTCGATCAATTCCAATCAATTTATCAATTCATTACATCATCGCTTTTGTTTTAATATTATAAGTTGGCCCAGTTTTAGTGTTTATATACTTTAGCAGCCGCTATTAAGGTTACAATTTGGCGGGCGAGCAGGGACATTGAAATTTATTATACATTTTTATTACATTGAGATTTATTGTTTGAAATGTATTACTTCAAAATTTATTGCTTCATATTTGATATTTTATTTACATTTGTGTTAATAATATTACTGTGGGGCCAGAAAAAGGGATTTGCTGTTGTTTCAATGCTGGTTATTCTCACTTGTGTTTGTTTATTTTGTCAGAATATTAAGGAGTGTTACGATTTATTGTTTTACGCTTGGTATTTTATGTGTTTACACATAGTAAGGAAATTTATTGATTGAGTTATATAATATTTTTTACGATGTCAGCTGTAAATTATTTAGTTGATGTTTTATATATTGATGAGTTATATTAGTAGAATTAAAATTTTTTTTACTTGTAAATGAAGCAGAAGGGTTGACATTAGATGAGAGGCGTAAATTAAATTGAGAAATTTATTTGATTACATTTTATGTAAGTGGGAATTATTAAAAAATGCATTACAATGATTCATTACAACGATTTATGGATTCCATTTTGGGACATGATTTATCTCAATCAGTTGTTGTTTATTTAGACGTTATTATTATTTTTTCAAGTACTTTCAAGGAACACGTTTTATTTAAAAGAAGTTTTTAAAAGGCTTTGTGATGCCAATTTAAATATTAATTTAGATAAATGTGAATTTTGTAAATCTCAATTACCATATTTAAGTTTTGTTATTGATAAACTTCACAATATTCAATTGTTAATACATTTATTTAAATTTTGAAACGATTCATTAGAATTTATTGAATCCATTTATCGAAAACTTTGAAATGAATAATGAATTACAAATTTAGATTATTTTATTTTTATGTCACATAATGACAATATTAATACTTCAGTTAGTATTCCTGTTTAAGATTTTTTCCAAATTAATTGGAATATTTACAAATTTTTAAGAGTTCCGTTCATGTTTGTAATTTAAAATTTAATGGTAGTAGTTTAGATGCGAACGTTTAACATATTTTTGTGTTATTTGTGTGTAAATTCCATTTGTTATTTTCTTAGATTGTACTAATTCTCTGTTGAATTGTTTTTAATTGAAATCGTAACGCTGTTCATGAGTCTACGAAATTTTCACCTTCCTTTTTGGCGTTTGGTCGGACAGTTCCTATTTCTGGAGATTTTTATGGTCGACTAAAGGATTTCAAAGAGGATGATTTATTTATTACTAACCGTGAACAATTTTTTTTTTTTTTTTTTTTTTTTTTTTTTTTTTTTTTTTTTTTTTTTGGGGGGGACATATTACAAAAGGTTTAACTGTAGCAATTCCAGCATTATTAATTAAAATGGTAACATTTCCTACTTCATGCCTGACTTGTTCACATAATTCTGACACTTTCTCGTAATCAGCAACATCACAACTAAAAAATTATGTTAAATTTTTTTTAAGAGCAAAACGCTTCCAATTACGTATAGGCGTATGCTTTATTATAACCCAAATTGGAAATAATTTGCACAGTTTCTTGGTTAAGCCTTTCTTCAATATCAAAACATACAACTGTTGCACCTTCTGATGCGTACACCAAAGCTAATTCGCCCAATACCTTGAGCAGCACCTGTAATCTATTATAAGAGTAAAATTTTTGAAATACAGAATTATCAATGTGCCTTACCAAAACTATTTCTTCTTTCACAGATTTTTTTGGTCTTGGAATCACTAGATGATAGGTCGCTTCAAGTGTTGCCCATAATACATTTATAACCAAAATGAAGAATTTGCTTAAGATCGACGAAAGGGTTGGTAATTGTTCATATGCACAATCGTTTGAGCTGGATAGTTAATAGTATGACAAATAGTTCAACTAATAATAATTAAAAATAGCGTAGATCACTTAATTTAAAAAAAAAATATCTATTCAGAGATTGTCTACATTAGTAATCATCAAAATGATATACTACTTACGTAATATTCTCAGTTGAACTTTCGATGTCTTCTTTTTCCATTATTTTGTTTCTAACTGCTCTTAAAGAATTATTTAATCTAAAAAAGAAATAAAGCAATAAATACGCATTTCAAGAGTTATCTATGTGTAGGTGATATCAGGGATGGTTTGGCCACTAACATTTTATAATTAAAAATAATGACCTTCCCTATACAGGGTGTTCCTTAATGATATGCGAAGATTGAAGTGGATGAATCTACACGAAAAAATAATTATAGTTTGATTAATAAAGTACGGTCCTAAAATATATCGTTACGGAAATACGGGGTGTCAAAGATACACGAAAAATACGAAAATTAATTGACATCTTCTAAACCGCTAAACATTTTCCGGTGAAATTTAGTACGAAGCTAGTAGTCCGGGAGGCAGCGACACAAATTTCCGGGTCATTACCTCCCATTTAATTTTTTAAGCATGAGTTATGCATATAATATGTAACTCTAATATGGACGTCTTCCATTGCACCCTTACGACATGGGGTTGCAGGAGGGTTGTGATTCCCGCCGAAAATTAAAAAAAAAACTCATAACCTCTTGTATGAAACTTGCTCAACTCATTAATTGGAACATAAAAAGTGTAAAAAATGTCGTCTTCCATCTGAATTCCACAACAAACTACGACTTCCACCCACATCAATACGCGCGAAGAAATGAGAAAAAAAATTCATAGCCTCTCAGGTGATACTAAGTGTAATGCTTATTTTGATAGTTTAATAGATAAAAATAATAGTCTTCCACTTGTAAACAACAACAAAGGTCGTCTTCCAAGCCGATAAAGATACACTCGATATAAGGCGCGAGCGAGCGCCGCGGCTACACCGCTGCATTTTTATCTTTTGAAAAATAATTAATGTTGCAAATTGTTAGGATAGCAGCACAATGTTAATATTTATGTTATAAATTATTCATTTCAGTGATTTTAAGTTTAAATAATAAATGTACGGAAAATTTACGTCAAAATCGAAACTTTCAATTGTGGAATATTTACAATTTTGTTATTAAAGGTGAGTAAATATAAAAACAATGAGCAATGAGTTTCTAAAAAGAAAAAAAAAACAGCGAGCATTCATATATCGATCGGCTACGTACATGGATCTACAGCTATATTATATAGCTGTATATGAAGGTAGGCATCCAGACATTTATACCTGCGGATATATTGAGATGAATTTATTAAAACTTCTGTTAACAAAACTACATATCAATTCATCATGTCGCAGTTAAAACATCAAAAGATGAACCCTACAGGTAGACGATTTAGTGAAGAAGAAAAGGTGTTGGCCCTAACTTAAGCCGAAACTCAAATAAAAAAATTTTAATTTTCAAACCGCAAACTAAAACATAAATTTAAAAAGCGCGCCACTAAAATAGTTCCATGACTACAACACCGCGATAATGAACACGTATTAAGAGGGGCAAGAGAAGATCGTCCTTTTCATGTACATGGTCCGGATCAAAGACGCCCAGCCGATTTTTTTGCTGAATTAAAAAATATTAATTTAAAAAAGGCGTTGGTTAATTTTTTTATTTCGGACTGGGAGTCGAGCCATTACGCGCCATTCATAAATAATAAAGTAATATTTTTGAATTATGAGAAATGCTATAAATACAATGTTATTGATAACATTGTTACAAAGCAGATTGATGATATTTTGACGTGTCCCCAACACGAAGAGGCTGATACGAAAATAATATATCACATTAGCAATATTGATTATGAAGCAAATGTGGTTGTGCGATGCTCTGATACAGACATCCTGATTATATTGCTGGGCAATATCAGTGTATTCAAGAGTGATGTGAAGGTGTGGATGCACGTCGGCGTGGGAAATTCGCAAAGATTTTTAAATGTGTCGGAGCTGTAAAAAAAATTAAGCACAAAATTGTGCAATGCGCTACCGGCTTTCCACGCCTTCATCGGATGTGACTTTAATCCGTCTTTTTATCGTAAAGGTAAAAATCGTCTATTTACGATTTTAAAAAATTCCGAAAAGTATATGGATGCTTTTGAAAAGATCAGCGACTTGAATACTGGTGACACCCCGGAAGTCCATGCCATATTTGAGGAGTTTGTCTGCAGAATGTACGGCTTGAAAAAAATTACGAACGTCGACGAGGCTCGTGTGGCCGTCTTTATGAAAAATTACAAAATTAACGACGGTGACGAAATCTTTACAACAAATGCGAAAAATGTTGACGGAGTAATCCTACCACCATGCAAAGCCGAGCTCCAGAAGCAGATTAAAAGAACAGCATTTATTGCTCATCTTTGGAGGCATGCCTATTTCCCGCAACCTATAGAATTTTCTTCCACCGACTATGGTTGGGAGGAATTAGATAATAAATTAATTTTTCAATGGTTCGATGGAGAGCAACTGCCAACATCGATTGATGATATCGCGATAAACCAAGGTATGATCAAGAAAAAACAAATATCTAAAAATAATTATTTAAAGATTAATAACTTATTAAATTTTTATATTTACAGATAAGGAAAACGATCAAGGCCCTGAAGATCAATCAGACGAAGAAGATGAAATTCGAGATTCTGACATTGAGGATGTCGAATTCATTATAGATGAAACCGACGATTCACTCGATGAATACGATAGCGAGGAATAGTCGTGAATCGCAAGAGGATGATTTATTTATTACTAACCGTGAACAATTAGTTCAAGATTTAAATGAACTTTCACCCATTTTTAAACATGTTAAACAAAATTTACATGCAGCTTACGAAAGAAATTCAAAATCTTATAATTTGCGACGTCGTCCGTTGAAATTAAATGTTGGCGATTTGGTTTGGAAAAAGAATTTTACTTTATCTGATGGGACTAAAAATTATAGTCAAAAGTTAGCCCCAAAATGTATTGAAGCAAAAGTTATTGAGGTGGTAGGTCCAACTACGTACCGATTGGCCACCCCTATTGATAATAAACCCTTAGGTGTTTTTCATGTTAAGGATTTAAAACCACATTAGTTCTTATTTTTTCGTATTCTTTTTAATTATTTCTCGATTTTAGTATTTTTACATTCTGGTTTTCTTATTTATATTTTTTAATCATTTTGATAATTTTTCAAAATAATTTTATTTTGTGCTTATGTCGCACATTATTTTATTTTAATTTATATTGTTGTGGCTTTGCAAACCACTTATTACTTTTTTACATTTGTTAGCATGATTTTTGCTACATTTGTTTAGCACGATAGTTGATATTTAGATCCCATTGTGCGATTGAATTGCCGACTTTGTGGGACATTAGTTCTCAGGCAGATTATCTTCCTTTATTGGATTTACAATTTGCTATTGTTACAATAGTAAAATTGAAGATAACTATTTTGAGTTTACCTCTGATCGTTAATTTGACGTGTAAAACTCATAACCATGGATAAGAAAACTAGTATTGCTTCTATACATTTCTATTTTTTGATTGATTTAGTTATTTTGTTTTTCCTGTTTTAGTTTTAGGAGGGGGTTGTTGTGTTCGTAAGAGTGCATTATCTTTCTCTTTGCTATCTCACCTAGATTTCGATTTATTTATAAAAATGTGTGTGTTAGTAAGGGTATGTTGAGTCTTGGACGATAACTGTGGAACAACATGAAACCTGAATCTCGTGAAGGGTAGAGTGGCCTCTCTTGTTCTCCACGATGAAGCATCCTGAGCTAATTTGCCAATGAAATAGTCGTATCTTGGATTTACCGATTTTGACTCACTTATCGAACGTGACAGTGGTAGTTGTGTTATGTACCTAGGAGGCTTGGTTTGAGACCACCGGGGTAGGGTAATTGAACCGCTCTCTCTCGACCTCAAGTCTCGCGATTATTTATTGTTAGTCCGGAAGGATTTTTTCTATTTTTATACTCTCGAGTAGAGTGGCGTTTAGCCTTGATTTTGTATAAAGTTGCACGATAACCGTTTCCTGGTTCTCTGCCCACTGTCCCTTCAGGTCATGGTAGGTTTCGGTTTCCGTTCGTTTTTTACCTTAGATTCATTTTTTTACCGGTTACTCATTTTGCTCTCCTGATGGTGGTTTGCTTTACTAACCCCAACAGTTAAAGTTTTTTACTTTATTTAAGGTTTCGGGTCCTTGATTCTCGACTAGTGGCGTGTGCGAGGGGTCTTTCCTGACCGACATCACCACATTTTCCGTACTTTTTCGTACATTTTCTTGTTATTTTTTAAATATTGCTTATATTTTAATTAGCTTAACATTTTGTATTTTTTAAATTTTAATAATTTCATTTATTAACTTAGTGTTTGGAATCTCCGCTTTGGTGATCTCCGAGTCCAAATTTTAGGAGGGGGTGTGTAACAACCTTTTTTGTGGTTGTATTAAAAAGTACATTAATTTAAGAATCGTTCATTTATTTGGCGTAATATTAGAAAAGTTTTAATTATTAATATGTAGAATTGAGAATGGCAATTTAATTGGCATTTCCTAGAACATATCTTTTGGGTGTAATATTACATAAATAGTTTTAGTTCCCTTTCTTAAAAAATTGGATTTATATTATTGTATCCGCGCAAGCGTGAAGACTTTTAGGGGGAATACACTTGAGTTATTCTGAAAGCTTTTTTTTAATTCACTTAATGCTGAATATTACAGCTATAAGCATGATTTTTACTTAATTTTTTATATTTGGTGCCATCAGATTTTGGTGGTAAGTTATTTTTTTTCTCATTATATTTAAAACTAAAGCCTTTGCTTTTTTTAGGCACTTTTTAAGTACTCACCTTTTAATACATACTTTTATATGGCATTTTTATAATATATTTTTAATGGCACGTATAAGTCAGTAATTTTACTATTCTATTAATTTAAATGGCAAGTTTTACTTGAATTACATTTACAACGCAAGTTCTACATACTTTTACAAATAAATTTGGCGAATTAAACTTCAAGGAAATTCCATATTTTAAGGATAAATAAGCAAGATATTGGCCTCACCATATGAACCATTCTGTTTCATAGTTACCAGATACAGTGTATATACAGAACCGTTAAAAGGTAATGTTTTTTTATATAATTTAGTATAGTTTGACTTCTGATTTTTTTTACGTTTTCAATCATATATTAAATGAACTTATGTGTAACTTGTTATTTTATTTTCATTTGTGTTAATTTGTTTATTAGTATTCATTAACTAGGTTTTGTTGTTCCATATAGATATATAAAAAAAGACAACTTGGCGCTCAAGATTTTATTATTTTTTCATAATTGTTTTGATAACATTTTTGGAATTAAGTGAAAATAATTAAGCAGAAAAGAAGCTACTAGCATTTCAGGTAGGTTAATTAAACATAAATTAGAACCCCCCCTTATCTTAATTTACCGATGAGTCGACGGCAGTAGCGATTGATATTTAATATTTTTTTAATTAATTACAATTATTCGATCAATTACAATCAATTTATCAATTCATTACATCATCGCTTTTGTTTTAATATTATAAGTTCGCCCAGTTTTAGTGTTTATATACTTTAGCAGCCGCTTTTAAGGTTACAACGTTCACCGAAAATTAATGTTGGATGTGGATTTCAGTTGTGGCTTTGGGGTTCTCATCCGCCCACAAATGGTTATTGTGAAAATTCTGAATCGCATTTCTTGAGAAATTACATTCGTCCGTGAACAGGATATGTGAATCGAATTGTGGATTATGTGCAATATTATGAAGATACCACCGACAAAAAGTTACTCGCTTAGCAAAATCTCTCGGGAGTAATGCCTGTACTCTCAAAATATGGCATGGATATAACAAATAATCCATTAAAATTCTCCAAACAATTTGATGGCAAATATTCAAGTTTGTAGCTATCTTTCTTGTACTCGTTTCAGGCTGTTCTTCGACTGCGTGCAGGACTGCTTCCTCAATTTCAGTTGTTCTTACACTTAGAGGCCTACCTTCAGATGTACCTCTTCGGACACTACCAGTTTCAACAAGACGCTGATGAATATTCGAGAAGGTTCGACTATCTGGTAAAGCACGATTGGGATATCTCTGGAGATAAATCCGTCTGGCTTTTTCTCCATTGCCATCAGCGAGGCCATACACATAATGCTTATCAGCCATTTCAGCAATTGTAATTAATTAATAACAAAATTGTACAAAAACGATGGGAAAAGTTAATTTACAGTGACTTAAATTGAACTAGAAAGTGTCACATGGAAAAAGTGTCATTTTGAAAGGCAACTAGACTAGACTGCGAAATTATTATTTCATTCATTAAATTAATTTTCTCGTACAATACAACGGTTTTTATTTTATTACTCCCAAACGGAACATTCTAGGAACATAATTCAAGAGAGCTTTTATTTTCAAATTGAACGAGGAATTAAAATGTAATTTTGTTTTTCAAGAAATCAGTGGCGTATCATTTTTTTCTTCAAAAATATCCAAGTGAGTGACCGTACGCACGCCACTGCTGAAGCTGGAATTTAACTTCGTATCGAAAAATATCCACTTTCATGCACTCTAGCTTTGTACTAAATTTCACTGGAAAATGTTTAGCGGTTTAGAAGATATCAATTAATTTTCGTATTTTCGTGTAACTTTGACAGTATTTCCGTAACGGTACAGTTTAGGACCGTACTTTATTAAGCAAACTATAATTATTTTTTAGTCTAGATTCATCCACTTCCATATTCGCATATCATTAAGGAACACCCTGTATACACAATTTTCAGGTTATTGTGCTGGATTTTCCATAAAATTTTCAATATTCCGAAGACATGCACTTGTCCAATGTAACCCCATGCACAGGGATACAATGGATATAATGTGGGATAAGATGGACGACGCAATTGTACTGAAAAGTGTTTATTTATAAGTACTCATGAACAGAGTAAGTATAATTTTATTGTAAGAGCCCTGACCGGTCGAAGTTAAGATGCACATCTTTGAACGTGTCTTTATTGGTGCAGGTAAACGGGCACAACTTGATCAAATGGCACAAATGAGACTTATTCAGGGATAATTTTAAAACGATTTGACTGCAACAGTCGTTTGTAAAATTTAATTTCGAAATCATCCAGAATCTTCTTTAGTATTTCTCCGAGATAATTTAGCCTACTTTTGCCTTTCGTTGACAAAACTTTGACTGCAATAAAATCATCCTCACCATCTTCGATATGTTGCTCTCCATCATCATCCATTTCCTCCCATTCAGATAACGAGTCTTTTGTCTTAGCTTAGCTTTTTTACTCTTCCCTGTTCTTCGTTTTCGCGCATTTCTGGACTCTCGGTGGCAATCATTGATTTTCCAGGCTTTCCCCTTGCCAAAGTTTCTTTTCTCATTTCTTTGTGCGTATTGATGTGGATGGAAGTCGTAGTTTGTTGTGGAATTCAGATGGAAGACGACATTTTTTACACTTTTTATGTTCCAATTAATGAGTTGAGCAAGTTTCATGCAAGAGGCTATGAGTTTTTTTTATTAATTTTCGGCGGGAATCACAACCCTCCTGCAACTCCATGTCGTAAGGGTGCAATGGAAGACGTCCATATTAGAGTTACAGATTATATGCATAACTCATGCTCAAAAAATTAAATGGGAGGTAATGACCCGGAAATTTGTGTTGCTGCCTCCCGGACTATAGAGTGCATGAACAAAATTACATTTTAATTCCTCATTCAATTTGAAAAATAAAAGCTCTCTTGAATTACGTTCCTAGAATGTTCCGTTTGGGAGTAATAAAATAAAAACCGTTGTATTGTACGAGAAAATTATGTAATTTAATGATTGAAAGAATACGTTACAAATTGGCATCTGCCTTCACTGAACAACAACAAAAACAACAAATGGAAACATACAGCATAAACATAATATTGGGAACAAGTAATATGGAACGGTGATCGCAAAAATTGTTGGAAATCGCCTCCTTCACTCAAAATGCATGCTTCTGCCCTCCTTCTCATGGAGTTCCGCACTCGTTGAAATATTCCCGAAGTATGATTTATATTATTACATGCTGCAACTATTCTCTCTTTCAATTCTTCTACACTGTTAATGGGACTTGTGTACACTAGCGTTTTTAGATAGCCCCACAAGAAAAAATCTAAGCTGTTAAGGTCGGGGGACCGTGGTGGCCATTCTTGAGGTCCCCCACGGCCAATCCAACGATTAGAATAAACAGTATCTAGATGATTGCGAACCATTCCACTGAAATGTGCTGGTGCACCATCATGCATATACCACATATGGTGTCTTATTAAAAGCGGAACATCCTCAAGCAGCTCAGGCAATTGTTCACGAATGAAAGTAAAGTAAGATTGTCCATCAAGTCGTCTCGGAAGAAAGAATGGGCCAATAAAGTAATCGGCTATAATTCCTGACCAGACGTTCACCGAAAATTGATGTTGGATGTGGATTTCAGTTGTGGCTTTGGGGTTCTCATCCGCCCACAAATGGTTATTGTGAAAATTCTGAATCGCATTTCTTGAGAAATTACATTCGTCCGTGAACAGGATATGTGAATCGAATTGTGGATTATGTGCAATATTATGAAGATACCACCGACAAAAAGTTACTCCCTTAGGAAAATCTCTCGGGAGTAATGCCTGTACTCTCAAAATATGGTATGGATATAACAAATAATCCATTAAAATTCTCCAAACAATTTGATGGCAAATATTCAAGTTTGTAGCTATCTTTCTTGTACTCGTTTCAGGCTGTTCTTCGATTGCGAGCAGGACTGCTTCCTCAATTTCAGTTGTTCTTGCACTTAGAGGCCTACCTTCAGATGTACCTCTTCGGACACTACCAGTTTCAACAAGACGCTGATGAATATTCGAGAAGGTTCGACTATCTGGTAAAGCACGATTGGGATATCTCTGGTGATAAATCCGTCTGGCTTTTTCACCATTGCCATCAGCGAGGCCATACACATAATGCATATCAGCCATTTCAGCAATTGTATACGTCATCCTTAATAACAAAATTGTACAAAAACAATGGGAAAAGTTAATTTACAGTGACTTAAATTGAACTAGAAAATGTCACATGGAAAAAGCAAGTGTCATTTTGAAAGGCAACCAGACTTATTGCGAAATTGTTATTTCATTCATTGAATTAATTTTCTCGTACAATACAACGGTTTTATTTTATTACTCCCAAACGGAATATTCTAGGAACATAATTCAAGAGAGCTTTTATTTTTCAAATTGAACGAGGAATTAAAATGTAATTTTGTTTTTCAAGAAATCAGTGTCGTATCATTTTTTTTCTTCAAAAATATCCAAGTGAGTGACCGTACGCACGCCACTGCTGAAGCTGGAATTTAACTTCGTATCGAAAAATATCCACTTTCATGCACTCTAGCTTCATACTAATTTTCACTGGAAAATGTTTAGCGGTTTAGAAGATATCAATTAATTTTCGTATTTTTCGTGTAACTTTGACACCCCGTATTTCCGTAACGGTACAGTTTAGGACTGTACTTTATTAAGCAAACTATAATTATTTTTTCGTCTAGATTCATCCACTTCAATATTCGCATATCATTAATGAACACCCTGTATACACAATTTTCAGGTTATTGTGTATGTTAGGGTTGTTATCAATCCTGATAATGCTGGACTTTCCATAAAGTTTTCAATATTCCGAAGACATGCACTTGTCCAATGTAACCCCATGCACAGGGATACAATGGATATAATGTGGGGATAAGATGGACGGCAGCAATTGTACTGAAAAAGTGTTTATTTATAAGTACTCATGAACAGAGTAAGTATAATTTTATTGTAAGGAGAGCCCTGACCGGTCGAAGTTAAGATGCATGTCTTTGAACGCGTGTCATTTATTGGTGCAGGTAAACGGGCACAACTTGATCAAATGGCACAAATGAGACCTATTCAGGGATAATTTTAAAACGATTTGACGGCAACAGTCGTTTGTAAAATTTAATTTCGAAATCATCCAGAATCTTCTTTAGTATTTCTCCGAGATAATTTAGCCTACTTTTGCCTTTCGTTGACAAAACTTTGACTGCAATAAAATCATCCTCACCATCTTCGATATGTTGCTCTTCATCATCATCCATTTCCTCCCATTCAGATAACGAGTCTTTTGTCTTGGATTGGCTTTCTTTACTCTTCCCTGTTCTTCGTTTTCGCGCATTTCTGGACTCTCGGTGGCAATCATTGATTTTCCAGGCTTTCTGCCACCCTTGACAAGTTTCCAAAGTTTAGCTTTAGGATATGGGATGATCTGCTCAGGCGAGACTAGAGTGCTTGGCGTAGATCATTATTTACAATTCACATAGTCGGCAATAGCTTCGATTTTTGTTTTGTTTCGTATACGGCTTTACAGTGACGACGTTTTCTTGTTGTTTACGATTTTGGCAAAACCTTTAGTATTGTTTAATTGATTATGTTTCACGCTATTTTTTAATGAAAATGAATATTTTTGAATACAAAAATGTATTGATACGTAAATTAAAGTTTGAGTAATTGAGATTGATGACCGTTACAATTGGTCCTAAAGCACGCTTACGTTACTCTTTTTTTTTGTCCGGATATTTTGAAGCTTTACAGATAGCTTCAATCCAGGAGCTGATTGACCTGGATGAATGCTACAAAAGGTAAGCACGTTTTTGTTTGTTTTTGAACATTGCTATGTAGTACTAGCGTTTATTTTTGTGCTTATTACACCAATTACATCGATTTTAAATATACTGGCGCCCTCTGATTTATGATTTTCCTTGATTTGATTTATGTTATTCTAACTAATCACATACACGCAAACAACACCATACCCATCCCCGGCCACTGAGTTATCGGCATCCTTCACTTGCCATTTTCACCTGTAACAGATCTTAACCATTATTTTACTCCTGTTGATAGTTTCAATTGAAACATTAAATTAAAATTCACTGTAAATTTGGTATTGAATTTAGTCATATTAGCATAAACAAAGTAAATTTTCTGTATGGTAGGTTTGGAAATTTATGCTTACACCAAGCATTTAATTCCAGAAGTAAAAATAAATTACAGATTTACCTTTAATTGATTGCGAAATTCAAGTGAATAGAGTAACTGATTGATTGAGAACGAATGAGTTAGTCACAAATAATAAATAAATGTAAAATTCTCACCACTAAAAACATTTTTTGAACAGTCAAAGAGATTAGATTTCCTATATCATTAATTATTTTTCACAATTTAGACTAATTTAAGGTTGAGGTCGATAATAAATGTATCATGTAGTTAGATATTAATTTAATAATTGTTATTTATGTATCAGGCAATAGATTGCAATCCCGAGGGACGTTAGTTCCAAGGGATTGTATGTTGCCCGAGGTTATTAACATACATAACTCACATAGATAAATAATTTTATTTCATACTGATACATTATAAATGAAACATGAAAACGAAATTTTGTTGGTTATTAAAATTAAACGAATGTTGTCAAAATACATTAGAGGGAGTTATAGATCTATAACTGCCTAGTATAACTCTCAAGGGAGCTATGAACATGTTTACAGTTACGGTAACTGAGGGTTTATATGTTTATAATGTATTAGTATAAAATAATAGTTATTTATATATCAAGGGAGTTATGAGGTTCTTAACATACAGAACTCACGTGATAGATAAATTATTTTGTTTCCTATTTCATTATAAATGAAATATGAAAACGAAATTTTGTTAGTTATTAAAGTTAAACGACCTTTTAAAAATTAAGTAGGCATTGTTACCATGGATATATCAACTGACAAGCTTGCAATTAGAACGAGTTATAGATCTAGAATTCCCTACTATAACTCCCTAGGCAGTTATGAACATGTTTACAGTTAGGGTAATTAAGGGTTTATTTGTTTATAATGTATTAGTAGTAAAATAATAAAGTTGAATATCGAGTAAAATTATGCACCCGAGAGATAGCAATAATACCAAATTAACAGTATATTATACAATATTGATGTGCTTTAATAAGTTCAATTATTGGTATCACCGTTATGTAGGTTTGCATAATCATAATTTAAACAGGGCCATAACATAAATTAAAAATAACATCATAACCTAGTATTGTCCAATTTAAATTCAACTAAAATATATCCAGATATTTCATAACTATTTCATAACCCGTAGAACTCTTCCCATATAGACATGGTATACAACATGCGATATAACGTTTCACATAGACCTTCATTCAAGGGAACCAATAATGAGCAGTGAGTCTTTTCAAAGTTTTCTCTGTGCCAAAATGTCCCATTTCATCATGCGCACCTCGCACAACTTGATGTCGCATTCCTCGTGGAACGACCCAGAGAAGATCCCTGACGGTTATTCGATATACTCGACCATTTCGCAAAGCGTACTTACGGTAAATCTTTTGGTCCTGGTCAGTTTCAGGTAACTTCAAGAGTATCGCTCGGATATGCTTCATTTTCGTGTCCGTCAATTGAGCTGACAAGATCCAATCGTCTTCATGTATTTTAAAGATCTCTTCGGTTGGAACTTCAACAATCGACGGATTTCTGCTTAAGGCATCCGCATGTATCATTCGCTTTCCTGGTCGGTACGCTACTGTAAAAGTGTATTCTTGAAGTTGCAACCACCACCTTGCTATTCTCGGGTTTATATTCTTTTTAGTACTGGTTGCCTTTAGTGCATTACAGTCCGTCACTACGGTAAATTCCAGACCCAAAAGATATACCCTGAACTTTTTAATCGTTTCGACAACCGCCAGAGTTTCCAACTGGTATGAGTGAAATTTTTGTTCTCCAATTGTGGTCTGTCGACTGTAGTAGGCGACTGGATGTAGTCCTTTGTCTGTTTGCTCTTGTAATAATATACCAGCAAGCCCAATTCTGCTGGCATCAGTGTGTACTTCAGTCCTAGCTTTCGGACTATACAACGCCAACAACGGCTTATTGGTTAATGTCGATTTTAGAGTTTCGAATGCTAATTGCTCTTCTGCAAGCCACTTCCATGTTTGTCCTTTTTTTGTCAAGTTGGTTAAAGCACTGGAAATCCGAGCATAGTCTTTCACAAAGTGGCGAAAATAACCGGTCAATCCCAGAAACTGACGGATATGATGAACATTGGTTGGTGTTGGAAATTCTTCCACTGAAGCTGCCTTCCTTCGTCCAGGTCTCACGCCTTCTTCACTTATTTAGAATCCCAAATAATCTACCGTGGTCATCAAGAAGGTGCATTTTTCTAGGTTTAGGGTTAGATTTTCTTCCCGTAAAAGCTTTAGCACCAATTCTAGGTTCTGCAATCCCTGCTCTACCGATGGTGTATACAATAAAATGTCGTCTAGATACACTGCAGCAATACTTCTGGCGGGTGCAAGAACTTTGTTCATTAGTCTTTGAAAAACTGCAGGTGCATTCGATAATCCGAAGGGCATGCGGTTAAACTCATAAGTGCCTTCCGATGTTACGAAGGATGTATGTTTCTTTGAACTCTCTGCTACTGGTATTTGGTGATATCCTGATCTAAGATCGAGGCTTGTGAAGTACTTGCATCCGTGCAAGCGATTGAACTGATCATCAATCCGAGGCAGCGGATAAAAGTCCCTTACAGTAAGGTTATTTAATTTGCGATAATCTACGCACATTCGATCTTCTCCATTCTTTTTCTTCACCAACAGCAGGGGAGACGCATACTCCGATTCTGACTCTCGGATTATCTTGTTAACCAACAATTCGTCTAATATGGTGCGTACTTTTCCTTTCTCCGATTCGGACATACGATAAGGTCGGTATGTGAAAGGTTTCTCCTCTCTTAGATGTATGGTCATTTCGCCCGACTTCGTTCATAAAGGTGAGGTTACTATCATCCTTTACGTATGGTATTGCATCAACTGCCCATGTCTACAAATGCTCGCACTGAAACACCGTTTATACGGGCGTCCTTGAAATATTTGTCACCCGGACGGGATTTTGCTCCCGATGCTAGTCACAACGTAGTCGGAACCATGGATGGAATTCTTTTCTTGTAGCAATGTGACTCATCGTGACCCGTTTTCTTGCAGTAATTACATGTAATTTTTTTTTGTACAGTCATAAGTTCTATGATCGCCTCGCTTGCATATGAAGCATTTGATTGTGTCTTGCCGGCTGTTCGAGTCCTTCCCACGTTTAGAAACTGGATGAGGTTTCCTTTCGGTGGAAGAACTGGGCAGTGCACGAAAATATTGAATGAGGTCTTCTGGTTTTTGAAAATTTACCGCCCTTATCGAATTCTTGAGGATCGAATCTTGAATTCCCCTTATCAGACAAGACACAGCGTCTGTGCCCGAAATTTTGCATGTCATCACCAGCGCCATTTTTTCATAATAATATTTGGCATAGCTCTCACCAAATTCCTTGCGTCTATGAAACATCTCTTCCAAGCATTGGTAAAAATCTCTCATCGGTGGAAAAGCTTGGACAAGCTCTTGTTTCCACTCAATCTAACTGAGCGTTACACTGCGTAATACCTTTATACCATGTCTCTGCCAACCCGCGCAATTTCGAAAGGGCATGGTGAATAGTTGATTCTTCAGACCACTGAAAAACTTCGCACAATTCGTCAATTTTGCGAAGCCAGGTTTGAATATCTTGGTTTTTGTCCTCCGGATCAAATGTTGGTACTGCTTCCCCACGGAATGACGTAATCGTCCGAGAAGTCGCAATGTTCCCAACGAACGATCGAATTACATCGGCGAGTCGATCGATCGAAGATGCTTCGCTCATACGACTAGACGACGCGATAGGTGTCGCGATCGGGATTGGTCGCGGGACCTGCTTCTCCGTCTGTGACGTCGTTCTCTACGCTTCTGTGACGATGTGGAACTATGTCTTCCCATTACAAGCTTTTTATTTTCTTCTCCGGTTTTAATTAGCTATAAGAGAATTAACCCAATTGTAATGGAAGTCACCCATACTTTCTACTATCTACTGAGACTTCACAGTTTAAGGGTAGTCATTCACATACACACAGTCAAACATTGATAATAACTCAAATAAATAAGGCGAAAATAGCATCCTACTTCTGATACGTAAGAGCCTCCTTTTGTTTCTATATGTAAGAGGAAGGAGGGTCTTACCTAATATATACACAATTCAATAAATCGGTCTATAATCGCATAACTTTATTATCACTCACCAAACTCAGTCCAGTTTGAGAGGGCTTCTATCAGTATTGGGCCATTACTGCCCTTGGCTTGGCTACTGCAATTATAAAGAAAACACAAGGAGCATCTCTGACTGTGCCAATCTCAACTCATACTTTTACAGTTATTGTACAATTCTAAGGCCAATCAGCTATTGAACGCAATAGCTGTATTTTCCCTATCGGGAAAATATTGTCTAATGAATCTGAGGATCTTCCTACGCCAGGTCCTTCTACCCCCCAAACACATATCCCCCAATGAATAAACAAACCACCCTCATAGGAAGAGGGCCTGCAAGAGTCTTCTAACGTCAGACAGAAGCAATAAGTTTTAAGTCCGAATACGTAACTCCAATTAATTAATGGGGGACTTCCAACGTTGGGGAAGGCCCAGATTACGTAATTCTCGTGCATACGATGATGGGTGCCCAAGGCTCTCCTATAATACCGTCTACGTATCCCCCTGTGAATTAAACCACCCTCCTCAAGGATAAGGGTATGCAAGGGTCTTTCAACCTCAGACAAGGGCCACATGCTACATGGCATGGATACTGACCCTGTGCCTGAACGTAACCCCAATGAGATAAAGGAGGCCTTCTGACGTCGGTCGAGACGCCCAGCAAGCACTTAACAAGATTAGGAAGCCAGACCAAATACGTATCCCCCCATGCAATACAGAGGTCTTCCAACGACAGACCAAGGCCACATGCTACGTGGCATGGATACTGACCCTGTGCCTGAACGTAACCCCCACGAGATACAGGAGGCCTTCTAACGTCGATCTGGTTCTAATCATCCCTAATAGTTACGGGACCGGCAGTATTTAAACTGCCCGTACGAACGCACATTAATTACCACTCATCATCACATCGCTCGCATCAAGCAATTATAGATACAAACCGTCACATCTATCATTCGCACGCTTCTTAGTAAACATTAACATAACACTACTTAAGGTACCTTTAACATGTCATGTAATCATACATCATATCCTTAAGAACAGCAATTATTATTTTACTCACATGCAAATTAATTACCCATAATGACACTACATGTAGGTGTCAATAACAATGCAAAGAAAATTAATTACTCTATTTGTACAATAATAATGCGTTAGATATGCTCACCTTCAACGCACAAAAATAGAACAACACTATTCACAAGGAAACTCAATTACGTACTAAACATTCCTTCAAGTCAATATTAGTGATTTGTATATCGATGTTGTTAACGACCGTCTCTATAAGTTCATAGACTGGCATTTCCCCTAAGTTTAATATAATGACATATTTACGGGCCCTTATTTTTATTACTATAGGTACAACGAACTCGACAAAAAAAAAGGAAGGGATGTGCCGAATAACCCATAATTTTATTAAAACTAATGATTACGTAATGAAGAAAAGAAATAATTTTTGTATGCTATTTACAGTTTATTGTATAATTTAGTCCCCTTATACATTAATGTACTTTGGGGGGCAGATTTCCTAAAGTATGGCAATCTGTAACTATCTTTATTTCTGCTATTGTACGAATGTTTATCGCAATTTTTAACTAATCCCTCTTGTAAATAATTTGGAAGTAAGTTATTAACTATTTTAAAAATAAAAAAATTAGCTATTAAATGTAATCCTCTGCCTTATATTTTGCCATTGTAAGCAATCTATCATTAGTTTAACAGGCGTTCTATGTATTATTACACATTAATATACACTTTTATTTGTTTTGCAAGTTATTGAGGTCAGTATCAAACAATAATAGTTATTTAATAAACTATTAAAGGCACTCACTCGCTATCGCTCCTTCGTGCTTTAAACAGTTTCGTTTTTTTAATCGCCCATTAATAAACGAGTTTATTACAATATTTTTTCGTTGACCCATTGAGTAATGAGTAGATTTTTTACTCAATGGTTGACCGTAAACTCTATTTTTGTGACAAAATTAGAAATTAATTACAAATCAAAACCAATTTCATCCTTTTCATCGCATCGATAAAGATGATACCTTATAAAATACCTTCATCCTTTTTTTGTCCTCGAGGTAGACCATTTTTAAATTTTTCAACACTTTCCATTCACTTTTCCACAAAGACTATCAGAAGAGAATAACGTCAACTCCATACATTTTCAATTTCACGTAAAAATCAGGTTTGCTAAAAAAACCTAGTTACCATTGAAAAATATGACAAGCGAATTATAACAAAAAAGGTCGCCATTGCGAAAAAGTAATTGTAATTCGTAATTGTTGGTAATTGTGCAATTATGGAGCTAGAAAACCCTGATGCATTACCTGCTGCAGTGTTGGCAAGTGCACACAATGCATGTTAGACTTTGTTGCCAACTAAAGTCGAGATCTTTACGAAAAAAAACTTATAATACCTGGTGTACCGAACAACATATAACCAATTATACGGAGCCTGTCTTCCTGGCATACCTTTCAAACATTGCTCAAAAGGTTTCATAGCGAGCCTCTGGCCCAAATTCTCAATGTTAAAATCAACTCTTAATGTGAAGAAAATTTTGACATTGGAAAATTTAACAAATTGATTATGTACCTTAAAAGACAAACTGAAGGACATGTCCCCAAAAAATCTAAAGTTTTAGAAAAAGAACAAGTGTTAAAATTCATTCTGGACGCTCCTAATAATTTGTTCTTAATGACCAAGGTAACCAAAGGGTTTAAATTTAAAGTTGTAATAGCAAACTACTCTATAGGTCGGACTAATTTTTGGAATAGCTGGAGCGTTAAAGAAGCATGAACCTCTGGAGTTGCAAACCGGTAATGTTGAAGACCTAAAATCTAAATTTCTAATCACTATCTCAGGATCAAAAACAAAAACAAAGGAGAAAAGAATTTTTACGGTTGTAGATAATGATCAAAATACATTCTTAAAATTAATCAGGCAATATATAGGGTGTCCCAATAGTGCGTATTCGGTCGATAGCTCTTCAGCCATCAAACTTAGAAGATAAGTTTAAATACGAAAGTTGTCTATTTTTATAAGCTGCATAATCTAAAAATGGTTTAGTTTCTACAGGGTGTAATATAAAAGCGGTACAATATAGAGCTTTTGATTTTTAAATAGAACACCCTATATATTATTTTATTTTTCGATTCTCCTTATAATTTTACATCTTTTTTTATAAAAAAAATTACTTACAAGCTAAATCTTCCAGTTTTTGAGATATTTGCAAAGTTAACTAAAAACTGACATTTTTATGTAGTAATTCAAGTAGGCGTATCTCAGTTATTTTCAAAGATAAAAAAATAATCTTTGGTATAGAATTTATACATACATGAGCTTACTTTAATCTATTGTCAAAATTGGATTTTAATATACACGGTAATCACAAAATTAATTCAAAACATAAATTTGAAAATGCTATATCTTCATTTTTTAAATGGCACACTCTATATTTTTAATGCCTTGTCTTCGTCTATTAATCGGCTTGCATTTCTATTAAATATGTTTATACCTATCTCTAATAGTTTCGAGATATTTCAGTTTGTTCAATTTTTTCGTTGATAACACTGATGAAGAGTAACATTAGTCGGTCAAAGCAAGTTGTGGATACATAAGAAACTAAAAATATGAACTGAAATACCGGGATATCAACAATGAATGACCGAAAAAACTGCTTTTACAGAATTTTTATCAAAAGTTTATTCCAAGTTACTAGTGAAATTAGGCACAAATATTTATTTCATCTTCGATTGACATTTCATAAACGTACATAGATTTTTCCTTTTCAATTATTCGTTTATCTACATTTGTATTACAATAAAATAGTTTTTTCAAAACTCATTAATAAATTAACCAGGACTTTCAAGGTAAATTTATTCATGTATTTCATGCCTTTTTCGTAAATAAATTTTTTAGGTTATAATGCCTTTACTGTGGAACAAGACAAGTTTATTTTGGAAGCTTATTTCCGAAACGGCGAAAAAGATGTAGATGGAAACTGGAAGTATTCAGTACGATTATGTGTTGAAGAATATCAAAATCACTTTCAGAACATCGAATTAGATGATGATATTTTATGCCGACACATTCGAAGAATTGTTAGTCGTTTTCATGAGCATGGTAGTGTTTGCAAGGGAAAATCTACGGGTCGCAAAACTGTACTTACAGAGGAAGTAGTGGAAAATGTACGATATCGTTATATTTGTATGTAAATAATATGTGCACTAATTGAAAATCTTTACTCATTATTTACTATACTTTAGCTGAATTGCTCATTTACATGCACGTTTGAGATCTAAAAAACAATGCATTATTAATTCATTATTTGCTGTGCTTTAGATCAATATATACAGATTTGAGTTATCTTAAAAACAATAGGTACATCATAAAGTAGACATGGTGACTAGTTCCATATGAGAAGGACTAAATCAGTGGTATATAATCTGAAATAAGTTTTGTTCAAAATTAGAATGCAATGCAAAAGTGATATCTAGCATTAAGTTAAATAAGTTCTTTTTTCCATTATAATGTATTTGTGATGTTCACCAGTGTACATTCAAAGGTGGTCAGCAAAAATGGTGTACCTGACTTGTACTGAATATGTTGAATGTATACATTTATAATAAACTAACCAGTCATACATGTAATTTGTTTTCACTAATATTATTTAACAAATATATCATACATTGATTTCTGATTAATGACAAATTCATTTTAAAAATTCATTTAAATGTTTTAATGTCATTGTAAAGGTAACATCATCCAATATCACTCCTTTTTTAAATATTCACTCCACATATTCACACACTTTCTTCGAGTTCTCAGCTGTAATTTTTTTCAATTCTTCATTGCCAATTGCTTAACACCTTTCATTTGAAATGTCACATTCCTCACTGCTATGGGATTTTTCAATGGGATTTAATGCAGAGTGGTACAAAGGGAGACGAAGGACAGCATGACCATTTTCAACTAGTAGCTTGTCTAGAACGGTTTCTTCAGCAACACATTCTTGTAATTGGGATAATGGCAATCTCATCGTACCTTCTTTTTCTTTTTTCATAAATTGGTACACATTGTAGATAATTTGCCGCCCTTGGCTATGAATTACCTTTCGATTATTCATTTTCAACCTGACAACACAATTAATACATTATTGCCTATTTCAAACCACTCATGTCAATATAAACAAAAGATCATTAAACGCTCATCTAAACAGTTTTACTCTCTAAACTGTACATTATTCTCGTAACCAAATTGAGGTTAAAAGCAAAATTTGTTTTAAACATTACTTTTAGTATATAAAAGCACTTACAAAACTTGAATTTGATGAGTAATGGTTTAATACACCAGAAATACGCCTTGAAATCCAGAAAATCCGTAATATCAATTAAAATAATAAATGATAATTTTTAACCAAATTTTTACATACCTTATAACAATTTCTCTTTAGTCTTAAGAAAGACTAAATTACAATTATTGAAGTTTTTGTACGTCTACATAATACGCAATTCGTCATTCACCAAAGTTTTTGTCATTTATGGTAGTATTTATTTTAATATCTGCATTTACGTCACTGGGTATAACACAATTTTCATTTTAAAGATGCGGAACAGTAGTACCGTTCTAGGAGCGGCACGGTCAAACAATGATGATCGCACTGTACATAAATTGTAATCATAATAAATATTGTATGAAACCATAATTTTTAAGAGATATTTGAGATGTTTTTAAACGATTCATCGTAAAATTTAACAATTTAATCAAAAGAGTGTAAAACAAAAGATGAACGAAACAAATGAAGAAATCAAACTTGTCAAACAGTGCTAATACTTGTTTAGTATTGTATACTTACTTCCTAAATTACAAAATGAATTTTTCGAAAGAACTTGTTAATATGATTTAGGTCCTTGGTGAAAGCGATAAAATTATCTTTTAGCTCATCGAATTTATAAGCAAAATTTCCAAATGTACGGCACCCGCAAGTTTCAGCATTTGCAAGATTGAAAGAGGGTTTCGAGCAAACCGGCAGTATTCCTTACGAAGACAATTTAGAACGAGAAAAAACCGCAATTAACGAAGGTAATGAACATTTAGTTCTTCAATCCGTGATTGAAAATCCTCACGTTTCTTGCCGATAATTGGTATTAGAAGTTGGAGTTTCAAAACATCAGTTAATAGAATTATAAAAAATATAAATATCATCCATACCATGTTCAACTTGCACAAGAATTAGACGAGGTTGACTTCGTTAATATATTAAACTTTTGCAATTGAGCCATAAATAAAAATTTAGAAAAACCCAACTATTTTAGAACGATCTTATTTACTGATTCCACAAAAATGGATACGTTAATAGACATAATTTCCATTATTACGATACTGAGAATCCCAGATTTATAATTCCTGTTGATCATCAACACCGCTGGTCACTTAATGTTTGGGGCGGAATTATTGGGGAAAGAATTATAGGACCATATTTTTTTGAAAACACGGTCAATGGAGATTCATTTTTAAACTTCTTGCGCAAGGAATTTGAGACTCTTATTGAACAAACCCTTAGAGAAATGTGGCTGCAATTAGATGGCGCTCCTCCGCATTTTAGCAGAAACGTTAGAAATTATTTAAATATCCAGTTTCAAAACAAATGGATTGGAAGAGGAGGGCTAATCTCCTAGCATGCAAGATCGCCTGACTTGACAAAGCTGGACTTTTTTCTTTGGGGTTGGATTAAAGAAAAAGTCTATCAAACTCCTCCAACGACTGTAGATGATATGAAGGCAAGAATTAGAGACGTCATTCAAAGTATAAATGTTTCCACGTTGCGAAAAGTAAATTTGTCGTTTATTCAAAGACTTCATGTTTGCCAGCAACAAAATGGTGATCACATTGAACATTTATTATAATTTTAAGTGTTTGTATTTCAGTTAATATGTTTTTTAGTTTCTCATGTATTCATAGCTTGCTTTGACCGACTAATGTTACTCTTCTTCAGTGTTATCTTCGAAAATAATTGAACAAACTTAAATATCTCCGAAACTATTAGAGATAGCACATATTTAATAGAAATGAAAGCCGACTAATAGACGAAGACAAGGCATTAAAAAATATAGGGTGTGCCATTTAAAAATGAAGATATAGCATTTTCAAATTTATGTTATTGAATTAATTTTGTGATCACCCTGTATATTGAATCCAATTTTGACAATAGATTAAAGTAAGCTCATGTATGAATAAATTCTATACCAAAGATTTTTTTTATCTTTAAAATAACTGAGATACGCCTACTTGAATTACTACATAAAAGTCAGTTTTAGTTAACTTTGCAAATATCTCAAAAACTGTAAGATTTAGCTTGTAAGTAATTCTTATAAAAAGATGTAAAATTATGAGGAGAATCAAAAATAAAATAGTATATAGGGTGTTCTATTTAAAAATCAAAAGTTCTGTATTGTACCGCTTTTATATTACACCCTGTAGAAACCAAACTATTTTTAGATTATGCAGCTTATAAAAATAGACAATTTTCGTATTTAAACTTATCTTCTAAGTTTAATGGCTAAAAGCTATCGACCGAATACGTACTATTGGGACACCCTGTATAACACTAAGACCACAGCATACAAAACACACACGATTCTTTGTACACTATCGAAACAATAAATGCACTACAAACCCTCTGGGCATCAACACATTTGCCAAAATACCATGTACAGTTGCACAATTTCTAAAACTGGATCAGTCACAGCTATATACAGGACATTGCTTTACAGATCTTCTGCCTCAATATTGTCGGATTCAGGGCAGATTTTGCAGCAATAAAGAGACATGGGGCTGGAAATCAACCAGCGTTGCGGAGGCATACATTGAGGATTCAATCCAACACAAAGAAAACACTTGTAAACAATTATTTTGCACAAATGAGACAACCTCTTCTTCCAAACCCCCAGCAAACATTAACATAACCTCAAACAAATTCGAAAACGTCCAAACTGATTTAAACCTAAATACCTAAATCCTGACGTTCACAACATAAACACTGTATCTGTTCCGTTCTTAAATTTGAACAATTGTAATATTAATAATATTATTATAAATAACCAAAATAATTATGGATTATTAAAATGTATGATGTTAGTCGTCATTGTTTTTTATTTATATGAGTATAACTGGTTGTCTATATCAAAATATACTCAATGAAAAGGAGTGTATTAATGACGGCTATTAATACATCCTTTTAAACAAAATAATTCATTAATATCGAAATTAATAAACGGTCAACGAAAAAAATAATAATTAGAAACAATGTGTAGTACTTTGTAGAATCGGTACAGTTTTCACTGTTTTATAACATGTAACTTAATGTCTTATTTCAATACATACACAAATGGAAATCATAAGTATGATTTTATCAAAAAAATACAATTCCTTTATTTAAATTCAAATTTTCCTTCAATAAAGCATTGACCAATAAGGTGCTGTGGGCGTCGCTTAACCTTTCCCATTCCTCGCCTCCCGCAGTTCTCTGCCATTCATTTTCCTATAGAAGTGAATGGTCTATTTTTAGTGGTTTGTGGTCTTAACTGTGTTTATACTTTATCCTACATTTTCTTTGAATTTCGTGTGTATTTGCCAAAATTTAAACGAAACACATCAGTTCTTATATTATACACATCTTTTATACAATACAAATACAAATTTTGTAAGTAATCGTGTTTAATCAATGCATTTACGTAACTTGAAATGCAACTTTTTAAGATTTTTTTTTACACAAAACGCAACCAATAATACACATTTGTGTGACCTAAAGCATAATATACCCACAATGCACTATGGTTACTAGATATTTGCATTGTAAAACAGACTTTTCAATTTACTCCTAGTTAAAAAACGAAGTACAGCTGCTTAGGACACTAAATTATAGTTACATTACAATTTTATGCCTAATGTGGCGGCATGAAGGTTGATAAATCACAATTTGTCGTCTAACGTGGATCACTGTAATTCATAGTTATATTATAATTTAGCATTACCAACGTGGAGCTAGCTTCACTATAATTTGGTGTTCCCAGCGTGGAGCTGGATTTAAAGTCTGAGAAATACCCTTTTTCTTTCTCTCTTGCTTAAATATAAAATGGATGAAACAAAAAGTTACTAGATTTGGGCACGTCGTAAATTAATATTGCGTAACCTTGAAACTTGAATTGTCAAAATAATTTTTAACTGTCACAAACATTACACGTATTTGTATCCCTATATGCCAATATAATCTGAGAAATAAGTGCTTTTGTACCTTCTGTTATTTTACGGCCATTACAAAATCATTGCCGCTAGATTGTAGAGTTACCTTCGACATACGCTAAAACGCTAAAAACGCTAAAAATACTAAACACGAAAACACTAAAACACTAGAAACACAAAACCTGAAAACACTAAAACACTAAAAACACTAAAACCCTAAAAACACTAAAACACGAAAACACTAAAACACTAAAACCTAAAAACACTAGAAACACGTAAAACACTAAAACCCTAAAAATACTAAAACCCTGAAAAACGCTGAAAACACAAAAACACGAAAAAACTCTAAAAACACTAAATAACCCTAAAAAACGCAAAAACGCTAAAAACGCTAAAAAAAACGCTAAAAACACTAAAACACGAAAAACACTAAAACACAAAACCCTAAAAACACTAAAACACGAAAAACACTAAAAACACTAAAAAACTAAAAACGCTAAAACACTAAAAACACGAAATAACGCTAAAACACTAAAAACCCTAAAAAACTAAAACACGAAAAACACTAAAAACACTAAAAAACCCTAAAAACACTAAAACACTAAAAATGCTAAAACACAAAAACACTAAAACACTAAAAATACTAAAACACGAAAACACTAAAACACCAAAAACCCTAAAAACACTAAAAACACGAAAACACTAAAACACTAAAAACCCTAAAAACGCTAAAACGCTAAAACGCTAAAAACGCTAAAAACACTAAAACACGAAAAACACTAAAACACTAGAAACCCTAAAACACTAAAAGCGCTAAAAACACTAAAGAACCCTAAAACGCTAAAACGCTAAAATACGCTAAAACACTAAAACATGAAAAACACTTAAAAAGCACTAAAAACACTAAAACCCTAAAAACACTAAAACACTAAAAACCCTAAAAACACTAAAACACGAAAACACTAAAAACACTTAAAAAACACTAAAAATACTAAAACACGAAAAACACTGCGACATACGTGAAAGTGACGATAACGGATTAGACTATATATATATATATATATATATATATATATATATAGTATATATATATATATATATATATATATATATATATATATATATATATATATATATATATATATATATATATATATATATATATATATATACTTGTATATCTAGGTATATAATCGCTACTACGATCTGTGTTCCACAGTACTACCTCCACGGGGAAGGTGGAAACCAAGCAAGGTAAAGCTACGGGGCGGCAATAAAATCCTTTGCAGGGCTAAAGTACCAACATAATTTAGCCCCGAGTAGAAGTGCTCAAAGACAATACTTAGTGTTAGAGTGACAAAGACACGTATAATAAATATGAGTGATAGTGAACCGGACATGAGTGCAACTAGGCACGTGAGCGAAAAGCAATCGCACAAGCGTAAAAAACAGGAGGAGAGCCCAGAAATCTCGAGAACAATCCAATCAGAAAGTTTCGAGGATTTGATCAAAACCATACAAAACTCATATCTAGACCTTGTGAACTTTACAGACACAATGGGCACTAGTAATAGACTATCCCAAACCAAAAAGCCGAGCTAAAAGAAAGGATCACCAGACTCGCATTCGTATAGGCAGAGCTAATTGGTCAACATAAACTGTTAAGGCAACATAACTGTGACCTACTCAAACAAGTTGAGGAGGGAAAGAATGTCAGCACAAAAATACAAACGATAGCGCCATCATACGCAAGTATGGTCAGTAAACCTACTGGCCAGAAAGCGGAAACGGTGGCGAAGCTAACAGCAAATAAGGCCAACACAATATTTATCACATCAAAGTCTGGTGAAGACGCGAAGAAAATACAAGAAACCTTCACCAAAATCATTAAGCCGGCGGAGCAAAACTGAAAATCAAAAGCTTAAGAACAGCCAATAAGACACTAATAGTCGAAACTGACTCTGAGATAGATGCGCAAAAATCCTACAAAACACAGAACTCAGCGCAACTTTGAAATGCGATAAACCGAGAAAGAAAAACTCACTGGTCATATTCTACGGCGTACCTTCCTTTATAAAGGAAGAAGACGTCAAGAATATGATCTATGAAAAATTTGGCAGAAAAAATGAACAAAGAAGAATATGAGAAGGACCTAAGTTTAGGTTTAAAACAGGACCAATGCCTACACACCATATGGTGGCGGAGGTGAGCTCAAAAATTAGAAACCACATAATAGGCATGGCGAAAATATATATAGAATACCGGGCAATTACGGGCAAACACTACTTGTAGTCCCAAAACGCCTACGCTGTCAGGACTTGGGCCATGTGTCCAAGCACTGCCCCAAGACGAAAGAAACATGCGGACACTGCGGGTCTGAGAACGACAAGGACTCAGACAGACCACAAGAAAACAACTTGCCCAAACAAGAACTAAGTCCCCATCTGCATACCCTGCAGAAGTAGAGGCAAAACATGCACAGGTGACAACAAAACATGTCCGACACAAAAGATTACGATGGAAAACCGACTATGAAGGCTAAAAACAATACAAACAAAGACTGCGAAACAATGTCACATAGCGGAGAACATCATACTCTAAGTGAGGACATAAACGTTAAACCAAACACTAACAAAACGAAAAACATAAACCTCCTTCAGAGGTTAAGCGAAATAAAAGGAGAGCCGAGAAATATCACACTAATCACAACAAAAATACTAACACAAGGGACTCAGTAACTCAAACTGAAGACCTAAATACCAAAGATGACAAACTTAAAAGGCAAACAGATACGTCTAAAGTAAAACACTTGTGGAACACACTAACAGCATGTGTAGTCACACATACAAACGATCGAAATAGTTACAGCACAATCACAGACTACAATGATGACGCAAACGGAAATGATAACACATATAAAAGACGAAAACACAAAACCAAAACAGATAATATAAGAGGTGAAACAGATCCAGCCGGAATTTACTCCAGAATAGAGATCTCGATGAGGCTCGCTAAGCTGGAGGAACCGGTCATACTAACGACGGCTCTGAGACATGTAATCAGAACAGGACACTCGAGAGGAGAAAATTACTTTCCCAACTCTCGAAGCTGTCGACAGGATACAGTTGAAAACCAACGGACTGCCGACAAATGCAAACGAACTAAAAACCTAATCCATCATGTCTTCGACCGTCGCGAGGAAACATTGGACTTTGACAACATCTTCAAACAATTCGTAATGGCGCACGGTATAATTTCTAGGACCACGGCAAGCCATGGTCACAGTGCGTAACTCACTCCCGAACTATCAATGGCTGAAACAATATTAAAAATTGCGCAATTAAATATGATGAAAAGCAAAACGGTGGCCCTAGAAATACCGAAAGTCGCACAAGAACTAGACTTAGACATTATATTAGCGCAAGAACCTTACAGTACAAAAGGACACTTAACAGGAATACCAAAACTGTAAGAACGATCCATACGCCTGAAAACCAATGTCTTCCATCATAATCTTTAACCAAAACATCACGTTTACAGCCATTGAAAAATTCAAAACGAAACACTGTACGTGTGCACATATCCAAGCAAAGGCATTGGGGAGCTGGTATTGGCATTTATTTACTGTCAATTCTCTGACAGCATAGAACCATACCTAAACCCAACGGCCGAAATAACAAAAACGTACAAACATCTACCAGTTATAATCGGAACAGATGCAAAAGCCAATTGGAGATCTGGTTTAGCAACCAGACCGACGATAGAGGCGAACTGCTCGAAGGGCTAATAGGGAAGAGAAATTATTAGTTATAAATGAAATCAACAACCCATAACGTACAGTGGAAGAGCAGGAGAATATAGTAACATAGACGTTACACTAGCAAATGGCAAGGCAGCAAACATCACCCAGAAATGGAAAGCTTTCGAACACATGACGACCTGTGACCACAACCTAATATATTTCCAAATTCAGAAACTGGGTAACAACCAAAGCAATAATAATATTGAACAAACAAAGCAAAGGTTTAATAGCAAAAAAGCCAATTGGGAAGCGCTACTCAGAGACTTCTTTCCACCCCCGGATATCCGGCAAGGAGAAGATGTTAATGGGTACGCTAAATGTTTAACAAAACGAATACACAATATGAATAAACATATTCCAAAGATAAAGGACGTGAAATTTAAACGATCTTTCACATGGACAGCTGAACTAGTGAGGCTAAGAGCGAATGCCAGGAGAAAAAGAAAAATTTACCAAAAGGCACGCACAGAAGCAAAAAGGCTGTTTCATCCGCACAGTACAAGAATGCCAAAGAAAAATACAAGGCAAAACTTCATAAAACAAAAGAGACAGCGTGGACAAACTTCGCTAAATCAGAGCTACAACTAGATGCTCTGGGAACGCCATACAAGCTAGCAAGGAAAACAATAAGTCCACCAGCAACAACATTCACGTCAGTCAAAACAACTGACGGGGCAGAAACAACAAATTGGCAAGACACAGCCAATACAATAATAGCCAAATTATTACCTGATGATGACGTAACCACCGACACGGAATAACAAAGTCGTGAAAGACAAAATATGATCCAACACACGCGAAGACTACAACGACAAATGAATTCTCAGATATAGAAGTTGACGAAGCTATAATTACGGCCAAGAAAAGCAGAGCTCCAGGACCAGATGGTATCCAGGCGGAAGTATTAATAGCACTCAGGCAAAAATTAGTACCAACCCTAACCAAATTTTTAAACGAATGACTCAGACAAGGTAGGGTACCATCGCCCTGGAAACAAGCTGACCTTATCATAATTACCAAAGGGGCGGACAAAACCAGACCGACCCGGCAGCTATAGACCTTTTGCCTCCTTAACACTTTGGGAAAGGTACAGGAGAGACTGTTGGCAGCAAGGATACTAAAACTTAGGGAAGAAAAATGCACCCGAACCAGTTCGGGTTCAGGAAAAATAAATCCACTGAGGATGCAATTAACAAAGCACTACAAGAGATTGAAAACATGGAAGACAAATATACTGCCTGGCAATATTTGTTGATATAACCGGAGCATTTAATAATATATGGTGACCAGCGCTGTTCGACATGTTGTCGGATTGAGTGTCCCCAAACTTATATAAAAGTTTGAGGAACTGCTACACCAAAGGATGCCCACAGGGATCAATCCTTGGACCACTATTCTGGGATATCTTGATGGATGACCTGCTGAAAAGACTGGAGGCAACGACAGAGATATCGACAGTAGTTGCTTACGCTGATGATGTTCTCGTCCTTGTTTCGGGAAATTCCGTCAGAGAAATCGAAAGTAAGTCAAAAATGGCCATAGAAAAATGCACAACTGGTGTAAACATAACAAAGTACAAATATCAGCCAAAAGACCACATATTCCCTTCTAAAGGGCAAACTGAAAGGCAGGTTGATGGTGCATATGGATGGAAAGCCCATTAAAAGAACAACTACGACAAAATACCTAGGAATCAGAATAGATGAAAAATTAAATTTTGAGGACCACATAATTAACATCTGCGCAAAGTCAAACACAGTTATGAACACGATAGCGAGTATTGCGCAAAGACAATTCAGAACCTCATTAGACAGAATCAAATTATACGTAAACTCGATTATGAATGCGATTATATCGCACGCTGCGAGTACATGGGCTCGCAGAGTCAAAATAGTCCAAGCACGCCAGAAAATAGACTCGACACAAAGGAGTATACTATTAAGACTCACCGGGGTCTACAGGACTACTTCCTTGGACCCATTGAGAGTCATTCTCGGTATACTCCCACTCGATCTAATCATAACACAAAGAGCGGCTTTTTATTGGCTAAAGAAAACAGTCAAAGTAAAATAGAAGAACTCATTGGCACACGTGCGCATACTAAACAAGAAATAAAAGAAAGGATAATAAGTATCTGGCAAGATAGGTGGGATAAGGGAACCACCGGTAGAAGGGTATACGAGGTATTACCCGACATCAAAAACAGGCTACAAAGCAAGCATATAGACCCATCAGAGGGACTTATACACTTTTTGACGGGGCACGGATCCTATCCCACCTACCGAAAGAGGATGACACACGCAGATACAAATCTCTGTATACGTGGGAGTGTCGGAACCCCAGAACACACTCTCTTCGACTGCAAAGTAGATGACACCAAACTAAGAGCGCACAGATACAGCATAACTAGCAGAAACATAAAATCCCTAGTAACAACGCCACAGACGTTTGCAGACTTAAACCAACTAGCACAGACAGTGAGCAATATCGCCAGGGAAAAGTATGCAAAAAAAATAGAACAAAACCAAACTCAAACAAGAGCACCGACACAAACAGGATAAACAGGTGCCCCCCGGAATTCCAGGAATGCGAATTCCTGAGGCCGAAGAGCATCGAAATAAACCGATAAAGACATTAAACCCGAAAAGAAAAAATAATAAGAAGTTCAAAGGTGAGCGAACAATGACAGTAGTGTAGTGAGTAGTTAGTGGTGTAGCAAGTAGTTTAGTAGTTAGAATTAGTATAGAAACTGCATGCAAACAATCTAACAAATCATAGTAGAAATAATAAAATCAAACAAAACAAACTAACTGCTACACAGCATGCAGGAATAGTGGAATAAGGATAGTATGTAGAGTAGTAGGAAAGGCATCCCGAGAGCATGTTTAAAACTCTGATGTCAAATTAAAATGTAGTAACAAAGCTTGGGAATTATATATAATAAATAGAAATGGGCAAATAACGGTATGGTGTAAAACTAAAGGTACCATACGAGTAGAATTCAGAGGGCCACTTGTTTGGTTAACACATCTTACATGGGCGCCAACTACGTCCTATAAAAAAAAAACAAAAAAAAAACATTCCACGTATTTGTATCCGTATATACGCCAATATAATCTGAAAAATAAGTGCTTTTTGTACCTTCTGTTATTTTACTGCCATCAAAGAAGGGAATACAAAATCATTGTGGGCCGCAGATTGCAGTAGCAAACCGATCATAAAACAGAAATATGGTCAAAAGAGTTACCTACGTCAACGCTTTTTTCGAAAGACACATAGACTTTAAAAATTCTAAATAAGTCCGCAACTGAACTCACTGCAGAGGTTTGGGAATATCAACAAAAGCAGTGTGGAGAACCAAAAATGAATAATCTTTCTGACGCCGAATTTAAAAGAACTCTCTGAAAAACTTAAAAAACTAGATGTACACCTCTTATTCTAAGTAGTGGTGCATAAAATGTACAGTGAGAAAGGATGTATCGACAAAAACAATTCGTGAGAGGTTCCGAGAACAAAAGCCTGATGTACCAAAAAGACCATTAATAATTGGATACATTAAGTTGGTTTTCGGTTTAAAAAAACTAATAATAGAACATTTTTAATGGTGCTTCCTAAGCACGATTCAAGAGGTTAGAGTTTCTTAGAAAATATTCCGAAGGAAAATATATTAACTTAGGTATATACACCAAAGGTTTTGAACGAGACGTAGATTTTCAGCAAAGGTCAGATGAGAAAATCATGGCAAGATAATACTGCATTAACTCAGTGCAAGAAAACAGGCGAGGGTTCAAGATATATCATCGTGCATGCAGGAGGAGAGGACGGTTTTGTTGACGGCGACTACCATGATAATATGAACTGCGAAAACTTTGGAAAATGGTTCAAAACCAAACTTATACCCAACCTAGAGGAACCCAGTTTAATTATCATGGATAACGCCAGTTACCATTCACGATTGGTGGAACCAGTTCCATGTTCGAGGTGGTCTAAAACACAATTACTACAGTGGGCCGAGTCTAAAGGTATCAATATTCAATGGGAACTTATGAAGTACCAAATATGGGAAATTATAACCAATAAGGACTGTTATGCAGAAACAATGGGCCACAAGGTGTTACGTTTACCGTCATATCATTGCCGGTACCGCGGCATTGAAATGGTTTGGTCAGAAAGTAAAAGAATCTACGATTAAGAAATTATTAAAACTAATGGATGTTCAAATGGTGTAATTCGTCCAAAAAAGTTAGTAAAACTCACTGGCAAAATTACATGGTACATGTGCGACAAACTAATTTTGAAAGACTGGGAAGTAGAAAAAGTTACAGATACTTCCGATATCGCTGCTCTCATAATAACTGGCCGTGGCAGTTCATCAGAAGTTGATTTTTTGGACAATGAAGACAACTGATATTTGTTTAATTTGTGTTTAGAACCACAGTTACAACTTTATTTTATATTTGTGTAATTTCTCTGCAGAGGTCTTTCAACAGCCTTCAGTATGAAAATCTTTTTATTAAAGAAAAATATATATTACTGTGTTTTGCTTTATTTTACAATACAAATATAAAAATGAAATGCGGGTGAAAAATGACAATCTCAAAATGAATAACGTAGTGTACGCTAAGGGTGAGTTTTTGAATAGAATAGAACAAAAATAATAATAATCTCAATTTTGGTAAGTTTCAGATAACTACTAAAATAGTAACAAACTAAACATATAAAAGAAGTCAAGTAGCATTGTGTTATTGAAAAATCCAACAAAAAACTACTGAATACGGAAGTATAACAACTTATTTACTATTGAATTAACAATTTATTACTAATTTTCAAAATGGCCACCATTCGCAGCAACACAAGCCCCGTAACGCGTTTATTATTTGCGGAAACTTTTAAAAGAACTGCTTTTATTTAACATCCTCTGCTGCATCCTCGATTCTTACCACTAACTATTTCTCTCTATTTACTGGTGTCTCCTATACAAAGGTCTTTGTATAACCCCAGAAAAAATCAAGTGCAGTTAAGTCTGGACTCCGGGCTGGCCACAAAACAGGACCGTTCCTCCAAATACACTTATTTTGGTATTGTCTATCCAGCAATGCTGTAATTTCCCGTATACTGTGTGCTGGCTCGCCATCATGTTGAAACCAGAGTCGTTGCCTGATGTTTAATGATAAATCTTCTAAAAGTTTTGGTATCACAGTATCTAAAAAAATATTCAAACGGTGTAGTAGAGGATAAGGTCCGATTACATAATTTCCTATAATATCGGCCCATACATTCACAGCAAAACGTTCTTGATGTGCACGTATAAACGTTGTACGAGGTTATTCGTCAGCCCACACGTGTAAGTTTCTCGAGATAAATACTCCGTCTTTTGTAAAACAAACTTCGTCCGTAGACAAAATAAATTTTTGAAAGTTTCTTTGCAGATTACAGCGGCGAAGAAGCCAGCGACAGAACCGGAAGTGCTAGAAGTCTGAAACTATTTTAATTCAAGAGAACGCAATCAATTATACCTGATTCTAAATTTTCAAGTTTTTATTTTGGCCTATATATATATATATATATATATATATATATATATATGTAATGGTAATATACGTGAAAATATTTATTATTAATTAAATTAGTATAAATATGGGGATAGAGTTCTATAATTGAAATTAAATTAAAAATGCTCCGGACTAACTCAGTATCTCCTTGGGGATAGGGTTCAAATAAATTTTGGAATTAAATTGGCAAATAAAATAAATAAATTTTTAACTTTTATTATTATTATAAAAATTTAAATCTTTTCGAATCTTTTTCGTGCAATCAAAAGAAATTTCATTTCACACATGGAAATATTCATGTTAATAATTAAATTGTAATTTGTAATTAATAGTTTCAATGTGAAACAGACTTCGTTGGAATTTGCACAAATTACGCATGCGTTGCGTCCTTGCTAACTTAAATAAATGCAGCCTGTCAAAAATTTCACCAAAGGATCTAAAATTAGTGAGTACAATTTTGATTTTCTTCAAAGTAAAATTATTATTTTTATAATTACACCTGTTCATTGACTTTTCAGATATTGTTACATGTTGTCGCACAAACATTTATACACAATCAAACAAAAAACATAAATACAGGTCATCAAAAAAATAATCAATGCAATAGTTGGGTTATGATAGAAAAATTTAACTCACATGTGTTGTTGCAATTTCCATAGAATGGTCACGTTAGGCTTATTCCATATTAATATTGGACGTAGACTTCTTTCCATGTATCGACGATACTGCCTTGCTGTTGAAAATTGTGCTGCTTAATTGCCATAACTTCATCCAAATCGACTAACTTGTGACAAATCTTCCTCGTGGTAAATACGATGTACTTATATACTATGCTTATATACTTTCAGACAAGCACTTTTATTTTATTTTTATATTTAAATGTTGATTTAAACATTTAATAATTTTTCGGATTAAACTTGTATTTTATTCTTATATAAAATTTTATATTTACTTTAAAAATAAACATCACATCCAAAATAACTGAAGGATTTTGACATAAAAAAATGCACATCACCCGATGTTTAAACACGATTTCGAAATGAAACAATTACAATATTATCGACAATTATAATCGGTAACCTTAGTTTTAAATTTTGTTGTAGGTTAAAAGAATTGTTTCTGAAATCTCAACTCTACGTTGATCGCGTTTCAAATCCGATAATGTTAACGAAAATTTTAATTTATATGTTAACCAAAGCACTACTAGCACTAGCACTAGCACTAACACTATGACTTGTTAGTCACAAAAAATTACAAAAGTAAGAGAAAGCAAGAGTGCGAGAAATCAGGAGCAATTCCTTTTATACTTTTCTCATGGATACCAAATTTTCAATTTTTTCTACAATACATACAAAAGACCCTAGCATCTGATTGGTCTAAACAAAAATGTTAAATTAACTAAAACATAAATTATGCCATAACTTTTTCAAATCAATTCGGATTTGCTTTTTAATTACATTTCTGAAATCAGGGCAACTGTCTGCATAAAAAGACACCTCACATGCCATACTTCGCTTCAAGAATTTACATTTTGACAAACTAACACCTAAATTTACTAATATCTAACAAATTTTATATTTTACAACTAAACTAATTACATATTCAACTTCTACATAAAAAACTGTATCAGAATACACCTATTTCAGTAGTCAACCCAACTTTTCTAATTTTATGTTTAGATTACATATTTACTGTTAATTTCTTTGTGAAAATGAGGGAAACCTACTATTATATGCTGTTATAATTTATTCTGAACTTATCCTATCCTATAAAAACTATAAATTTGTAAAATTCTTAAATATAGTACTTAACCTAACTTTATATGATTTACTTTTAACTTGCGTTTTAAAGGTTTATATCATCTGAAATGTTTATCTAATATGTTCTTATATATGTCTCTAACATAATCACTGTTTATTTGTACTCCATAGTTAATAATTTTGTCTTTTCACATTTCCATATTGTTAACACGTTTTGTAAGTTTTTGTATACAAATTGTAATTATATATTAAATATCACATTGCACAAATGTTGCTCATGTTCTTAGCTAGGTTTCTGTCACTACCACTTTTTATGCACTTTTTGAACACTTTGTCTGTAATTTACCAATATACTGTGTTCGTACCATAACCCTTTTTTATAGTTCGCAATTTATGCATTGTACCTATTACTATACATCTTCTACACATTAGAATTATCGTACTTCATGTAATCAATATCTGTCACGTGTTTAAAATGCTTAAATAAATTGATTTAAATGTGAAATTACTTATATATCTTAAACAAAACTAAACGTACACACTAATATGGATCGTGTTGATCTTTCTAACATGCTACTGGTATAGCTCATTGCTTTTATGAATATAAAAACCTTGTGCATACCCACAAAGCCTGTTTTGTTGCATCAAAACCATATTTTTATACTCGTATACCATTTTTTCTCTTAACTTACTTCTTCAATTTTATTTAAACTTGCATACTATATAGAATTTAAGCTCGATAAACTCTAGCCCCTTTATTATGCCTATTTCTAACCATCGCAATATATATATATATATATATATATATATATATATATATATATATATATATATATATATATATATATATATATATATATATATATATATATATATATATATATATATATATATATATATATATATATATATAGAGCCAATCATTTTTTTAGGTTTTACAAAAATGGTACCTGATAGCTGAAAATAATGACCCTTTTAGTACTAATATCATGGGTGACCAATTCAGTGGTGTTTTCTCGAAATTCTAGCAAAATGGAGAATTCAAGATGGCAGAGAAAATTTTTTCCGAATTCAGTTACATTTCAAGGGAGTTTCAGTTACAATTAAACAAAAAATAAAAAGAAATTAAAATTTTTAAACTTTAAGTAAAACTGCATTTCGTGTGGCACCCAAAAATTGGTAGCATTTAGCCGAAATTTTGTATATAATTAATCCTAATTATCGTTAGCAATTACATCAAACTTTAGCTTAAAATAACTAAAACTGCAGGAATGACAGAATTTTAATATTTAATTCGGTAAAAAATCGAGTATTTTGTTTTTGATAACTTTATGGACCCATAGCAAAAGTCACCAGTGAAAAATGAACATAATTTTCCTTTGGGCAACTTTTGTCTTTTCGTGCAATTTTAGTAGCAATTAATCTGTAATATTGTAATGAAGAAAACTATCAATGTTTATGTGTGTCATACCTTTGACTAACAAAATTTGTCAAAAATCACCGCAAGTTCTCAACGTGACTCCTTGAACCTTCTTACAACTAAGTTCTTGTGATGATTCAGGTTTACTGGATCTGCTGCAACTACTATCATGGCAACCAGGTCTTGTTCGGTTACAGTGTCAGTCTCGTCAAAACAGACTCTTCATGTGGCCCTAGATATAGAAGTTCAGTGGCGTCAGGTCAGAGATCATGGCTGACTCTTCTCCCAATCCACCTTAAAAAATTAAATGTATCACCTTACTAATTGTCAATTAGTTTAAAACGTTAAAACTAAATTTTCTGAGTCAATGAAATGTTGCTCACCGATTTGTAGGTTCTGACAGGTGTGATGGCGAACCATCGTGCTGGAATCTAGCGGCCACAGAGCCAAAGGCAAACTATCTAAATGCTCTGGAAGCTGATGTTGCAGGAATGCCCATTCAGCCTAGCTGTATCTACTGGTCCATCAGGTGTTCATCGACTAGACCAGCCCATAAGTTTACTGAAAAGCGCTTTATGCCGCCGAACCTCATTAAGTTACTGAACGTGACTCGGTGAGCTGCACCGATGCAGTAGTTGAATCTTTGTAAATGATAAGGGTATAATTGCTCTTTTAAAACATTCCAAACAGCTGTTTTACTACAGTTTTTGCTTTGGCAATAGCGCGGATACTCGTATCTCTTCAATCTCAAGTACGGCTTCGGTGAAAGCTAAGGGCGCTCAGCCCTATCATGACACTGTTCTGGCATCACCGACCCAGTTCGAAGAAGGACTTGATGGACTCCGCTGAAAACCCTTCCACTAGGGTTCCTTCGTTGTGGATATCGAATAAAGCCAAAATGTAAAGTAGCATAACGCAATGAAATCTACTACGAGTAAAACAAATAAAATAGGAAATGCACATGGCGTCTAGCATACGAAAATGTAAACTTTCACCATTATTATACATTATAACAGTATTTAACTTTTGTTTAAATGGTGTATTTCCTTATTTATACATATTTTATATGCATTTAAATGTTTCGATATTAATTACAGGTATCGTTGTGATAAAATCTTTAAAATCTTGAGATGCTATAACAAATTTATGAAATATGAAAATATGAAAACACGTTTTCATATTTTCATACTTCACGTCTCAAGTAATTTCTTAAAGATTTCACCACTTACTAAGGATGATAACTGTAATTGTTATCCACACTTTAAATTTAGTTACATGAAATATGTATAAAAATACACCATTTAAGCCGAAAAGCTAAGTATTTTATAATGAAGTCTAACAGTACAGTAACAGTACCTACCATACTGTCGTCCAAAGAAAAATGATGTGCATTTTGCCACTGGTGATCATAAAGTAATCAAAAACCAAACGACTCGATTAATTTTTTACTGAATTAAACATTAAAATTCTGGCATTTCTACAGTTTTTATTATTTTAAGCTAAAATTTGGTATTATTGCTAATCATAATTATAATTAATCATCCACAAAATTTCAGCCAAATGCGACCAATTTATTGACCGCCACAAGACATGAAGTTTTTCTTAAAATTGTAATTTCTTCTTTTATTTTTTTTGTATAACTGTAACTGAAACTCCATTCCCCAAAATGTCACTGAATTCAGGAAAAAAAATTCCTCTGTCATCTTAAATTTTCCATTGGATTTCCCACCCATATTAGTAGTAAAAGCGTTATTAGTTTTCATCTATCACGTACCGTTTCTGTGAAAACCTAAAAAAAACTGATTTCGCAAAAGAATCTTTGCCACACTGCAGCACTCAAACGAAGCGCCGTAAAACAAAACATCTTCATTTGTTGTCCTCAACCTCCTGTCTTCGGATGTGTGTCAGTTCCCAGGACACCTTGTGTATATAAAACACACACACACACACACACACACACACACACACAACACATATATATATATATATATATATATATATATATATATATATATATATATATATATATATACTGTGTATGTAATTGACACGATCTGCTTAGCATTCGGGAGGTAATGGGTTCGATTCCGTTACCGTCTACTTTGTATGAGGTTTTTCAGGGGTTTCATACTCATGTAGCGGCATGGTCACTGCGTATATGCATACCATGTGCGGCTGCTTAGGCGAATGCTGTAGTATCTCCTCAGAACCCTAACTCCGTTGCTTCGATCCTATTCTGACCACACATCCTTAATCCCACCATGCATATACGTAATGTATGTATGTATGCTGAAACTATGATTGTGGCTGAAGGAGCTGAAAGCTCAAGCCAGCCCTCTTGAATGAAGTGGCCTTTTCCTTTACATATATATATATATATATATATATATATATATATATATATATATATATATATATTATAGTAATGGTTAAATATCGTGAAAATTGTATAATTAAATTGATATTGTTTATCAGTATATACTTGGAATTAGGGTTCAATTGCTATTAAATTATTGTTTGGAAATAAAATAAATAAACTTTACATTTTTTATATTATAAACGAAAAAATGTAAATCTTATCAAAAAGCTTTTCGTTAAACCAAAAGAAATTTCTATTTTACACCTGGAAATATTCATATAAATAACTAAATTGTATTTTGTAATTAGTAGTTTCAATGTGAAACATTTCGTTAGAATTTGTACAAATTACGCATGTGTTGGTTCTTACTAAATTAATTAAATGCAGCCTGTCAAAAATTTCATCAAAGTATCTAAAATTAGTGAGTACAATTTTGATTTTGTCTAAAGTAAAATTATTAATTTTATAATTACACCGGTTCATTGATACATGTTGTCGCACAAACATTTATAGATTATCAAAAAAAAACACAAATACAGGACATCAAAAAAAAAAAATCAATGCAATAGGGTTACGACAGAAAAATGTAATTCACATGTGTTGTTGCAATTTTTAAATAATGGTCACGTTAGCTTGTTCCATATTAAAACATTGGACGTAGACTTCTTTCCATGTTTCGATGATACTGCTTCGTTATTCAAATTGGTGCTGCTTAATATTCCATTTCATCCAAATCCAATAACCGCTGAATACTCTTCCTCGTGGTAAAAACGATGTACTTAAAATGCTGATATACTTTCAGACAAGCACTTTAATTTATTTTTGTATTTAAATGTTGGTTTAAATATTTAATAATTTTTCGGATTTATCTTGTATTTTAATTTTATATAGATTTTTATATTTACTTGCACTTTTTTTTAGATGCCGTTGTGAAGTTGAATCTCCATCACTTTCAACAAAATAAACATCAAATCCAAAATAACTGAAGGCTTTTATTGACATAAAAATGCACATCACCCGATGTTTAAACACGATTTTGAAATGGAACAATTACAATATTATCGACAAATATAATCGGTAACCTTAGTTTTAAATTTTGTTATAGGTTAAAACAATTGTTTTGAAATCTCAACTCTATGTTGATCGCGTTTCAAATCCAATAATGTTAACGAAAATTATAACTTACATGTTAACAAAAACAACACTAACACTATGACTTGTTAGTCACAAAAATTACAAAAGCAAGAGAATCCAAAAGAGTGAGAAATCAGGATCAATTCCTTTTATACTTTTGTCCTGGATACCAAATTTTCAATTTTTTTCTACATTACACAAAAATCCCAGCATCTGATTGGTCTAAACAAAATTGTTAAATTAACTAAAACATAAATTATGCCATATCTTTTTAAATCAAATCGGATTTGCTTTTTAATTACATTTCTGAAATCAGGGCAACTTTCCGCATAAAAAGACACCTCACAAGCCCTACTTCGCTTCGACGATTTACATTTTGACAACTTAAAATCTAAATTTACTAATATCTAACAAATTTTACATTTTACAACTAAACTAATTACATATTCAAATTCTACATAAAAAACTGTATCAGAAAACACCTATTTCAACCCATTTTACTTAGTTTCAACAAAATTTCCACTTTCATATCTATATTTTAGGTAGTTAACCCAACTTTTCTAATTTTAGTTTAGATTACATATTTACTGTTAATTACCTTGTGAAAAGGAGGGAAACCTACTATTATATGTTTTTATAATTTATTCTAAACTTATCCTATAAAAACTATAAATTTGCAAAATTCTTAAATATAGTACTTAACCTAACTTAATATAAATTACTTTTAACTTGCGTTTTAAACGTCTATGTCCCTTGAAATGTTCATCTAATCTGTTCTTATATCTGTCTTTAACACAATTACTGTTTATTTACACTCCATAGTTCTTAATTTTGTCATTTCACATTTCCATATAGTTAACACATTTTTGTCAATTTTTGAATACAATTTGTAATTATATATTAAATATCACATTGCACAAATGTTGTTAATGTTCTTAGCTGTGTTTCTAAGTCACTACCACTTCTTATGCACGTTTTAAACACTTTGTGAATTACTAATATACTGTAGTATAACCCTTTTTTATAGTTCATAGAGTTTATGCATTGTACCTATTACTATACATGTTCTACATATTAGAATTACCATACTTTACGTGATCAATATCTGTCATGTGTTTAAAATACTTAAATTAGTTGATTAAAATGTGAAATTACTCAAATATGTAAAACGAAACTAATCGTACACACTAATATGAATCGTGTTGACCTTTCTCACATGCTACTGGTATAGCTCATTGTTTTTATGAATATAACAACCTTGTGCATACCCCACAAAGCCTGTTTTGTTCATCAAAACATATTTTTACACTCGTGTACTATTTTTTCTTTCAAAACGAACTGTATACTTCCTCAATTTTATTTAAACTTGCATATTATATAGAATTTAAGCTCGATAAATTCTATCCCCTTTATTATGGCTATTTCTAACCATCTCAAAATATACAGGGTGTTTAAAAAAGATGCGGCAATATTAAAGGGGGTGATTGTCCAGTTCATTTTATACAATAAAGTTCCTATCAACATAGGTCCGCAAACGCTTCGTTACCGATCTACAGCGTGTTGAAGTTTAATTTAAAAAAACAGTCAAAATTAGATTTTTCCAAAACGGCTTGAGATATCATAATGAAATTTTACGCGTGTCAATAGCTGTGGAGACGCATACTTTGCAATACAACACGATGTTTCAGTCGTACCATTGGCGCACGTATTGGCACGTCACAGGCTATTTTTCAAGAAAAAGTAGGATCCGCTGATTTCTCTAAAAATAAAAATATTTTTAATTTTTGTTCAATTGTGAAGAAAAAGCTCTCTTGACTTTTTATCGTACGACGTACCGTTTTGAGTAAAAAATATTTTAGTGCATGTCCATTTATTACAGAAAAAGTTTAAAAATCAAGGGTTTCATCAAGGGCAAAACAAATATTTCACCAAACCAAAAATTTTACCAACCAAAAATTACAAAACGAGCTACTTGACTAAAGTGGGCTGGTGCGCCATCGTGCATATACACATTGCATCTCTAATTGCTAATGGTACGTCCTCCAGAAATCCAGGGATCGTGTTTTCCAAAAAGTTGCGATACACCTCTCCGGTAAGTCTGGGTAGAAATACCGGTCCAATTAGGCGGTCACCCACAATCCCAATCCAAACGTTCAAAGAACTGATGTTGAAAACGATCTTCAACAATTTCATTTGGATTTTCTTCACACCATACATAACCATGTATGGAAATTCTATTGCATTTCTTGAAAAACTCGCTTCATCGGTGAACAGAATCAACATCAGGAGTTGAGGATTTGAACCATCTTGTGCAAAAGCCATTGACAGAATGCAATGAGAGGAGGAAGTGCTTGAACGCGTTGTATATGGAATGGATACAACAAATTTTCCTTAAGAATGTGCCAAATAGTCCCATTACTTACATCCAAAGCGTCAGCAATTTTTCAGTAGAAGTACCTCGATCTTCTTCAATCATGTCCAGCACATCCTCTTCCAGATCTACCGTTCTTGCTGTCCTTGGCCTTCCTGTTCCTCCATTTCACCTTAATGTGCCTGTTTCATAAAGACGCCGATGAATACATTCGAAAGTTTTTCTATCAGGAGCAATACGGCCCGGAAATCTTTCAGTATACAACCTTCTAGCTTTTAATGCATTCCCATCAGCAAGTCCACAAATGTAGTGCATGTCGGTCATCTCGCCATTCGTATAGCGATTCATGATAAGGAACTTCAACAAATTCGACACGTACGAAATTATTAATCACGAGACTCATTCAATATGTCAGTGAATAATACAGGAATGTTTAAATATAGCCTGTCCGGTAGAACTGAACGGGTATCGGATTAACAAGGAGGATTGTCAATATATGGTTCTATTGTGCTTGAAACCGCCTTAATGCTTTGCTGTCTCGTACTTATTGTACGTGACAAAGAAAGATGGATATATTATGAATAATGCCTCTATTTCTGCCGAACAAAAGCGTTTGCAACTTTCACACATAATGACAAGGCAATAAGAATCAGATGCAGGTAGAATAGAAATTCAATAGGTATAATAAAATGCCAGTGGTTCTCAACACTGCTTTAACATTATATAATTTGTGAAGAAATGCAACTTTTGTATAATAAAAATAATAATCGATTACTAATTACCTATAAGTAATTTCAATTGACACCTTTCACTTATACTTATAACAACAATAACAAATACATTTTTATTATAGTTAGTAAATATTAATTAAATTACAAAGATATACTTTTATAATTAAATGTAAAAATTATAATTGTCATTCGGCTTCAGATTCATCACTTCCTGAGTCATCCAAATCTTGGAAAAGATCATCGTCATCACTTTCTTCAGTGTTAACTGTGAAAATAAGAGGTCTTACTTCATCCACAATCTCTTCATTAACAATTATATTAATTATATATTATATTAATGGTTAGTTTATATAAACGCTTACTCAAAGAATAATGATAATATAGATATTGCAGTTGTTTTATTTATACCTATATGTACCTACTAAATGGTATAATAATCTATTATTAATTACTTATTGTTACAGTATTGCATATTTATTTGGATTCTTTTGTAATTGGAGTACACTAAAACGTCATTACCATACTTAGGTATACAATGAACTTTCTAAATGTAAATTGAAATACCTATACTTAATCGAATATTCATTATTATGAATGGCTTTTATAAATGTTTATTATAAAACTTGCATTCTTCCATAAATTTTAAATGTAATGTTAAAGCAGTGTTGAGAACCACTGGCATTTTATTATACCTATTGAATTTCTATTCTACCTGCATCTGATTCTTATTGCCTTGTCATTATGTGTGAAAGTTGCAAACGCTTTTGTTCGGCAGAAATAGAGGCATTATTCATAATATATCCATCTTTCTTTGTCACGTACAATAAGTACGAGACAGCAAAGCATTAAGGCGGTTTCAAGCACAATAGAACCATATTTGACAATCCTCCTTGTTAATCCGATACCCGTTCAGTTCTACCGGACAGGCTTTAGTAGATTTTGAACTAGTGCGCTGTTTACACATTTCTTGGTGCGAGGCTGTTGTTTTTACCCGAGGCGTAGCCGAGATAAATATATGGCCGAGCACCAAATGACAGCACGTGTTCTGAATACATTTTTGTAATCGTTCACATAAAATTAGAAAAAATTAAATTTTGAAATATTTGTTGACAAATGTCAAATTAAATACATAAATAAAAAGTTTATATATTTAGTTATATACCACTTTTCTCTTTATGTATTAAAAGTAACGATTACAAAAATATTTTGTACGCATGATAAATGGACATGCACTAAAATGTGTTTTTACTCAAAACGGTTCGTCGTACGATAAAAAGTCAAGAGACTTTTTCTTCACAATTGAACAAAAATTAAAAATATTTTTATTTTTAGAGAAATCAGCGGCATCCTACTTTTTCTTGAAACATATCCTGTGATGTGCCAATACGCGCGCCAATGGCTGAAACATCGTGTTATATAGCAAAGTATGCGTCTCCACAGCTACTCACACGCGTAAAATTTCATTATGATATCTCAAGCCGTTTTCGAAAAATCTAATTTTGACTGTTTTTTAAATTAAACTTCAACACGCTGTAGATGGGTAACGAAGCGGACCTATGTTCATAGGAACTTTATTGTAATCACTCCCTTTAATATTGCCACATCCTTTTAAACACCTTGCATATATAGGACCAAAGGTACCGCATAAACTCAATTAAAATTAGGTGTTTGTTTTTGGAAAACGCTCGGACACGTCGATTTTAATTTTTGTAGCGATTTTGTTGATGCTAAGTTCATGTATACAGGGTGGCCCAAAACAATTTATACTACCAACTTCATTTTGAAATGGAAACACCTATTTTTATTTCATTTTGGATTCTGCTTTAAATTTTAAGTAAGTTTTATGTACCATGTCCTACTAAACCTAACAGTTATCGAAGAATACACATAAGAGAGGTCAAAAGTCCCGCATAAATTTGTTAAAAACTGAAAAATATTTTTCATGAAAATGGAATACGTCAAATGTTGTTTTAGTTATCCATTTTATCCATTTTTTGACGTAACACACATGTATACAGGGTGACCCGTGTAGAAGATAAATATATCATTTTTCATTTTTTATGGAACCAATGCATATTATGACGTTTTTGAGTTTTCTGAGACTCTGATATTTCATGTAACATACTCATATCTAAATTCAACAGTGTTCGAAAATATTCAACTGTTATTGAAACATTGTTATTTATTAAGTTTTAAAGTTCTGTGGTTATTTTATTTTATGTATTTTTCTAACACTGTTGAATTTAGATAAAATATGTTATGAAATATGATTCATAAGTTTTAAAATCAACGTCATAATATCTTAGTTCCATAAAATGAAAAATAAATTTATCTTCTACATGGTCATTATACATGTCGTTTACGAAAAATGCATTAAAATGGTACATAAAACTTACTTAAAATTTAAAGCAGAATCCAAAAATGAAATAAAAAAGTGTTTCATTTGAAAAATGAAGTTGGTAGTCATAAATTGTTTTTGGGCCACTGTGATACATGAACTTAGCATCAAAAGATCGCTACAAAAATTTAAATCGACGTGTCGAGCGTATATATATATATATATATATATATATATATATATATATATATATATATATATATATATATATATATACAGGGTGACCAAATGGTGTGTACAACGTTTAACCAGAATTCCTTGGTAAAAATAAGGCGATCCGGTAAACATTTATATCCGTTTCGTCGTAAAAAATAATTTACTCAATATTGTCTTACTGAAGAAGCGAAATAAATACACAAATTACATGAAAATGTTTTAGTTTCAATAAAATTTAAATTTTAATCACAATTATGGATTTTAACGCAATAATTATTATGATTATTGTTCAAAATGTTCTCCGTTTGAATGAATTAATTTAGATCTTCAATACAGAAACTGAAAAGCTAAATTAATTCATTTAAAAACAGAACATTTTGAACAATTATCATAATAATTTATTGCGTTAAACATTCATATAACTGTGAGGAAAATTTAAATTTTATTGAACAAAACATTTTCATATATTGTGTTTACTTTCTTTCTTAGTAAGCAGAGAATGATTAAATGTAGTTGAGTAAATTATCTTTTGGGACGAAACTTTACGTCTGACCAACATTTTAGAGGAGTACAAAAATTTGTAAACAAAACAACCTATTATGAAAATGTAAACTTTCACCATTAACACTCATAATAAAATACTTATCTTTTTGGGATTTTTAATGGTGTACTTTAAATTATACAATCTAAACGTTTCGATAACACTTACAGTTATCTTCGTCAGTAGTAATGTTTAGTAAAATTGTTAAAGATGTAGTAAACAATTTTGTCAAATTTGAAAAATTCAAACATAAACATAAGCCTGCTATTAATATAACAGTTTGAGAAACGTATAAGCCAACTATAAAATTGTAGTAAAGAATAACTAGGTCATTCAAATTAAATATTGTTAAACTGCCTCAAAGATGACAAACCAGAACACTCTCTACGACGAAAGCTAACTATGAAATTTGTCAGCCAAAAGAGCAACTTATCCTTTCGTCAACGACATTCTTTACTTGATCTTAAACGCAATGAAGGTATTATAATATTAAAATCAGATAAAGGTAATGCAACTGTTATATTAAATATGAACGATTATAACACTAAGATAGAACAATTGTTGGGACCAGAAACTTATCGTGAAATACCAAAAGATCCAACAAAAAGTTTCTTTTAAAAACTAAAGAGCTGATTAAATTATCATCTATTCCTGAAGAAATAAAGAAGAAACTATCTAACTCTGAAGCTATTTCACCAAAACTATATGGTTTACCAAAATTCATAAACCTAATATTCCTTTAAGGCCTATTGTTAGTGCAATTGGTTCTCCTACATATCACCTTGCAAAACATCTTACATTGTTATTACAACCTCATATAGGAAAAACACCCCATCACATTAAAAATTCTGCCGACTTTGTTGAAAAATGCATAGTTTCAAAATTGAAGAGGTGATATAATGGTTAGTTTTGATGTTATTTCACTTTTACAAAAGTACCTCTAAAAGAAACTATTGAATACATAGATCATCTTTTTCCAAAGGACATAACCATTCTTTTCAGCACTGTCTTACTACAACTTATTTTCAGTGGAATAGTAAATTTTATGAACAGATTGAAGGTGTAGCAATGGGTAGTCCCCTTAGTCCGGTTATAGCTAATTTTTATATGGAAAAATTTGAAACATTAACGTTACAAAATACACCTAAAAAACCTTCAGTTTGGTATAGATATGTAGATGACACATTTGTTATTTGGAGACATGGAGAAGAAGCACTGCATGAGTTTTGGTTTTTATAAATGGTATACATCCTAGTATTCAGTTTACCATGGAAAAAGAAACTAATGGAAGTTTACCATTTCTTGACATATTAATATCTAAAATAATAATTCACTATCTTTTAAGGTTTACAGAAAGCCGACACACACTGATAGATACCTTCATAAATTATCCAACCACCATCCACGTCAAAAAATTAGTGTAATTAAATCTTTAGTAGATCGAGCAAAACGAATTTGTGACCCTGAATTTTTGAATGATGAATATAAATATTTAAGAAAATCCTTACAAGATAATGGATATTCACTTACAGATATTAATAATGTTATTACACCTTCTAGGCGTAACCTTAAAGAAAAACCAGTTCTTAATGTTGGTACTGCTTTTCTTCCTTTTATAGCTAATGTTACAAATAGAATTGAAAAATCCTAATCAAATATGGCATTAGGACTATTTTTAAACCTACAAGAAAAATTAAAGAACATTTAAGATCACCTAAAGATGTGTCAAACCCTTTATCATCTTCCGGAGTGTATAAGTTATCTTGTTCATGTGGAAAAGTATACATCAGGACCACAAAACGTAGCTTTGATACAAGACGCAAAGAACATATGAGATTTTGTAGATTGGGTCAACCAGAGAGGTCTGCTGTGGCTGACCATGCCCTGAATAATCTAAATCATGACATTCAATTTGACAATATGAAAATATTGTCAAGACAAACCATTATTATGTTCGTTTGCAACGTGAAGCTATTGAAATATATAAACACCGAATAATTTTAATAGACAAGAAGAAAATCTCCGTTTAAATAGGTTTTGGCATCTTATAATTAAAAAGAGCATAATGATACGCCTTGATTTTAATTTGTTTTCAACTTTTGGTATGTCTAGGTTTTTGCTGTGTTTTTCCTAGACCTTGAAGCAAATGCTTTATCAATTATATGTTAAATTTCCACAGCACTATAATTTAACATAAGTAGTTGAAATTAAATTGAAATTAAAAATTACAAAGAACGTTCTGCATTGTGCTTTTCATTGTTAATAACACTTCCAATTATTGATAAAGATATCTCTTTGTTAGATTTAACTGGGTTATTTTTGATGTAATGTTTGGATTTGTGAATGCTTCTATCATTTTAAAAATTGAAGTTTTTCACAACTTTACACTTACATCATAACTCGATTAAATTTTGTTAAATGTGTTTTTTGGCTGACAAATTTCATAGTTAGCTTTCGTCGTAGAGAGTGTTCTGGTTTGTCATCTTTGAGGCAGTTTAACAATATTTAATTTGAATGACCTAGTTATTCTTTACTACAATTTTATAGTTGGCTTATACGTTTCTCAAACTGTTATATTAATAGCAGGCTTATGTTTATGTTTGAATTTTTCAAATTTGACAAAATTGTTTACTACATCTTTAACAATTTTACTAAACATTACTACTGACGAAGATAACTGTAAGTGTTATCGAAACGTTTAGATTGTATAATTTAAAGTACACCATTAAAAATCCCAAAAAGATAAGTATTTTAAAACAACCTATTAGTTCAAAAAAAAATTCTACAGGGGGTAAGAAAATACATCTTTTTTTTGGACACCATTTTCTACGTATCGAAAAAAGGTCCCATTTACGTCAAATGATGTCAATTTATGTTAAAACTCTGTTTTCCAAATTTAGTTAAAATTGATTGAAGCCTTTAAAAATTATTTCGAAAAAACGAAATTATTCTAAAAACGCTCTCTAGCGGCAAAACGAAGCAACTTCTGATATAGGTATGTTTACCCGGATCGCCTTATTTTTGACCAAGGGATCTCTGGTTAAACGTTGTACACGCCATTTCCGGCCACGCTGTATATTGGTACAATAGGAACCGCTAAAGTATCGGTTTTAGTCTATACCGTGTGTTTTATTAATTTTATCCAAAACTTGTAACGGTATAAACGGGTGGTAGAACGGGATTACAGATAAATTGGCCTTTTTGCCCCGACTAGTCAGCGTTGTGGGTGTGGGTATGATGATGCTAAATTTTGCACATCCAGAATAGTAAACCGTACGTAAGTCAAAATAGGGGATGAAGACGTAATCAGTCGGTTTTTTGGGCGCCTGAATGTTTAGTAGTCAAAATAAGGGTCGTCGTGCCAAAATTACGAGTACATAGCGTGCCTAAACATACAAAAAACATACGCTTACCTATTCGCAATCAATCCCAGGTGTGCTGGACAGCAACTCAGCAAACCACCTGAAATAGGGCTTCAAAATCGCACTACACGCTTGTCAAATAAAGCGTGATAATCACTCTGCAACGTTACGTTGTACAGTTGTACAGTGTAAATAAATTAGGCATTCAATAATAATCAAAACAAAACAACAAAAAAAGCTATAGAATGCACTCTAAATGAATTAATACTCAACTAAAAATCAAATAAAACACTAAATATTATTAACGCTATTACTCAATAAAACAAAAAAAAACTAACTTCGTTACGTTAAAATTTACGCTCATAAACTTGCAAAAAAACTTTTATGTAACACAAAAGGGTTTCCACAGAATTAAAACACATTTATAAAACCTAACAAAGCTATAATAAAATAAAAAGAATAAGATAAATATAACCATACGATAATGCGTATAAACAAAAAAAAAATACAAAGGCTTAAAAGGCGACAGAATGTCTGATCAGAATGCTGCTTAACGCCGTTCTAAATGGTTTAACATATATATATATATATATATATATATATATATATATATATATATATATATATATCGTGGATTAATTACCCACACTACAATAGGTTCAATTACCCTTTAATACTAAAATAGATAACAAAGTGTGAAGGCGGAGCGTCAGAACTATAATTAATTACACTAAATAAATTTAAAACAACAACTTAATTTAACAAAAAACGCCACCGCTTTCAAACCTTCGTTAACACAAAAAATAGTTCGAAACACCCAAAAATCTTGAAAATATTCAAGAAAAAAACACAATATTATATTACCTTAAGGTCTAGAATTACACCTCTCCTGTGTTACAACAAATGAAAGCGAACTAGGTGATCGGTTACTGCTATAACGGAAATGAAATCTTCCTGCTCTGACAAAATGATGAATGAGATGTTGACTATTGTTCTTTTATACACAAACGATTCCTTGATTGAATATCGTTAAAATGTTACTGCATAAATTAAAAAAACTTCTTTTAAAATAATAATTTGAACGCTCAACTTGCTTGGTAACTTTTAGCTTTTAAATGGTTTTATTCACATTAACAATCCAAAAGGTTAATAACTTATTTTAAATAACGATAATTTTAATATACAGCGAAAGTTTCTTTATATTCCAACACGCTTTGTACGGCAAATAAGTGGCACTTCCAGAAACTTATATACAAATAATACGTTACTCAACATTCAATCAACGGGGAATAATAAGGAAAACAACCTAAATTACGGAATAATAGTTCACAAACAAAAAAATCTAAAGCTCGCCACACACCTTTCCTAAAGGTCGCTACACACGTTAAACAAATTCATTCATTATCGACAGTAAGCTCTCAAACAAAAAAAATATACATACGGAATCTAACTAAGTGAATAAAACTACAAACAAAATTACGCAATACGTATACAGGGTGTTCAAAATACCCTGACAAACTACCGCAGGGTTAGTTCAAGATGTTTCTTGTAGGGGACAGATTTAAACAAATGCAACATTAAAATTAGGTTAGTTTATTTTATTACCTTTCAAAATATTTTTTCTTTTAAGTTATAATAAACGTTTGTCAAAAACGTAAGCCATCTTATAAAGAACGTATTTTTTGTATTACTTCATTTTTTCTGAAATAAAAATATTTTCTAAAATGTGTTTAAACCCTCTCCCCTACATAAATTATCTATTATATCAAGCAGTAACGACTAGGCTGAATTTATTATCAAAAAAAAAAAAATTGAATTTCAGATTATTAATTGTGACCTTTTAGGGAATTTAGATTTCATAAATAACAATAATTAATAATAGAAAAAGAATACTACAATATTTTTACATACCGGAATATCACAGTTTTGTTAAATTAAACCGTACAAACTAAAATTCAATGTTATTACAACTACGCACGGTATGCGTTTACTTTCTTTGATAGATTACAACGTGCAACAGTATACATCACACTTTTAATTTCGTTGGTTTTTGTACACTCTATTAGTGAAAGCGAACAAGAAATTTTATGTTGTTGATCTGGTATATTCCATAGTTTACATTTCCGTTAAAATATTTGTTAGATAATCTAGCATAAAATTAGACGTCTGGCTAACTTAAATGAATTATCAGTTAAATTAATTCAATTAAGTATCTTAAGTACATCTGTTTAATAATTATATACCTAATCAGAATTCCATTTCCGATGTAAATCGTCTAAGTAAATTGCGGAACTTCACAATTTTAAACATAGAGAGAAAACATTGCGTTCTGGTAAATTGATATTTGTATAATTAGTTTTGGCTAATTTTATAAAATATTATAACAACTTTCGCTTTTTTCCAATAACTCATAAGTGCCACTCAAAGTAGTATTTCAATTCATGCAAATTATTTCCTCCTTAAAAGGTCAAAGAGCAATACTTTCAAAATTTTCAAACACTCCAATCATGATTAGTGAAAACTGATGTAACCAGCACATGGCTTTCTTATGCTTGTCTCCATGTAGCGTAAGCAAAGGGTATATAGTAAAGAGGGATGAATATTGTACATTTTGCACACAACTTTATAATAAATACAAACAAATTAACAATTGCTGAAGTTTTAAACTCTCTCAAAGCAAAGTTAATACCATTTTAATCTTTAATGTTTAAACTTTCGTAACCTAATTTGCATTAAAACATTCGAGTTATATTCTGTATATTTTTTTGAACATTGATGAAAGAAATTAAAAGATAAATCGACTATATGACTAAATCATAATGGTACTTTATTTACAATAATACAGTGGTGCGGACTTTACAATTTTTGATCTAATTAATTTGGAAGGCTTGTTACTGAAATACTTTATAAAAAAACTTTTTAAAATTAAATCATCTATAAAAAAGATACTTTCAAATTTTGCTATAAATTTTAAGTTTCTTCACACATTCACAAACATTACTTTAAAAACTTTTTTTTTTAGAGCTTGTTTATTTCCTTACAAAAACTTCACGAAGAAAACTTACCGAGATATTTCACTAACAACTCTACTATGCTTTGTCTTATATACGGGAATGTAAAAATTTCAAACAATAAAATGTATGCTCAAGGAAATAAGGCTAATCCTTTTATTTGACCATATTGTAGATTTAGTAACAAAACGCACATGTACTCTTATTTCGGTTTTGAACTATCAATTGTTGAGTGAGTGAGTGAGTGAGTGTGTGTGCGTGTGTGTGAGTGTGTGTGTGTGTGTGTGTGTGTGTGTGTGTGTGTGTGCGTGTGTGTGTGTGTGTGCGTGTGCGTTGTGTGCTGTGCGTGTGCGTCGCGCGCGTGTGTGTGTGTTGTGTGTGTGTGTGTGTGTGTGTGTGTGGTGTGTGTGTGTGTGTGTGTGTGTGTGTGTGTGTGTGTCGTGTGTGTGTGTGTGCGTGTGCTGTGCGTGTGGGTGTGGTGTGTGTGCGTCGTGTGATATGTGTGTGTGCGTGTGCGTGTGTGTGTGTGATGCACGGTGTGGTGTGTGTGTGTGTGTGTGTGTGTGTGGTGTGTGTTAGTATCCACGGTAACTCCAGAACGAAAATACCTACGTACTTAAAATTTTGTATTTAAGCTTTTTTCATTTGGCTAGAGCTGATTAGATTTTGGGAGAAATCCAGCGGCGGAGGGAGGTTTATTAGGGTCAGTTTTGGTTTTATGAAATATTTCTAAAACAACTGCATATTTCAACGCACGCACACACACACACAACGCACGCACGACACACGAACGCACGCACGCACGCGCAGCACACGCGCACGCGCACAAACGAATGCACGCACGCACACACACAAACGCACGCACGCACGCACGCAGCGCACGCGCACATCACAGCACAAACGCACAAACGCACAAACGCATACACGCACGCACGCACGCACGCACACACACACACAGCACACACACACACAACACACAGACACACAGACACACACAGACACACGCACACACGCACACACACACACGCACACACGCACAGGTGCACAGAGGCACAGACGCACAGACGCACAGACGTACAGACGCACAGACACACATACACACAGACACGGGCACGAAGACGGACAAGGACAGGGACACGGACACGGTCACGGGTACGGACACGACCAGACAAAGACACAGACACAGACACACACACACACACATATATATATATATATATATATATAATTGTTTGAACACAAACGAAACGCACCACCACACACACACAAACACACAAACGCACGCACCACACCAACAAACAGACACAACACGCAACACCACACACACAACACACAACACAACACAGTAAAAACACACACACACACACACACACGCACAAGCGACACACACACCACACACACACAACACAGACACACACAGACACAACACACACACACACACACAGTCACAACACAAACACAATATATATATATATATATATATATATATAATATCATAAAGAGTAATAAAACAAAGTGTAATGTGGATTCACGGACAGGTAGAAGAGTATCACGGACACAGGCAATAACACAGACACAGACACAGACACAACACATCAACACACACACACACACAACATCATATATATATATATATATATATATATATATATATATATATATATATATATATATAATCAAAGTTGTTAATCGTGGCATTAAGTTAAAAACAGAAAGATAAGATTTATAAAATATGATTCAAAAAGATTTTGTTCAAAAAACATAGACAATTACTTAAGTATCACGAAAACAAGATAAATAGTTAAAACAATTAAAAATTAAAAATACATAAATTATATATTTATATAAAATTATGAATAGATTATAAATATAATATTATAATGATTATTACAAGATTGATTATAAAACATTGTGATAACTTTACACAAACAAAGGTATTTGTGTGGATTTTACCATTTTGTTTAGTGTAAAAGAGTTATCACGAATAGGTCTATTTGGTATTAATTCAGAATGTCACATAGAAGTAAAAGTCCTATGTAATAATAGACATTCAAATAATCTTAAATAATCCTATTCATAACATTTTACACTTATCAAAATCACATTCAACATATTAATCTATTATACATTGATTTCATAACCATTTTCTTTGTTTTTCCTATAACTATGACAATAATTTTAATTTTTTGTCAAAGTCCAAAATTGATTTTGACATCTAATTTAAATTTAAATTGAAATATCTTCTTCAATGCTGCTTCAATGTTTTTAACTGTATCCACGATCGTAAGTTATTATCTTATCTTAATTTATATGTATTATCAACGCATAACTTTTGTAGATTGGTTGACAAAGGTAATAAATTTACGAAAGCTTCTTTGAACAAAGGATCTTTTCTTTATTTTAAACTAGACAATTGGCTGCTACACTAAATCTTTCTTATATATATATATATATATATATATATATATATATATATATATATATATATATATATATATATATAATTGTTTGTGAACAACTTATACAAATAAATGATACTGTTTTGTATCCTCATGAGCTCTAAAGACTCAATGTCTAACCGAACTTAGATAACAGTAGGTCATTATCGTAACCAATTACAGGGTATGCACCCTCGACTTTAAAAAACAAGAATTTCAAACATTTTCTTTGAACGAATTCTAACATAGTTTTATGATTATTGTGGTTGGGGTATCAAATTAATGCACAGTGTACTAACTTTGAACGCATGAGTGCAAAATACAACGACTTCAGTACTGTAATATCTTTAAAATCTTTGCAATTTCTAAATATGAAACTTATCAGTATCAAACGAGACTTACATATATTATGAATATGTTCACCAATACTAAATTTGTAATCAGACGTTTCACCTACATCAGTGACCTCATTGTTGCGGCTAAGAAGACGATTTTCACACATATACGGGTATTCTATTGGATGATTTTTCCTTGAAAATCTTAACAGAATAAACAATTTTTAAGTCGTCACCAAATAACAATTTTTCAGTGAACAGGCTAGATGGTAGGTCGTCAACAAATAAAAGAAAAAGTAAAGGGCCCACCAGAGGAAGCAACGAAAACGCTAGAATGATGATTGTTAAATGAGACTGGATTCGGTACTTCAAATACGACGTGAAAAACTTTAACAATGGCGCTTTAAAACCAAACGTTTGTAGTTTTTAAATGATAATGCTGTGGTCTATTTGATCAAACGCTTTTGTGAAGTCAGTATAAATTGTATCTACTTGACGTTGATTATCAATAACTTTAGCAGTATATTGAGTGAAATAAATCAGTTTAATGAGGGTAGATCTGTTTGACATAAAACCATGTTGCCACGAAGAAATATAGTTGCGCACTTGTGGATAAATTATAGAATGTAAGGTGATTTCAAATATTTTCTCAAAATATTCACAGTTAACAATATTAAGTCATCTCCACTGGCCATTTTTAGTCGCAAGTTATCTACTTCTACTCTCACTTGCACAACATTAATCAGTAACATTTCTCTAGCAAGCTGAGGATTTTCATCTTGTATTTGGAGAATAAGGATACCTGTTTAATATAGCTCCAGCTATGCGTGTTGTAGTGTAACTACACAATTTTTATATCTTTGAAATACGCAGATGTTTTACAAATATTTAATAAAAACCAAAAACTGTCTCTAATAAATCCTTTCTCTCCGTCGCTGTATTTCTCCCAAAATCTAATCAGCTCTAAGCCAAATGAAAACAAGGTTAAATACATTTTACGTACGTAGGTATTTTCCTTCTGGAGTTATCGTGGATAGTAGCATACATCCACACACACGCAGACGCACACCCACGCACGCATGCTCGCACTCACGCACGCCCTCACGCACGCACGCGCATGCACACACACACACACACACACACACGCACACACGTCGATTTAGCGACAGTGAAAAAAATAGATCGCATACGTATGTATATGTAGGTTGGAGGGTACAAACAGGGGGTGCGTGAATATACATAATATCCCCTTAAAAGGAAATGGGAAACGCTTCCTACGATAACTGTTCAATCACTCCCGGTCTTGCGTAACCAACTTCAACCCCCTTCCTTTATACGCCGTACCCACGGCAAAGGCGCACAACTTGAGTCTTAATTTCGCTACATCTAAAGCAAGACTAACTAACCATTCCTTCAGTTCTCGCCATCTTCAATTTCATCTCCCTTAAATTGTAATTAACCAATTATATCAATTCCTTACTTCAAATTATCAACGCGCTAAATCGAAAAAAGAATACATCATCTATCCAAACTACGTTCCCAAGGTATCTCAGATGATTATCATCGAAATATGATATGTTCGTGACCAAAACATCCCTTAGAAAATGAGCATTAAAACCACGTCTTTAGGAACCTAACTCTTTATTTGCCAATTAAAAATTTATCTACTTTCCCGCGACTAGCGGGCGCCGTATGCTTGAAACTGTAAACTCGTATATTACAAAATAATAATAAATCGTATATTCATATAAAAGGTTTAACTATTATATATATTTTTAAATTTCAATTTACATACTATATATATATATATATATATATATATATATATATATATATATATATATATATATATATATATATATATATATATATAATATATATATATATTTAAATAAGACATTTTTTCTTTAAAACTTGTGTAAATAAACGTACAATTAATTCAACGTTTCGGAACGTCCTTTTTTTCAATTTCTGTAATTGTCAAATAAATTCTTGACAAAGGGAACAAAGGACGTTCCCGAAACGTTGAATTAATTGTACGTTTATTTACACAAGTTTTAAAGAAAAATGTCTTATTTAAACATTAATACTTGTGGATATCTAAATAGAAATATATATACATATATATATATATATATATATATATATATATATATATATATACAGACTGCTCGGAAAGTTTTGTATACCAAGTTACATTTTATTCATAGTATCTGGATAAAGATCCTGATATATAATATTTTTTTTAATTTTGATACAGTTCAGATACTTTCCAATTATTCTTAATTTGTAAAAGACGGGAACCCAAGAAAATGTGGGTGGTTGGAAATTCTACGCTGTATTATCGGAATTGATCAATCAAGAAAGTATAAAGAAAATCTATCTTAACATGGTGCGCAGCGGCTTCCTGAGGGCGGTGGAGTCCTTTGAAGATGAAGTCCAAAAAGTAATTTAATATCTCCAGAACCCCTTTGAATTTCTTTATGTATTTTGTTATGTAAATTATTATTGGTAAGGGCTGCTTATAGCAATTATGGGATGCGTTTTATGATACTAGAGGCATACCAACCGGAATGCATTTAGAAATAATTTATTTTACGGTTTTCTGTTATATTCAATCTTGACAAAGAACACTTACCAAAACGCAATTATTACATGTGGAAAGTGAGACGTTAATAAACCTTTAATTTATTAATGCAACCAAACCGAAAGAGTCGGTATCAACTACGGAACCGGGAATCTAAGTTCTAATTAATCATAAGAACGCCCCAACTATCTTCAAATAGCAACCAAAGACATAATTTAACTTAAAGCTTCCAAAAATTTGCACCCAGGCATGTTCAATTTTCATGAACTACGCTACCTACATATCAGACGTCGATAAATTAAAGTTCGATACAGCCACGAATATTCCGTTATTTTTTACCCCACGTAAAATCTTGTTTAAACTATGCATTGGGAAGTTTTCGGGTACACAAACATATTCCTCGTTTCCGCTGTATTTTTTTGTGAATAAAGATTTTAAAAGACTTGTTAACATTTCGGAAAGGTTCAGTTTTAGAGGAAAATGCACTTAAAGTGAATGTATATATTTTACTTGCATATTTACAAACAACTAAAAAACTATAAAACGTTAAACAGGTATTTAATTATGACGAATTGTATTCTCAAAATGTCCGCCATTCGCCCCAATACATCTATTCAAAAAATTTCTTCTTACTGCAAAAAACGATGGATGCAGATTTCTAATTGAATTTGCACCTGCAACAATTTTTTGATATAGTTCAGCTCTTGTATTAATCACAGAAGCAGAATATACTAAAGCTTTTATGTACCCCCGGAAGAAATAAACCATGGGATTTAAATGAGGACTTCGTGGAAGCCAACGATGTTCACTTCTTCTTTCAATTCAACAATGAGGGAATACATTATTTAAGTGATTTTACACCGCGAGAGGATAATGGGCAGGGGCGCCGTCTTGAAAAACCACATTTTACGACGAACGTTTGAAGGAACTTCCTCCAGCAGGTTAAACAAGTTACGCTGAAGGAAGTTTTGATACTCTCGCTCTTGCCAAAAAATCGTCTGGGAGTAAATTTTGGACTGGTGTACAGGTGTTCATGCAAAACACTAGATATTGCCTGGCGAGATAACTCAGTATTTGCAGATATTCGCCGAGTGCTAATGGACTAATCAATATCAACCAGATCTAAGATTTCTTCTTCTTGTTCGACGGTATGCACTATAGGTCGTCCATAATGCTGGCCAGGAAGAAAGCTACCTGCTTCTCGTAATCTTGAAAATAATTGTCTGTGTGGTTGTCTACGATTTGGAAAAATATTTCCGTAACTTCTGGCCGCAGCACGTTCATTGAAATTTTGTTGAGTGTAAATTGCCACTTATTTGACTATTTGAGAACAAATTATGTCGCGGCATTCTTAAAACGGAATCCTAATACTTAAACAATTAAATGCCCAAAACAACTAACTAACGTAAAAAACACACCAAAGATATTTTATGAGAATAAGTCAAATCAGCATTACGATTTTGTGATGGATACTTACTAGATTAAATTGACATTAAATTTTATGGAAATGAAATATGTGCATTCTGCAGAGTTCACTTTAAGTGCATTTTCCTCTAAAGCGGAACCATTTAGCGATATATAATAAAGAGTACCTTTTTTAAAGAAAATAAAATGACCTTTCAGCAATGTTAACAAGTTTTTCAAAATCTTTATTAATACAGCGGAAACCAGAAACATAAGATGTTCGTGGCGCCCTCTATCTATTACGTTGAAAGTAAATAGATAAATAGTAAGGAAGCAGAATTGGACTAACATAAGTTGGCCTATTTTATTTTATTATTTAGTTATTATTTTAACCCAAGGAGACTACCTCTTCTGAACTATGGCCCATTCTTTACGGGATGACATATATATATATATATATATATATATATATATATATATATATATTATGTATATATATATATATATATATATATATATAAAGTTTAGGAAGTAACGACCGTAGTTATTATAAAATGTGGTATCGGGATGCGGTCTAGTTAAAAATGAATGTAATTTTTAAATCTTAGCAATCTTTTTTCAAACACATTGTGGGTACCAATTGTTCTAATAACTTTAGAGATATTCGCCTCTAAAGTTTTTCACAATAACAATTTAAATTATTGCCCACCCTGTATGTGGATTTATTTATTAACATGACAGGTCACCGATACAAAAACAATGTAGGCCAGCTCCACGTTCATATACAAAAACTGCATCAAGTAATAAAACAGGTGTATCTCAATATTTACTGTTTGAAAGAGAAATTACCATGTCTCTCACTTGATTTGGTGTAATTTCGACACAATAAATGAAGAGTAGATGCATGAAATACATTATTTTCATTATAGATAATGGGTGTTTAAATCTTTAGTAATTTGTAAATGTAAATTTTATAAGATAAGGATTGAAATTCATCGGCAGTCAAATTTGAGGGATCTTGTAATCTTTTGACCGAGTTTATAATCGACCACATGTTTTAGTCATTTATAATGATTTTATAGCCTTGCGATATTTATTTGTATATTTAATTTTTGAGTCTCACAAGCAATCAGCTTTATATTTATTACACATTTCATTCACAAGCTCCAAACGTTTTCTCATATCACTTAAATGAGAATTAAACCACAAAATATATTTACTTATGGCTCTTGGAATTTCGATATTTATTAGGTACTAAACATATAATAAACTCGTTTAGAATAATACCGTTGACTATAAACAGAATTTATAGTCAATTATAATACCTAAAAATGTGTCGATGTCAACTTTCTGACCCTTTAAAAAATTCCAGTTTATATCATTTAAAGTTATGCCGTCATAATTTACCCATGCAGGTAAATGTTTACTCGATTTGTAATTCCACCTTATTGTTGCTTGTATGATCAGTGAAACGTTTCCGACCTTTATGATTTGATATTACAAAATCTATTACTTTGGCCCATTTGTCATTCGTATTGAAATTGATAAAAATATTCACAATTTTGTGACCTGGTGTCCAATATGATGCCAGCATTTCAGTTAACATTACAGCTCCTATTTTGGTTGTTCTGAATTAAAAATTAAAGTCACATTCATGCTGAGATCGATTTCTTAATTTATTGAATTCAAATGTTTATTTAAAATAAAATTGTTGTAATCACATACACAGATGATTACTAAATTTAATCTTTATTTCAATACCACATAATTAACATTTTTCGTTTAATTTGTTTTTAAAATATTAACAGTTTAACGGTAATATTTTGTTTCAATAATATCATGGTACCCATATCTGAATATTATTCTACAGAAACTTCGCAACTAGAAAATTGTTTATACCAATATATTTATTTTATGTCTAACACACTTGAATGTTTATATGCAAAATATCAAATTTGTTCAATATGTTTAAGTTCAATTAATAATTAATCTGAAATGCTGATCTTCAAACTTCGCTAAGATCAAAATTTCTCCACGATACGAAACATTTTTGAAGAAATCAAAATATTACGAAAACTGTTGAAATTAGACATATAAACCCCATACAATTTTTGTACTCACAATGCAGTAATAAACCAGATATTTACTTTCGGTATAATGGGAAATAAACGTCTAATCTCAAACGTTTAGTTGGGAAGTGTTATCACAACTCTGTACATTTATAATTAAGCAATGTTCTGTAATACAAATAACATTCTTGGTTATTAGTACTCAAAACATTCACGTGAAATTAAAAGTTTTTAATCCATATTATGCTCTTATATAATCACTCTTGTTCGTAAATGCTCTAGAATCTAAAAATATTGCTAATGAAATGAATAACCGCTAATAATTTTCGCAATCCTACTAAAGTTACCAGAGGTTACTATACAAACAGGTAATAAAAACTAGTATAAAAAACAATTATAGTAAATAAAAAATAAAAGACCTTTTATAAAAAGCTTACAGTTTACTTGGGTTTGTGTACACATTATATTACTACAATTCAATTTACATCTGTTATCGATAAAATCTTACAATTCATTATAAACAGCTGTTGGAAAACAAATTAATTTACAGCTTCTTTATTATAGTATCATCCATTCGCAGAAAGACTTTGCTTAACGATAATATCACTACCATTGACTTGAGTTTCACTTCTAAATATCTCCAATTAGGTAGTTTTCCTACAAAATTAAACCATTATATGTCTGTGACATCCAATGAATTTTGAGTTTTAAACAATGGTTACAGTGTATATAGGAGGAAAAATATTATATACATTGTCTTGTATTTCTATTACCAATTTCACAAGTTTATCTTCCAGTGTACTAAGGCTACCTCTGTTTCAACTTCTATAATAGATGCATGTGAAATGTTCATATTACCATAGGCAACTTTGCATTTTTGTAATTATACCACATATTTGTACGATATAACACTACCAATTACCGTAGTAACAAAATAAATCCTAGTCCTTATACCCTTTTATACAACACAGTTTTGTATTTTTGGCAAAATGATGTTCTTATACTTCCATTTTGTAAAATAGTCACATTTCTACTTAATATTTGAAGTGTACCTAAGAAGATGACATATTAAACTAGTCTGATTTCGAAGAATATTCAGATTGGTCACATTGTAAGCAGTATAAGTATGTATAGCATGATAACCACATTTGTAATTAGTACTTGAAGTGGATATTAATTGATGTTATCTTAAATTGCTTTACACTTTTGATGAATAGTCACATTGACCACATAACTAATTATTACTTGAAGTGTGTATTAATCGATGTCGTGTTAAGCTAATCTTTATTTTTCTGAATAATCACATTGGCCACAATTGTAATTACTACTAGAAGTGTGTATTAATTGATGTCGTTTTAAGTTGCTCTTTAATTTTGATGAATATTCACATTGATCACATTTGTAATTAGCACTTGAAGTATGTATTAATAGATGTCGTTTTAAGTTGCTCTTCAATTTTGATGAATACTCACATTGATCACATTTGTAATTAGTACTAGAAGTGTGTATTAATTGATGTCGTTGTAAAGTACTCTTTACTTTTGCTGAGTAATTACATTGAAGGCATTTGTAATTAGTACTTGAAGTGTGTATTAATAGATGCTGTTTTAAGTAGCTCTTCAAATTTGATGAATACTCACATTGATAACATTTGTAATTAGTACTTGAAGTGTGTATTAATAAATGTCGTTTTAAGTTGCTCTTCAATTTTGATGAATACTCACATTGATCACATTTGTATCTAGCACTTGAATGTATCAATTGATGTTTAATTAAATTGGGCTTCAATTTTGATGAATAATCACATTGATCACATTTGTAATTAGTACTAGAAGTGTGTATTAATTGATGTCGTTTTAAACTACTCTTTACTTTTGCTGAATAATCACATTGATCACATTTGTAATTAGCACTTGAAGTGTGTATTAATAGATGTCGTTTTAAGGAGCTCTTCAATTTTGATGAATACGCACATTGATCACATTTGTATTTAGTACTTGAAGTGTGTATTAATAGATGTCGTTTTAAGCTGGTCTTTAATTTTGTTGAATACTCACATTGATCACATTTGTGCCTAACACTTGAATGTATCAATTGATGTTGATTTAAATTGGGTTTCAATTTTGAGGAATAATTACATTGATCACATTTGTAATTAGTACTAGAAGTATGTATTAATTGATGTCGTTTTAAGTTGCTCTTCAATTTTGATGAATACTCACATTGATCACATTTGTATTTAGTACTTGAAGTGTGCATTTTTTCATGTTTTTTAAAATTGCCCTTCACTTTTGTTGAATAGCCACATTGATCACATTTGTAATTCGTATTTGAAGAGTGCATCATTAGATGCTTTCTTAGGTTTTTCTTTAAATTTGTAGAATATTCACACTGATTACATTTGAATTTACCATGTGAAGTATGTATTACAAGATGATGTTTTAAATCACACTTTAATTTAGTCGAATAAGCACATTTATCACATGCATACAATATAGGTGAAGAGTGTTTTACATCAGAATCGACTTCGGTTGTGTTGATATCATATATCAAATAAGAATCACTGTGTTCTTTAGTCCTAGAAGTATTTGCAAATTCACATTTTATAGAAGTGTAACCCAAAAGATTTTCTTGTTTTGTATCATTATTTATAATGACTTGCTGTTGAATAAGGAATAACTGGATTGGTTCTTCTTCTTTAGGTTCCAATTTAATTATATGTTGATTCATTTCAGCTGACATCTTAAACTATTCACAAGGTTTATTAAAACGTTATTTTCACTGACTAGCGTACGCCTCTTACATAGACGAAGGTCTACTTATATAAACAATACATTACTGTATCTGTTTATTAAAATAAATATCTGATGTGGAACACATACACAAATTTTTACCTACAAATAGAAAATTAAAGGTGTGTCTGCTCTTTAGTATCCGTCGAACTGAGTGAATTGTACGTCATTAGTTGTATTATTCTCCACACGCGCTGCGATCGCACGTAGTTTGTAAAATGGCGGCCACTGTCCATTATTTGTTTACTTGACTTTAAATCATAGAATTACTAGTACCTAGTAATTATACGCTTTAAATCCACGGATAAGAGTCGTCATGGGGAGAAAGTGTTATGTTACGAATTGTTCGAGTGGTAGTTATACAAGTAAGCAAATTTCGATCTTTAAAGCTCTATCTAATTATCAAGAGCTTGAAAAATGGATTGAACATGTTCCCGCAAAAAAACGAAAGTTATGTGCCTGTGATTACATGTGTGAATTACATTTTACAACAAAATGTAAGTAATAAATACGTTGAAAAAGTATATAATATAATGATCTTGTATGTTTTCCATATAAATATTGAAGTGTTTATTTGTAGGTCATTGTTAGACGTAAGACGACTAACATTGTGTTGATGTAATGGACAAATGGTTAAAAAATTAACTTTCGAATAACTTTTAGACCGAAAGCATATATTAGAAACTAATACATTAATAAAATGTGTTTGAGGTATGTATCACCATGCAAATACAAAATTTCACCCCTCTCCTTTTTATATGGGACCACGGTGTAAGAATGTGGGACCAAAGATTTTTAATAACTTGTCATTTTTACTTTCTTGCTAAACCAGAAAGCATTGCGGTCGAAAAAATAAGTTGCGATATTTTGATGTTTTACTCTCTGAACCCCAAAAATTTTTTAAATGTCTGTGTGTGTGTGTGTGTGTGTGTGGGTGCGTGCGGCGTGCGTGCGCGCGCGCGTGTGTGTGGGTGTGTGCCTGGGTGCGTGCGCGCGTGTACAGTGGTATGGGTGGTGCGTGTGGGTGTGTGGTGTGTGCCTGGGCGTTAGCGCGCGTGCGTGCGTGTGTGTGTCTGTGGTCACTCGCCAGCCGAAACTATACGGATGATTTTGATGAAATTAGGAATGAAGACCTACGAGACAATTATGTGGACAAAACCAGCTTTTAAACGCAATATGTATACAGGGGGTGAAAATAAGGGTGTTATTTTGGGGGCAAGTTTTCGGGGCTATCATAGTCGGCAGCCCCTGCATAAATTTAACACAAACAACATTAAATTAAACTAACTAACCTAACCTAACTAAGTTAACTTATTCAGTGACTAGTCGAATGCACATCAATACTTGGCTGATACAGTTCAGCAGCAGCTTTCAAAAACTCCACATGAATTGAATTAGGTGAACACTGAGGTCTAAATGTCCACCGCCACCACCACGATGCAAAACGCGTTTTGCTGCACGCTATGTCGATTCGATGGTATTAGTATGTACAACATCTCCTCTGACGAATTCATACGAATGGTTAACGCATTCATGCGCGAAACCTTCGTGGAGACCTTCGTATGCCGACCAAGAGCCACTGAATATAATCGTATCTGGTTTAACGTGTTTCTTCAAAATAGAAAAAAGCGTCAACCTATCTCGCTTATCGGGACAAATTTCCACGAACACGACTGCAGCTACCAGGACCAGGCTGCTCAATCATACCAAAGATGCAGTGCCCATTAACTCGGCGACCTCGATGGTACTTCATTTTTCCGAATTTTAACTTATCAATCTGAACGACTACGCCTGGACTTCCTATCTTCTCTTCCAACACTTTGTCCAATGCAGAAGCCATGACTTCTCGTCCATATGAATACCAGTCAGCGACAGTGTTAGGGCTAACTGTTGCGATTTCGGTGACTTTTTGTCGCTCGTTTTTGTTATATACGACAGGTAAATCCGCTTCGCCGACTAAACTTCAAGAAGTTTTGGCTTACGAGAATCACTAATTGCCCGTTCATATATATCCTGGTTGAGCAATGACAGTGTTAACCAGAGTATCTTGACCGGTTCCAAAACGTGTCGCTCAAAGTAGGTATCTCGTGTTGCTGAAATTTTGTATTCCTTTGGCGTGGCTGTATGTTATGCCTGTGTTTTGCACGTAAATGATTCCAGAGGTCCAATATCAATATGAAATGTCATGGCATGACCGCAACCGGACAATTAATTTCTTTGTGAATTAAATTCAATTTTTGAAGAAATTTAATTAATGTTTCTTTGTCACGAGCCACTTCCCAAATTTGTGAGTGAGTCCACTCTGAATTCATTGCACAATGTGTAGCAAAAGAACACTGTATCTTGAAATTCCTAACTAATCTAACCTAACTGACCTAACCTAACTAAGTTAACTGATTTTGTGACTAGTTGAAGGTACTTGGTCGATTAGCAAAAAACACTCACTGTATCTTGAAATTTATACAGGGACTGCCGACTATAGTACACCCAAATTTTCAAATTCTAACATAGAAGATTGAAATTCAGGTTATGAATAACTCGCATTAAATGCAATTTTTTGCAATTTTTTAAAACTTTCAAATTGAATATGGCCGCAGTTACAGTCACATATACATTTTTTTTTTGTAGAAATATGTATTTTCGATACTGTTCAAGATATAAAAGAATTGGAAATAGATATGCGTAGTTAAATAAAGGTTCTTTAAAGAGGTTTCTTTACGTAATAAATTATGGTATAAATTCGCCTACATTTAACGGGTCAAACTTAGGAATTATTCGAAATTGATTTACTCAAAATTCTCTCCAAGCATTTTTTTTTTGTTTTTTTATGTTTTCTAGGTAACCAGCCACTCTTATGAATGCAACTAACCTGCTTCTTCTAAAGGTACAAGTATCGGAGATATGCATTTTTAAATATTTAATATTGATATTGTTATAACTTTCTAACTATTTTGGTTACAGACATGGGATTTTGGAAATAAACTTTGTTCATTTGCGCTAATGAAATGATATTATCCTGATAAAAACACTACTTTCGGTTTTTTCGGAAATTGAAAGCATTCCTCGTATTGCTAGTATAACATACACATACTCTTACTTTATTTGAAAGGGAGCAAAATTTGTTTTAAAATGATATGAAACAGTCCGTGCTTATCTTGAAAGAGATCTATTTTTAGTTTTCAACCTACATATACATGTCTAGGTATAGAAAGTTATGCAATCAACTTTTTTTCACTATCGCTAAATCGACTTATTAGCTCATTTTACAACTTTTGGCCTAGTTTCATCAATATCGGCCATGATGTCTGGCTGTCTCGGAGGGGGGAGTTATTAGGGTCAGTTTTATGTTTTTATTAAATATTTCTAAAACAGCTGAATATTTCAAAGCTATAAAAATAACCCATATATTTTTTAGTATTTTGCAAGAAAGTCCCCCACTAGCTTTCACGTAGTTAATTTTGTAATGTTTAACTCTTATAACGTCTATTATACATATTTAATATGACTTTTCTTACACGATACTGTATCGTCTACAAAAAATAAAGATTATAATTATTATTATACCCTTAAATGTCTTTTATTACAAAAGTCATAATAATCAATCTAATTTTCATCGTCTTTTGCCTAGGAACGTTATTTGTTTCAACTACAGTCGTACTGTGATTTACTGTGATTTTACGTTCCTTTAAATTGATATCTTATTGTAATAAGCTGTTCGTCGCCATTTTACCCTCTAACGACATCAGCGCCCCGCACGGATAAGTAAAGAACTAACGACACAAGAAAGCCCAATATTGGAGAGTTGATACCTTTCTTCTTACGCCGTGGTTCATCATGAATATAGACACCTCGTCAAAACAAGATTTACAGTATTGTGGCAAATCTAGATGAGGGTGTATCTATACTAAATTCACATTCAAGACGACCGACCATAGATAAACTACTATACTGTGTTTACAGAATAGAATTGGTTAAGATACTCTCCAAAAATTTCTGCAAGCTTTAATGCAACTCTTTATTGGTCGCATTTTTGAAACCCGGACGCAAGCAAACACTTGCTTTCAACTATTGTAGTTGGCGTACATAACTGAACTGACATCTCTAATCTGGCTTTGATGCTTTGAAATTTATTCCTGACAAAATGATAGTAGTGGTATACGGCCGGTTCTGGACCACTTTTGGCGGCAAATTAAAATTTCAAACAATTTCAACGTCACGTGATGGTGGGAAATTTCAAGGTCGTTGGAAAATTTTACAACAAGATCATTTGACCTCTTGAAGGTCAGATTTCATTGACCTCCTCCAAGGTCATAGTTGTGTTTGGGAGATTACAATTTTTTAAAATCAGTTCGTGGAAACGGGAGAGTCCAAAGTTAATTGACCTCAGTCATATAGGACTGGTTCTAGCTGGGTTGAAGGCCACGTCTACTTGTGGTGAGAAGTCTAAACATAGAATTTTCAAGGTCAAAGTTTATTGACCTGCAGGGATATCATATTATAATTCTTAGAAATATAAGAATAGAATCAGTTTGTAGAAACAAGAAGAATGGCAGGTGGCTGTCTACGCGAAAAAGTGGGTCAAGGTTAAATGGTTCTTGTTATGGCTCTGTAGCTGTGTATGTATATATCTGTGTATCTAAGAATTGAATCAGTTCGTGGAAACAAGAAGAATGACAGGTTGTTGTGTGTGCTAAAATAAGGTCAAGGTTAAATGATTCTTGTATTGATTAAAATGACTCAAGCTCTTGAAGGTCAAAATTTATCGGTATCATATTAAAATTCTAAGAAATCTGAAAAATAGAATCAGTGATAGGAAACAACAATAATGGCTGGTAGTTGTCTATGCTAAAAAGTAGGTCAAGGTTAAATGGTTTTCGTATTAGCTAAATTGAGTCAAAATTTATTGGTATCATGAAGTTTCACTAGTTCTAGCAAAATAAGCATTCCTTGAATGTCAAATTAGCATTCCTAATCAATGATTGGTTTTGCGGATGATCGGTATTGCTCGGTTCTAAAAATAGAATCTGTTCGTGGAAACAAGAAGTACTCTGTCTCTGTCCGGGCTTGGTGGATGCCGGTATTGCTCGGATATCCTTTCTATCGACATCTCTACTTGCACCTGAAGACTCAGTTTGTGGAAACGTGAGGGGGAGAGCGTTGAAAATCAAATTCTTGGAAATAGCAAAATAAGGATTCCTAAACCTTTGCGTAGGTCAAAAGGAGGTTGGTCAATTCTTGGAAATTTAACGATAGAACCAAAGCCTGGACCGAAAGTGAGGATTTGATGAGGGAAATCAGTAATCCACTGGATGTTAACCAAAATAAGCATTCCTAACCAATGACTGGCTTTGCGCATGCTCGGTGCAAATTTAATACCATAATTTTTCAACCCCTTACACACATTCAAAGTACCTCCATCTCACCAACTACTCTATATAATTAATATATATATATATATATATATATATATATATATATATATATATATATATATACAGTATGTCCCCGGATCGACTTTAAAAAGGGAAAATTCTCTTATTTTTGATTTCTCAGAAAATTTCATTCTTGCTGATTTGCCCTGCTTGTTTTCAACCCCCGAAACACAAATTACTTGCTATTTAACTCAAACGGTTCTCGAGATAATATCATTTTCTTGAAAAATTTGAGCTTTTCGTAATTTTTTGAAGTAAATTGATTTGTTTCAAAGGAAAAATCAAATTGGTCTCACAAGTTATAATTAATAAATATAACAATTGATGGTAAAATGAAATGAAATTCTCAAAAACTGAACTATTAATTTTCTGTTCGAATAATGTTCCTCCTTTTTCCGCACAGATTTCAATGCGAGCTCTTAATTCATTGAAACTGCGCCTTATTTCTTCGATTGAAAGGGACTGGACAGCATTCCGTATTCTATTTTTCAATTGCTCTTCATCATTGTCTAATGGCTCACTGTACACAATTTGTTTTAAACGACCCCACAGATAAAAGTCCATTATTGTGAGATCAGGACTTCTCGGCGGCTATAAATGGAACCATCTCTTCCTATCCAGTTATCATGGAACTCTGTATTGAGCCACTGGCGAACAGTACCGGCATAATGAGCAGGGCACCCATCGTGCTGGAAGAACATTTCAATTTGGTAGTTCAATGGCAATTCATCCAGTTTATCAGTTAAAAATTTTGCAACATTTCCAAATATGAATAACGGTTTAAATTTTGATCAAAAAAATATGGACCAATAATTCCATGGTACGAAACAGCACACCACACATTAACTTTTTCAAACATTGTATGCGACTAGCAATTCGGAAGTTTGGATTCGTCCTACTTCAGTAACGGCAATGTTGGGAGGAAACGACTCCGTTAGTTGAAAAGGTCGATTCATCGGAAAACATTATTCGTTTATGAAAATTTGAATCTTCCAAAACTCTATTGCCCATTTCCAAACAAAAATCCAGACGTTTGGGTTCGTCACCGTTCTCTAAAGTTTGCCTAAATTGCGGCTTAAATGGTAAAATTTTGTTCTCCTTGAAGATTCTCTGTAAATGAGATTTACCTATCCCAATTCGTAGTGCCCTCATTCTTAAAGACAACCTTGGAACTTCTGTTGCGGAATGAACGGCGAGAACAGTAGCATCATCTTCTTCATCGAACAACTTCTTTGGCTTCTTTAGGTTTAAAACCGAGCCTGTTTGAAGGAATTTAGTTACCAAGTTTTTGCTCCGGCATTCGAAATGGCAACCTCCGGGTATTTTTGGTTGAATTTTCTGATAACAACTCGGTAGCACTCTTCCCAGTTCCGTAACATTGAATTAGATAAATTCTTTGTTGTAAAGTCAACATTATAGCATACAATTCAAATTAGCATGAATTAATTTGCAGTTCAACAGAATGATCACATTTGACAATTTGTGTCAGTGGTGTTTTCAATGAAATCCGCCTACTAAAGTTACTTCTAAAAATTAGGAAAACATTCCAAGTCCAATTTTCAAGAAAAATGAAATTATCTCGAGAACCGTACGAGTAAAATAGAAAGTAATTTGTGTTTCGGGGTTTGAAAACAAGCAGGGCAAATCATCAAGAATGAAATTTTCTGAGAAATCAAAAATAAGAGAATTTTCCTCTTTTAAAGTCGATCCGGGGACATACTGTATATACATATATATATATATATATATATATATATATATATATATATATAATATATATATATATATATATATATATATATATATATATATATATATATATATATACAGGGTGGCACTTAAGCGGATTGCTCCATAACTTCCTTACTATTACAAATACGAAAAAATGTCTTCTATAAAAGTTGTCCACAGTCATAAACTACACGTTTTAAAATTATTTTCAGAAATAGCGGACTTCCGGCTATACCGGAAACGCATGCCAACTTCGTTATTTTAAATAAAACAACCTATATATTATTACATTTTGAATTCCTCGTTCAATTTAAGGTCACTTTAATAACCAGACTATGGGTCTACTTCGCATTGCTTCTGAGTTATTTGACATTTTGTAGAAAAATGACGTTTGCAGTGCCTCCGAAAACTTTCATTATCTCGAAGACGGATAGAGGTAGAGACGTGGCTTTAGTTTTTACTTCCGAAAAGGCTACTGCATCATTCTCATTCATTGCCAAAAAGCTTGCTTTTGGAATTCAATAATTTCTATCGCTCCGAGTATAATTTTTTCAAACATGGATAACTTGATTTTTTAAATAGAACCACCCATATTGAAATTAAATTTCCTTTCCATTGATGTAACATTATCGATATATTGAAGTGATAGTTTTCGAGATATTCACATTTTTATCTAATTTCAGTTTTTATTGCGCATTGCCGCGGTGCTTTAGAAAGCGTTTGTCAATTGTTTTAAACAACTGATAAGAAATGCCAGTTTCTTGAGCTTCTTTTGTGCTTTGCTGTCTTGTGTATCAGTTTAAGTGTTTCTACAAGACATTTCCATTAAAATGTTGTTGTCCGACGCAGATTTGATCGACATGACTTTCATTCTTGGAGAATGCCAAAGAAATGCGTTATTGGCGTCAAGGATTTATGCGGTACGGTATCCTGAACGAAGACTTCTCCGAAAAACAGCCTTTCAAAAGTTGTTGCAACGTCTTGCTTTTAGAATTCAATCATTTCTATCGCTCCGAAAATATCTTTTTTCAAACATGGATAACTTGATTTTTTTAATGCACAAGAAATAAACAATAAATACATAAGGAATGAACAATAATTACACAAGGATTGTACAAGTAATACAAAATAATTACTTAAGGCTTACACAAGAAATAGAGAAGAAATGCACAAAAAATACACAATAAATACATAAGGACGATCAATAAATACATAATAACAATTACTTAACGATTACAGAAGATATACAAAAGGAATGCACGAAATACAGGTTATCCTGTTGACACGTTCCTCGTTTGATACTGCACGCGTCCGGTGTTTGTAAAACGTTGTACCAACTTTTGAAAGGCTGTTTCTCGGGAAGTGTTCGTTCAGGATACCGTACCGCATAAATCCTTGACGCCAATAACGCATTTCTTTGGCATTCTCCAAGAATGAAATGTTGATCAACTCTGCGCCGGACAACATTTTAATGGAAACGTCTTGTAGCAACACAAGAGAGCAAAGCAGAACAGAAGCTCGAGAAACTGACGTTTCTTATCAGTTGTTTAAAACAACTGACAAACGTTTTCAAAGCACCGCGGCAATGCGCAATAAAACTGAAATTAGATAAAATGTGAATATCTCGAAAACTGTCACTCCAAAATATCAATGGAAAGGAAATTTAATTTCCTATCCGCTGATGTAAGTAAATATGGGTATTTCCATTTAACAAAATCAAGTTATCTATGTTTGAAAAAAATTATTTTCGGAGCGACAGAAATTATTGAATTCTAAAAGCAAGATTTTTGGCAATGAATGAGAATGATGCGGTACCCTTTTCGGAAGTAAAAAACGAAAGCCACGTCTCTCTACTGGGATCCGTCTTCGAGATATTGAAAGTTTTCGGAGGCACTGCAAACGTCATTTTATCTACAAAATGTCAAATAACTCAGAAGCAATGCGACGTAGACCCATAGTATGGTTATTTAAAGTGACCTTTAAATTCAACGAGGAATTCAAACATTTAATAATATATAAGTTGTTCTATTTAAAACAACGAAGTTAGCATGAGTTTCCGGTATAACCGGAAGTCTGCCATTTCTGAAAATAATTTTAAAACGTGTAGTTTATGACTGTGGACAACTTTTATATAAGACATTTTTCGTATTTGTAATAGTAAGGGAGTTATGGAGCAATCCCGCTTGAGTGGGCCACCAACATATATATATATATATATATATATATATATATATATATATATATATATATATATATATATATATATATATATATATATAATTTCATCCCCACGTGACGTTATTACATGTTCATCAGACTAACTTACTACCAATGATATTGAAATTTAAGACAACCACAATTACCGATACAACTGCGAGAGTTACAAGCTCGTCTTACCGATGCGTCTATGTAATTTTCAACCCTTCGCAAAGGAGTTTACAATATTAGCAGGTTGGAAAATTTTTTAAATGACAATTCATGAGAAACTTAGCATCGGTCTCAACACAGGAGGGTTTCCATAGGCCTATTTCGAAAATACTTTTTCCCAATTATTCTGTTAGGTAAAATTGTATTTAGAAATTGTGTTATACTACTTAATTCATGGACCTGTGTCGAATTTCAGACATGTGCCTAATACAAATTTTGTTGTGGCCTTTTTAGTTTAATTTTTTAGTTTAAAATTTTTCTGTCTAGGTAAAGTATAAATCAGAGTGATTTTACAGTAGTTTTATTTCGAAATCGTGTTTTACATTTCGCAGGAATATTTCGATTTTTATTTTTTAAAAGATATTCCATCACCTAAGATAAAAAGTTCGGAAAATCTTTTAAATTCCATAAATTGGGTAATTCAAGTTCAATCGGGTTGGTTGAGTTGTTGAAATATTCGTTGTACTATGCGGAAACAAAAATCAAAGGAGATATCCTCTCTTACACACATTGTAATGTTCTATCTACCTGTCTTTCTCTTACACATGTAAATCTCTATGTGGCCCAGAACCGGCGTGGACGTAGATGACCTAACTAATAAAATAATGCCGACAGGAACACGTCGCCCAATTTAGAAAAGTACTACTTCGGTCTATTAATTTTTAACCACAGAAATATTAATTCGCATTTAAAAATTTTAAAGGCGTAACGATCAGTGCGTCGTGCATGAACCGTATATTTTATATCAAATATTTCTTGAATACTTTCTATTTGAAGTTTTTCTAAACAAACCCATATACGCACGATTTGCTGTTCTAGACATTTCTAAAACTTTCCTATACGATTTCCATTACAATTAGCTACAAAAATTCGGAAATAAAACCAAACTCATATACAGTTGAGGCAACAAAAACGGGACACTACGGTTTCACAAGTTCATTGGGCATATCTACTTTAATTAGTAACTGACTACTTAATTTTATATTGATTAATCCCAAACCTTAGATTATTAGTAATAATGACAGTATGACAGATAAGGGTTTTGAATAATTACTTATTTTTGATTTCTAAATATTCTTGTGTTCCGTTTAGTTTAGTTTAATAGTATTTCTAGGATTCCTTCTAAAATGCCTGTTCATACTACCATTGATTTAAAAGCTCGTATCGTTGCTGAGTTAGAGAGTGATTTTGTTAGCCAAATAGAGAAAACTAATTTAAACATAAAAACATAACTTTGAAAAACACGATCTATTTTCCTATTTTACATAATAATTGACAGTTATATGTACATTTTTTGGCCAAAGCCTTTTAGATATTTTGATTATATTTTATTACATTTTATTTGTTGTTTATTTTAACAAATGTAAAGTAAATTATGTTAAAGTGTCGATAAATTACAAGTATAAACAGACTTCAAAAACAATAACTGTAATATCTCAAATTATACTTTAACACTAGACTTACAATTTTGCAAAACTTTATAGTTGATAACATAAAATATTCTGAGAAGTGAACAAAAAATTGATAAAACATATTAACTCATTTGACCTTTTTATTAAAAAAATGCTAACAGGCACAGATTAATAGCGATCTACAGCATGTTCTTTAAATTAAATTGCCGTGGATAGAGGTATGGTCAACATAATCTGACTTTGGATTCTCGGTAAGTATATACTTAACATAACTATACATTTTCTGGTATTAACAATTTAGGCTATAATTTTATCATCTTGACTGTTTCCACAAAAATTTGATCACTTAAAGACCATTTGTCGCATCCATGACAGCTTCAGCTTTAGCTAACGATAGGAGATATACCGACTCTGTTGACGACAATGAGGAAAGCCACTTGCTTTCTGAAGTCCATGACACAAATTTCGAAAAACATTTCGACAAAAACACTGATGTCTGATTATTCTGTCTTCTTTAAGTCTTTCCTGCCCATGTCCGCATCAGAATATATTTCAAGACTTGACACATTTTCTCTTAAGTGAGACAATACTCCAAAGTTCCGACCATATCTTAATATACGCTTTAATGCCATTGAAGCTCTTAGTGAGCAAACTTAATCAAAACGGCTTATATATAGAGACTGCAAACATCACAAATCAGTGACGTGTTCCCATGAACAGCGTCACATTAAACTGCCAATCAGTTGGTGACATCTATGCTCAATCTTCTTTACTTTCATGATTTTAATGGTGCTACGTAAATTTTCAAAATTTGGATATGGGTTTGCAATTAATTAGATATTATATTTTACATACTTCATACTTTTCCTTAAAGTTAAGGTCAAGCTTGACTTAATTTTATTTAAACCTATATATTGTATATTATGACTCATTTCAATGTCCGAGATAGTTCTTGTATCTCCTCCAGATTTTTGTTTTAAAATGAGCTTTTGATTTTCTTTTCAGATCATTAATTTTCGAGATTCGTTTGAACCACAAAACGATATCGTCCACAAATATGGTAACATAAATCATCCTTATCAAACTTTTTACATACAGACAATAATCAGCTTTTGACCTTTTGAAACTTCAATATTTTCTATTCAGTCTCAAAAGTGTCATTCCCAGGTTTTAGGGCTTGCTTGATGAAACCATAAGATTACGCTTTTTTAACTTAAGGACTGTAACCCCTTTTGCCGGCCATTGGAACCTGTAAATCCAATCCCATTATCGGGGAAAATTTTCTAAATAAACTTTTGAATTGCTTAGCATTGTAGAAGCATCAATATGACATTTTGCCAATGTGCCTACAAATTCCTCCTATTATTTTAGGCTTTCATTAACCTTAATCCAATAAAACGTCTTTAACGCAGCATATCTGCGTTCATAGCCATTACAGCTAACTTTACCGTTTAGTCTTCGAATTTGTCTTTGATACTTCACCATAATTGGTATATCTCATTTTGAATTGTTGGTGAGGTATAGACTGCGTTTTTTGACATTTATCCAAGTGGCTCTTTAGCTTCTCATCACCAGAGTCAATCCTCAAATTTAAAAGGTCAAAGAAACTCCCTCATTTCCTTGTTTTCCTCTAAGCGGCAAATCATGAATTCCACAAAATATTATGCATGAAATAATTGCTGACAATATTTGTTTACTTTCTTCAATCGTCTTATGGTGCCCTATTTGCAACTGGACATCAACAGGAGCATTTTCAAGAAATGCTTTTGCAGCAGCTGTTGAAGATTTATGGTAATGGCTGCCAACGTGCTTTCTATAATCTTCATGTATATCCTTAAACTTCATGTAAGGCGTTACCATAAATGACCCCAAAACTCCTTTAACTGTAGCAATTCTCGGCGGAAATAAAACACAATACAAACATAGAGCACCTTTCAAACGACTTGAGTACACCAGCCATGGAGTATATTGATCCAACCAGCGATGGTTAAATTTTCTTTTCAAGTGAATGGCATCAGAAGCAAAATCGTAATTGGATGATGGAACCCAAGGGTTTGTCAACAATTTCTTCTTTTTTTCAGAAGGCAAGTTATTGGCACAACTAACATAACGACCAATGTCATTTTCATGGTACCCATCGCGTTCTTCAGTTTGTTTAGAGGTCTCAGTTCCAGAGACAGCTTCATGTAGATTTGAAGAACTACTTGAGCCTCCTTCAAAAATAGATTCCGATTTTGATGTTCCGACCATTTTATTTTCATCTTCATCACAATCATTGCTTTCACCTCAACTACTGTCATCATGAACTTTTTTCCGTTTTAGAGATTTTTAACCTAAAAATAATAACCTAATATCATTCTTGTTCTTAGTCCCTAGTATAGAACAAAACCACCATGTAATGATAGCTTATAATGTGGATATACTATATCCGATGTTAATATTTTTTCTCTATATTAAAAACACAAAATGAAATTAATAGCACGTATAAAGTGCTGTTTGATCTTTAATATGTGAAAATTTCAAGTTTTTATATTTAGTCCCATTTGAGATATCAGCTGTCAAAATCGGTGCATTATTGTAATTTTTGTTATAATTAGAAGGCAAAAAAGTCGGCATCATAATAATGAAAAATATATAAAATTATATTAATAATGCACAGAATCTTTTGCCAAAGCTAATAAAAATTGTTTCACAAAGATACAAGCAAAGAGTAAAGAGCAATTGGCAGTTTTGTAAAGGGCTGCAATTGAATTTTTTTCCAAACGTTACAAATAATACAAATAATTTTGAACAGAAATTAACATCGGATATATAACATATCTACATTATAAGCTATCATTACATGGTGGTTTTGTTTTATTTGGTGCTGGTCGAGCAACCAATTTTCAAATTTTTGGACCATTTCTAATGGAATGACTCTAATGTTTTAATTAAAATTTAATTTTCTACTGAAATTTAACTTACCTTTTGTAACCAATTTCTTATATATATATATATATATATATATATATATATATTTTTAAAAATCCCCACGGACGTCATTACATGTTTATCAGACTTGCTTACTACCAATGAGATTGAAATTTAAGAAAACCACAATTACCGATACAACTGCGAGAGTTACAAGCTCGTCTTACCGATGCGTCTATGTAATTTTCAACCCTTCGCAAAGGAGTTTACAATATTAGCAGGTTGGAAAATTGTTTAAATGACAATTCATGAGAAACTTAGCATCGGTCTCAAAACAGGAGGGTTTCCATAGGCCCATTTCGAAAATACTGTTTCCCAATTATTCTGTTAGGTAAAATTGTATTTAGAAATTGTGTTATACTACTTAATTAATGGATCTGTGTCGAATTTCAGACATGTACTACAAATTTTGTTGTGGCCTTTTTAGTTTAAAATTTTTCTGTCTAGGTAAAGTATAATTCAGAGCCATTTTACTGTAGTTTTATTTCGAAATTGTGTTTCACATGTGAATGAATTTCGAAGAAATATTTCGATTTTTATTTTTTAAAAGATATTCCATCACCTAAGATAAAAAGTACGGAAAATCTTTTAAATTCCATAAATTGGGTAACTCAAGTTCAATCGGGTTGGTTGAGTTGTTGAAATTTTCGTTGTGGTATGCGGAAACAAAAATGAAAGGAGATATCCTCTCTCACACACATTGTAATGATCTATCTATCTGTCTCTTAAACATGTAAATCTCTATGTGGTCCAGAACCGGCGTGGACATAGATGAGCTAACTAATAAAATAATGCCGACAGGAACACGTCGCCTAATACTACTTCGGTCTATTAATTTTTAACCACAGAAACATTAATTCGTATTTAAAAATTTTAAAGGCGTAACGATCAGTGCGTCGTGCATGAACCGTATATTTTATATCAAATATTTCTTGAATACTTTCTATTTGAAGTTTATGTAAATATTCACCAATATGAATGTTTTTCTAAACAAACCCATATATGCACGATTTGCTGTTCTAGACATTTCTAAAACTTTCCTATACGATTTCCATTACAATTATGTGCTACAAAAATTCGGAAATAAAACCAAACTCATGTACAGTTGAGGCCACAAAAAACGGGACACTACGGTTTCACAAGTTCATTGGGCATATCTACTTTAATTAGTAACTGACTACTTAATTTTATTATTGATTAATCCCAACACCTTAGATTATTAGTAATAATGACAGTATGACAGATAAGGGTTTTGAATAATTACTTATTTTTGATTTCTAAATATTCTTGTGTTCCGTTTAGTTTAGTTTAATAGTATTTCTAGGATTCCTTCTAAAATGCCTGTTCATACTACCATTGATTTAAAAGCTCGTATCGTTGCTGAGTTAGAGAGTGATGAGAATAGAGAAAAACTAATTTAAACATAAAAACATAACTTTGAAAAACACGATCTATTTTCCTATTTTACATAATAATTGACAGTTATATGTACATTTTTTTGGCCAAAGCCTTTTAGATATTTTGATTATATTTTATTACATTTTATTTGTTGTTTATTTTTAACACCCCTTCTCAATAAGTGAAATGTTAAGAGTGTTACAAAATTACAAGTTAAACAGACTTAAAAAACAATAACTTAATATCTCAAATTATACTTTAAATTTGACTTACAATTTGCAAAACTTTATTTGAAACAAAAAATATTAAAGAACAAAAATATTGATAAAAACTATTAACTCATTTGACCTCTTTTTTATTAAAAAAAAATGCTAACCAAAATTAATCGATCTACAATGTTCTTTAAATTTTGCCGTGGATAGAGGTATGGTCAACATATCTGCACTTTGGTTCTCGGTAAGTATATACTTCAACAACATTTCATTTTTTATTACATTAGGCTATAATTTTATCATCTTGACTGTTCCACAAAAAAAGATCACTTAGAATTTGTCGCATCCAGACAGCTTCACTTGTAGCTAACGATAGGGAGATATACTCTGACTCTGTTGACGACAATGAGACAGCCACTTGGTTTCTGGACGTCCATGACACAATTTCAAAACATTTGACAAAAACCTGATGTTGATTTTCTGTCTTCTTTGTCTCCTGCCCAGTCCGCATCAGAATATATTTCAAGACTTGGCGACACATTTTCTCTCTTGTAAGTGAGACAATACTCCAAAGTTCCGACCACATATCTTAATATACGCTTTAATGCTTGCCAAAGCTCTTGTGTAGCACAACTTTCAAAACGGCTTAATATAGAGACTGCAACACACAAATCAGGACGTGTTCCCAGAACAGCGTACATTAAACTGCCAATCAGTTGGTGACATCTATGCTCAATTTCTTTACTTTCTGATTTTGGTGCACGTAAATTTTCAAAATTTGGATATGGGTTTGCAATTTTGCATATTATATTCATTTAGTACTTTTCTAAAGTAAGTAGCTTGACTTAATTTTATTTCACCTTTATTTATATTATGACTTATTTCAATTCCGAGATAGTTCTTTATCTCCCCCAGATCTTTTGTTTTAAATGGTTTTGCGATTTTCTTTTTCAGATCATTAATTTGAGATTCGTTTGAACCCACAATAACGATATCGTCCACAAATATAGGTAAATAAATCATCCTTATCAAACTTTTTACATACAGACAATAATCAGCTTTTGACCTTTTGAAACTTAAATTTTCATCAGTCCGTCAAAGTGTCATTCCAGGTTTTAGGGCTTCTTTTAAACCATAGATAGCTTTTTTAACTTAAAGACTGTATCCTTTTCATCCTTTAACCCTTCTGGTTTTTCTAAATAAACTTCTTGTATATTACCATTTAAAAATGCACTGCAAATATACATTTGATGTGTAAAGTATTTATTTTTATTTGCTACGGCCATTAAAATTCTAAACGTTTGTAACGCAGCTACTGGTGCATAGATTTGATTTAACTTTGAGCTTGTGGTCTGCTGGAAACCACGGGCTTGCATGCGTACCTTGTAGCTATCGGGCTTTTTACGAAACACCCACTTGCTCTGAATCACTTCTGTATGTTTTGAGCGAGGGACCTCCTCCCAGACTTTATTCTCTGTCAATGCATCAATTTCAACTTGAATTGCAGTTTTCCATTCAGACGCTTGATCAGATAACATTGCTTCTTTAAAGCTCGATGGACATTCAAAACACACAAACAAACTCTCATTAGTGCTACTTTCTTCTAACTTTTCGGTTAAGTTTGATAGGTCCATTTCACATTCTTCAAGTCCTGGAGGTGGTTTTAAGTTTCCTCGACTTCTTAAAAAATACTCATGAGATGTAGGACCTGTTTCAGAATCACTCGTCTCTTCATAAATGGAATCATCCGTCTCAGAGTACTCTTAAATTAACGTGTCCTTATGGAAGTCTTCTTCTTCAGTAGTTACCACTGGTTCAACTTCTGGAATAGTAATAATTAACTGTTCATCCTTATTTGACTTTTCTATACCATGGTTATCAACCGTACACTCAAAGAACTCGACGTCTCCACTAATTGTAATTTTCTTTGTATTTTCATCAATAAATCTAAAAGCTTTTGAGTTTTCACCATATCCCATAAACAATAGTTTTTTTGATTTTGCATCCCACTTCTTTCTTTTTTGGGAAGGGACATGAACCATGGCTTTACAACCAAATATTCTTAAATTACTTAAGTTGGGTTTTCTACCTGTCCAAGCTTCTTCTGGAGTCTTTCCTTTTACAGTTATAGTTGGACTTCTATTTTTCAAATATACTGCAGTTAGGACAGCTTCCCAATATTTTTTTGGCAATTTTGCATCAAATAACATAGTACGAGCCTTCTCTGTAATAGATCTTATATTACGCTCCAAACCATTTTGCTGAGGTGTATAGAGGCAGACAGTGGATGCTTTATTCGTTTGCTTTTAAAATGTAAGCATTTTGAATTGACCAGTTCTGAACCGTTGTCTGAGCATTGATTTTAACTTCTTACCAGTTTCATTTTCAGCCATGTTTTTAAAATCTATAAAATGCTGAACCGTTTCAGACTAAACAGAATATGTTAATTTTAAAAACGTGTGGTCGTTTTTATATAAATATTTGGAGTTGGGTAAGCCATCGCGGGCCAGGAGTTTACTGGATAATTGACGGGCGCATGAATTCGAAGCATATTTAGACATACTGAAACTATCATGACTCCTTCTGTTCGAGTTTTATATGATGAAGAAGACTACATTTTCCAACAAGTAAGTTAAGATATGAATATTATCTTATTTAACTTTTGAATTTTTACTGTGGTTATAATAAATTTATTGTTACAAGGATAATGCACCTATACACACGTCACGGACAGTCCGAGATTGGCTTCAGGAAAACAACGTTCGTTTGTTACCGTGGCCAGCAAAAAGTCCAGATCTCAATATCATTGAAAACGTTTGGGCTTTGGTCACAAAGACAATTCAAGACCAACAAGGACTACATTTCATTGCCCAAAACCGTGACCAGTTAATTGCGGCGATTGAAAATGCATGGGAGGCTGTTGGAATCGATTATCTGCAGCGTTTAGTAGCGTCAATGCCTAGACGATTGCAGGAGTGCATTGACAACGAGGGCGGTCATACACATTATTAATTTCATGTTACTGCATTAATCACTAAATTACTCTAAAAGTTATTATTATTATTATTATTATTAATTTTTGTTTTAACAATTTCTGACCTAATCACCAAAGTATTATAATTAGATTTTTTAAAGGTAGTTTTTCAAATTTTGTTTTTTTTTCTTTTTAGATTTTAGTTACTTTGAAATATCAGACCAAAGTTTTTTTTGTTGTGTATTCTAAAGCATAATATAATAAGATCAAAATTGATCAGAGCATTCTACTTATGTCATCGATGCATTGCATTCAAGTTTGACTGAACTGCAATTGTTATGTACGAAGGCCAAGTACTACTTAAAGTAGATATGCCCATTGAACTTGTAAAACCATAGTGTCCCATTTTTTGTTGCCCCAACTGTACACTGATACAGATAGCTTGATTTATGTGTTTTCTGCACCCGATATGTACGAGCCCATGGAAGAAAATATTGAAAAATTCGATACATCCGATTATGCTCCTGACAATACTTTTGGTATATCTCTAGTAAATAAAAAAAATTCCTGGTTTGATGAAGAATGAGAACAATGGCCTTATCATGAAGGAATTTGTGGGGTTGCGTGCGAAAATATACGCTTATTCACTTGAGGGGGGCAAAATTAGAAAATAATATCTAAAGGTGCTACTAGAGCCAGTGTAAAACAAATCATTTAATAACAAATCATTTAGTATTCACCATTAGGTGGATCTAAATCCGTGTGATGATAAAATGATAATAAGTGTCTGGTCTACAGCTACACGTCCCTGGGGCTACGCAATAGTGCCTGTAAATATTTACAGCGTTCCTTGACAATATTGTTCACAGTTGTGGTTCCCGTTTTACACCCAAACTGTACAAAAACGTTCTTAGAAAATAATTAAGGCTAGATAAATGTATTGTAGAAATGTATACTACCATGAAGGGTGTTTTCTAACTAAAGGATAATAATTTTTTCAGTACGTACCTAGGTACGTAAATGAAAATCAGTATATTTTGATAATTTGGCAACACTTTAAACGGAAATTTGCCTAGAAATATATTTAATAGAATGGGAGTAAAGTTATTTAATGTACAGTAAGGTCCGAAAGTCCTGTCATCCCCCCCCCCCCCTTTTTTGTGTTATGATGCATACTTACATGTAATTTTTCTTTTCAGGAGATGGACACAAGTACGTATAGTATGGAAGAACGTGTTTTGGCAAGTGCATGGGCTCATGAACGTGCACACTCCGGGAAAACCATGAGAGATGTGCAAGGGGATTTTGCGGGACGATTCAATAAAGAAGCGTCACCCAAGAGAACGATACTGCGATGGCAACAGAAACTGTTAACAACTGGATCCGTTCTGGATGGAAAGAGGACAGGTCGACCATCAACATGACAAGAAACTTGTGCAGCAGTGGCGGATTCTGTGACCAGATCTCCCAAGAAATCATTGCGGAAAAGATCTTCTGAACTTGGAATTCCAAAAACGACTATACTGACACACATGAAAAAAGATCTGGAATTAAAATGTTTTAAGCCAACATTCGTAAACGAGTTGAGTGATGAGGACATTCGGCGAAGACATGAAGCTTGCGCAAGATTACTCGATGTGTTTGTGACACTCCCGCAGCGAGGCAAAGTTTTCTTCTGACACGAATGTGCAATTTACCGATCTTCTCGGAATAGGGTATTTTCTTCTGGAGAAAAGAAAATCCATATTATTATGAAGAGTTAAAGAATAATCCACCACATGTTTTGCATCCCACTTCTTTCTTTTTTGGGAAGGGACATGAACCATGGCTTTACAACCAAATATTCTTAAATTACTTAAGTTGGGTTTTCTACCTGTCCAAGCTTCTTCTGGAGTCTTTCCTTTTACAGTTATAGTTGGACTTCTATTTTTCAAATATACTGCAGTTCGGACAGCTTCCGCCCAATATTTTTTTGGCAATTTTGCATCAAATAACATAGTACGAGCCTTCTCTGTAATAGATCTTATATTACGCTCGCTTAAACCATTTTGCTGAGGTGTATAGGAGGCAGACAGTGGATGCTTTATTCCGTTTGCTTTTAAAAATGTAAGCATTTTTGAATTGACCAGTTCTGAACCGTTGTCTGAGCGAATTGATTTTAACTTCTTACCAGTTTCATTTTCAGCCATGTTTTTAAAATCTATAAAATGCTGAACCGTTTCAGACTTATGTTTCATAACATATGCAAATGATTTTCTTGAAAAATCGTCTACTATTACCAAATAGTAATAAGCTCCACCAATGCTAGGTGTTTCCATAGAACCACATACGTCCATATGCACTAGTTCAAGTAGTTCTTTTGTTTTACTTTCACTTTTTGGGAACGGCATTCTACTATGCTTTCCCTCTAAACAAACATCACATTGTAATTTTTTTATTTCAAGATTTTCAATTCCATCAAACATTGATTTAATATGTTTCATACCACTTCTTGATAAATGACCTAGTCTACGATGCCATAAACTTGAATCTTTTACAGCAGCATAAGAAAATTGTTCTTTATTATCTTCATTTTTTACTTTAAGTTCTTGATTTTGATCCAGTTTATAAAAACCATTCAACAATGAAGCTGTGGCTATCAATTCACCATCTTGATCGGTTATTATTCCACCTTGTTGATTGAAAACTACTGTCAAACCTTTTTCCACTATCCGTTTCACTGATAGCAGATTTGCAGTTAACTGGGGTACGTATAGGACACCTTAAACTTCAACTTCTGAAATAATTTTATTTACAATTACTTCAATTGGAATGCTATCTTTTTCTTTTACTTTCAAGCTTGCACCATTTGCCATAGAAATATTTGTGTTTTCTTCACAAACTGATTTATTTACCATATTTTGAATATTATTTGTAACATGAGTGGAGGCACATGAATCAATATACCACCCATCAAATTTTGTCTCATTTGTCATGCAAACTGCATGAAACGCTTTATTTTACGACTGATCATCTATTTTATGAATTTTTTGAAAAGAATTTTGGCCTTCTTTTTGCCTATATCTACAATCTTTTGCGTAATGATTTGAACGGTTACAAATATAACAATTTAGTCGTGACTTGTTAAAATTATTATTAGTGTTATTATAATTTAGAGAAAAAGGCAGCTTCTGAATCTTTTATACTTTTTACGTCTTGTAAAATTTTGACCTTAATTGAATCACTAGTAATTGGAATACCTAAACTTTCAATACCCATTATTATAGGAGAGTATTCTGAAGGTAAACCGGCTAATAGAAGTGTACCTATCCATTCATCATCCACCTTAAAACCAATTTGACTTAACTTGTGATCTGTTATAATAATTTTATTTACATATTCTTCTACGTTTTTAAACTGAGCCATTCTAGTTGTAACTAAGGTTCTAAGTAGACCAACTTTTCTGGTTAGACCTTTATCTTCAAATACGCTCTCGAGTTTTTCCCACATCTCGTGTGCCGATGTACAGGAACTAACGTGAGTATAATTTATTGGATCAATACATAATATAATTTTAGATTTTGCCATACGATCGTATTTAGCTAATGTTTCATTAATCTTACCGTCCACTCCAGGGGTGATTGGTTTTTCAACTACTTGCCATGAATCATCTAATTCCAAGAAAGCGTTCATTGCAATTTTCCAGTTTGTAAAATTTTCTCTACCACTCAGTTTTTCGATGCTTGGTATCGAAACTGAAGCCATTTTTTTTGCACATAACTTATATAAAACTAAAGTCTTATACACTTAAACGGTCAAAGGCCCATAACCTGATGAGATTTTCTGTTTCTAGGCCCAAATGATAGAGAAACACTAATTTAAACATCAAAAACATAACTTTGAAAAACACGATCTATTTTCCTATTTTACATAATAATTGACAGTTATATGTACATTTTTTTGGCCAAAGCCTTTTAGATATTTTGATTATATTTTATTTGTTGTTTATTTTTAACAGAGAGTGGTAAAAGTGTTAAATGTGTCGCGATCTACTGTTGGACAAGTGCGAATAAAATGGATTGTCCAACATACGATAGCGAGAGCAGTCGGTAGTGGCAGACGAAGAATATCTACACCAGCTGAAGACGAAGAATTAGTTGCTTATGTAAGAGATCGTCCTTTTACGAGCTACAGGGTTACTAAAAATGAAACAGTATTTCCTGGATGTCGTGCAACGGTTCGGGCTAGATTAAAAGAAGTTGGAATAAAACAATACGAAGCGGCCACTAAAGAACTAACAAATGATAACAAAGGATGTCGTTTAGAATTTGTCAGGCGATATATCAACGAGCCTTTGGAGTCGAGTTATTTTCAGCGATGATAAAACTTTCAGTAGCTCTAACAATCGACCTCTAAAAGTATTTCGACCGGCTAGAACCCGATGCGAAACAGAATATGTTAATTTTAAAAAACGTAGTGGTCGTTTTTCTGTAAATGTTTGGGGTTGGGTAAGCCATCGCGGGCCAGGAGTTTGCTGGATAATTGACGGGCGCATGAATTCCGAAGCATATTTAGACATACTGAAACTATCATGACTCCTTCTGTTCGAGTTTTATATGGTGAAGAAGACTACATTTTCCAAAAGTAAGTTAAGATATGAATATTATCTTATTTAACTTTTGAATTTTTACTGTGGTTATAATGAATTTATTGTTACAAGGATAATGCACCTATACACACATCACGGAAGTCCGAAATTGGCTTCAGGAAAACAACGTTCGTTTGTTACCGTGGCCAGCAAAAGCCAGATCTCAATATCATTGAAAACGTTTGGGCTTTGGTCACAAAGACAATTCAAGACCAACAAGGACTACATTTCATTGCCCAAAACCGTGACCGGTTAATTGCGGCGATTGAAAATGCATGGGAGGCTGTTGAAATCGATTATCTGCAGCATTTAGTAGCGTCAATGCCTAGACGATTGCAGGAGTGCATTGACAACGAGGGTGGTCATACACGTTATTAATTTCATGTCACTGCATTAATCACTAAATTACTCTAAAAGTATTTCTTTATTAATTTTTGTTTTAACAATTTCTGACCTAATCACCAAAGTATTATAATTAGATTTTTTAAATGTAGTTTTACAAATTTTGTTTTTTTTAGATTTTAGTTACTTTGAAATATCAGACCAAAGTTTTTTTTGTTGTATATTCTAAAGCATAATATAATAAGATCAAAATTGATCAGAGCATTCTACTTATGTCATCGATGCATTGCATTCAAGTTTGACTGAACTGCAATTGTTATGTACGAAGGCCAAGTACTACTTAAAATTGAACTTGTAAAACCATAGTGTCCCATTTTTTGTTGCCCCAACTGTACACTGATACAGATAGCTTGATTTATGTGTTCTCTGCACCCGATATTTACGAGCCCATGGAAGAAAATATCGAAAAATTCGATACATCCGATTATGCTCCTGGCAATACTTTTGGCATTTCTCTAGTAAATAAAAAAAATTCCTGGCTTGATGAAGAATGAGAACAATGACCTTATCATGAAGGAAAATATACGCTTGAGGGGGACAAATTAGAAAATAATATCTAAAGGTGCTACTTGAGCCAGTGTAAAACAAATTAACAATAAAAAGTTACATCTAATCCGATCCAAAAAAATATTTAGTATTCACCATTAGGTGGTTCTAAATCCGTGTGATGATAAAATGATTATAAGTGTCTGGTCTACAGCTACACGTCCCTGGGGCTACGCAATAGTACCTGTAAATATTTACAGCGTTCCTTGACAATATTGTTCACAGTTGTGGTTCCTATTTTACACCCAAACTGTAAAAAACCTTCTTAGTAAAAAATTAAGGCTAAATAAGTGTATTGTAGAAATGTATACTACCATAAAGGGTGTTTTCTAACTAAAGGTTAATAATTTTTTCAGTACGTACCTAGGTACGTAAATGAAAATCAGTATATTTTGATAATTTGGCGACACTTTAAACGGAAATTTGCCTAGAAATATATTTAGTAGAATGGGAGTAATGTTATCTAATGTACAGTAAGGTCCGAAAGTCCTGTCAATACCCCCCCTCCCCCTTTTTTGTGTTAAGATTATGTAATTTTTCTTTTCAGGAGATGGACACAAGTACGCATAGTGTGGAAGAACGTGTTTTGGCAAGTGCATGGGCTCATGAACGTGCACACTCCGGGAAAACCATGAGAGATGTGCAAGAGGATTTTGCGGCACGATTCAATAAAGAAGCGCCTTGAAACAACGGTATCAGTCTGTTGAAGAATTGAAGGAATCTGTTAGGGAGGCATTCAGGATGTCACCCTACCTATTCTTCGGAAAATCTCACACAGGACCTGGTGCCGCATCATTTTGTGCCGTGACAATGACGGTGTCCATACTGATATTCGGGACCACTAAACAACCTAAAACTGTAACTATCAACATATGCTGTGGCATGTTCTCAAATACACATACAATCATCACACAAATAGGGAGTGGTGACTGGACGTTCGGACCTTACTGTATATGCATTAAAATCATTGTTTTAATTGAAATACTTCGATATTAAAACTTAAGTAAATTTGACGTCATAAGACATAACGCGGACAATGTCAAATTTCGAGCAACCTATATTTGCAAATATTATGAATGTTAAACAGAAAATGATCAAATAAATTAAGTATTTTGAATAAAACTAGTTATTACCACACAAAATAATTTAATGATTACTACATACGTCGACATATTTTAGGTTATGCAACCTAGATTTACTATCTACATTCAAAAGTGCAATACTATTACAAAGAACGATTTATTTATAAAAATTATAATTAATGCTACAATTAGTCCAATTCATAGTAATGCCTGCCTCAGCGACATTCACAGAACTTGAAGTCATTGTCGGTATGTTAATAGTGTTATTACTAATCTCTCCAACAGTAAAGGAACTACACTGTCCAGATGTTTGTGGAATTTCATCGCGATTTTCTGGTATTCGTGATGTGGATGCACTTGTCGATGTTGATGGTGCTTGTCCATATGTGCAATACTTTTTTTAACTGGCAGAGAATCTTCCACATATCCTTCAGCTACACAAGAAGATTTCCAACGTCCATGTTGTTTCAACTGCAGCGTATTACCACCACTAGCAGCTAATAGAGTGGCTGAAGTTCGTTGAATGTAATGATCCGTATAAGATGAAGGTTTTGCAAATTTAAATATAAGGCAATTTTTTTTGGCATTTGTGAAATCGTATTATGACCAATATTTTGCTTGGTAGCTTTTCATTGCGTGCTGATATAAATAATTTTTCCATATCCAGAACAACCCTAATTTTTAAATATTTCTGTATAGTTTCTAGCCAGAGTGCTTCCATAACCACAAAATTTCTACAGGATCCATTTTTGCTATTCCGAATGTTAAAAACAACCATATCATCTTTTGTATTAACATCGGAAAGAAGCAAGAGTAAACACGGATGACTTCTTAGCCTATAATGTGTATTTTGACGTTTTAAGAAAGCAAGTAATTAAAAAATTTTGATGTGTCCACATTTTCTTTTAATGAAAGAGTTGATTTCAACTTCGAATAATGTGGTCATAACGTAGATGCCTTTTTATCGCATGCATAATTTTGAAAATATACTAGAAGTACATTTTCGGAAATTTTGCCGACGTTGTTACTGTTATATCAACTTTCATATACAAACCTTTTCATTTTTCAGGTAGCAGGTTCCCCGTCAGTTCTTCTGTAATGGTACGCATTTCAGGTGGTGTACAATTTAAATTTTCACTACACTTAAAACGTAAACAGCTCATCATTACAGCAGGCTATAATGATCCACTCCTTACCCTTTGTGTATAATCTACTATTATATGTAGAAAATGTATATAATTTATTATCTAGTAATAGTGATAATTACAAAGATTGATTATAAATGAGTGCTGCCTGTTATGCGAACCACAAGTCTCTAAAAATATTAATTGCTAGTTTGATCCATTCACAAATGAAACTCACAATTGGAAAATATCTATAAAGCAAAAAAGATTATGCTTACAGTATGTGGGTTTTTGTTTATTTTACCTTTTACATAATACTACTACTACTGCCCTGACATGTAGGGTTTGGCTTGTCTCAGGATGAAGTAGTTGTTTCCCCCAAGAACTGGTACGTTTACCAAATACAGATACCCGTTTCTCAAAAACAAACCAGAAACGGGAATCTGTGTCCCAACAGAGGTAGCCATTTCCCAGAAGCGAGTGGCCGTTTTCCACTTTGTGGGCCGTTGTTTCAGCTTTATATCCTGCTTCACCGCTACGTGGCGCCAGCTATATTACAGAAAACATTCGGTAGTCTATACACAAGTAGATGTCGCTATTAACAAATTCAAAACTTGAGCTCGTGGGGCGCGACAAGGGGCGAAGCCTCGAGAGTAGATTGCGAAGCCATACACCTGTCTTACAAGTTAGCATTAGGGCCGCTTATTAGAATACAAGTTCAAATTTCCCGCCAAGGGATAAGCCCCGAGAGGAAGTTGCGAGGCCTTATACCTGTCTTATCAGTTAGTATTAGGCCCCTTTATTGGAATACAAGTTCAAATGTCTCGCAATAAGCAATCAGAATGTAAACACTTAAATACACATTCAAACGTTCCACCAAGGGTGCGAAGCCCCGAAAACAGGTTACCTGTCTCATAAGTTAACGTTAGTCCCCATTATTAGAATACAAGATCAAATTTCGCCCTCATAGATAGCGCCGCAAACAAATTCCAATTGTTAGTCTAGAGGCAAAGGCCCGAGAGTAAGTTGCTGAGCCCTATATCTGTCTGACAAGGTAGCATTGTGTCCCTTATTACAATAAAAATTCACATTTCCAGCCATAACCTGCAGACGTAATAAAAATTCAAATTTTCCGCAAATGGGGTCTCGACAAGGGGGCAAAGCCCCGAGAGCAAGTTGCGCAGCCCTACACCTGCCTTACAAGTTAGCAATAGGCCCCTTATTATAATACAAATTGAAATTTTCCGCCAAGGGTACCACGACAATACACGAAGGTACACGAACAGGGGCGAAGACCCGAGACAATTCATAAAAATCTAAAATAGAATCAATTCACAAGAATTTTTCACGGTTAGCGGTTTCAAGGATCCCTGTAAAGGTCTGCTTGGGAGCGCGCGATTCAGTTCAGCAGAAATGACCAAAGTAGTACGAACGATGCGAGAGGAAAGCATAGACGAGAGAAAGAAGAGGCTAGGCGAGATGCTAAGGAAATTAAACGAAATATTGAAACTAGATTTAGGGTTTTTTGAAATGCATAGGATGATAAAGAGACTTTGGCTTGAGATGTAGATAAGGAATTATAAGTATGAAAGATGAAAATGAAGTGGTAATCTATTGTTAATTTTGATATATATTTAGCAAATATTATGTCTAGAACATAAATATTCAGCAAAATGTGCGATGTAAAGACGTTTTTAATATGTTTTAAATATGTATATGTAATAATGAATCTAGTAATTTTGAAATCCATACAATATTGGACGAAATGAGGGTGCGTCGCGCGACGCACCCTCAACTGGTGTTGCTCCAGAGCGACGTCCCTCTCGACAAACCATCTCTGCTGCCGCTCAAGCCGGCGACATATCCTAAAAACCATGTATTTCGTAAATAAGTTTTTCACTACATGTTTAGTTATAAATGATGAGATAATCAAATTATTGTATAATGCTTGTTTTTTCAATCATTATACTCTGATAAATAAAAGCGTTTTTAGTAATTTAGTTGTTTTAATTAAGAGTTCCGTAACAAGAGAGAGGCGTGCATAATTAACTTCTATTGCAAAATATTTGTTGTTGTTGTCTTTTAAATATTTACTAAAACCAAAACGCGCAATTTATAATGTCTAATTACCTGCTTACTTAATTGCTGCTCTTTTATTTATCTAAAAGTAATTTGTAATTTTGTAATTTGTGTGTGTGTGTGTGTGTGTGTGTGTATGTGTGAGAGAGAGATAGAGTAATTGAACATACAAATAAATCAGGTATAATTTTTTCGAATGTATAGGTGCTGACCGCTTAGATAGAGAATGTGCCTGTATAAAAAAAAGCGCTATTGCATCACGGTAGTTATTTCACCTAATATTTAATTTAGACCTTAATGTATTTTTGCAGCAGCAACATTTTAAAATATTTGTAAACACATTAATTAACACGATGTCGACGCCTGATTGCTACTTTCCAATTAATATAAATGAAGTTTTATAACTGTTTACAAATAATAAACACAGATTAAGAAGCCCGCGAACAGCTTCCCGTCTTACAGGACTAGGGCCCCTTATTAGAATGCAACCCTCAATGCATAAATAAATTAGATTACAATCTGTAGATGGGTTTAAAAGAAATGTAATAATAATTTTATTAACAATTATGCAATCTCCTTTGATAAAAACGGGCCCTAGTGGGGTGAAATTATTTAAATTTTTGTGACGAGTGTAAGGAAACCAAAGAATTAGGTCCATGAAATGGCACCCAAACCCTGTATGTTTAAAACTAACACCAAATGTTACCTCAACATTAGGACTAACACAAATGACGCCCAACAGCAGGACTGACGTAAGGACCATCGCAAATTGGCACCCAACATGAGAACTAACACAAATTGGTGCCCAACGTGAGAACTAACACAAACTGACGCTCAACAGCAGGATTGACGTAAGCGCCATCACAAATTGACGTCCAAAAGCGGGGCTGACGAAAAGACTAACACAAAAGCTCACAATATATTTAGGAAGCGTACGTAATTTTTCGTTAGGTTAATGGTTTTACAATGAAATTATCTAGGTTTTGGTGTAAAATTTTAACCAGATCCATTTAAATTCAAACACGATTTTTATATTATAAATTCAATTGAGACACCTGTAAATCATTAAATAATCAACAACACAAAATATTTCGTTTTTATATTTACCTGACAACCTAGAGGAAGTGTCAATAATTAATAAAATGTAAATCTAGGGAAAGTTTAAGTGCAGTAATGGAAAGAATGCAAATTATCATTAAATTTGATTAACGTGGAAAATATTACATTTAACTTTAAATTCTTGATATTTGATTACAAATGTTCTCATGAGAGTTAAGATGAAATGTGAAGGGTAATGTGATATTTATGTCATCGAACTGCAAAGTGCTATGAATTTTGTAGACCACGTTATCTCGGAAAAGTCTGCGTTACTGGTCAAGGTCAATCGGTATATTAAAAGTACCAAACTATAATTTTTACATGTGCCTCTGTTGCTAAATTACATATTTCCTATAAGTTAAAGTATTTATTCATTATTAAAAACTCGAAAAAAGAACGCGTACATCAATAAAATGCGTAAATATAGCGAATTTATTATTGAAATTATGTACAGAGTTTGACTTTTAATAACGAAAAGTAAATCATGATCAAAAATAAACTTGCTCAAAAGTTTCAATTTATGTGTATTAGTAGAAGGAGGCCAGTCTGGTATGTGACGTCATAGTGGGGGTCTGGATGGGGTGTGTAGGTGGGGCTGGGAGTGGGGTCGGCTTCCTTTCTGGGGTCTTTTTCAACCTCTGGTCGGGGTTTTAGCTCCTAATAAAGGTCCATTTGGCAGTATTAATAGCCCTTTTGGCGGTCTAATCTCCTGGTTAGGGGTGTTGGATGCCCCTAGGGTGTGGTCTATCGGCCATTTTGTCCGAGTTAAGGAGAAGTTAAGACTAGATAAGGCCCTTATGGTTTCATTAAGGCGAGGATAAGCCCATCCTTTTACCTGATTGGTTGTACGTGTAATCGGCCATTTTGCCGGCCATCTTGTCGGTTAAGGTCTTCGGAACGTGCTCGTGAGTCTTCGCCCGTTGCGTGACCCCATTGGTGGGAAATTTGGATTTGTATTCTAATAAGGGGCCCTAATCTAATGCTAACTTGTAAGACAGGTGTAGAGCTCTCGGGGCTTCGCCCCCTTATCTTGACCCCTTCGGCGGAAAATTTGAATTTGTATTTAAGTCTCTGCATTCTGATTGGTTATGGAGGGGAATTTGAATTTGTATGCTAATAAGGGCCCTAATTCAAACTTGTATGACAGGTATGTCTTCGGAACTTGCTTTCGAGTCTTAGTCTCCTTGTCGTGCCCGCATTGCCCCAAAATTTGTATTTGTTTGTGACGCCATCTACTTGAGTATAGACTAATGAAAGTTTCCTGTAATAGAAGTGACTCCACCTAGCAGTATATTTTAAAATTACATACAAATCACTGTAATGGTTATGGACGAAATTTGAAATAAGGGGCTCTAACACTTCCTCAGTCATTTTTGGTTTTAATTATGAGTCGTAATTAACCTTAAATAATTATCAGACTAGCATGGTAGTAGAAAAACAAACATTACATAGTAACTTGAATATCTCATCATTCATAATTAAACATGTAGTAAAAAACTTATTTACAAAATCAATCATTGATAAATTATTTAATCTAAAATACAAAAACATTATCTTATACAGGCACACATCCTGCAGTATCATTTTTTTGTAATGGAACCATCTAGAATTATTCTCTAGGAAACGTAAATGGTATCCTTGTGGCGGCTGTCCAAAGGAATCAAAGTTCTCGCCGTTGCCATTCTCATCAATGCCCTGGTTTGTTTGCACACGGTGTAGGCGCGTGCGTCGGTAGCTGATTAGAAGCACATACAAGTCAAAACGCATTCCTGTGGCTGTGGGTCGGTTTCAAACACTTCAACACTTGTACCGCATACATCTTTGGAGTTGGTTTGCGTCCAGTGTTGCAATAGTAATGCGTTTTCCAGTGCACACAGGCCCCGCGACGTTATGGTTTAAACAACTATACGCCTTTGCTTCTTTTTTCAATTTTTTAAGCGATGGACAACCAATCTCGTCCAGATTTATTATTGGTTTGTTAAATGGCCATCAACTTCTTTCGGTATGAATTCATTATCAACACCTCTAAACCCCTGTACGTCCAAGTATGCGTCCATCTTATTTCAACTGTTGCTGTACACTGAAGGTTGTGATCTACAGTTACCCTTTTTAACAGCTGAAATCAATTACGAAATTTAGACGTTTATCGATCTGGATAACGTTGTCGAATTCGGCGTATACCAAACAGTTAACGGTTTCCATGAGAGTTTCTTCAAAGCCGGCTCCTAGACGAAGGGAGCCTTTTCTAACCAAATTTCAGTGCGTCCCAGCGTTTGCAAGCAAGTTAGGGGTTAGGTCAAAGGCCATTAAACAGTAGCCGTTGGGGTAATCGCTTCTTGATATATCGTTGCCCTCATTCAAAAAATGAATACCCGTACCGGGGAATAAGGTGTGATACGCCCTTACATATAAACCATTCGCTGTAAAGTCTGGTTGTAAGGCTTTCGAAGGAATTTGTTGACCGTCAATATATAACGACATGTGATGAATATTGAACGGTTTTAAGGGGTAAACACCGTTGAAGACTTTATTTCCTACAAAACCTACGATATATCGTTTAGGTAACTGTCCCAGGAAGACATTATCCAATGATTTTCGCTGTATGCCGGTAGGTAGTTAACACTTTTACGTTTGTCCTTGTAACAAGGTATTTTGCAGCAGTTGTTTCTAAAGCTTTAGCGTGCGAAATTAGAAATTAGAAACTAGCGTCCATAATTCTCGTCTTGTAATTTGAACCCTGTGCCGCCATTAGCCTAAACGTATCTCTTGATCGTACAAAATTAGCCTTTAACTCAACACCACTTATTCTTATAAGAAAGTTTTCTTGATTAAACAAATCCGAGTGAATGTGACCAATCATCTCAATCTGTTTGCTGGTTGTAGCAAGTACTTGACGCTTTGAGAAACCATTTTGCGTGTCCCAGTGTCTTCATCTGTCCAGCTGTGTTATTATGCCATAAGGTACAACCTAGATGTGAGTACCTGGCCTCATTTTCATAATTTAACAACGTTTCGATATATGTGCGGTAGGCGTAGGTGTTGTTTGGTTGTGACACCATCTTCTAATTTAAGTAAGCCTCCACTTGCGAGAAAAGTGAATGCATCCAATTGTTTACAGGTGCTATAAGATCAGTGTCAGTAAAGGTTATATCGTCTTGTTTTAGAATTTTAGCTGTGATGTACAACATGGTCTGACTTAAATCTGTCATCGTTTCCATTTCCGGGTACTACAATTTCTATTGGAGAGTCATCACTGAGAACTGATAAGGGTTTGTAAAATATCCATTCACCACTCTCGATACTTGTCTGCGTCGATGGTAAAGCGAACAAATCCAATTCGAACGATTGTGCATGTAGAAAAGTTATTATTATCTTGAAAATATATCGTCGTAAGTAGGTTTCTTCTTCTTAGCAACAGCTCTCGGTAGAGACTGGCTACTACCGGTCAGACGTACTCTTTTATAGCCCGAACCTTCCATCATTTTATCGATTTTCTTATCGGATTTACGCTTAAATTTCTAACAGCCTCGTGAAACCTTTCTTACTCTATCCTTAATAGGTCGATCCTCTATGACGTCACCGAGGGTATTGGTACCTATCCTTAGAGCTTCTTTTTCAATAGCCTTTGCACCAGACTTAAATAACAGTATTATACTTCTAAAAAAGTTTTGTACACTGCCCGCCACAAACTCTTTGCCTTTATCCGTCTGTAGACTTATCGGTGCATTGTCACACTCGAATGCTTCAATTACAGATACGGCTGTCTTCGCTTTAAGAGCTCGCGCTCACATCATCTTGCTGAACACTTCAATAACCGTTAGTATGTGGTTGCATCCGCTATTGTGTTTACTTAAGGCTCGAATATCACAAAGATCCGCTTGCCACAGCTCGTAAATGTTGTTCACAACATACCTATTGCTCGGAAACTTTTTCCTGACTGGTTTATGAATCGTATAAGCGCCCTGAGCCTGCAGCCAGTTTTTCACTTCACCATATCTACCTTTTACAGTGTTAGCTAAAGGTGTTATACCCGAAAACCGGAAGCGAGGGATTATAGTATACAGCATCCATGTTATGTTCGTCACGTATCCCAATCTAGTGAAAGTCTTCTTCTTCGAGATGATCTTCTCGGTGTTTCCCGCGATTCACTATCAGCTCAGTAATTCTCATCTATATTCGTAAGGGTCCTGCAAGGTTAGGTGATACAGCAGCATCATGTTTTCCAGTATTTCCGATAAACCCTCGTGGTATATTTATTTCTCTAATATACGTCGCAAACTGCCGCCAGCCGTGTGGGTTTGCAGTTTTTCGCTGCCTTAATGTTTCGTGAACCAGATCAGCAATGTTGGAATGCGGTATTTTATTGTGACAGTAACTCTTTTATCCCAAAACCACCGCCTGTATTCCGTATGCACAAGAAAGCCTTACCCTTCTTCCTATATGAAACCGAAAGCGTCGATACTATTTCGTCGTCTGCCAGGCCTATGCGTTTGGGTAAATCTCTAAAATCATCAGCATCGCCGGTGATTGTTACACTAGCGGGTTGACGTAATTGATTGGAAAAGTGTAGATATCTTTGAAGAACTTGATTGTACTGTTGCCATTTGTCATAGCCAGCTATTTCGGTTTTTAAAACTTTATCGATGTCGTTACCCAGCTGCGTTAAAATGTTGTTTTGTGTGACGTCTGGAGCCTGCAAGCGTTCTATAAAGTCCAATGGTAGAATAATCATCTTTTTCGGCTTGTGATCCATGGTTGTTATTGAATCAGATTACTCAGAATACCACCAAGTAATGGTCCTAACAGGAGTGGTAGAAATGCACCACTCTTCTGTACAAGAAACTGTTTCTTCCTCCATCTCATAGTCCGACGGTTTACTGGCATTCAGAAGAAGATGACTCTGATGGTTGCCATTATCATCCACTTGTTCTCTTTCCAGCATCTGTTGAAAATCAGCATTATAGGATGCTGGAGCAATTAAAGTTACAGGAGGATATGCATTATTTTGGTTCTCTATGGGTCTCTCTGATAGTGTTGAAGGTGCAAATGCCGTTTCTGGTATGACTGTTGGGTCAAAAGGGTATATACCAGTTGCACGAAATCCTGATGACACGTTAGAGGGGGTTGTAACTTTTGGCTAAACTTTTGAAAATACGATACCAACATTGGATTTTGTTAATTTTCTACCAGAATTAAGACCCCAATACTGCTGTTTCATCGTCCCAGTGATACTCAAAACATCGGAAGAACGATTTGTCCATCGGCTGCAATTCATGTGTGCAGTAACTCGGAAGGCATAATAATGTAATTTCATGAGTAGCAGCCTCCACAATATTTGCATCGAGATGGGATTCTGCTCCATCGAAAATCAAAGCACTTTCCCAGGAAGTTTATAATGTGTAAAATGATTAATCCACTTTACAAAAGTATCATGCTACCTTTTATTGTCATAAACGCTTTGATCCCAGGCGGCAAATTCTCTGAGAATTCAGGTTTATTTCTTTGGCCTTTCAATAAAACAACAGGTGGAATTACCTGACCGAGAGTATTTCCACAAGACATAATGGTCACGTTTTAGGCAATTAATTTCGGTACATATTGTATACAGAATTAATTAAAAGTTACTTGGCGAGAATTACCTCACTTTACACATATAACGACTTCTGATTAAAATTATTACGGAGTGACCCCTTGTGAGTAATCACGGAATTTTTTTGTATAATTCCAGTTGTATAAGATCCATGCTAAGATACATGCTGCGATCTTTTGCTACAATTGGTTAGTAACTGTATTTTCTTACTAGTGCCCATATTTGGGGGAGTGCCCATACTTGGTTAAGGTACCTTACAACATACAAGGTAATTTGCAGAAAAGCATATACAGGGTACTGCAGAGTAATAAATCTCGTACTAAATTGAAATAAAATAAAATTTCTATGGTCATTCACGAGGTGTTACAACTCCATGTTTACCAAAAAATGTCGACATTAATTTTTGAGGTACTGCCATTATGTCTTGGATAGTTTGCTGTGAAACCTAAAACCAAATACACACTTAATATGCGCACAAAAAAGTGATTTAAGTTTTACGTACTTGAAATACATCCGACAACATTATGATATATATCCAGACATTTACTGTTTGAAAGAGACTATTATGTCTCTTACTTCATTTGGTGTAACTTTACACAATAAATGAGGAATAGATGCTTGAAATATATTATTTTCATCAAAGATAATAAAGGTGTTAAAATCTTTAGTAATTTGTAGATGTATGTTTTTAATATAAGAATTGAAATTCATCGGTAGTCAAATTTGAGGGATCTTCTTGTAATCCTCTGACCGAGTTAATAATCAACCATTTATTTTGTTACAGTTTTAGTCATTAGCAGTGATTTTATAGCCTTTTTAGTTCCTTGCGATCTATACTTCTATATTTATTTTTTGAGGCTCACAACTAATCAGCTTATAGGTTTAATAAATTAGTATTTATTGTGTAAAAAACAATTATAGTAGTTAAAATCCAAAAATCCTTTAATCAAAAACTTACAATTTACTTGCATTTACGTCCACATTATATTGCTGCAGTTACATTTACATCTGTTATAGATACAATCTTACAATTCATTATAAAGAACTGTTGGAAAACAAATTTATTTATAGCTTCTTTATTAATAAGTATCATCCGTTTGGAGAAAAGTTTCAATATCACTACCATTGAGTTGAGTTTTACATCTAAATATTTCCAATGAGGCTGTTTTTCTACAAAACTATTATGTCAGTGAGATCCAATGAACTTCAGATTTTAAGCAATTGCAGTGTGTATAGGAAAGAAAACTATGTTCCCTTCTCATATTAACATGCTGGAAAACCTAAACAGCGAAGAGTTTGTAATGTAGAATAGAGCTCTGAATGTTCATCCTTTATACATTGCCTTTTATTTTTATTACCAACTTCTCGAGTTTACCTTCCAGTGCTTTAAACAGACCATTAAACTTTTTACTGGCTTTACAACTAGATGTATTCTTAAATGCTTCTTGTACTAGGGCTATCTCTGTATCGACTTCTATATGCGGAATGATCATTTTACTGCTACCTATATGCAACTTTGTGTTTATTGTAATTATACCATATATTTGTACTATATAACATTGCCAATTACCGTAGCAATGAAATAAATGTCTAGTCCTGATAACCTTTCATACAACACATTTTTGGCAAAATGATGTTCTCATACTTCCATTTTGTAAAATAGTATTTCTAATTAATACTTGAAGGGTATCTCACAAGATGATATATTAAACTAGTCTTCGATTTTCATTGATCACATTGCAAGCAGTATAAGTATGTATGGCAAGATAACCACGTGTCAATTGTGTATTAATTGATGTCATCTTAAATTGTTCTTCACTTTTGATGAATAGTCACAATGACCACATTTCTAATTATTAGTTGAAGTGTGTGTTAATTGATGTCGTTTTAAACTATTCTTTACTTTTCCTGAATAATCACATTGACCACATTTATAATTAGTACTTAAAGTGTGTATTAATAGATGTCGTTTTAAGTTGCTCTTCAATTTTGATGAATACTCACACTGATCACATTTGTACCTAGCATTTGAATGTATCAACTGATGTTGATATAAATTGGGCTTCAATTTTGATGAATAATCACATTGATCACATTTGTAATTAGCACTAGAAGTGTGTATTAATTGATGTCGTTTTAAACTACTCTTTTCTTTTCCTGAATAATCACATTGACCACATTTATAATTAGTACTTAAAGTGTGTATTAATAGATGTCGTTTTAAGTTGCTTTTCAATTTTGATGAATATTCACACTGATCACATTTGTACCTAGTACTTGAATGTATCAATTGATGTTGATATAAATTGGGCTTCAATTTTGATGAATAATCACATTGATCACATTTGTAATAAGTGCTTGAACTGTGTATTAATTCATGTCGTTTCAAATGGTTCTTGAATTTTGATGAGAAATCACATTGATCACAACGGTAATTAGTACTTGTGTGTTTTAATTGATGTCGTTTTAAATTGCGCTCCAATTTCGCCGAATAATCACATTGACCACATTTATAATTAACGCTTGAGGTGTGTATGTATAAATGTATTTTAAAATTACTCTTTACTTTTGTTGAATAGTAACATTGGCCACATTCATAATAAGTACTTGAACTATGCATTAATTGATGCTTTTTAAAATTATGCTTCCATTTTGATGAAAAATCACATTGGTCACATTTGTAATTAGTACTTGAAGAGTGCATAAATTCATGTTTCTTAAAATTGCCCTTCACTTTTGTTGAATAGTCACATTGACCACATTTGTAATTAGTACTTGAAGTGTGCATTAATAAATGTTGTTTTAAATTGCGCTTCACTTTTGATGAATAATCACATTGATCACATTTGTAATAAATACTTGAAGTGTGTTTTAACTGATGTTGTATTAAATTGTGCTTCCATTTTGATGAATAATTACAACGATCACACTTGTAACAAGTACTTGAAGTGTGTTTTAATTGATGTTGATTTAAATTGCTTCGAAATTTTGTTGAGTAATCACACTGCTCACACTTGTAATTCGTATTTGAAGTGTGTATTATTAAATGCTCTCTTAGATACTTCTTTACATTTGTAGAATATTCACATTGATTACATTTGAATTTATCATGTGAACTATGTATTGCAAGATGGTGCCTTAAATCACACTTGAATTTAGTCGAATAGTCACATTTATCACATGCAACTTCGGTCGTGTTGGTATCGTGTATTGAATAAGAATCACCGTCTTTTTTAGTCCTAGAAGTATTTGCAAACTCCCATTTTATATTATTGTAACCCAACAGATTTTCTGGTTTTATATCATTATTTATAATGACTTTCTGTTGAATAACGAATAAATCGATTGGTTCTTCTTCTTTAGGTTCCAATTTAATTATATGTTGATTAATTTCCGCTGACATCTTAAAGAATTGACAGGGTTTATTAAAACGTTTACATAATATTAATCTGATAGAAAATGCATTTAAATTTTTAGGTTAAGATTTTCTAAAACTTATGCAACCAGAGGCGCTTTCGTTTTAAGTATTTTTATGAGTAAACTGAACTGAACGGAATCAGTGGAATTATTCCCTAAAACGAACGTGTCATCAGAGAATAATTCTCTGGTGTCATGTTGTATGATTTTTAACATAACCTATTTGTTTTCTATCTAAATAGTAAACATCTTAGTTCCTTCACCGTCAGTAATTTAACGCTGGTGAGATTTAGTATTTCAGCTTTACATGGATCCAGAAAATAAGGTGTGTGTTAATGAATATGTAAAATCCAGTACATTTTATAAATATAACTTTAATTACAATTTACCTTGTAGATTGAATGGTTAATATTGGAAAATGGACTAATTTCTTATAGTTCCAGTAGTAGTGAAAGTTCTAGTTCCTTAAGTGAGTTGGATTTATATGTTTCTCAAAGAAATAAACAATCAACAAAAAGGGTTAAAATAAAAATTATGTAGAGGTGACGGTTCCTCCTATTCTTTAAGTGATTTTAAATCTCACTTTGAATGGGCAGAGATGTTGTCAATGGTTTACAAGGTGAATAGACTGGTGTTTACTTAAAAGATGTATATAGTTGCTTACATATTTCAGTGTAGATATTAAATAAAATTTTGTAGGTACAATTACAACTGCCTCAATTTTACCTACTCATAATTTTGGTAGAGAAAAAGTACTACCAAATAAAGCCATTTTATTAACAATTTGGTATCTAGCTAACCAAGAGACATTTAGACAAGTTGCTGATAGATTTAATTTATCTCTTAGTACTTGTCATACAGTTATATCAACTGTAACAGCTTATTTTGTGAAAACTGCCAATCATTATATAAAATGGCCTGATGATGCACGAACAAGAATAATTGCAGCAGCTTTTAAAATAAGCATAACATTGACGGAATTCTTGGTGCTATTGATGGCTCACATATTCCGATCAAACGTCCCCAAGAGCATGAAGAAGTATATATTAATCGGAAAGGGTTTCATAGTATTCTCTTGCAAGCTACATGTGATCATGAGAGATTATTCATTGACATTTATTGTGGAGAACCCGGATCGTTACATGATGCAAGGGTGTTAAAGAGATCACCCTTGTACCGGAAAGCATCAGATGGCTTTCTTAACAATATGTTTTTGTTAGGTGATTCAGCCTATCCCTCTTTAAATTGGTTAGTTCCCCCATACAAGGATCATGGACATTTAAATAATAATCAAAAATTATTTAATTACAAACATTCTGCTACTAGGAACGTAATTGAACATGCATATGGTTTATTGAAAGGTCGTTTTAGACGTCTACAAAAATTTGAAAATTTTGATATAAATTTTATCAATAAATGTATCATCACTGCATGTGTATTTCACAACATATGCATTCATAAGGGAGAGTTTGATAGTAATCTATACTGCACAGTTGAAAATGATGAAGGCGACAGTTATGAAGAAGCAGAATCAGTGTGTAATCGCAGAGAAATTGTCTTTTCACATTTATTTAATACAGTCAATTAAGTTTATTATTTAATTGTATTTATTACAAAGAATAAATAGACAGTAAGTTTTAATCGATATCCTTTATCAAAAACATGAAATATATGCACTACTGGTCTTGATTTTTATTTTTTGACTGAATAAGTAATTTCAACAATTGATTTCTCTCTTGTTCAATTTTTATTCTTTCTTCATGACGTCGTAATTTTTCTTTAGCTCTGGTCTGCCTTTCCACATCCCTCCTATCCGCTTCAGCTTTTTTCCATAAAATGTATTCTTGCAAAACTGATGTTTCTGTTTTCCTTTTTTTTGGTGTATTAGTAATAGTAGGTGAGCTATTAGTTGAGGTATCGAGCATAGAAATATCTTCATTTTCTATGCAATTATTTTCGTGTGCTACTTCTGAGATGTTCTCCACATTTACATTATCACAACCCACACTGATTGTGAGCGAGTTTGACATGGATGGTTTCTCACCCAGGAATGCATCTATCAAGTCAAAAACATAAACGATGGGTGCCCTACCAGTTTGACTCTGGTTATCTTTACATGATTTGTAAGTCCGAACTAGATTCTTCCACTTGTCTTGACATTGCCGAGCTGAACGCTATTCAACAATATAAGTATCTTATCTTTTACTGTTGTTTTGTAACATACCATATGCTTTAAACTTTCCAATTCAGTGGCGATAATGTTCCACACCTTTTTCCTGCGGGAAACATGATTCAAGTCGTCATAATGGTTTTCTACTGCATTTATAAGAGCTTGTGTTTCATCATAAGCCCATGGTAAATTCTTATCTTGCTGACCTGAAAAAAATTATTAGATTAGATACAATTATTCGACCACTTACACCTTATTAAAGGAAGAGATTGTTCAGATGTATTTTCAGTTGCTTCATTTGCTGAATTCTCATCATTATCAACTGCGTTGGTAGTTATGGCGTGAAACAAAAGCCCTTGTGCAAAAAATGGATCTGAAATTATTATTTGTAAAATAGGAAGTCACAAATGTAAGTCAATACCTATTTCTGCTCTCTCGGCGTCTTCTACAGATACACGTATTTTAAAACTTTGATTCGTCTCTGGATTTAATAAAAATATATCTCTGCCCGCCATATTAAATTTATTATTGCTAATTAAAAAATAAAATATAAAGTTTACATTAGACTTAACCAATATACTTACCTAACCACACTTATTCGTTGTTTTGAACGTGAATGTGCTATTTACCCGCTAATTCCAAGTGGTGCTTTGGGGGGTGCGGGCGGTAATGAATCTACCGATACGGTTCACTTTACACTGCATAATCGAACACGTAAAAAGGTGATCTGAACTACTCGGAGTTACCCATCACGATTAAACGAAAACGGCTCAGGTGCGTAGCACCCAGCAAACTATTATTCGCTGACTAGACGTAGGCCCCTTACAAAGACGAATGTCTACTTGTACAAACAGTACATTACTTTATCTATTAACGTAAATATCTGATGTGAAATAATACAGAAATTTGTACATACAAAAAGAAAATTAAAAGATATTAATTAATTAAATTATTTTACAATACTTATTTCGCTCCTAATGCAAATAGGCAACGTCGCAACGTGTCAAAACAAAATAATGATTTACAGTGTTGTGACAGGTCTAGATGATGATATCTATACTACATTCACTATACTGTGTTTACCGAATGTCAAATCTTTCCCAAAAATTCTCGCAACATTTAAATACATTTTTTCTGGTTGCATTTTGAAACCCCACTTTTTGATTCGTCATTTCCACTTTTTTAATTTTGACAAATGATTTAAACTTAGCGATCTTAAAAACACCCATTACCCGACTTTATATAAAAATTTCATATCGATATCTGTAATGGTTAAAAGATATCGCGTACACACACGCACACACAGACACGAATGTTTTTTCTAAAAATGTGTTTTTGTGTTGTTTAGGCCATAAAACGTCAAGAAATGAAACAAATTAGAAAATTTAAGCCGATTACATAGCTATCTCGTTATACGTAAGTGTATGAGAAACCAAAAATAGCGATATGTGTGCTACATTGATGTAGTAGTAGTAGTAGAAGCGATGTTCATAACAAATACGCATGTGTAACGTTTCAAAGGTTAGTGCTTTTCATTGAGATGTTATTCACGTGTATTCAGTGTGAATATGTAATAATACATTACATTATTAACAACGTCAAATTAATTTCTGTGCAAGCGATTACACTTGTATTTTATTTTAAAATGTGTTTTTGAAAAATTAATTGAACATAGTTTTGGTCAATTTCCTGAATAATGAAGAATACTGTTCATAAAATTCGTTATTTTCAGGTTATAGTGCTAGGTTATATTATTATAAAACCAAAAAAATAAGGCATTAGATTGCGTAATCTGTATCTTAAAAAGGTGAAGTAGAAGTACAAAATTATTTCAAGCCTCGCCTAGTATAACGCTTTCTTTTTGCATAATTTGAAGCTACTGTTTCTCCTGTTACGGTATAAACCGGCAGTAGAACGAGATAACAGATAAAATTGGAGATTGCTCGACTGCTCAGTGGGTGGGGTGGTTAAGGTGTCACTTAATTTTGCTTGTCATAAATAAGCCACAATAGGGGGTTGGTGTCGATATAAAACCGGAAAGGGCGCCATAGTATTTGAAATTACATAATCGGGGTTGAAATTCTCAATTACGCAGGTTCACAACTCGTTCAAATACCCAAATAACTCGCTGATCTGCAGATCTTCGTTATACCTGTAAGGCTATCAGAGTATCGCACGTTTATCTGAAATAATTACGTGCCGCAAAATCGGTCACTGATGTGATTTAAAACCAATAAATCTGTCGTTACGTTCCATTTCCATTTTTTACTACCACTTGAAATTATAACCATCAATCAATTCGCTGCAAAATATACTCAAATTCATAAAAATAGTTCATTAACGCATCTGTCGTTAAATGTTAGGTTATAATTAAAATGATCTCTTGTTAATCCTTCGAACGTAATTACTTTAGACAAGACAGACAGCAAAAAAATATTGACGTTAATTCGATTATCTCATCTAAATCACAAAGCAAACAACTGAAATGCACGTAATTGATGCGCTGTATAAGAAATAGGGTTCACAGCTGGATTCATTAACCTACAGATGTGTATTATAAATAAACCAATACCTGGTGTTGTTATATAGACCTTCCACGATATTTCAATTAATACAGTGATACTAGCTAGTTTCAACGTCTGCAATTACTAAATTACTGTAAATTGTACTTCTTATAACAAGCTAAAATGATTATAACAAATAACCTGCGTTCCCCTTTCTACACAATCGTAATATAATATTTCGGTACAAAATAGTCAATACAACAAATAAAAAAACGCGTATAAATTTTGATTACGGCACGGATGAATACGCTGGCATTGAAATTTAAATAGTAAAATATTAAGAAATTTGATGCTAAAGGACATCGTATTCAACCGTTAGCACACACAAAAAAAATGCGCACAATGCTTTATGAAAAATTGTCAACAACACAACAACAATATGAACGGAAATGATTACCTTAAATTTAATCAGCCTTTACATCAATTGACTTCTTTAATTTTCCCCTTTCGTTATACAGCAACCTGGTGAAAACCCGGAGGGTAAACCTTGCGGCAGCTGCGGCAATGTGATCGACGTTGTAACTACGCTCGAACCTCCAAAGTATGACCCACCCAGTGGAAAGAAAGCGGTTGTATGATACACTAAGGTCTAACTTTACTCTATTTATGTACTAGTTCTGAACGACACCTATTATTTAAAAAAAAAGCTTGATCATTTACGGCGAGTTTTTCAGTACCGACCAGTTATGAACTGAAATGTCTGGGAAAATAGGAACGGACGTTTTATTACGTCCGCGATAATTACTCCATAGAACAGGGAAATCACTAGGTTTAACGCTTAACATCTTCTTCTAGCATCCTTAACAAGAGTCCTTTGGACAAGCTGCACTTAACTATAAATCAATCGCGTGTTGGTTGAAACTACACAACAAAATCCCTTCAAAGAGTTGATTGGGGAAACTGCCCTGCTAATAGAAGTTCTTTCAACACGGATCTAAGCTAACGCCGTTGCATTATAGTTCACCGGCTGCAGTAACTTGTTAACACCTCGGCGACTACATTAAGAAAGCTCCTTTCGCCACTTTCCGCCACATTGAATTCTACCTCCTTAAATAACCAATCATAAAAAGGATTTCTTAAATTTTTAATGCGCCCCAAAAACACAGAAACACTACAGCGCTGGCTGCGGCGCCTTCATCAACCTGGATTAACGTCAGTTACCCCTGGCAGGGAAACTTGAGAAGGCGGAAGTACAGAAGGCCGCTTGCGCCTTAGAGTTCGACGCCGTATTGGGCTTCGTCGGAGGTCTGAAGACCATTTGTGCCATCCTTAAGGAAGTAGCGGAATTAGCTCAGGCTAGAACTGCGACTGACCTGGGGGAGTGATCGTCACATGGTCAGAAGGTTGTTGCCTCTTTCTGGTAATTATACAAAGGTCCGACGCGAAGATCAGTGTCCAAGGCTAAGTAAATAACTTAATAATTTAACAACACCGGGGTCTCACGCTTAGGAATACTAATACGAAAACCGTACTGTAGCATCCAAGTTACCGCAGTAAGACTTACATTTCGTCTAACTAATAATTTTTTCTTTCTTTTACAGATCTACTTGGGCATCAAGAGGCACACCTGGCCACATGACACATTCACCCAACCAACAACAACCCACAACAATATTCATCACCTATAGCCACAATAAAAACATGAACTGCAATGGTGTCAACTGATACAACAGATCATCTACAATCCACAACAACTCAACATCCAGTGCTGAAGGAGAAGACCCTCAAGCTGTACGCAACAACACTACGCATGTGATATATTTACTGCATTATGACTTGTTATCTATATTTATATTATTATTAACCATACTAGATCAATATACGATGAAAAATTAATGCAGTTTTAGAATGTTCAGAATGTTTCACCCTAAATTACAGTTTACTATTGAATTGAAAAAATAACGTCGTTGATAACAAAATCAATTTAAAAGAAATTATTTGTGCTTTTAAAAATAACATATTCCAGATCTTTGATTTTAAATATTATTAAAAAAAGAGTTCATTGCGCCTAAGCAACAAATATCGAATACAATTTACAAAATCCCATGTTACAACTGCAAAAAAATGTGCAACCTTTGAAGAATCGTTTAGTGCAACATAACTCTTATGTAAGAGTGAACCCAAAATAAAGTATAGCTTTAGCCAGATATGCAAAGAATAATAAACACAATTTTGATTACGACAAAACCGAAATTCTATGTATGGAACAAGATTGGATATTGGAAAGGTTGTATATCAATCGTCTATCACTGACAATGTTTTAACTTATACTAGTTGTTCAATTTATAACGATGTGGTTGAACAGGTTTAAAATTTAATAATAAATAAATTAGTTGTAAAAATGTTCTCGTAACAAATCCTCAAACTAACTCGAGATACAACCTGTTCACCAAAAATAATGCCTTTGTCCCAGTCGGTAGTTTAAAGTAGCGCGGTTCTATCCTTTGTTTTGCTTAATTACCACAATTTATGCTGTTATTTCCCACTTAACATCAATAGAAAAAAAACTGCAATGTAACACTAATAAAAATGATCTCGGACGCCAAGTTATTTTTTAATTATGCTCGGAATAACTAAACCGAGGTTTACAATAAAAATTGTACCAAGATGTAAAAAAAAAAAATATACAGACTATGTTTATTAACAGTTAAATTTAGAATTATATAAAATATATCTTAAAAACTAATTGTAATAGCCTTAAATTACTAAATTATGAATATAAATTCGTAAAATTTTTGTACACAAACTTTTTAATAACCTCGTGTATCTAAACGATTACGGAAATGTAAACCAAAGATGATGTCATCTTGGTACCAATATTGCGCAATAACTCGAAATAACAATGCTTTACGTTGTAAACCACCAAAATGGAATTTTACTTCTTATAAATTTTTCTTCATGAAATTTTGAATCCAATATTTATTGCATTCTCTCGAAAGTTTAAATAAAAAATTGTGATCAAAATTTAGATCTGCATTGAATGCAAAATTGCAATCATAAAATGAAAGCGTACGTAAAAGTGGAATTAATTGTGCAATAAAAGTAATAAAAGTAAAATAAAAGTGCCTGCAAAAAGCAAATGTTTTAGATTTTAATATAAAGCGTTAAATATTTTTTACCATTAAATCAATGGCACTTTTCACAAAATTTAGGTGGAAACACAAAAGGCTTCCTAAACAACATAACATTCATCAAGAAGTGAAAAAATGGACGCTTTGAATATCTGGTGATATAGCGGTGCGCGAAAAAATTTGCGCAAAGAATTAACTCAACGATATAGAACTATAAACCCCTAAAAAGATATGCACTTAAGTTACACCAAAATGCAAATTAAGTTGCCTACCACATACTTATAATTCAATAATTAAAAACTTTTTCTTATATTTACAACTAAATGAACGAAGAACATAAATTACGGTATATTTTAATACAATTCAAAATAGGTTGCTACAAACTGAAATCCATCTTTGGTCTATAAAAATTATACTCGAAAATAAATTTACAAATAATCACCTCTACAATTAAGGCACATAACCCAACCAACCGATTTATACCTTGCTCGTAAAATTCTCGTGGCTGCTGGTTGAAAAAATTTTTGAGGGCGTTTTGTATTTCAACGTCCAATTCAAAGCGTCTACTTCTCAATACCTTTTTCAGTGGGGAAAAATATGGAAATCGCAAGGCTATAAATCTGGGCTGTAGGGTGGATGTTCTAAAACACTCCATTTTTTCTTTGCAAATGTTCTTTCACTACGTTTGAAATATGAGGGCGCGCGTTGTCGTGAAGCAAAATGACATCATTGGAGTAACTATTGATAAAAGGAAGTTTGTTACCAATTTCGTTGTACTCCGTAAGGTGTTGCTGAGACAAACATTATTGATCCTCACACAAAAGAACCCGTTGCGCACAAACTTTTCTGTAACCCATTTTCTGTGACATCGCTCAGCTTGAAATACCACAATTGTCTCTAATCAAACCGTCCACACACAATATACCTGGTCGCGGCGCATCTTTTGTTCCCTCTTTACCATTTTTAAATGTTCGGCACCATTCCTTTACAGTTGGATAGACAAAAGATGCTTCTTCATACACTGTCTGTAATGGGAAATGGATTTGCGTTGGTTGCAAACCCTCAGCACACAAAAATTGAATGACCGCACGTTGATCAAACGGATTTTTTATAACAAATACCACTTCAAAGTCGCAATATTTCAAATGACTATGAAATATAAATAAACCGACTGATTTGTGTGACAGTTACAAACATTACTGACGTTACAAAACGTCAACTGGTGATACAATATTTTTTCAAGGCTAATTTGACCAAAGATGGATTTCAATTGAACAACCAAATATTAACTTACACTGCGTTTCAAATGAAACGCACCACTTAGAAATAATAATGCTATGATCTTGAAAGTATGGTAAAATAATGCTTTATTAACATGTATAAGATGATGAAATTTTGAAGGCAAAATAAAATGTTAATAGTGTGTAGCATCGCCACGCACAGCAATGCAGGTGTTCACTCTCCGAGGCATGCTTTCTATGAGATGGTCTATATCCTCCTGAGGCATTTCATCCCAGGCTACCTGGAGATGGTGTCGTAATTCATCCAAGTTGTTTAGGGGCCTTGGTAGTTGCCTTAGTCTTCGACCCATCATGTCCCATACATATTCAATAGGCGAAAGATCTGGCGATCGGGCAGGCCACGGCAATAATGGTAGCTGCACTTAATCCAGAAACCTTCTTGTAACATGTGCGGTATGTGGTCTAGCATTATCTTGTTGAAAAATACCATTTGGCAACGACTGCATTAATGGTACTACCACTGGCTCCAAAACATTATCAATGTAACGCTGAGCACTTAATGTGCCTAAAATGAACACAAGAGGAGATATTCCACCAACACGTATGACGCCCTAAACCATGACTCCAGGTGTTAAGCCTGTGGATCGTCTTACAACAAACTCTAAATTTCGACGTTCTCCTCGAAACCGCCGCACCTTCTGACGACCATCGTTTCGCCACAAGCAAAAACGCAATTCGTCGCTGGAGACGATGTTATTCCATTGAAGGCCCCAGTCCCGCCGCTCTTGACACCATGCCAATCTAGCAGTCTTATGCTCTTGAGTTAACTGGGGTCGTCGGTACGGACGATACGAATGTAAGTTAAAAGACTTAATTCTCCTGTAGATTGTTGACATTGATAGGTGATGACCAATAGCTCCTGTTCAGTTCACCGCAACAGACCAGGATTCAGGTTGGGCTTTGCATGAAATTTTACTTTTAAAAGTTAAAACATTAATATGTACGTTCCTCTAAATCAGTGGTTCTCAAAGCGTGTGCACCTTAGGGTGCGGCAAGTGCGCCACAAGTGTGCCGCGAAATTTTTTAAATAATTAAATGAAAATTACATAAAATAGCATTTGCCTTAGATATCAAATCATCTGGCTTTGTACTAGTTATTAGAGCAGATGTAACATCAGCAAAAGATACAGCGAATGATTTAAGAAATCAACTATGTTTATTAATAAAAAGCACAAACAGAACAGGACCTAGTATGGAACCTTGGGGAACCCCTACTGTAACAGGCAAAATGGACGAGTAGCAATATCCAACTATGTACTATCTTTGTTTGTTTTATTCTGAGTACTTACCACCTTTATCAATTTTTATACAAATTACTAAATTTCATTGGAAGAAGGTGTTATGTATGTTTAATAATCTACCAAATTAAAATTGGTTTAATTATAAAAATTAATTTGTATGCGTTAAATAACACTGAAATAAGCCTTTGAATATCAGATCTTTTTGTTACAAAACATGTAACAACGAAAAAGTGCTAAAAGATTATATAAAAATGCTAATATCTCAGAAAGTGAATTTTTACACATAACACCCTTATCCACTCGCCCCTTCAATTATTTCAATAACCATCAACTCAATAAGTAAATAATAGTATGGAATGTGTGGTTAGTGGGTCACCATATAAGTTAAGTCATAATTCAATTGAGAAAAGTGTTTATTACTTACATAGTAAAAGTACCAACAGTTAAAAACTGCACTCATAACTAAACTTAAATATTAACTAGAAAGAGCAGGTACACAGTTATAGTTTTTAAGATTAAATTACCAATTTGCAACAATTTATAACGAGAATTTAAAATACTCTGTAAAAATATAGTATAAAAATTTTCAAAAAATGTTTTTTTTTCGTGGAATGACGGGGATAACTAGAAGTTCTACATAACATATGCACATATATATTATTAACAATAATTAAATAACTAATTAAGTACAACCTTAAGTAACATCTTAAAACTTAAAAGATGAGTGCAGTAACCATCTTATAAGACATACCAGATCCATGTTTGGTTTAACAATTTGAAATGTATCATTATATCAATAAGTAATACAGACAAGGTAGGTATGTAGGTACTGTGCAGCTACATTATCGCTGTCTACGAATGATTCCCACTTTGTTATTTTTACAATTGAGAATAATCCGCATAATTTAAGCTATGGACTAAATGAATACTTTTAAAGGTTAAATTGCTGGATTGAATAGGATTTTTTTTAAAGCGTGAATACGTTGGAATTAAAAATATTACTTAATCAATACAACGAATGTTAAACATTCTACATCTAGGTATAAATACAATTTTAAATATTCTTGGGTATGTATGTATAATTATAAAATTTAATTTGAATATATTATATACTTTTTTATTATTAAAATTTATGCCTATAGATATTGATTTTAAAATACGTCTTACATATTTTGATATTTTTGGTGTTGTTTACGTGTCCATTCTCCCGGAGTTACACAATAAGGGAATTGTAGAAATAAAATCCTTGTTTCGAATCTAATATACTATCGTGCCTTAGCAATTTCTCCGATTTTAAAAATATACATTCCTTTAGTTGTACAAGAAAATATGTAAGTATGAAAAATGTAACGATTGTTTTGGGTTGATTGTTTCTCGATTCGTTTAACTATATTTAAAGTACATTGCATAAATGACCAAGAAAACAAACATTACCGGTCATTTATGAAACATTATTAAAGAACAATTGGTAATAGTGCATTGTGCTCGGTTATAAACTGTTTTGATTGCCTCTCTATAAAGCGATGAGTTTCAGTAGATTAAGTAAACTACACTAAACAGTGTACATTGTTTTCGTAACGGTCACTAATAAGAAAGCAATATCTATAGTACAAAATACATTTTCATACGTACTCATTTTCACATTTATACTTGGACAAGATATTCTGATTCAAAAATATTCAAAAATTCGATATATATATATAATATATAATTTTTTTTCTAAACCTAACAATTTGGCCTAACTATTTTGCAATGCTGTATATAATCATGTATATTACAATTGGGTTTAAGTAAATCAATTTATATACACTACATATATGTTGATAAGAGAATTTTAACATGATTTAAAGAATAAAATTTCCAAATGAACAACAGCTATATACAAGGAGGGATTTTATCGTGATTTTCGTTCTTTTTGTTTTCTTTAAAAATACATTTTAATCATAAAAATAATCCCATTTGCAGGTACATGATAAGTCAAATTAAAATAAATACATTTACTTATTCCCTCTTAATTGACGATTCAAATTACTGAATAAAGAAATTGGACACTATTTAATTACACACTAATACATAAAGTAAAAATAAAAATTAAGTAAAATGAACTCCCTCGATGGATTTATATACATATCTACAACTATGCGGGATTTTTACCTTCGATAATTAAATAATGTCCAATATTGTGCAATGAATATTGAGCACCGTGGTTAATATTTATTTTGCTCAAACGCAATACACAAACGAAAGCCTAGCGTCACTCTTTTAACGTCAATTAGCCTATTCTATTCTACAGTGATATGTATGAGCAGAATTAACTACAGTATGAATTCTAAAAGTTGCCGTTTTTCTTTGGTTATTAACGACTAACTAAATAGGAAATAATAGGTTTGTGTATTGCTTTTTAAATAGGTACATGTTTTCTATAGGTAGACCAAAAAATAGAACACTTTGCTTTTAAACCGCTGAGTATAGACTAAAATGGCAGTGGAAAATAGTTTAAAAACCAATCATTCTCTTAATTTAGGAAGCTAAAACTTAAAAAGAAACTACTTGAGCATTGAAATTATTTGCGATTATTGTGAAACTCACACAATCGCACATAATTTCAACTTCACTAAACTAAAATCACAGCTCTGTATCATATGACGTGCATTTCCGGAGATAACTAAGGGAGAAAATAAGAAACTGATGAAAAAAACGCTACGAAAGAAAATATAACATTAAATGACGGAATGATTCACAAAATTACTGACCTTGTAAGCTGGTAACCACAAGCGTTAAAATTAGATAAGGAGAAACACAACACTCTTGAATGCTTAAAACCGTAATAATTATCACGTAACTTAAGTAACGCGAACTAGCATCAGGTTCGGCACAAAAATTAATTATTCATTGATCGAGAAATCCGGAAAATATCCGTTTTATTTTTAATTAGAAAATCATGTCAATGAATCGCGGTTCAAGTGAAGCAAAAAAAATCCAACTCACTTTTTTTTTGTGTGTTACTTGCAACCACGGAAACAGAAAACAAAAAAACGAAACTAAAAGCGGAAACAAGGGTTCGAGATTAACGAACGCAATACACCAATGAGAATCAAGTAGACTGCAAACGTAAAGAAAAATGAAAACAATTTATTCCATTGAATAGCGATCCTAGAAATGTGACCAAATTAATTAAGATAACGTTACAAGCTTGAATTGAACGTCTGTATATAAAGTGAAATTTTATGGCCCAACATCAATCTCTGCGACAATACCTAACTATCCCTTTCTAAAAACCTACATATGTGTAACACTGCTATATCTGTGTATATTATATTATTATTAATGAATACATTGAAAATTGCTATTGAGTGTTATTATTATCGGAACATTACGCAAACCTAATAGAATAACAATAACAGGTAAGTTACAAGACTTAATTGGAATTAGTTTATTTTTCGTATAACTTATGCAGTCAATTTCTCATATGAGTATTCAAGTTATTGAATTGATGAGGAAAGTGATGAAGCTGATTAAACGTAAAGATGAAATAATTAAGCATATCAGATTAGCTGAAAAATATATTAGTAATGAGTTAGATGATAATAAAAATAAAATTATGCTTAAGCTAGAAAGTAATCTATCACTTTTATGAAGTGCTATCTGCCAAAACTAATACAATAAAACAAAGGAGGGGGTAATCCACAAAATGCAACATTTAACTATTGATTTTTGTTTTATTAGTAGGATACTTAGAGGCATTATTGTTAATGAAATATCAAAGATCCTCTAACATTTTTAAACCATGCATAAAGTATTTTTGCCGATAAACCTACTTCATTGTTAAAAGAGTCCATGTTGAATGTGAACACAAATTATTGATGTTGGTAGGGATTTATGGCATTGTTATCAAACTAATGCCTATAATAATCTACAGACAAAATTGGATGAATTTTCAGAATAGGATTCAGGTTGGGCTTTGCATGAAATTTTACTTTTAAAAGTTAAAACATTAATATGTATGTTCCTCTAAATCAGTGATTCTCAAAGCGTGTGCACCTTAGGGTGCGGCAAGTGCGCCACAAGTGTGCCGCGAAATTTTTTAAATAATTAAATGAAAATTACATAAAATAATTGAATTTTTTACAATTCTGTTTTTTATGTTTCTATTTTATATACTTCTATGGTTTATTATCTCATTTATCAATCTTATGCTTGGAAGTGCACTACGTCTCACTTTTCCACTCTTTTATAACTCCCACCCTCAATATATCTTTTCTACTAATCTCGTAATGTCTCACCGACACGTAAATAGTGGAAAAAAAACGAACTAGTTACTAGTTACTGTTGTCTGTTCTATTCCGTGCAACGGGTAGAACGTAGAAGTGTAATACTAAACGCGTTGAATGCAGTAAGTAATTGTTTTTATTATTGTTATATGTTCTCATAACAACGAAACAGCATCACATTCACATATAAATATTTCTCCTCTTTACAACAAGAATAAAATAAATTATTTTTTAAACTGGATTTGGTTCTTATAGACAAAGCAGAGAAGGTCCAGAATGTATAAGCTAGCTAATGGCAATATATTATATATTGTAAAATAAGGTCTGCAAGATTCACTACTTTTTATACCAGTCATGATTTGAATTACCCTTTTCTGGCTCCGAATTGCTTCTTGCACTAATATTGATAATCCCCAAAAACAAATACCGTACAACAACTTTTAATGAACTTGTCCATAGTAAAAGGAAATTATAACATTGAATGGAACTGCGTACTTTAAGGATCTAATTTGAAAGCAAGAACTATAAATCAAAACAGAGCAATGTGTTTTCCAATTCAAAGAAGAATTTTACTACTGGTTGTTGTAATACATCTGTACTATTTATATTAAATCCATTTTTAAAGTATGTTTTTGAAAAGTTGATGTACAGCTTATATTCTATAAACCACTCATTTAGGTTCTCTAACAGAGCATTTGCCTTAGATATCAAATCATCTCTCTTTGTACTAGTTATTAGGGGAGATGTAACATCAGCAAAAGATATAGCGAATGGTTTAAGAAATTAACTATGTTATTAATAAAAAGCACAAACAGAACAAGACCTAGTATTGAACCTTGGGGAAGCCCTACTCTAACAGGCAAAATGGATGAGTAGCAATATCTAACTATGTACTGCTTTTGTTTGTTTTATTTTGAGTACTTACCACCTTTAACATTTTTATACAAATTACTAAATTTCATTGGAAGAATATGTTATGTACGTTTAATAATCTACCAAATTAAAATTGCTGTAATTATCAAAATTAATTTGTATTTGTATATTAAATAACACCAAAATAAACATTTGAGTATCAGATATTTTTGTTACAAAACATGTAACAACAAAAAAGTGCTAAGAGATTATATAAAAATGCTAATATCTCAGAAAGTGAATTTTTACACATAACACCCTTATCCACTCGCCCCTTCAATTATTTCAATAACCATCAACTCAATAAGTAAATAGTAGTATGGAATGTGTGGTTAGTGGGTCACATATAAGTTAGTCATCATTCAATTGAGAAAAGTGTTTATTACTTACATAGTAAAAGTACCAACAGTTAAAAACTGCACTCATAACTAAACTTAAATATTAACTAGAAAGAGCAGGTACACAGTTACAGTTTTTAAGATTAAATTACCAATTTGCAACAATTTATAACGAGAATTTAAAATACTCTGTAAAAATATAGTATAAAAATTTTCAAAAATGTTTTTTTCGTGGAATGACGGGGATAACTAGAAGTTCTACATAACATTATGCACATATATATTATTAACAATAATTAAATTAACTAATTAAAGTACAACCTTAAGTAACTATCTTAAAACTTAAAAGATGAGTGCAGTAACCATCTTATAAGACATTACCAGATCCATGTTTCGGTTTAACAATTTGAAATGTATCATTATATCAATAAGTAATATCAGACAAGGTAGGTATGTAGGTACTGTGCAGCTACATTATCGCTGTCTACGAATGATTCCCACTTTGTTATTTTTACAATTGAGAATAATCCGCATAATTTAAGCTATGGACTAAATGAATACTTTTAAAGGTATAAATTGCTGGATTGAATAGGATTTTTTAAAGCGTGAATACGTTGGAATTAAAAATATTACTTAATCAATACAACGAATGTTAAACATTCTACATCTAGGTATAAATACAATTTTAAATATTCTTGGGTATGTATGTATAATTATAAAATTTAATTTGAATATATTATATACTTTTTTATTATTAAAATTTATGCCTATAGATATTGATTTTAAAATACGTCTTACATATTTTGATATTTTTGGTGTTGTTTACGTGTCCATTCTCCCGGAGTTACACAATAAGGGAATTGTAGAAATAAAATCCTTGTTTCGAATCTAATATACTATCGTGCCTTAGCAATTTCTCCGATTTTAAAAATATACATTCCTTTAGTTGTACAAGAAAATATGTAAGTATGAAAAATGTAACGATTGTTTTGGGTTGATTGTTTCTCGATTCGTTTAACTATATTTAAAGTACATTGCATAAATGACCAAGAAAACAAACATTACCGGTCATTTATGAAACATTATTAAAGAACAATTGGTAATAGTGCATTGTGCTCGGTTATAAACTGTTTTGATTGCCTCTCTATAAAGCGATGAGTTTCAGTAGATTAAGTAAACTACACTAAACAGTGTACATTGTTTTAACGGTCACTAATAAGAAAGCAATATCTATAGTACAAAATACATTTTCATACGTACTCATTTTCACATTTATACTTGGACAAGATATTCTGATTCAAAAATATTCAAAAATTCGATATATATATATAATATATATTTTTTCTAAACCTAACAATTGGCCTAACTTTTTGCAATTTAATTATTATTTACAATTGGTTATGTAATGAGCAGAATTAACTACAGTATGAATTCAAAGTTGCCTTTTCTGTTTAAAAAACTAACTAAATAGGAAATAATAGGTTTGTGTATTGCTTTTTAAATAGGTACATGTTTTCTATAGGTAGACCAAAAAATAGAACACTTTGCTTTTAAACCGCTGAGTATAGACTAAAATGGCAGTGGAAAATAGTTTAAAAACCAATCATTCTCTTAATTTAGGAAGCTAAAACTTAAAAAGAAACTACTTGAGCATTGAAATTATTTGCGATTATTGTGAAACTCACACAATCGCACATAATTTCAACTTCACTAAACTAAAATCACAGCTCTGTATCATATGACCAGCAATAGTTAGGTCGTACATCTAAACATCTCACTTTTGTTGTCATTCCGTGCATTACTTAAATGCTTAATAATTAATAATTATACGTCAACAGCCAAATTAGACACTGTTATAAGAAAATATCAGAGTAAAACCGGCGTTACTACAACTTACAGAATTAACCACGTAAAATTTTAATAACATTACAAATAGCCTTAAGCTTAGAGTCACTTTGTGACTGCAAAATACTTTTCAAGTGTATTATACATTTTTCCATTTTTTATATATAATATTAGTGTTAACAAAATAATAACAATGTGACTTAAATACTAAAAAACACAAAATATATATGTTTAAAATTTAACAATTATAAGATAAATCCAAAGTAGCGCTATCGGATCTGTAACTTAAAAAATAAATTGAATTATACAAGTTCATTTATGAATAAAAAAATAAATACTTGCTATTTTTGCCTGTGATGGAATTGACCCCTTGAGATGGTGACTTTTGATGGGCATCCACTGACAGGCCCGCCTGCCTCTCTTTTTCGGCTCGTTCTCTCTGTAATCTAGAAATTTCAATAATTAAATACTGCACTGAATTGAATGCTGTGTATAAAACTCCTATAATTTTATTTAAATTTGCTAAGAAGCGAACGGAAGTTGGTTAGAATTAATTTGAAATTACGATCAAGTAGTGTATTTTGAAGAAAGGGGTGCTGTAGGAGTGTTTATCGGTACTTTATTACCAATAAAAAAATATTTAATAATGAAACAAATTACCTAATAGTTTAGATAATATCAAAACACTTTTAACTAACGTTTATAATACTTTTAATCCCTCAATACACAAACCTACGGGGTGAGTTTTTGAGCTTTGATCACCAACCGAAATTATTCGGGCAACGCTACAAACGGATACGGATCTGAAATGCTACAAAATCACTTGACTTGAATAGCCAGTAGCCATCTGGATAGTTTAGATTGATTTACAGGGTGTAGTTGAATGCAGGTTGTCAATGTCGATTATGACTGAATATTTTTATTATATTATAAAATGTATTTTACACTCACATAATTATGGTCTAAGAGAACAAAATATTTTTGAGCTCATATGAGAGTGCAGGTTGTCGATGTGGAGGCAGTATTGATTTTAACTAGATTTTGGAATAGTTTTACCATCAAAAATCATGTTTTCAGTCACATACTTATGCGACAATGTGAACAATGAAAAAAAATTCTTTTTAAGTTCATACGAGAATGCAGGTTGTATGCAGAATAGATGTTGACTATCTTTTGGAATACTTTTGATATCAAAATTATGTTTTTGCAGTCATATATATTTATATATTAATTATCGACAATGAAAAGAATATTTTTTAAGCTCATAAGAAAATGAATGTTGTCAATGTGGATGTATGGCGTATACATTTTGATAATATTTTGGATGTATGCAGCCTTGTTTTGACTATATTATACAGTGAGTCCCAGAAGTTATGTCTAAATTTATTTAAAATTCAATTAAAAGCAGAGTCAGAAAATGAAATAAAAAACAGGTTTCCATTTGACAAAATCAAGTTGGTGGTTGTAACTAATTTTTGGGCCACCCTATACATAAAATTTTACCACTAAAAAAACCGCAGTCAAAAATAAAAATCGACGTGTCCGAGCGTTTCTCCAAAACCTAGACCCTTGAACTTTAAATGAATTTAGACATACCGTCTGGGACTCACATTATTTATGTATTACCGATATTGTGTGCAGTATTGATTGTGACTAGATTTTGGAATATTTTTACTGTCAAAAATCATGTTTATACAGTCACTTATATATACACTAATTATCGATTATGAAAAAAAAATGTTCTTTAAGCTCAAACGAGAATGTCAAATTGTCGATGTGGATGTATACTGCCTTAATTTTGACTAGTATGTTTTGGAATAATTTGACTATCAAAAATCATGTTTCTACAGTTACATATACAGGGTCCGCCAGTGAAGCGGCGGAAGTAGGGGTGGGGTCGGCTTCTTTTCGGGGGCCTTTTTCAAACCTTAGCCGTGGTTTTTCCCCTAATTATACAAACCCCTGGGGTTGGTTTTACTCCTAATTAAGGTCCATTTGTCAATATTAAGAGCCGTTTAGGCGGTCTAACCCCTGGTTCGGGGCGTTAGATGTCGCTAGGCCATTTTGTCTGCATTAAGGTGGGGGTTTAAGGCCCTTATGGCTGCACTAAAGATAGACCACACCCATTTCCTTTTAACTGATTGCTTCGCGTAAGTCCCGCCCCTTTGTTGGGTTCTTATTGGTCCAACGGGTAAGCTTCGCCCTTTGCTGACTTCTGATCAGTCCTCAGACCTACTACTCATCATCTGTGGAGGACTAAGTCTCTGACTTCTGATTGGTTATGACGGGAAATTTGAATCTAATGGGGGGACCTAATGCTAACTTATAAGACAGGTATAGTGCTTCGCAACTTGCTTTCGAGCTTCGCCCACCTGATTTAAAATTGTATTTCAATCTTTGTAGATTATGGAGGAAAATTTGAATCTGTATCCTAATAAGGAGGCCTTAATACTAACGTGTAAGGCAGCTGTAGGGCTTCGCAACTTGCTCTAGGTCCTTTGCCCACTTACCCCATATTTGAATTTGTCTGTGGTGCCATCTACCTGTGTATAGACTAATGATTGTTTTTTGTTAGCGTGTATAAACTTTAAACTTTTTAAACAGGTGTAGGGCTGCGCAACTTGTTCACGGGGCTTGGCCTCGTTGTCCAAGAACTTGCTTTCGGGACTTCGCCCCCTGGCCCCAGGGTAATTTGAATTTGTATTTAAGTCTTTACAATTTGATTGTTTATTGTGAGAAATTTGTTCTAATAAGAGGGCCTAATGCTAACTTATAAGACAGGTAACATGTTTTGGGGCTTCACTCACCTGATTTAAAATTGTATTTAAGTCTTTGTACATTATGGAGGGAAATTTGAATCTGCATTCTAATAAGGGGGCCTTAATGCTAATATGTAAGACAGCTGTAGGGCTTCGCAACTTGCTCTAGGGCTTTTGCCCCTTACCCCAATATCTGAATTTGTTTGATGCGTCGTCTACCTGTGTATAGACTAATGATTGTTTTTCTGTTAACGTGTGTAAACTCTAATAAAAGATAAGGGATTCTTTAAACAGGTGCAGGGCTGCGCAACTTGCTCACAAAGCTTAGCTCTCTTGTCCAACAACTTGCTTTCAGGGTTTCGCCCCCTGGTCCCAGGGAAATTTTAATTTGTATTTAAGTCTTTACAATTTGATTGTTTATTACAAGAAATTTGAACTTGTATTCTAATAAGGGGGGCCTAACGCTAACTTATAAGACAGGTATAGCTCTTCGTAACTTGTTTTCGGGGCCTTGCCCCCATTGGCAGGAAATTTGAATTTGTATTTAAGTCTACATTCTGATTGTTTATTGCGAGAAATTTGAACTTGTATTCTAATAAGGGGGCCTAATGCTAACTTATAAAATAGGTATAACTTGCTCTCGGAGGCTTTTCCCTTGTCGAGGCCCCATTGGCGGTAAATTTGAATTTGTTTTCTAATAATGGGACCGAATGCTAACTTGTAAGGCAGGTGTAAGGCTTCGCAACTTGCTCTCGGGGTTTCGCCCCTTGTGTGATCGGAACCTGTTCGGGGGCCATCGTGCATTGCCGTGAGCCCCTTGGGGGAAGTTTGAATTTGTATTCTAATATGAGTTTCTAATGCTAACTTGTAACACTACATAAATAAAGCTTGTCGCGAGTAGTTTGACCCTACGACTATTCTAATAAGGGTACCTAACGCTAACGTATAAGACAGTTATAGGGCTTCACAACTTGCTTTCGGGTCTTTGCCCCCTTGGCGGGAAATTTGAATTTGTATTTAAGTTTACATTCTGATTGTTTATTGCGAGAAATTTGAACTTGTATTCTAAAAAGGGGCCTAATATTAACTTATAAGACAAGTATAAGGCTCGCAACCTGCTTTCGGGTCTTCGCCCCCAGGCCCCCTTGGCGGGAAATTTTAATTTGCATTCTAATAAGGGGCTCTAATGCTACGACAAATGTAGGGTTTCGCAACTTACTCTCGGGGCTTCGCCACTTTGTCCTGGCCCCTAGGTGTGAAATCTGAATTTATATTTAAGTCTCTGTAAGTTAAGGCGGTAAATTTGAATCTGTATTCTAATAAATCTGAATTTGTATTTAAGTCTCTGCATTCTGTTTGGTTATGGCGGGGAATTGGAATCTGTATTCTAATAAGGGGCCCTAATGCTAACTTTTGAGACAGGTGTAGGGCTTCACAACTTGCTCTCGGGGCTTATCCCCTTGTCAAATCTTTGTTTTCAATGGTTTATTAAATCTTTCAGTCTCTACATTCTGATTGTTTATTGTGAGAAATTTGACAGACAGATATAGGACTTCGCAACTTGCGTTCGATCTTTCGCCCCCCTGGAGGAAAATTTGAAATTGTATTTAACTCTTTGCAGGTTATGGCGGAAAATTTAAACTTGTCTTCTAATAAATGAGGCTCTAATGCTAACTGATAAGACAGGTATAGGTATTCGGAACTTGCTTTTGGGGATTCGGTGGTACATTTGAACTTGTATTTAATTCTCTACATACAACGCTTATCATTGTCGTTAGACCGCCATAATAATAATAATAGTACCCAAATTCGTAAATACTTCTGACAAAAAGGCCTTAGATTTATAAACAAGTTTGAATGCACTATTTAGTTTTTGAAAATGGACAAATGCCCCGGGGTCAAATACCGATTTCGTTTCATAAGGCACCTATAGGACGCTGTGTCTGATTTTACACAACGTCTACCATTATCATTACACAGCCATAATATTAATAATATTATGCAAATTCAGAAATACCTCTGGTAAAAAGGACCCTAGATTCATAAACAATTTTGAATTCACTATTTCGTTTTGAAAAAGGCCAAATACTCCGTGGTAAATAACAAACTGACTTTGATCTACAATTTTGATAATACACAAACGTTTTGAAGCTAAGACCGATTTCATTTCGTAAGGCAGCTATTATAGGACGCTGTTTCATTTTATCCACGTTCAACCATAATAACAATAATATTCCACAAATTAACGTGTACAGTATTGGCGAGTTTTGCATCTAGTGATAAACACATTTTACAGTTAAAGCCGTAAAAATACCTACACCATAGCAGATATAACCAAATTTGGAATCAGGACGTAACGAGCACTTACCAGGGTTGTTGACGATAAACGCATTTGGAAGAATACCTTGACAGGTTAAACAGCTGATCACAACACATACGCTTTAGACGTCTTACTTATAACTAAATCATATAAAGTACTTAGAGCCCTCCAATCATCATTAACATAAAGTTATTATTTTCTGATTTCAACAGTTATGTAACCGCAATAACAACCTTTCACTATTCAAGTACATCTAATGTATATGGAAAAAATCAAAATAAATAAAATAAATAAATAAATTGTGAAGCCCTATACCTGTCTTACAAGTTAGCATTAGAAACCCTTATTAGAATACAAATTCAAACTTCCCACCAAGGGGCTCACGGCAATGCACGAAGGCCTCCGAACAAATTCTGATCACGACAAGGGGCGAAGCCCTACAGCTGTCTTACTAGTTAGCATTAGGCTCCCTGATTAGAATACAAATTCAAATATGCCGCCAATGGGGCCTCGGCAAGGGGAAAGCCTCCGAGAGCAAGTTGCGAAGCCCTACACCTGTCTAATAAGTTAGAATCAGGCCCCCTTATTAGAATACAAGTTCAAATTTCTCGCAATAAACAATCAGAATGTAGAATTGAATACAAATTCAAATTTCCAGTCCATGCCCCGAAAACAAGTTACGCAGACCTATAACTGTCTTATAAGTTAGCGTTAGAACCCCCTTATTAGAATACAAGTTCAAATTTCCGTGGGGCCAGGGCGCGAAGCCCCGACGGGAAGTTGTTGGACATAAGGGCTATGCACCCGCAGCCCTACATCTGTTAAAAAAATTATTTATCTTTTTATTAACGTTTACACACGTTAACAGAAAAACAATCATTAGTCAACACACAGATGGATGGCATCACAAACAAATTCAAATTTGGGGTAAGGGGGCAAAGCCCTAGAGCAAGTTACGAAACCCTACAGCTATCTTACGCGTTAGCATTAAGGCCCTCATATTAGAATACAGAGTCAAATTTCCCTCCATAATCTACAAAGACTTAAATACAATTTTAAACCAGAGAGGCGAAGCCCCTAAAGCAAGTTGCGAAGCCCTATAGCTGTCTTATAAGTTAGCTTTAGACCCCCTCATTAGATTCAAATTTCCCGCCATAACCAATCAGAATGCAGAGGACCAATCAGAAGTCAGCAAAGGGGCGAAGCTTACCAGTTGGACCAATAAGAACCCAACGAAGGGGCGGGACTAACGCGAAGCAATCAGTTAAAAGGAAATGGGTGAGGTCTAGCTTTAGTGAAGCCATAAGGGCCTTAAACCCCCACCTTAACGCAGACAAAATGGCAGCTAGACAACACCCAACGACATCCAACACCCCTAACCAGGGATTAGATCGCCTAAACAGCTTTTAATGTTGACAAAAGGACCTTAATTAGTGGTAAAACCAACCCCAGGGGTTAAATAATTAGGGGAAATACCACGCCGAAGGGTTGGAAATGGCCCCCGAAAAGAAGCCGGCCCCACCCCTACCATCTCACTCCCCACTCCACCCTGACTCCCACTCCGGGGGGGTTATGTCCCAAAAACAAAATGGCGCCGGTGCGGGCCTCCTATTCTTGTGGTCTATTACTCTATACCCTGCTCTTCAGAAATCCCCAAAGGCAAAAATCACATGCTGAAAGAACAGGGGATCTTACTGGCCACAAAATGTCACCATGTTTGGAAATTAGTCGGCTCGGAAAAAGTTCCCTTAAAGCAGTCATAGACACGCGAGCAGTATGACTTGTAGCCCTGTCCCGCTGAAAATAATTGATGTCCAGAAACCTAGGTAACTCTTCCGTCACAAATGTTCTGATCGGTAGCGGTTTGCCGTAATAGTTGTGGTGTTTCCTCTATTGTCTTGGAAAAAATATGGCCTAATAATACCAGATAATGAAATTGCACACAACACTGTAAGTTTCGGACTATGTAATGGCTTTGGTGTATCTCTCCTGGGCTTTCGTCATTCCAGTAGCGACTATCCTGCTTGTTTACATATCCGTTTAAATAGAAATGTGCTTCAACTGACATAAGAATGTGGTGAATAAAGTTTCCATCATCATGTACACGTCGCAACATTTCTTCGCTGAAAATCCTGTGAGCAAGCATATCAGCATCTTTCAGCTCTTGGACCACTTGAATTTGGTAAGGGTGGAAAGATAAGTTTTTATGTAAAATACGTCGTAACGATGTATGGCTAATGTTTAGTGCAGAAGCATGTTTCACTGCAGAACGCGGTGGACTACGTGTTAATGCTACTCGTACTCTATCAATGTTTTCCTCTGTTCTTGCAGACCTTATTGCCCCTTCATGCTTCAAGTTTAATGTGGAGCCAGTTTCTTCAAACTTTCTTACCCACTGTATAATTGCATGAGCGGACGGCACACTTCCATGTCGTGGAACATTGAAATTATTACGAAACAATCGGTGTACCGAAGTCACGCAATCACCATTTTTATAAAGCGCTTTTACGCAAAACGCACGCTGAACGCCTTACCACTTCTTCATGTTTCTGTTTAAATTTTAGTAACTGTCAAACAATAATCAAGTCATGGAAACATTGACTTTTGGCAAAAAAACATTTGACCGCAAACTCTCTTGATCTTTCGGCATGCGATTTTTATGTGGATTTCTGAAGAGCGGGGTATAGAGTAATAGACCACAAACCTTACCGGAATTAGCATCGAACATCAAACAAGAAATTGAGCGAATTCAACCTGTCCTGCTCCGTCGAATAACCGAAAATTTTCAATTTAAGTTAGAAAAGTGTTTACAAAGACATGGTTCCCATTTGAGCGGAATTACTTTTAAGGCATAAAATGGCATACTTTCCTCTACTCAAACCTGTAAAAAAAGTTTTGAAAATAAACATTTTCTGAAAAAATACTTATGTATTAATAATCGACAATGAAAAAAAATCTTTTTTTCAGATCACACGAAAATGCGGGTTGTATGCAGTATATACTTTGATTATCTTCTGGAATACTTTTACTATCAAAATTATGTTTTTTCAGTTTATATATTTAAATATTAATTATCAACAATGAAAAAATTTTTTTTGATGCTGGTTGTCTATGTGGACACATACTATATTGATTTTGACTATATTACATGTACATATATTTATACAGGGTGTCCCATAATTAGCATAAACTATTAAGCAGTGCATTTTACGGCTTAAAATAAATCAAAAATGTCCAATATACAAATTCTTCCTAAGGGAGCTACAGCACTCCAAAGGTGGAACTTTAACAGAGGTTTATTCTTAGTATTTTCCCAATCGTTGGGAGTAAAAGTCTAAAATTTTGTATATACAGTAAGCTTTAAATGATAAAACAGATTTTCTGATCAAAAATATGGTTTTCGATTAGGAGCGTCTCGAAGCGTGAGGGCACAAAGTAAAAAATATAACTATTTTATGTGCGGTTTTTACTATCACGGCCTCAAATTAATAAAGTTTTGACTTTGCTCAAGAAAAAAGGTATTCTTGTTTGACTTTGCTAGTATGCACCGTTTTCGAGTAAAAATTAATTTAAAAATTACCAAAGTGGGCATTGGATAATTCAAATTTGCAAGCTGACCCGGAAAACAAATAAATCAACATAGCAACAATAAAAACAAAACATTGTTAGGAGAACTGTCAAAAATAAAACGTTTTGTTAAAGATTTTGTTGGTTTTCTGTTATAAAAATTCATGGTTTTACAAACCGTGAATTAGTTGACATTTTGTGTACGGTTTTTGCAATGGCAACGCACTAGCTGCGATACGACAATATCGACGACGATTTTCTTAACGTAGAGTACGTGGGTATATAGAAAATTCTCATTAGTGAACAAAAATTAGGCAAGTAAGCCTAAAATCGCTTGCTAAAATAACGAATATACCTACATCAACGGTAATTGCAAATTATTTAATAGTCCCCCCTACTAAAAGAATAGAAATTGTTCATTTTAGCTAGAAAAATGACACAAATTCAGGAACTTTATCCGTTCCACTAATAAAGAGTGCAGGCTTTGAAACTAGTGCGACTTTCCACCTCGAATTCAGTTTAGTTTTTAAATAATTTAGACGTCAGTATCTTGTGGTCTAACAAAGCAACGTTTACTACAAACAGAATGTTTAATGTACGTATTGGGCGGACGCCAACCCTCACATGGTTAGATGAAGTAAATTTTCAAAAAAGGTTTTTTATCAATTTATGGGAATGAACTTCCTGATTTATTCGATGATGTACTGTTAGGATGTACGTTAAAGGAACTATTTTCAGCATAATGGAGTATTAGTTCATTCTAGCCGACGAGTACGAGATTGATTAGATGAAAATGATTAGGCAGGTATGGAACGATAGCCTTGCCAGCGCGGTCACCGGGCCTGAATCCACTGGATTATTACTTATGGGGTCAGAAGAAAAGTGAGGCTGATAATTTAGAAGAATTGTGTCAGAGAATACATGCTAGTGATACGCTACGCCAAAATCATTTTCAAACTCTTCGTGCCTCCCATAAGTACATTATTAAGTAACGACATTGAGTATAAACTGAATTTATAGTCAATGGTAACGACTAAAAAAACACAAAATTGTGAAATCAGCGTTTTCTTATTACATACGTACTTTACTTTGTGTAATTTTACATTTTGTACCTATATTGTTTGTAGCTACCACCACCATTCTTTTATTAAACAATTACTATGTATGTGTGTACTTACTTACTACCTATGGTTACTATGTACGAGGGATGTCCAGTTCCACATTTGTGAATTACAGACAGACTACTTTACTTCTAAACATACACCATGTATGATTTATTTGTTTTCCGAGCCAGCTTGAAAGTCCGAATTACCCAATGCTAGTTTTGATAACGTAATCTTTGAATTGACTTTACTCGAAAACGGCACATATTTGCAAAGTGAAACCAGAATGCCTTTTTTCTTGAGTAGTCAAAATTGTATTAATTTGAGGTCGTGATAGTAAAAAAAACTGCACATAAAACAGTTAGGTCATTTTTACTTTGCCCCCTCATGATTTGAGACTCTCCTGGTCGAAAAACCATACTTTTGATTAGAACACTCGTTTCGTCGCTTGAAGTTTAATGTATACAGGGTGTCCCGCTAAGATCGGCCTCCGGTGGTATCTTTGAAGTTCGGGCCTCTACTGCTAGGTGGCGCAGCATATATGATCTTATTATAAATGAGCAAAATAAGGGTGGGAGGAGAGGGAAAAGTCGTCTGATTAATTAGCTATAATTTTAGTTTCATCAAATCGAAATTTGTAAAATAGTTCTCTTTTGAAAAAAAAAGTTTTGTAAGCATAGCAATGTAAAAATGTATAATAGTTTCCTTTTAAAGCCGCCGCTACAGAAGTTTTTTTAAACACAGCAATTTTTTCGACTTTCCTTGAAATTTTTACATGTAACCGTACCATTATTTTATCATAATCAGGAAATATTGGTGAAAAAAGCAGTTCGATATCTTTATTAGTTAAAAAGATACACCAAAATGAAAATGCAAAACCAAATATTTTATTACCTACGCATGTCTTCTACCACGCGAAATTTGACGAATTAGAACCTCAATCTGTCTGAAAAAATGGAAATAAATAGGAAAATTAAAATCTACGCTAACCTAGGGTCCAAGTGACGGTACTCTACAATCTATTGTGATGGCCTTGGTTAACGTAGATTTTATTTCCATCTTTAGACAGATTGAGGTAATAATTTTCGCGTGGTAGAAGACAAGGCCTTTCATTTTTTTCACAATTTAAAACAATTGCATTTATGTACAAAAATATTTATTTAAAACCTATACTTTTAGTAATATTTTTACTAGTTTTCAATTTATTAATTTTGAATTTGGTACTCCCTGACATAGTAAACTTTTAAACAAAGACGCGCACCACGGTTTTTTCGTTTTCGTTTTCATTTCAATTGAGAATGCCTTGCAAAAAATGGCGGTGTTGTGACAATCCGTTAGTAATTTTGACAGATGTCAAACAACCGCAAACAAAGCTGAGAGAAGAAGAGAAACGCATATGGATAAATACACTATAATTGTGTTGTGACAATCCGTTAGTAATTTTGACAGATGTCAAACAACCGCAAACAAAGCTGAGAGAAGAGAAACGCATATGGATAAATACACTATAATTTCAGTTCTACCAAATTGAAATTTATCAAATGGTTCTTATCTGGTAAAAAAAGGGTTTTAAACATAGATTTTATTATTAGTACAATAATATCTATGTTTTATTGCTTTTTTAAAGTCACCACTAAAGGCCATTATTTTTTTTGTAGTTTTTTAATTCTTCTTAAAATGTTTAAAAGCTTTTGTAATTATTTCGTAACAATCGGACCGTACTCTAAATTTGTTAAAAAACGGTAAAAAATTATCCTACAATTAAAAAAACGGGGGTAAAAAGTTATAGCAAAAGGAATAAGTACTTAACTTTATGAAGAATATCGCGCTGAATTTCCATGTTATAAAACTGCATAGTTAAAGCTTTAATAGTTAATATTAATAAATGGGGCATGATAAATATAATTAAAAGGAATATAAGTATACATTATCCATACAATTCCAACAAAATTTATTCACTCTATAAATGTTCAGAATGTTTTCCGTTACATAAAATACATTTATTTATTCGACGGTATTTACTCAGAACAGTCTTTGCAGCCTCAGTGCTCGATATGCTGCTTATAGCCTGAAGAAAATCATATCTTCTCGCGAGGTAGGACCAGTTTTGTAGACTAGATTATTTAGTTTACCCCATAAATCTAAAATCCGGGGATCTGGCTGACTGGCCATGGAAATAGGCTTCCTCGCCCAATCCACCTATTCGGGTAAGTTTCTAATCTCGCGGGAAAAATGCGCAGGACGTCCGTCATTTTGGTATCAAATTATTTTCTAATATTTAACAGAACGTCTTCTCATAAGCCTAGTCGGTTATTGACCAAACATTGTAGGTATAGTTTACGGTTTCAATAACCGTTAAAAATGTGCGCGCCAATAATTTTATTACGCAATATACCGCACCAAACAATTACACTTCACTGGTTTTGGTGGTCCACTTCTCTTAGCCAATGAGAATTATTTTATGGCCAATAATGCATATTATGCAGATTTACTCCCCCGGTGTTCGTAAGTGTTGCTTCGTCTGTCTATAAGATTCGACAACTAAATTGCGGTTCTTCTTCCATTATATTTTTAAACCAATTGCAAAAATCGAATCTGCGGTTAAAATCAGCTTCCACCAGATATTGGTATAAAGTGATATTGTACGGATGTCAGTTAAAATCACTTAAAAATTTTACGAGGTGTCGTTTTACTGACCCCGAGATCATTCGCTTAAACACTTTTTTGCTATAATGTTGCCTTTCAGGGAATTTTGTCGCATATTGCCTTGCAGGAATGTAGGCGTTTTCAAGAGATTGAAAATAAACGGCGAGCATATCGTATGCCTCTGCGGTAGAATAATTTTTAAAAACAGCTCAAGAACAAAACAAACAAAAAAAGACAATAAGCAAACTTCAAAATGTTAAAAGCAGATGTCAACAATCCACAACAATAATTAAATACATCTATCATATTAGAGAATCCATTGTTTTTGTAAACCATTCTAGACGAAAACCTTGCACTGGCGCTGTTGCTTTTTTTATTTGAAAATATTGATCATGTCAAAGACGATTACATTTAAAGTCACTAAATAGAAAAAGTAGAGCTTTTATATTGTTTTGTACATAAACCCGATTTTTTATTAGTTAAGAGAAATTTAAAACAAGATATGAGGAGATAATACAATAATGATTAAAATTAGAGTTATCATATTTTCATTTTGCTATAACTTATTAACTAATAAAAAAAAAGGAAAAGGCCACGTATTTCATTCCCTCCCCAAGGGCGAGGGCGGGTTGCTCGAACTTTCCGAGCTCCTTCAGTCACAATCATGAGTTCCCAGCATGCATACATACATTACGTATATATGCATGGTGGGATTAAGGATAGGTGTGGTCAGGATAGGATCGGAAGGAACGGAGTAAGGGTTCTGAGGGGGAAAATACTACCCCAGCATTCACCTAAGTAGCCGCACATGGTGTGCATATACGCAGTGACCATTCCGCTACATGTGTATGAGGAAAACCTCCTGAAAAAACCTCATACAAGGTAGACAGTAACGGGAATCGAACCCATTACCTCCCGAATGCTAAGCAGGTCGTGTTACCAGCTCGGTATTAACTAATAAAGATATCGAACTACTTTTTTTACCAGTGTTTTACAAATTTAAGATATTCTCTGGCTATGTTAAAATAATGGTGTGGTTACATTTTAGGAAAAATCGAAAAAAACGCCCTCTAACGGTGGCTTTAAAAGTAAAGTATTATAAATCTTTACATTATTATGTTTAAAAAACATTTTTTTTCGCCAAATGAGAATTATCTTATAAATATAGACTTGATGAAATAACATTATAACGTAATTAATCCCCTTCTCCTCTCAGCCTTATTTTGCAACCTACACCTTAAAGTACATTATAAAAAAAGTTTTAAAACATTACAAACTTTATATTAATAATATTTGTCTTATATACTAAGCGCCAAATTTTCTATAAAAGGGCATTTTTTAATAACATCATGTATGCAGCTCCACCTAGCGGTAGAGGCACGAATTTCAAAATTATTTCCAGCAGTTTGTCTTGTCCACTTTTATCATAAATTTTGTTTTCCAAACGCTCTGTGATGAAAGGGTGCTGAGATACCGCCGGAGGGCGACCTTAGCGGGACGACCTGTATACCAAATTTTAGACTTTTACTCCCAACGATTGGGAAAATAATACAAATAAGCCTTTCTTAAAGTACCACCTTTGGGGTGCTGTAGCGCCCTTAACAAGAATTTGTAAACATATGTTTATTGGACGTTTTTGATTTATTTTAAGCCGTGGAATGCACTATTAAAATCTTTTACGCTAATTATGGGACACCCTGTATATTAGTTATCAACGATAAAAAAATATTTTTGGGCTTATACGAGAATGCAGGTTGTTGATGTGGATATATTGTGCAGTATTGATTTTGACCAGATTTTGGAATATTTTTACTATCATGTTTTTATAATCACATATATATTTATATATTAATTATCGACAATAAAAAATTGTTTCTTGTGCCCATACGAGAATGCAGTCCTGATTTTGACTATATTTTGGAATAGATTTTACTATAAAAAAATCACGTTTCTATAGTTACGTATAAATAAAAAAATTAATATAAATATATTAATTATCGACAATGAAACAAATTTTTTTTTGAGCTCATACGAGAATCCAGCCCGTTGATGTGGTTGTATGCAGTCTTAACTTTGACTATATTTTGGAATAATTTTACTATCAAAAGTCATGTTTCTACTGTTACATATACTTAAACATTTTAACTATCTTTTGGAATACTTTTACTATCAAAATTATACATTTTCAGTTACATATATATATATATAACTATCAACAATGAAAAAAAATGTTTTTAGATCTCATTAATTAGCGTCAAAAAAAATTTGTTGAGCTCATTATCGACAAAAAAAAATTTTTTGAGCTCATGCGAGAATGCAGGTTGTCAATGTGGATACAGTGTGCAGTATTGATTGTGACTAGATTTGGGAATATTTGGACTATCAAAAATGATGTTTCTACAGTCACATATATTTATATATTAATAATCGACAATGAATGGTTCGATGGAAGGTTACGAGGGTAAGTATGATACCGAACATTATCGAAATGGATAGGTCATGATTTAAGTTAACGAGAATTATACCGTATCCCAATTACTGTTATATAACGAGCCATTGAATTATAACGACATCGGTTGTTGCTTAAAAGGCGTTATACAGAGAACGGGCTGTCCGATTTGGACGTAAGGTGTCATTGAATTCACGTTCGGGCGATCTCTGCGCTTGAGACTATATACTTTCAAAGTCATTAGGAGGAAGAAGGATGGCGTGGATTCGACGTAGAACGTCGAGAAGAAGCACGATGACGGATTGTATAGTCATAATAATTGGATACGGTCGATTAAAATTAAAGAAGCGTAGAGACAGCCCGTGAGCTAACCTAATTTTTTTTGTCGAGCTTAAGAATGTTTTCAAGGTAATCCAAAAGAAGTGATTTGTGACAGTTTGACAGGGAATATCGAGGGAAGGTAGGATATCGAATTTCATGAAATGTAAATATTTCATAAACGAGGTCTAATTTTGACTTGAAAGATATGAAATGTATTTAGTAATTTATATTAGGCTTGTAAAGTTGTAGGTATTATGTTTAGTTTTTAATTTTGTGTTTTTGCATGAAACTTCCTAACCCTTAACCTTGTTTTTTCATGGCCAACTATATCAACAAAATGTAAATGTAACATTTTTGAAGTTAATAATGTAAAAAGTGCCACACAATATATATTTTTTGAAAGCTGAGAGTAAGCTCTATTTTATAATAAAAAATATACAGGGTGTTTCATTTAAAAAAGCAAAACTTTGGTTTATTGCGAAGAAACTGACTTTTCGTAGAGAAAACTATGCATGCCACTAAATTCTATGGAAAATTCTGTATATAACCTACTTTTCACCATTTCGATAAATTGCAAGGCAAAGTAGTTACGAGGGCGCGTAAAATGTGCAAATTTTGAATTTCGTTCTGTATCTCAAATAATAATAGGACTATGGCAATTCTGTTTGTGAAAAAGTAGAACATGGTCGCGAAACCCGCATCTTTATATCTTTGTTCGCAAACGAGATACCCTACAATTTCAACCAAAATGGGACACAGTGTAGATATAGTATATGAGTTTAATTACATCATTTGAAATAATATAAAGGATTGTAATGGTAATTTCTATTAATGATGGATGAGTCAGTACATTTGTTTATGTTGGGCGCCGTTTGATGATAAGAATAAGATAAACAGTACTCAGCGACTCGAGAGAAGAGGCTGATTTAACATACAGGTATTCCATAATTTGCTTTATAAGAAAACAGATGTAAATTACCACCACATATTGTGTTTTTAAAATTAATATATTTTTTCGTTTTTTATTGAGAGATTTATTTCTAAATTCAGAAGTGGGATTTGCTTGTGCCCTTTGTGGATAACTTGTGACTTTTTTGTTAGAAGTGGTGTCAAAAATAACAATTATTAAGCTATATAAACAATGCCTCGAAAGCGCGTCGAAAGTAAGGCTTGCAAACGACGCCTCTCGTTGTCTAGCAGTTCAGATTCTAGTGAAAATGCTAGTTCAACCTCCACTACTTCTTCTAGTTCAAGTTCTTCGAGTTCTTATGGGGGTAGCGCTAGGAGAAAATTACGAAAGATTCGTCAAAAAGTCAAGATGCTGAAACAAGGGACGACTACTACAGGTCTGAAAGTGACAGTGGATGAAGCATTGATTCCAGTTTTCGATCCGATGACGACAAGCAAGATGTTGATGAGTGGGAAAACAAAGTTGATTATTTAATTGCTTTCCACAAATGGAACGATAATGTTGTTATTCGACTGGTCACCGGTCGTTTAAGAGGAAACGCCCGTTGCAGAACCCTTGTTTAAGTTGGCGTAAAATGAAATGTCAATTAAAGAAAACTTTTCCAACGTCAGTTCGTTTTGGTCGACTTTTAGTGGAAGTTGCTAATTACATACCAACAAAAAAAAACATTATTGTTTTGAAAAGTCGTAAAACTGAATAAACTAAAATTAAAAATTCCTGAGTCATTTAATCGATAGTGTTATTGAAGGAATTGATGACACCACCTTAAAATTATCTTTAAGAGCTGCTGCTTTTAACTCGATTGGTTGCTACTGATTTAAGTGTCGGATCATTACCCTCTAATTTGAATTCAATTAATTTGAGATCATTGCAACAAAGCGAAAAATTGAAGACATCTTCGAAAAGTACACAATTGTTAACACAAGGACAAATTAATAAAAAACTCACTAATGTTCGCTGTTATAACTGCAAAGGTAGTCATTACGTGAGGGATTGCTTCAAACCTTTATTAAAATGTAAACTTTGTAATAAATTCGGTCATAAAACTGAGAGTTGCAAATTTTCCAAAGCATTGGCACAAGTTCAAGTAAAATCCAACGTGGTAGTTGCAAAAACCCGTATTTAAACAGTACTTACAGGTAGCACAAAAGTTAAAGTTCTCCTCGACACCGGTAGTGGAAAAACACTAATAAAAGAATCGTTGGTGAATAGACTGAAATTATCAAAGAGTGTCGAGGAACATCCGACCGTTTCGCGATGTTTTATGGGTTTACGGGTAACACGGTAGAAAGTAAATTATCCGCTGAAACTAAGGTTGAAGTTCAAGAGGTCACAGCTAAAGTACACGCAATTATTGTGAATGATAAACAAATGACACAAAATTTAATAATCGGCACTGATTATTTAAATCAACGGCATATTATATTTCTAAAAATTGAGGATCAAATTTCTCTAAAAGCCATGCCGTCGCTGAAAAAGGTTGAGACAAACAATGTAGAAGTTTTTATAGACGATAAATTGCAAATTGATAAATTACGATTTGGACCGATAACACAAGATCAACAACAAGCAGTTTTTCATTACTGTTAGCATTTCGTGAATGCATTGCCACTGATCTACCGCAATTAGGCAAGACAACGGCTACTGAAATGGCTATTAAATGTATGACAAACGAGCCAATTGTGTATAAACCATATCGAATGCCTCCAACTGATAGAAATGATTGACGAACTTTTACGAAATGCAATTATTGGTGAATCTAAATCACCATATGCTAGTCCGGTGTTATTAATAAAAAAGAAAACAGGAGATTATCGTATGTGTGTTGACTATAGGAGGCTGAATGCAGTTACTGTTAAAGATAAATACCCTTTACCCCTTATTGAAAGTTCTATCGAAAAGACAGCGTTTATAACTACTGATTCACATTATGAATTTTTGAGGATGCCTTTTGGTCTAGCGAAAACAATTAGGTTCTTTGAAAAATAGTATAGCCTTTCCTTACACCGACAACATCATTATACCATGTCAAACGTTTGAAGAAGGAATAGAACGGCTTGATAAAGTATTAAGGGTTTTTAAGCAACATCAACTGACGCATAAACTTAGCAAATGTTCATTTTTTTACAATAATATCAGTTATTTGGGATACGAAATTAGTGCTCAGGGAGTACGACCTGGTGCGGTTAAGATAAAAGCTGTTGAAGACATGAAAAATCCGTCGAATGTCAAAGAGGTACGACAATTTTTGGGCTTAACTGGATATTTCCGTAAATTTGTTGAAAATTATACCACTATAGTAGAACCTTTAACTCGAGGGACAGAAAGGGATGTTAAATGGTATTGGAATCAATGAAGAAAAAAATTCAGTACAGAAATTAAAGAGTCTTTTAACAAATCGACCTATATTATGTATTTTTGATCCAACTTTAAAGACTGAATTACATACAGATGCCAGTTTTATTGGTTTTAGTGCAATTCTCATTCAGATTCAAGAAGGATGCCCGCATGTTGTGACTTATTACACTAAACAAACTACCATAGAACAAAGAATGTACAATTCTTATGAATTAGAGACATTGGCTGTTGTGTTGGCGTTAGGCCATTTTCGATCTTATTTAATGGGTATTGATTTTCAAGTAACAGACTGTAATGCATTACGAACTACTTTTACGAAGAAAGGTTTGGTTCCTCGTATAGCGCGTTGGTGGTTAGAAGTATTAGACTATAACTTTAATGTTGAATATCGTCCTGCCGATAAAATGGCTCATGTGGATGCCTTGAGTCGAAATCCGGTCCATAAGGTAGAAATCAACGAGGTTGACGTAACCAAAGCGGATTGGCTCAAATCAGCCCAATTAAATGATGATCAGTTGGAAAATATTTGTGAAATTTTGAAAACTGGTCTTGAAACTCAAGAAAATCAACAATATTTTACATAAAGATCGAGTAACTCGTTGACTTCCAGATGGGCAGAAACCATGGGTGGTTCTGAAGGTACGGTGGCAAATTTGTCGGTTGAACCATGATGATATGGGTAATTTTGGAGTGGTTAAAACGTTAAGTAAAATAAAAAATAATTATTGGTTTGGAAAAATGGATAAGTTTGTGAGAAAGTATGTAGAAGCTTGCCTACATTATAAAAGTTCGAGTGGCAAGAAACAAGGGCAGTTATATCCAATCGAAAAGGCACTAGTACCTTTTCATACTTTGAATGTTGACCATCTTGGTCGCTTTGTTACAAGTACACGTGGTCATAAATACTTATTTTATTGATCGACGCTTTTACTAAATTTTTATTGTTGAACCAGTAAAGGATACAAAAGCTCGTTATGTTATTAAGACTTTACAAAGTACAATGTATTTGTTTGGCACGTCTTGCCGTTTAATTTCGGATAGAGGTACAGCATATACGCCCAAACGTTTGAAAGTTTTTGCAAAAATTATAATGTAAAGCACATTTTGAATGCAGTAGCGACTCCTCGCGCAAATGAACAATGCGAGCGACATAACCGTAAAGTGCATTTCACGAGTAATTAGACCTCTGCAATATGGCCGCCATTTAAAGTTGTTACCAAATAAAGCGCGGGAGCACTCATTAGCGTAGTACCTTTTGTCATATAAGAAAAAGTGAAAAACTTATTTGAATAAATTTATTATTAATAAATTCGCCATCACCACGCTCCCCTAATATTATTATTATATATTATTTTAACTATTTTAATACAAAATTTAAAAAAATGAACAAGTATGTGGTAAATTATTTACAATTATTGCTTGTGCTTCTGTAGACTTTTTCACGCATATATATGATCTACGCTGTAATAATAACAGTTAAAATATGACAATTAAGAATATATTGTATAATCTTACCGAAGTTGCACTATAACTTTGCAAATTTTCAATAAAGTTCTCGCCTTCAGTTAAAACAAAACTTTCTTCCATTTTAGTATAAAAACTAAAAGCAAAGCAAGTGGTCATCATTGATTTCTAATCCACATTATGCTAATGGCGTAATTTGCAGTTTCAACATTAATTACGAATTAGTAATGGTAAATTTTCAGAAATTCTTAATAATGATATTTGTTTGGAACATTCTTTTATTTTAACGATGTTTATTTCTTACAATAATTAATCTAATTGAAAAATTTTCAATTTTACTAACCTAAGTTACTTCTCCGCGTGATACGCTACTGAGTTGGCAAATAATATTTTAAGACGTTTGAAGGTCGCATTTGTTATTATATTTGTCTTTTGCTATTATAATGTGGTAGGAAAGGATGGAAAATGCGGTTTAGAGTAGCCAACTGAAATATCCCTTTCATTACAATGTTACACTTATAGCATTTTAGTTATTTTATAATTGGATGTTATTCATAGTGGAATGGCAGCCATATTATAGAGGTCTAATTATTCGTGAAATGCAGTATACCATTTTAAATGCATTAGCAGTCACAGCTGCAGGAAAATCTGAGAATGAATGGGACAAATATGTGAAACCAATTCAAAGTGTCATGAATTTTACATTAAATGTAGCAACATGGGTTTCACCTATGGAAGCCTTGGCAGGCTATAAAGGGCGACATGTAGCCGATGCTCACATTATCAATGAAGTTAATGAAAATTTAAGTCAATTGGATTTACAAAATCTTCGTAAAAACATAAGTGCTCGATTAACAGCTGAACAAGCAGTTCAGAAAGCAACGTTTGACAAAGCTCGAGCAAAGGCTAAAACCTATGTAGTTGATGATGTGGTAATGGTTTTAAGTACAGATGCTCCAGCTACTGGGAATAGTCGCAAGTTGCTGCCCAAGTTTAAGGGTCCTTTCAAAATAAAACAAGTTCTTTTTAACGATAGATATGAAGTGGAAGATCTAAGGACATAGAAAGTTTAGAACGGTAGTGGCAGTTGATAAATTAAAGCCATGGGTCTTGTTAAAAGAAAGTCCAACTCCTGAAAGTGAATAACATAAAGTTTCTGTTTTGTGTTTGGCCTCATGATCTATATTTAAGGTGTGATTATGTCTACATTTTAATAAGTTTTTTTTAGGTTATACCATAATTTAGTTTTTATTTTGATGCTGAAAAATGTTTGGTCTATGGAATTTATGTTTTAGTGCCGAAAAATGTTCAGCCTATGAATTCATGTTTAGCTGCTAAAAAATGTTCAGCTTATGAAATTTATGCTTAAGTACTGAAAAATGTTCAGCATAAGAAACTGATGTTTAATGTGTTGAAAAATGCCCAACTCAGTTTAAGAGCTCGCCATATGTTGGTGGGTTTATATGTAGCGGTAGAAGAGGGATCCCTATTATTATGTTACTATCGGCAAATGGTCAATATGTGTACTATATTTTATCGACAAATGGTCGCCCTGTGTGTTATATGTTTTAAGATGGTCCACCGGTGTCTGGTATGTCATTAATGTGATGATTGTGAAGACAGCCCTCTTTTGAAATGGTTAACTGGCATATGGTCAGTTAGGTGGCTGAGGACAACCTTGTTTTTCAGGATGGTCAAATGTAATGGTAATTTCTATTAATGATGGATTAGACAGTACATTTGTTTATGTTGGGCGCCGTTTGATGATAAGAATAAGATAAACAGTGCTCAGCGACTCAAGAGGAGAGGCTGATTCATCAGGCAGGCATTCCATAATTTGCTTCATAAGAAGACAGATGTAAATTACCATCACATACTGTGTTTTTAAAATTAATATATTTCTTTTTATTGAGAGATTTATTTACAGGATAATAAGAGAAAGTTGTTCCTTACTTTAGTCAAACCTTTAATTACACAATAACCTACACATTATCGAAGCTGAAATTTGAAATTGAATAAATATAAGAGTAACTGGGATGCTTGTGACAAAAACGTTAACCGTTACCGAAAGTCAAATCAATCCTATACAATTAATAACATAAAAACATTTAATACCGATTGAATTAATCACATGAAAATAACCTTAAAAAAAAATATTTCAGCACTTTTTACTGAGCATTGAAAATAAGAAACTCAGAAAGACTGAAAACAATCCATTGTACATTTGTTTGCGAACTGATAAATCATTTCAAGGATTTCACTTATATTGTTCATTCATTTTGACATTTTAATTGCTTTAGAGCAATCATTGTAAATTCATCCGCTATTTGTTATCTTTTAGTTTGATAACTTTTATTTCATATGGGTTGCAATTTATAACAATCACAAATAAATAAAACTTGACATTTAATCCCAAATAAAAAACTTTGTACCGAAAAAAAATTCGTTCTTTACGAATTCATGAAAAATACTTACCCCTGTATTTATTTTTTCATTCCATATGCTATGTATGCAATAACAAATGGGAATGAAAATAAATAGAGTGAATTTACTTTATTCAAGCAAATAGTAGACAAAGCACAGTAGATAGATGTACTTACTTATTTTTGGATTGCCTCATAAATTGCTGTATTTTTCTAGCCGCTTGATGTTGCCGTCGTTGTGAATAGGTTCGTCTGCAACAAATTAATTAAGTAACGCATACAAGTAAGGTGGGACATACTTCAGACCGGAAGCAGGGGTACCTTCACGACTTCCTTTTCCACTTTGCTCTTTATAATTACGATAATAGCTTTGAATACCAACAGACCCTTCCTGACTTTTCTTGAAACGTTTGTGTTCACAATACGATCTAAATCCATTTTGAATAACCATAGCTGCATGGGTCATTTGCTTATAATACGCATACTGTTTGTAACGCCTATAATAATTTTGTATAATAATTGCAGCAGCTCTTTCTTTATCCTGTTCCTGTTGTTGACGTCCTTTATAGGAACGATAAGCCTTTTGAATAATTTTTGCTGCTTCATACAATTCCCTTTGTTCTTGATCTTAAAAATTCTCATAAGCGTACAAATTATTTTACATAACTCAACATTTTTTACCTGATAACGTTAAATTTGAAAAATCCTTCTCAAATAAACTTCCGGAAGCTTGAAAAAATTCACAAAAATCAGCCGTAGTTGGTGGAGGTGATGGTGAGTCCAAAGTAAAGGAGCAAGGAGATTGTAAACAGCTTGAAGACGCAGGACTTAAGCTTGAGCAAGGCGTACTAACATCGTAATATCTGTAAACGCACTTATAAAGCGTGTAAAAATTCGGATTATACAAACCTGTAGTTGTGATCGGAGAATTCGAAATTGTATTCTGATGGTTCGAAAGTAGAACCTGATTGATCTAGAAGCGGCTCCATGAAAACATCGGATAGTGTGTCGTTAGACTGGAGAGCATCCGGAGGCCCTGGACTGTGATCTAGCATCATCTCCTCACTTTCATTCTGTAATTTCAGGCTTAAAGTGATCTGTGGTATTGTTATTCTCATACCTTAATGCGGTCAGGCATCGCTGCTATAATTTGCTCTGCGAGTGTTAATACTCGTACATCTTGTTCCCCTACGCAAAGAATATTTTAATTACTCGACTATCTAATAAATAACGCAATAAAAGTAAAAGCGTAAAATTTGTAATTGCGGTTGGCGAGAAAATTTATTCGACTTAAGAGTGCACTTGAAAAGATCAAACACAACCACAAAAGTTATACACTTAATCTAGCAAACACCGACAATATAACTGTATTACACAGTTCTAAAGCAACAGTTAATAATTATGGTTGTTAGAATTGGTTTAAGTATTCACTAACTAAGATTTAGGAAAGGATTAGATGAAGTTTAAAGTAGGAAGTAATTAGAAAAGTTTTAAACTATCTCAGTCAAGTGCAAGCGTTCCCATCTTTCTTCTGTCATATAAAATTGTATGTAAACTCAACTTTCAACATTATCACTATAATTTAGATTTTCTAATAGATGTAAGTCCTATAACTAAAAAGAAAACATGAACATGCAGATGGTAAATGCATTATATAATAAACATCAAAGCAAAAATCAACTAAAATTAGTTTTTAGTAATTATCCTCCAAACTTGAGAAGTTTAATTAGTAGCTCAGTAAATATAGCTAAAAAAGGCAAACTCTGAACTAAATTACTAGTAAGCTTGTAATGCAAACGTAATTTTTAGTTTAGTTGTGGAGGAAGAAAAATGGAAAAAATTCATTGTTTGGACGATAGTTAAAGAATAGAATGAATAAACAGTTTGAAGCAAAATATAAAACCAGTATGTATTTATGCAATGTCAAATGTTATTCAATAAATCAAACATTCTCAAGGTTACGTTAACTTTTTTAATTAAAGGGTATAATTTTCAAATTTCTTCCTCAAAGAATATTATAATTGTTTGAGGAGGGAATTTGTAACATTCCTTAATCTTATGGTTGGAACATTTTTATTATTTGTTAATTGGTGTGCAGTGTATCGAGATTTTTAGTGGTAAAAAATGCATTCTTGATATACGCACGCAGTTAATACGGCAGTTAAAACAGAAGTGTAACGTTTCGACTAACATATTAGTCTTTTTCAAAACAATAATTCATTAAATTATCAATGTCAAATGTTTTAAATTCAATAAATCAAAAATTTCTTTTTAAAGGTGAATCATTATTGTTTGAGGAGGGAATTTGTAACACTCCTTATTCTTACTGTCGGAGTAGTTTTATTATGTTATGAGCTGTAACATACGCGTCGGATAAATTCAGATACTAGTCATTAATTCCACATTAAAAACATTGGTTGTAAACAAACCTTCAAAATTTTCTTTACAGATTATTTTTGTGTGCTTCAAAAACAATCATATACAGGGTGTCTTTTAAAATCACCGACAAACGAAAACTGTAGATTCTATGATTCAAAATAAGACAAAAATTATCATAAACGCTTTTCCGAAAATGGTTCCTAACCGAGATACAGGTTGATTAAAAAATAATTTTTTTAAGATTCCTCAAAAACTACAAAAGATATTACACTGAGATTTGGTACACCTAAATGCCTAATTAAGTACAATTAATCAGCTGAGTTTGAGTCAACTGGCTCCATCCAGTGGCGTAGGATATGTTAAGTTAATCACTTTAAGTAAAAAAAAACGCACGTTCTTGCTTTTTTTGAAGAAATATTTTTTTGTTAAATTCAACATTTAATTCTGCAAATAAAATCATACTTAGTATTTTTTCGATTCGGTACCCGTTTTTGAAATATTTTGCATTAACATAAACGACTACATTATTCAGTAATAACCAAATTAAATAAATCAGAGATTGCTTTGCATTTGACAGTTACGTATCTTATGTTTGCTAAAATAGTTGCATTTACGCGTGTTTTGTAATTCATTGTTTGTGTCTAATTACTGTGAAAAAATGAATTATTCCAAACGAGAAGTGGTCGATATGCATCGCAACGCTCGTGCAGCTGCTCGACTTTATGAACGAAGATTGCTAAATAGAAGACATCCACATCATACTATGTTTAGAACCGTTCATCGTAACTTGTTACAGTATGGAAGTTTAAAAGGAAAGAAAAATTCCGGACGTAATGCTCGTGTACCAGTTGGAATTGAGGAACAAATTTTAGATATAGTTTATGAAAATTCAACAATAAGTACGCGTGAGTTAGGTTTAGGAAAAAAAAGGAAAAGGCAACGTATTTCATTCCCTCCCCAAGGGAGAGCGCGGGCTGCTCGACCTTCCCGAGCTCCTTCAACCACAATCATGGATTCCCAGCATACATACATACATTACGTATGTATATATGGTGGGATTGGATAGGTGTGGTCAGGATAGGATCGGAAGGAACGGAGTTAGGGTTCTGAGGGGGAAAATACTACCCCAGCATTCGCCTAAGTAGCCGCACATGGTGTGCATATACGCAGTGACCATGCCGCTACATGTGTATGAGGAAAACCCCCTGAAAAAACCTCATACAAGGTAGACGGTAACGAGAATCGAATCCATTATCTCCCGAATGCTAAGCAGGTCGTGTCACCACTACACTACCAGCTCGGTGTTAGGTTTAGAATTTGGTGTGTCGCATAGCAAGTCTTCGAAAGTTTTACGAGAACAAAATTTCCATCCCTTTCACCTACAAAAAGTGCATGCATTATTGCCTGCTGACCATCCTCGTCGAATGAATTTTGCAAATGGTTTTAAATAAAAATGCTGAAGATGTACAATTTGTTAGAAACTTATTGACCACTGATGAGTGTATTTTTCCCGAAATGGAATAATAAACTTGCATAATTCCCACAAATGGTTAGATGAAAATCAGCATCCAACTGTAGTTACAGCTCACCAACATAGATTTAGCGAAAATATTTGGATAGGTATACTAGACGACACGTATTTCATGCATGATGGTGCACCACCATTCCTCACAAGACGTTACTGGAGAATTCATTTAATGCATGGTTTCTGAGACGCTGGATTGGACGAGGAATGTACGTTGACGACGATAGCCTTAGATGTTAGAATGAACATTGGATTTTCATGCTGATGGTGATCTGAACACGTGTCTATTCTGTTCAAATTGATAATCGAGAGCAATCTTTGAAATCGCATACAGATTGGCATGGACGATGAGATTGGCACAACGGAGGTTTCATTTGCTAAGAAGAATACAAGCTGGCATTCAAAAGGAAGGATGGACATTTTGAACAATATGTATAACCATAATGGATTATTTTGTTTGATTCCTTCAATATCTCTTTAATAATCGTACCTAATAGTTAACTGCGTTCATTTTTGTATAATCGAGAGCAAACTTTTGATTTATCGAATACATGATGGTCGTTTATGTAATGCAAAATATTTCAAAGGCTATGCCGAATCGAAAAACGTAAGTATAGGTTTCATTTGCAGAATTAAATGAAGAATTACAAAAATTGCATTCAAAAGGAAGCAGGGACGTTTTAACAATATGTACTTAAAATAATTCTACGCCACTGGATGGAGTCATTGATTCAAACTTCACCTGATTAATTCTATTTAATTAGAATTTAGGTGTACCAAATCTCAGTGTAACTATCGTTATGTTTTTGTAGAATCTTAAAAACCTTAAAAGTATTTGATTAATCAACCTGTATCTCGGTTAGGATAGCATTGTTCGGAAAAGCGTTTATGATCATTTTGTCAAAATATTTGAATCATAGAATCTCCAGTTTTCGTTTGCCGAATCGATTTTAAAATACACCCTGTAGTAATGGATTAATAATTTGCAGAATTACAATGTTGAATGGAACAAACGAATATATTTAATCAAAACGATGTTTAGCTAGTGGACGTGCGTTTTTTTTATTAAACATTATTCTACGCACAACTGGATGGAGTCAGTATAAATTCTCAAACTTCACCTGATTAATTGTATTTAATTAAATTTAGGTGTACCAAATCTCAGTGTAATATCTTTTGAGTTTTGAGAATCTTAAAAACCTTAAAAAGTATTTTTAATCAACCTGTATCTCGGTTAGGAAGCATTTTCGGAAAAGCGTTTATAATCATTTTTGTCTTATTTTGAATCATAGAATCTCCAGTTTTCGTTTGTCGGTGATTTTAAAATACACCCTGTATAATTGGAATATAATAATTTATAATACATATTTGTGGAAAAACGAATATATTTAATAAAACGATGTTTTTAGCTAAGAGTGTATAATAATGCTTCTTCGTTTTGATTAGAACCAGTTTAGTCTACTGTGCAACAACTTATAACATAATAAAATTACTCTAGTAAACTTCGTTAACTGTCTAACGGGTGCATGAAAAATTCAAATTTCGCGCTAAGTTATATGATATTTTATAGATTGAGAAATGATTGTTTGTTATTGATATATAAATGTATTTAATATTGAGAAGAAAAGCTTGAACTTACTTCACAAAGTTATGTATACAGGGTGTATGTGTATTACACCGACAACGCTTAACTGTAGAGTTAAGGGATAAAATAAAGACCATTTAGCGAAAAAAAGTTTTTACTTTTCGAGGCATAAGCGGTCAAAGTTACCATAAAATAATGGTTTTTTGCTAACTATTTTGCAACGACGTAATAAAACTTAATAAAGTTTGGTACAATCTTACTCAGTTAAGCTGCTCCTTTTAGCAAAATAAGGCCGACTTAGGTCATGGCCTCCTAGATTTGTACAACTATGACGTCATAGTATCATTCAGAACTTTTCTTATCGAGACAATTATAACAATTGAAAGCTGTTATTTTTCAAGAGAAAAGTCCCCTTGCAAATTTTCGCTAAATTAGCCATTTTTTGAGAAAAAAAAAACTGTTCTGTGAAACCCTGCAAATCGTTTAATCGGAATGGCTATTAGAGCAATGTTTCGTTATTTCGGCAGAATACCCATTTTTAATTAAAAAAATTGTTAAATTTTGGTAGATTTGTCGCTGAGAATAATCATTTTAAAATTTTGTTGTTGAATAATACCTTCATCACTGTAGTAATGTGGAAGAATGTATTTCATGTCAAACAAAAGATCTAGTGTGTATTTAAATACATGCTCGCCTTTGCAAAGAATGTATACGATCACGCATATTTTTAAAACCAAAATCGAAGATGGCTTTCCTCATGTGACATCTAATGTTTTAATCTGTCAGTTTAATTGTTTTGTTACTACAAGAGCACCTACGGAACGTTTCACGTTTAAATTTCGTTTTCCTTGTTTAATGTTTCGAATACTCTAGTTACTATTAGTAAAAATGGAATATTCGGGCAGCAGCACGAATGTACGGAGAAAATATCCAAACAAACGTATTCCACCTTTGCTGCAATAGATAGACGGCTAAGGGAATTTGGGACATTGTATAAATCCACTGCAGATGTAGGTCGCCCTCGGCAAGTTCACGTTGAAACTGGAGAAACAATCCTAAACGCTGTTTAAGAAAATCCAAGAGAAAGCTTGAGAAGACTGGTAAGACTATTTGACACACTAAAGGATACTGTTCACCGAACATTGAAAGAACAATTTCTGCAGCCTTATCATCTTCAACGTGTCCAAAAATTCCAAGATGGAGATCCTGCGTTACACGTAGAATTTTGCGAGTGTATTATGAATGGTTTTATTGGCGATAATAGGTTTTTTGATAATGTCTTGTTTACAGATGAATCGTGCTTTACACGAAATGGAATTTTCAACTTTCACAATCTTCACGAATGGAGTGATGAAAATCCTACAATAATTTGACCAAATTCCTTTCAACGCCAGTTTACTATTAATGTATGGACTGGAATCGTTGGAGATTTTTTAGTAGGCCCTGTTGTTCTGCCACAAAGATTAAATGGTCACTCTTACCGCCCCATTTTTCCCTCCCTGTGCGAGAATACTTAAATGCTGCATATCGTGATAGGTGGATCGGTAGAGGAGCTGATGCACTAATAAAGTGGCCACCCAGGTCTTCTGACATTACCGCAATGGACTTTTATCTATGGGGAGTTTTAAAAGAAAAAGTTTACGTCAATCCTGTTCGAGACCGCAACGATTTATGGCAAAGAATAGTAGCTGCTTCAAAAGAAATTCTGCAATGCTACGTACTGTTCGCACAAGTTTGTTACGACGATCTCAGGCTTGTATACGTTGCGAAGGTAAACATTTCGAACATCTGTTGAAATAAAGATTTATTTTTCTACTATTATCTAGGACAGTTGTTATTTTTCTTCTCAATTACATACTTTGATTTTAAGCCACTTATGTACTATGTACCGTAAGTTTCGTCAGCTGTATTAATAAAATAAAAGTTAAGACATTTATGTGTTAACTACTACAGTGGTTTTTAGCGTTTTTCTAATGCTACTTCAGATTTTTACGACAAACTTACCAAAATTTCATAATTTTTTTAATTAAAAATGGGAATTCTGCGGAAATAACGAAACATTGCTCTAATAGCTATTCCGATTTAACGATTTGCAGGATTTCACAAAACAGTTTTTTTCTCAAAAATGGCTAACTTTAGCGAAAATTTACAAGGGGGCTTTCCCTTGAAAAATTAATGTTCTATTAAATGGCAGCTTTCAATTGTTACGTCGTAGTCGTAAAAATCTAGGAGGCCATGGCCTAAAGCCGGCCATATTTTGCTAAAAGGAGCAGCTTAACTGAGTAAATTTTATTAAGTTTCATTACGTCGTTGCAAACTGGTTAGTAAAAAACCATTATTTTAAGGTAAGTTCCATCGCTTATATTTCTAAAAGTAAAAACTTCTTACTAAACTTTTTTTCGCTAATTCGTCTTTATTTTATACCCTGAATCTACAGTTAAGCGTTGTTGGTGTAATACACAGACACCCTGTATAATTAATTAGAAAATAATTAAAGTAAACGCGGCAATTGGCAAGTGCACAAATGCGTTGTAGAAGAAGGAGAATCAGTTGTTGACATGACAGTTACGTTTACGTAATGAAGTAGTCAGAAGTAGTAGTAGTTAGGTTGTTATGGTCGCTGCGGCATAAGTGACAAAGTAATAGTCCCTCTAAATTAAGAAAATAAAGCCTAAATTAGTTAGTATGGTGATAAGGAAATATAAATCATACCTTCCTTATTAAATTAATAAAAGGTTAAAGTGATAAGTGTGCGAATATTGTCAAATTGGCGATAGAAAGAAAGGTGACGTAATAATTTAAATAAACGTGTTTGTACGTATCAGAAATTGTCATCCTTTATTGTGTTTAAATATTGAACAATAAATATAAAAGAGGACAATCGCTTCAGTGTAGTAAATCAATATATAAAGAACAATCACTAGAAAGTATTGATGGTTAAAGTAGAAGCATTGCTGTTTGTAGTTTGCTAGCCCTTTGCAGTTCATTGTCCCTTTGTAGTGATAACTGGACTTATAGTGAGAAGTAAAATCGATTAATAGATCCAGATTCGAAAGGCGGAAATTGGAATTGTATTAATCCGCAACAAAGGTCTAAAGAAGACGTCGGGGGAACAAAGGAAAGCGGCGACAGGGCTGACGGAAGAGCAACGATATTATCCCATTTGAGGCCTCAGGAACTGACAAGTAAGATTCCTGTATAATAAAAACAACGTCTTTGTGTTTTATTTTTCTTTAAATGTATGTTAGTCTTCTCACCGCTGATAAAAAATTATTTCCGCATGTTAGTTATTAAGAATACGAAATATAATAATAGAATAGGTTTTTATATATTATTTTAAACAAAGCATTTATTCATTTTCCGAATTTTAGTATAATTAAATGAATGTAACATTTGGTCTATTTTTATTAATGACTTGCTAATATCAAAAGCTTATGCAAATACTGAATATATGAATGCCGAAGGAAGCAAATTCAGTACAGTTATCAATTACATATATATTAAGTAAATCCAATTGAATACAATTTTGGTAAATGATAACAATAATCATTTCTTTTAATAAACCACTTAGCCGGAGCATACTGATAAAAAGAAAGAATTTGGCAGAGCAATATTAAAGTTCATTTACTCAGTAACTAAAATAAATTTTAGTTAATGAATGATTTCTTAACAAATTGAAACTATCAAAATTAAATAAAAAGGCAATCATTGTAAGTCTCACAAAAACAATATAATTTGTTATTAAAAGATTTTGAAATTATTAAAATAAAACAAAAAACCTAAAATTTAATTTTTTGTGACGAGTGTAAACAAACCAAAGAATAGGTCCCGTTACATCCGGCGCCCAACCCGGTATATGTTTAGAACCATCACAAAATGTCAACCCAACGTTACATCCGTCACAAAATGGCAAAAAGCGTAGGGGCCGCCACAAAATGCCACCCAACGTGGAAACCACCACAACTGAAGTATTAAATGTGTGAGATTGTGAGTGGTAAATAACGTAGTCTTGATTTACACACACAGTTAACAAAATTTACACAGTAAGAATAGGGCGAGTCAGTAAGTACGGCCAAGCTTAAAATTTTATTAGAGTGTTAGAGATCTGATATTTTTTGCTTGAACAAAAGTAAACTTGAAAACTTTATCAAAAATATTTTCAAGTATCTAAAATGGCTGCAAAATGGCACAATGCAATAACTAGTTAAGAAAAAGTGATTTTTAGCTGAAATGGCCAAAATGATGTAGATTTAAAATACCGCCAACATGATCCTGGCGCAAATAAGAAATACTTTTGTTTGAAACTATTTCTTCTGGTTACCATAACAACAATGAAGAATGTCAGAGAAAACTGCAAACAACTTTCACTTGGCTGAACTGATTTCAACGAATTTGATCTGGATCGAAAGTGTTTGTGTGCCCCTATAAAGTGACAACTATTTCAGTTTCATTTCTTTGAAGACATGTGGCGTTGTATTACGACCACAGAAAATTTTTCCCCAATATTTTAAATGGAAGCATAAGACCTTAATGGGCAGCTTTGGAAGTGACATTTCGTCAGAATACGAGGATGATTCTATCCTCCGAAAAGTCGGCTATGACTTAATTATGATATCTGTCATCTTGCTGTCATCTACTTGTTGCTGTATTAATCTTGTGCTTTAATTATTTAAAAATGTCAGTCAAATGCATTCGATACGTTGCGTGTGTATTTTCAATGCAATGAAAATAATGTTCTTGCGTCCAGGGAATAAGCCTTGGTTATCCTGAAAGAAATCATAATTCTAGCAATGGTCGTCTGGCAAACCGTTTGCGCGATACTGGAAACGCCAAGAGTACCTGTACGCCTTCGTAGGACACGGAAAGAAGGAAATGTTTCAGTGTTTGAAGCGATTGAAGCTGATCCTCATGTTAGTATACGAGAACTGTCCAGTAACATGAATATAAGTAGTTGGAGTATCCAGAAGATATTAAAAGATCTCCGCAATATGCATTACTGGGCAGTGTGTAATCCGCACTGGACACGAGAAGTCCAAATCCAAGGTCTGTGGAATGTTCATATTTGGTGCGCTATTGTTGCTCGAAAGATCTTGGGACGCACATTTTTGAAGGAAATCTCACTGATGAAAGGTACTTCCCTTGAAATAAGGACTAGAATGTGGTTTCAGCAGAACGGTTGTCCGGCTCATTATTTTTAAAATGTTAGGATAGATGCAACTTATAGGGGAAAATGGACTGTAAGAGAAAGTTTATTCCTATTGCCACCCAGATCCCCATACAGGACCGTCCTCGACATTTACTTTTGGGGCAGAACAAAAAATATTGTATTGAAAACCAACAACCACTCGAGAAGAATATGGTAAACAGGATTCAGAATATTGTTGATAGTATTCATATGACAGAAAATGAGGCTGCAATAATGCCCATCAAAGAAAATGGCGAACTTTTTGAACATGTACAGAAAAGATTATGATGAGTTCTGTTTAGAAACTTATTATTTAGTGCTTAGTTTCCTGCAAATCTTGTATTCTTTCATTGGTTACTTTTAAGTATATTTATTCGTTCACTTATTTAGTCTTTTTAACTTATTTTATTAAGATAAATAAATCCGGATTTGCTTGAATTTTTTGTTATAACTTCGCAAAAGAAAAGAACTACACACTTGTTTCTCACGGCTCCGGTATTATTTTCAATACTAATGCGCTGTATGTTTCACTCACATTATGAAAAGTTTGCGTAGTCGTAATACAACGTTTCCTAGCTTCAAAGAAATGAAACAAATGCTTTCAATCCAGTTCAAATTCTTTGAAATCGGTTCACCCAAGTTGTTTGTAGTTTACTCTGACACTCTTATGGTAACCAGAAGAAAAAGTTTCAAACAAAACTATTTCTAATTTGTGCGACCATCATGTTGGCGGTATTTTAAATCTACATCATTGTGACCATTTCAGCGGAAAATCACTCTTCCTTAATGATTACCTCCTGGCGCAATCTTGCGGCCATTTTAGCCACTTGAAAATATTTTGAATAAACCGTTCAGATTTACTTTTGTTGAAGCAAAAAGAATTCAGAGCTCTAACCCTGATGGTTCCCGAGATACATCCAGGCGATGGGTTAAATCATACACCCGTTACATTAAAGGTTGATTTCTGTTTATTCTACAGTGTGTTTATCAATATGACTCTCATATACTACAGTTATATTAGACAAATTCCGATTGTTTGACATTAATAAACAAAATGGGCGATTTCCGGTTTAGTCAAAAGTTACATGACAGTTTGATTTTAAAATGGAATACTGTATATTTTTACATAAGTAGAACACAGACACCCTCCCCTCCACTTTTTTTACGTCACAAGCCCCGCCCACTTGGACACCTTCCCCTCCACTTTTTGTACTCGCCCACGTGGGGGGCGTATATTTGGAGGGTGGGGTCGGCTTCTTTTCGGGGCCCATTTTCAACCACTGGGCGGAGTTGAGCCCCTAATTTGGTTGTATTAAGAGCCTTTTTGGCTGTACACCCCTTGGAGGTTAGGCAATTGCGCACACATGCAGTGTTCTATTGGAAGGTGTAAGGTTAGGTCACGCCCCACTTTTAGCTGATTGGTCTTATGTGCACCAGCCTCCCTGGCTTCTGATTGGTCCTTAACCCTACTACTCAGCCGCTGTGCTCTGATTGAAGGACTAAGTCTCTGCATTCTGATTGGTTATGGCGGGAAATTTGAAATTGTTTTTAATAATAAAGAGATTCTTGTAAGACACGTGTAGATCTTCAAAACTTGTTCTCGAGCCTTCGCCCCCTGTCGTAGTCGCCTGGTTGGTAATGGTATGGGACCCTAATCTTATATATATAAGTGCAGAAACTAGCTCCTGGGCCTTGGCTCCTATCGTGCCCCCCTTGGTGCAATTGTATGTGGGTTCTAACTTAATCTTACAGTTGCAGGCCTTCACCCCGTCATAAAAAAATTGTATTCTAATAAGGTGGCCCTAGCCTTGTAAGACAGGGCTTGTATCAGGATCTGCGCCCTGGCCCCTTTGAGTTAAATTTGATTTTAGCGCCATCTAGTGGCGTATAGACTAATGAACATTTTCTATAATAGAAGTTGATCATGCACACCTCTCTCTTGATCTCTCTCTTTCGGCTTTCTCACACACAAACAAATTAATTAATTAATTAATTAATCAATCAATCTCAAACAAATCATGATCGAACAAATCAATCAGGCCAATCTCAATCAATCAACCGAAATCATGTCTTACAGTTTGCGGAAACCAGATTACAGCTCAAAACTGAATACATTAAAGTCTAAATTAAATATTACGTGAAATAATAAATAATTTCTGCCCTAATGCAATGATGCTATATATATATATATATATATATATATATATATATATATATATATAGGCAGATTCTCTCTTTCTAAACAGGCACCACCTATACATTCGGAAAATTATGCCTGATTTATTTGCTTGTTCAATTACATACACACAAAATTGTTTCATAGAAACGTGTTCATTAACAGTTATAAAAACCTCATTAAAAAGACGCGTTTCGCTCTTTAAAGTGTAACCGTCATCGAGTGAGCACTATTATAATGTATTCTCCTGTTTATGAGCCAACATCAACGGACATTAGAGATTTTACTGATTTGTTAATAAACTATTACAACATAACCGTTCAAGATAATGATGGAGACGGTGACGTGGATGAGCTGAATGTATCTCACATCCAAGGTGATGGTGATGGTTCACAGAAGAGGAAGAAGAGCGATGAGGTAGCGGAGAAGGACGAATCTTAAAACCATGATGATGATGGCGACGAATCACGGTTCAAAAAGAAGAAGACCGATAAAGGATGTTATTAAATAAAAATGATGTATTGTTGTTTATAATAATAATAATATATTTTCAAACGCTACGCTTTCCTTCAATTTTGTTAATAAACTAACGGAGATCCCCCGTCTTGATTGATGTTTGCAGCTTTACGAGTTTTCGCGTTAGCGTGTTTTTGTTTTACGTGTTTTCGCGATAGCGTGTTTTTTTTTGTTGGCGTGTTTTCGTGTTTGTATGTTTTCGCGTTTGCGTGTTTTCGTGTTAGCGTGTTTTTGTGATGGCGTGTTTTCGTATTAGCGTGTTTTCGTTTGTGTTTTCGTGTTTGCGTGTTTTTGCGTTAGCTTGTTTTCGTTCTGTGTGTTTTCGTGTTTTCGTTTTGTGTTTTCGTTTGTGTGTTTTTGCGTGTTTTCGTGTTAGCGTATGTTCGTTTGTGTGTTTTCGTGTTTGCGTGTTTTCGTGTTTGTATGTTTTCGTGTTTGTATGTTTTCGCGTTTGCGTGTTTTCGTGTTAGCGTGTTTTCGTTTGAGTGTTCTAGCGTTAGCGTGTTTTCGTTTGAGTGTTTTCGCGTTTGCGTATTTTCGTGTTTGTATGTTTTCGCGTTTGCGTGTTTTCGTGTTAGCGTGTTTTCATGTTAGCATGTTTTCATCTTAGCGTGTTTTCGTTTGTGTGTTTTCGTTTTTACGTGTTTTTGCGTTAGCGTGTTTCCGTGTTTGTATCCTTTTGCGTTTGCGTGTTTTTGCGTTAGCGTGTTTCCGTGTTTGTATCCTTTTGCGTTTGCTTGTTTTCGTGTTAGCGTGTTTTCGTTTGCTGCTCGTGCTAAAACATTGATAATCGATTGTATGTAGTTGTAGGCAATATTGTGTTGACTAAAAACCATAATTGGAAACGCTGCTTGCGATGTCCAGTCCGTGGAACTATGTTTAATTAGCTTTTTGACAGATGTATTTATGCCATTTTGGCAAAATGAGACTTTGCCGAAACGTCGTTTTTGTACTGGCAGGAGTCAGAAACATCACCAGCAGACGCGAGACAACGCCCGGATAAACAACAGTGTTTCATATATATATATATATATATATATATATATATATATATGTTTTTACTTGATATTGCTAACAAAAATGTCGATAAAGATTTTTAAAATGTATTATTACTCGTATAGGATGACGTCATAAAATCAGGTCTACAAATAGTTGGTACATATTCGTGAATTTAAACTTGTAGTTATTGTTAATTCGCATATAATAATAAAACTATTAAAACCTTTTGCCTTTTATTTCCATTATATCAGTTTGATATTCTTAAAAACATGTTAATTTAATTTAACTCTATGTAACATATATATAAGTAATTATTACTTTCCAGTCTTTTTAATGAGGTTTATATAACTGTTAATGAACACGTTTCTATGAAACAATTTTGTGTGTATGTAATTGAATATGCAAATAAATCAGACATTATTTTCCGAATGTATAGGTGGTGCCTGCCTATATATATATATATATATATATAATAAACATCATTGCATTAGGGTAGAAATTATTTATTATTTCACGTCATATTTAATTTAGACTTTTTATTTTAGACTATATTCAGTTCTGAACTGTAATCTGGTTTCCGCAAACTGTAAGACATGATTTCGGTTGATTGCTTGAGATTGGCCTGATTGATTTGATCGATCATGATTTGTTTGAGATTGATTGATTAATTAATTAATTAATTGATTTGTTTGTGTGTGAGAAAGAGAGAGAGAGAGAGCAAGAGAGAGGTGTGCATGATCAACTTCTATTATATAAAATGTTCATTAGTCTATACGCCACTAGATGGCGCTAAAATCAATTTTAACTCAAAGGGGCCAGGGCGCAATTTCAAATTTCCCGCCATAACCAATCAGAATGCAGGGACTTAGTCCTCCAATCAGAGCACAGCAGCTGAGTAGTGAGCTAAGGACCAATAAGAAGCCAGGGAGGCTGCAGGACGTACGACCGATCAGGTAAAGGTGGGGCGTGGCCTAACCTTATAACTTCCAATACAACACTGCATGTGTGCACAATTGCCTAACCTCCAAGGGGTGTACAGCCAAAAAGGCTCTTAATACAACCAAATTAGGGGCTCAACTCCGCCCAGGGGTTGAAAATGGTCCCCGAAAAGAATCCCACCCCACCCTCCAAATATACGCCTCCCACGTGGGCGAGTACAAAAAGTGGAGGGGAAGGTGTCCCAGTGGGTGGGGCTTGTGACGTAAAAAAAGTGGAGGGGAGGGTGTCTGTGTTCTACTTACATATTTGGATTATACAGGTCAAAATGTATCCAAAAGCGTGAAAAATACTTAAAGTTCTCAAAATTTTGTCAAAAAATATTTTTTTATCACATTTTTCGACGTATTTCACAAAACAAAATGATTTAATTTTGGTTTTTTAAAAGTAATCTTTTATTTTTGAATATACGGGCAATTTTTATAATCTACTACAAAATTTAATTACGAATCCAACGATACATGTCATACATACAATAAAATTGTATGTTAAATTTCCTACTTGAGCTTAAGAATGGCGCGTATGGTTGTTATTAATAAAAAAAAGGTAAATTGGAAAAACACACAAATTTTATTTGAAACTCGAAATTCTATACCATGTTGTTTTTTGTCAAAAAATCTAAAAATTGTTTCTAATATAATTATATCAAATTTCATCGAAATCTAAACAAAAATATGCAAGATGTAAGCTCAAATAGTTATAACGAATAACTTTTAGTTTCAATAATAATTGTGATGTATATAAATTAAAACATTAAGCTAGTTTTTACACGTGACCTACCGAGCTGGTAGACTAGTGGTGACACGACCTGATTAGCATTCGGGAGGTAATGGGTTCGATCCCCATTACCGTCTACCTTGTATGAGGTTTTTTCAGGCGGTTTTCCTCATACACTTGTAGCGGCATGGTCACTGCGTATATGCACACCATGTGTAGTTACTTAGGCGAATGCTGGGGTAGTATTTTCCCCCTCAGAACCCTAACTCCGTTCCTTCCGATCCTATCCTAACCACACCCATCCTTAATCCCACTATGCATACATACGTAATGTATGTATGTATGCTGGGAATCCATGTTTGTGGCTGAAGGAGCTTGGAAAGCTCAAACAGCCCGCCCTCCCTTTGGGGAGGGAATGAAATACGTGACATTTCCTTTTTTCCTTACACGTGACCTTCACATATATAGTACACTTGTTGCAGTATCGACCTATTTTTGTTCGCTTGTCAAATATGTTGATTGGCACTTTCAAGTGTATTTACACAATTAACTTTACAAGCAATCTTAAGAAGTAATAACTGTGTATTTGAATTTGGCGCGCTCTACAAATCATAATTTTTCCTTGTCAAGGTTGTCAGTTTTCTGTTAATAGTTTGTAGTTTGTACGTAATTGACTACATTGTATACTTTTAGTATAACTATATAATTGCATATCTCATTCTTTATTAACACCTGTTCACTACTCCCATTGTAAGGTTTAACAACATTTCCATTATATCATAACACTTAAGCCTTTTAAATTAAAAAAAAAAACGTCAATTTATTTGTTAAATTAGTGTTTGTTATATCATTGTGATACGCTACGTTTTATTTGTTGACATTTAGGAAATGTAATTTCTACGTGGGTTGTCCCTGTTACGATAAATTTTGATTGTTGCCGAATTTCTTTTATTTAAGATTTTATTGTGGAAAATTAATTTTTTGATTCATTGTTTGATAACATTTTGTTTACCTCTTTGTTTTAAGACTGAAATCTCCGAGACGTAATATGAGATTTTTGTTTCCATTCTCTAACTGATTAAATTATTCAAGTTCGTTTACGTCATCGTGATTGTTATAATTTATTATTTTTATATCCATGTTCTCAAGTGCTGTAGTCTTATCGGATCCATTCTTTTTTTAAATTGTTTATCTTATTGCAAGTTCTGTTTGTCTAAGAACAGGAATTACAATTAGTATAGGTGTAATTATATTAAGTACTAGCATAAGAGGGGCTGAACTCCACACAGATCATAGACTGTTCATAACAGATACTAGATTCTACAGCAGGAAACCAAGAGAACAAACGAACAAAAAAAAAAGATCGACGAACTAAGAAAGCCAGAGGAACCAGAAGAATTTAGAATCTGACTAGATCAGACTCTAGAAGGATGGGAAAGGAAAGAAGCGGAGCAAGAACAAAATTGGAGCATAGAAAGGGAATGGACCACACTAAAGAAAGAAATACTAAAACAAGAAGAAAAAGACTTGTAGAATAAAACCAAAAAAGAACTCATTGGTGGAACGAAGAAATAAAAGAAAAAGCAAGGACAAAAAAGAAAGCTTGGAAAAGACATATACAAACCAAAAGAGAATGCGATAGCACTACATATCCACAAAAAATGAAGCCAAAGAGACTATTAAAAAGGCAAAACTGGAAAATTGGGAAGAATTTGGGAAAGAACTTGAGGAAAACAACGAAAAAGTGATAGAGACTGAAGAATAAATGATCCTAGAAGCATGGAGAGAGTACTGCAGCCAGAAATTTAAGAGGACGACAACATAAGAAGAAGAGAAAGAAGGGGGACAGTCTCAGAAGAAGAAGAAGAAACAGAAATAGAAGGAAAGAAGCAATAAAGCAAATAAAGCTTGGAACGGCGGCCAGTAGAGACGGTATAACCTCAGAGATGGTCAAATATGGAGGGGAAAGAGTATCACAATGGATAAGGAAAATATGCCAGTGAGAAAATACCAGATGACTGGGAGGAAAATGTAATAGTACCAGTGCATAAGAAGGCGACACCAACGACTGTAACAATTATAGTGCAATATGTATCTCGCCCATAGTACAGAAGATATACTGAAGAATCTTAGAAAGAAGATTAAGGGAAGAAGTCGAAGAAAAACTTTATGAGGAACAAGTCGCTTATAGACCACAAAGGCAAACACAAGTTCATATTTTTGTACTAAGATCAGTAATGGAAAAAAGATAAGAAAATGAGAACCTGCTATATCTATACATTCTGCATTTGACACGGTACCCAAACATAGTGTGTGCAAGCACCAACAGAACTGGGAGTAACATATGAACTACAACAGGCCATAAAAACAATATACAAGGAGGCAAAGGGAAGGGTAAGAATTAAGGGGAAATAAGATTTAAAATGGAAAAAGGGATCAAACAAGTAGATTCATTAAGCTCACTGCTGTTTCTAATAGTAATTTAGAACCAGATCATCCACGAATCTAAATAAAAAAGATTTAATGTGAAAGTAGGAAATTGGAATCTAGAGGCCCTATACATACCGTGTGTTATATATGCAGAAGATATAGTACTGCTAGCAGATACATCGAGAAAACTACAGTAAGAAATAGATAAATGGAATAGAGTTATTGAAGGGAAAGGAATGAAAATATACTCAAACAAGAACAAAGTAATGAAAATCGGGAAACACGAAACAAACGAAAACACAAGAATAATGTGCAATGGGAAAGAATTACAATGGGTTCAATACCTACGAATACCTGGGAACAATAATAAATAAGAAGGGAACAATAGAACAAGAAATACTGAACAGCAAGCAAAGTATATTACGCAATAAATGGACCAATAATAACGAAAAAAGAAGTAAGCACACAAAGTTAAGAGTATATACGACCAACACTGACATATGGCGCGGAAAGCTGGACTATACAAGACAAGATCAGTAGGAGAATAACCGCGGGGGAGATGAAATATCTAAGAAGAGTAGCAGGCAGAACAAGAAGAGATCGTATAAGAAACACAGTAATCAGATAGGAACTGGGACTGGAACCACTAATATAAGAAATAGAGAAAAGTGGTACGGACATTTAGTGAGGATGACAAGGATAAGAGAACCAAGACGAATACTGGAAGCAAGGTCAGAGGGAACACGAGGAAGAGGAAGGCCACGAGTAACGTGGGAGCAGAGCCTGGAAAAGAGAGTAGAAGAGAGGGGACAAAACCTAAGAGAAATAAAAAGACTAGCAGCCAACCGTGACAGTTTTCGAAAATTGATGGACCAGACGCTTTAGGGCAAAAGGGAGAAGGGAAAGAAGAAGAAGAAGCATTTTGTCATTAATAAACTTAAGATAATTGCCTTTATTATTAATATGAATTTGGCGTATTTTACCTATATTTATTGTTTTTCGGCCAACGCAACAAAAAGTAATGCCCAAGTGACCCTAAATAGGTAAGAATTTTTGAATATTTCAGGATAATGCTATCCGGTATGCGCTTTTATTTTGTATATTTTGTTTATTCAGTTTCTTTAACCCGGCACAATAGTTTGTATATACTTCCCTCATATGTGTTATTTCTAATATAAGATATAGGAATTTTAGATTGGTTTGTAAGCTTAGAATTTTAAAGCAAGTAACCTCTATGCAATGCAATTAAGCAAATATTGTGACTTAGATATATTATCGAACTACAGATTGTAGTGAAAAATATTCAATTGAAGTCAAATGTAGAGTAATACCAACAACATTGAGTAACATTATGACATTTGTGTTGAAGTTAAATTACTATACTTTTTAAGAATGTTTGAACTTGAGTAGCCAAAAAGTTTCCTTATTTTAAGATAAAATTATCTAGAGTTGTGCGGCATTAATTTACACTAAATTAATTTTTGAAGTGAATTAAGATTTTAGGATTGATTATATACGTATATACGTGTATAATATATATATATATATATATATATATATATATATATATATATATATATATATTTTCATTTAATACTTCTGGATTCTCTCCGTGTTTGTTAACGTTCCTTTTTCTACGTTTCGGTTCCATTTCTTAGAAACCTTTTTCAAGAAATCAAAAACTGTGACACGTAGTTGACGTGAACAGGGTATGTTGTTCACGTCAACTACGTGTCAGTCAGGAGAGAATCCAGAAGAATTAAATGAAATGGTTAATACCCGTGGAAATTTAAATGAAAAAATTAAAAAGGTTTCTAAGAAATGGAACCGAAACGTAGAAAAACAAACGCAACAAGGAGACATTAGGGTTTCAAACTAAAGTAAATTTCGAAAAAATACATCTTGTCTTGTAGCTTACTACCAATTTAATTCGGATTTACCTTAATTTTCCTGGGCTCTAGTTATTAGTGAATTAATGCTATTATTAATTGTATTATGCAAAATGAGTTGTTAGTTAAAAAACTAGAGAGAAGGTTAAGACACCAAGAACAGTTAAGAACAGTCAGATGCAACAGTGAGACAACATCGACAGACAACAGTAAATTAATGATTTTTGGCACACTGACCTACGCCACTGTTGTGGGTGTCCGATTCATCATCAGACACTGCTTCCACGTCAATGAGGGGGCTATTGCTTCGGGGCCCACTCCCCACTTCGCCTATATAATCCGTTAAACCAAAACAAAATAATAATCAGCGCAAAATAAATGATAAATTACAATTATATAAAATTTTAGCATTAATTTATTTTTGTGTTTAAAATTTTTTATTTATTAGATAAACATAAAGTGTAAGCAGGTAATTGGGACATGCAACTTTTAGAAAACTTACCTGTAAATTCTAGAATTAAATTTTAACAATTTGTATCATAATATAAACTTATAAACTATAAAAGAAGCAGTAATGATATTAATACTTACATAAAGCAAAATCCATTTTTCGTGTATGAGAACCGTCAGAGTTTTCACTATCAAAAGAACTATCTTGATTTGATAAGGGAGAACTCAATGGTAGCGACATACTTCGGTCAAATCTACCAACAAAGCATGATTGCAATTTTACACTTAAGAAAGCTGCGTAAACATCTTAGACGTTTAGATTCATGAGCTTATGATTAATCATTAACGTATTGTTACCTTGATAGTTTTGGATTATTCCCACATGATGTTTTCATACCACGAAATTTTAAGGTTGGTAAACTATCGCTTGATTGAACTGAGTTCATGTTTATTCCACTATCAATTGATGGCCTTTTAATTAAGCGATGACCTGGTATGCGATTGTTTATGTTAGCTTCTGAAAGTAAAGGACTTGGAAGAAGATTTATTTTATTGGAAGAATTTTGATTTTGTATCTCTGCTGTGGATAAAGAATCTACGTCTAAATTCAAAATTTTATATTTCTGTGATTCGCTTCTGAAATACAGGCTTTTAGCTAAAAATATTACTGTTAGATTAGTTACCGTGTAACAACGCCGGGTCGAAGAAAAACACCATCATGTGATCTACTTGTAGAAGCGATCGATGTTAATGAAGCAACAGAGCTTGCGGGTGAAATCATTGTGGGCGAATTTGCGTTGTCATTAAATCCATTCACGGAATGCAATAACATATTAGCCTTATCCCTTCGCGCTTCTAATTTTTCCAGCTCCCTCACCAACTCCATATTGCAATTAGTCCTTGCACATTCAAGTGCCGTCTGAAGACAGTTATTCCTAATGTTTAAAGCAGTGTGATTCCATTTATACAACATTACCGCAGTCTCAGTATGGCCCTTCACGCAAGCCCACATCTAAAAACAGTTATTAATTTCCTGTTCAGTCCAAGCATATATTACCAATGGCGTATAACCATCTTCATCTTGACTCAACGCGTCAACTTCTGTTTCTAGAAGTAGAGAAGAATTTTCCGCTCTCCAGTGTAACAGTGCACATACTAATCGAGAATATCCTAAAGATGCGGCTAGATGTAATAGAGTCATCCCACGATGACTAGCAAACCAAGACACGCTTAATTCCTCTCCATACCTCCATAAACGAGATGTCATTGTTTGGCAATACGAAACAAGTCGGTCTTCAAAATTTGATTGCATGAATAAGTGTGTATCTTCAACCTAAAAATAGCGTAAAAGTGTAATTATCTCTGCTTAAAACAAAAGTTTGGTATTAAACAGTTATGGAATAAGGTCAAAATAAATTTTGATCATTTTCCTCCTAGTTATTTATTAAGCATTCCATTTTTGCAATTTAGGAGAACGGAAAAATTTGGATCAACTATATCGTGCATTTGTTTGTCAGTCGTATTGTTCTACGGTTGTAATTAAGAGTTGTGTCCAAAAATCGCGGTAGACATTTAATTGGTGCTATTTAAACTAATAGTGAAAGAAAAACGAATTATGCAAAGACCAGCGTAGTTTTAAACAAGGAATGAGGCGGCATTTAAAATAAATATATTTTGCTTCTATTTATATAATTTCAATCACATACGTAAGAAAAAAAAAGAAACAAATTGAAATAATTTTATTTTTTGTTGAATGGAATGGATTAAGGAAACTGATCTTGAGCATGGTGTATTGTTAGTGTTTAGTGCATCTCATTATTGTGAATCTAAATATCATCTGTAAGTGTAAGTAGGTTTTATATTTACAACAATCGTATTAATTCGATATTCTACAACTAAGGGATTAATAATTTAAGCATCCCAAAATTGGATTATTATACAGGGTGTCCGCGGAGTGCGACAACGGAGGATATCTCCTTACACAATAGAGATAGAAAAAAAGTTTAAATACAAAAGTTTTTCAGTAATCAAATTCACATTTAAAGAAAATATTTTCGTTTATACAGGGTGTCTCATATGAACTGGAGCGCATGCAACTTGATTTTTTTAAATAGGACACGTATTTTATTACATTTTCTGATTTTTTATAAATTATAAATCGGTTTTATTAAGGTCTATTATCATCTAAATTTAATAGTTTTTGAGATATTTAAAAAAATCGCGATTTTCACGTGTCGTTGACAAAGGGCATACTTTTTTTATTTGATATCTTTAAAGGAAAATACTTTGCAGGTTACTAGTGCATAGACACACTTACTTTGTGTTCCTATAAAAATTTGAAAATATTATACAGGGTGCTGCTAAAACTATTCACAAAGTCATAATCTTCAAAACTTAAAACCTAATTTTTTCTAAATGGAATGACATGTTTTTTTACGGAAAAATGTCGATTAAGTAATAAGCTAACTTTTTTATAAAACATGCCCTATACCTATCTTTCATATTTATTGAGTTATTTTAGTTTTTAAAATCTATTTTTACTTTCTCGTATACGTAGTATAGAGGAGGTATTGTAATCGTGAAAAAAATCGGCCTCGAGATTTTGAAGATTCTGGACGTTTTCGAGGTCTCAGAGTCCGAAAAAGCATTTTTGGAAAAATGTCTGTGTGTGTACGCGTGCGTACGCGCGCGCGTGCGGGTACGGGTGCGGATACGGATGCGGGTATGCATGTGCGTGTACGTGTACGTGTACGTGTGCGTGTGCGTCTGCGTGTGCGTCTGCATATGCGTGCGCGTTCCCGTGCGCGTGCGCGTGTGTGTCTGTATGTAAACACGACAGCGCTCGTACGCTTTGAGCTAGACAATTGAAATTCGGCATGGATACCTTATTTCAAAATCGTAGATCTCTTATCAAATGTTGGGATAGATCCGGGGACCAGAAGTGGCACTTTACCTTAACACATTTGTGTCGCGGTTCAAATAAACTACTCCAAAATATCAACGTATCTATTTCGAATTTGGCACGGGTAAGTTATATAAGGTAACAACCTTAAATATGATATTTGAACAAAATTAGTGCACCGGAAGTGGTCATTTACGTTAACCGATTTGTGTCACGCAAACAGATCTTGTGAAATATTCTATTGGTTTTAACGATCGCTTATCCGATTGAGCACATACGTCTTGATTTTCATTTTCCCTTATTTAAAAGTGTTTTAACAGACACCTATTTTTATTTCACTCTACTATAATTGCGTTAGTATACGCGAAAGTCTAGGTAACCACAGTTCCAATTTTTTTTAATACATACCTCAATTTCAAAAATTTATATTAGTTGGCCATGGTTGTCATGGAAACATTAATAAACAAATGTCTATTTGACACTGACAGTTTAAAAATTCAATTTAAACAATATTTAAATACTAAAATGATTTTTTTTCAAAAGAAGAATTGATACAAATGATTTATTGCATTGGCGCATCCGACGGAAATTGTTTATTAGCGAGTAGAATTTACGATCAAAAATTTCCAAATACAGAAAGATATCCAAATCGCTTGGCATTTGAAAGGCTCAAGGAGAGGTTTGAAAGGAATGGAAACATCAATTATGAATCAAATGGAGAACGATCAACCATTGCAACAAACGAGAAAACTCAGTTACATGTCATGCAAGCCGTCGTGGAAAATCCGCAAACTTCTTGCAAGCAAATCGCACTAAACAACAATATCGAAAAATCAACGATAAATAAAATAATTCGCAAGCAAAAGTTTCATCCATACCACATCCAAGTAGTACAAAAATTAATGGATCGGGATTTTATAAATAGGAGAAATTTCTGACTTTGGGCATTAAATGAAATAGAGGAAAAACAGGACTTCTTTGATTACGTATTGTTTGTTGACGAAGCTACCTTCCACAAAAATGGATTTTTAAATCGTCATAATTTCCATTATTATAGTGATACAAATCCAAGATATGTAATGCCATTAGACCATCAACATAGATGGACACTTAACGTATGGGCCGGTATTATTGGAACACGAATTTTGGGACCCTATTTGTGTAATCAAACAGTTAATGGTGAAACCTTTTTAAATTTTTTGGAAAACGATTTACAAGATTACCTTGATAATTTATCGCTTCAAGTTTTACAGCAACTGTGGATTCAAATGGATGGAGCGCCTGCCCATTTTAGTGGTATTGTGCGTAATCATCTAAATTTGCAATTTTCAAATAAATGGATTGGCAGGAGAGGGCCAATTTCTTGGCCATCTAGATCCCGGATCTTACAAAACTTCATTTTTTTTGTGGGGATTTGTAAAAAATCAAGTTTACCAAATACCTCCCACAACAAAGAAAAACATGAAAGAAAGAATAAGAAATGCTTTTCAAGGCATAAATAGAGAAGTGCTTCAAAAAGTAAGCAATTCTTTTGTTGAAAGTGTTCGTTTGTGTGAGGAACATCAGGGCAGACACACAGAGCAATATTTTTAGTTATTTTATGATTTTTAGTTATACGTTTTAAAAATATCTAACTTAAATTGTTTTTTGAATCTATTGTTTACTTGTTATTAGTATTATTAGATAGAGTTAATGAAGTTTTACGCCAATAAAATTATTTTTCACATTTTTCAATATTGTATCAATTGAATTTTTAAACTGTCAGTGTCAAACAAACATTTGTTTATTAATGTTTCCATGACAACCATGGCCAACTAATATAAATTTTTGAAATTGAGGTGTGTATTTTAAAAATAGATTTTAAAAACTAAAATAACTCAATAACTATGAAAGATAGGTATAGGTCGTGTTTTATAAAAAAGTTAGCTTATTACTTAATCAACATTTTTTCGTAAAAAGAACATGTCATTCCATTTAAAAAAATTGAGATTTTGTGTTTTGAAGATTATGATTTTGTGAATAGTGTTGGCAACACCTTGTATAATGTTTAAAAATTTTTCTAGGAACACAAAGTAAGTGTGTCTATGCACTAGTAACCTGCAAAATATTTTCCTTTAAGGATATCAAATAAAAAAAGTATGCCCTTTGTCAATGACACGTGAAAATCGTAACTTTTTTAAAAACCATTAAATATCTCAAAAACTATTAATTTTAGATGATAATAAAGTGGTTGTTAATCATACGTTTTACATATGTAATTTTTTGTAATGGCAGCTTTTCTGTGTGTGTAAATAAATTGAACTTAGGTAAATAATTTTCCAGGTACGAGAAAGTGAATTAATATTTAAGGGTGAGTGTAAAATTAAGGTGATTCTGGGCACTGTCGCTTATAATTAAATTAAATAAATAAGTAAAAATCTGGCTTCTGATTATTTATCGAAAAATAAGAGCTGATGGCGCCTTTAACATTTTTATTAATAAAGATTTAAGTTGTTCTAACGTAGTAAAGTAGAAAGAATAGTTTAAACCACTTTAATTTAGTAACATATTTTTACTCTCTTGTCAGTAAGTTTGGATGAATAGAGTTTTTCTTCTAATCGTAGTTACTTAATCGTCAATCGTCGTTGTCTGGAAGAATTCTAAACTAGAACGAACACCTTACAGAAAACTCAATGTTTCACTGACCTAAGTAAAAATAGATATACGACACTATCTTGTTGATACCAGGTGCTTTTATTTTGATAATACTTTATTTAGAAGATCTTCTAATGCTTGTTGTACTTCTAAGTGTAAGCATTCGGTATGAACAAAATGGTGCTACTGCTCATAATGCCAGATTTAACAATAACCTAATCGCATTAGTACCGTAATGCAAAGTTAGAAAATAATAGATACCTCGACTCGTACTTGCCCCATGGTTTGAGGCAAGAGCACTACATGCACATGTTTCCGAAAAACATTTCTTGGCTAATAATGGTGAAACATCCCAGGCTTCCTTCCCTTTGAAAATAAAGCTTGAAGAGAAGTTAGTTAAGATAATTTATGCCCAATTAGACGAAAAGAATAGAATAAATACAATGATGATGTGAACGTTAAGTACTAAAAAGAAGAGCGCACTGTACCTACCTACCCTAGGTGTAGAGTTGTAATTATTTGCATAACGTAACTCGATCGATTATGTATTAACGATTGTATTTAATCATTGGATATCCTTAATTACCAAATAATCAATTTCTATCTCCTCCGTAGTAAGTATTAAAACCGTTAAAAGATTTTAAACGTCATTTCCCCGTTTGCCCACCTAAGATAAACAAATGATAGACGCTCACAACCAAAGCCATGACCGCCGACGACACGATTGTATAAAACCACGTCGCGCTTACAGAAGAGGAATTTGTTTCGACGCCTTTGTCGCTTTAGGTTCTTCCTGTGCAGCACCTGACTATTCCTGACCAACTGCAGGAGTCTTACTTATGATTTATTCAAATCAAATTGGACCATTGTCGGCTAGAAAAGAAGTTTCCTCGTCTATCGACAGCAGGCTATAGTAAAGGTGAACGGGCAGACCCCCTTGTCCGATAAGACTTGAAGTTACACTGTACGCATAGTAGAATCCAGTTTATCATAACCGCTATCCCAGAAGTAGATACGTTAAGTGTCTGATTAAATATATTTTCCTGAATGATAATTAATTTGTTATTACCTGAAAATATTCAACCCGAGTTATTGTAACCATCAGTCATGAAGCGTCTGTATATTTAGGTAAAATCAATGAATAAAATTTTTTGTTTCCTAAATGTTTAAAGACCTATTCGACCTGTTAGATTGTGTTTAATTAAAATAAAGTCACCGTTTAACGTTTATGACGTGTCAGCCAATCGGTTTTAAAAAACCCGATCCCAGTAAGTAAAAGTAAATAATTCACCATTTGATCGTAAATGATTTTCGTGATAAAAGTTCATTTTCTGTGAGGATACAATTAATTATTTATTAAGGAAGCATTCTGGATATGAACTCTTTTTCATAACAAAAACCAATGCTGTGTTATTTTAGTTTAACAATCAATGCTATGTAATAATCAAGTATTTTATTATAGTTGAAACTACATTCGTTTCACTAAACAGTTACATGCAAGAAAACCACTAAAATCATGGTGAGAATGCCCCCTCTAAAAATATTAGAGAAATAATAAACAATTGCGTGTTTTACACATAATATGTAAACCGTTATCTCAGTAAACTCTCAACTATTCGATCTAATACAGTGGACAGCTAGTTCGGATAACGGAAGATCCGGATATGCGAAATGTTGTATATGCAGGTACATACATACTCAGTTTTATTGAACAGATTTATTTTAATTCAGAGCTTACGTTTGGACTTGCGAGGTATACTTCTACTTTTCAACAATTTGACTTAGGCGAAAGTCTACTGTATTTTGAAATTCACCATATTTACCGTATTCCAAAGGTGCGAATAAAACTTTTCTATTCACGAGACCTGATACAATTACCTAGATTAGGACGCCCTCCGTGAGAGTAATATTTTTTCAGTAATTATCAACTTGATTCGCACAGAGAAACAGCGTTTTATTGATTTACTGATTGCAAGTTGTAGCTTATTTATGGTTTGAGGTAAAATTACAATACCACAGCAGGACTGTACCTCCAACTTTCTGCAAGAAGAACACTATCAATATCGCCACAATTAGCTTTGGACCTCCAGGACACGCATGGTTTTGCAATTTCTAGGAGAACGGCATGTAACCGATTGTATGAAGCTGTATTAAAGTCCAGAAGACAGAAGAGTTCAGCTGCTATCGGCAGAAAAATGGAGCCAAAGACTTGTGGGAGAATAGCACAATTTGTGGGAAAATTGGCAGTGGACTAACGTTCTGCTCACAGTCGAAAGTCGATTTAGTTTGCGTTCAGGTTTAAGAAGACTAAGGATATGAAGAATTCTGAACGCCAAAGCAGGCTTCAAACCCATCAGGAATTTTACACGTTTGAAAGAGATAGTGTAATGGTGTGGGCTGGTATCAGTGTTGGACGAAGAACCGATCTCATTTTACTAGATCAAACATTAAGTCCTATTTTGTGTACATGTAGGACAATGCTCCCCCACATGTGACACATATCAAACAGGAGTGTCACGATATGCACAACATCAACGTTTTACCAGTTGATACCTTTACGCTGATGAACTTTATAAAATCAAATCTAGGTACATACTAGATAAGTGGGTAAATCTTTTCTAAGGTATGTATTTGATATTTTATTGTTATTACCTTCCAACCTACATATACATATGTATGTATAGAAGGTTATGCAATCGACAATTTTTTCACTATCGCTAAATCGACTTATTAGCTTATTTTACAACTTTTGGCCAAGTTTCGCCAAGATCGGCCATTATGTCTGGATGTCTGTGGGTCTGTGTGCCTATATAGATGTATGTTAGTATCCACGATAACTTCAGACCGAAAATGCCTACGTACTTGAAATTGCGTATTTAAGCTTGTTTTCAGTTCGCTTGGAGCTGATTAGATTTTGAGATAAATCCAGCGGTGGAGAGGGGTTTACTAGAGGCAGTTTTTTTTATCAAATATTTCTGCATATTTCAAAGTTATAAACATACCTAGATATAGACCTTAAACCAAAAAATTCATGAGGTCGAATTTAAGTAATTTTTTCAACATCTGAATGATAAAAAATTATGATTAATTTTATTAAATACATAAATGAAAAATTTACCTCGAGTAGGATTTGAACCTACGACCTGTACTTTGCTAGAGTACTGCGCTAACCAACTGCGCCATCGAGATTCAAGCCCCAATGGATGTAAACTTTGTCTTTATGTATGTGTGAATCCTTGCGATATTGCAGGTTCACATTCCATTAATGTAAGTAATTTGATTGAAAGCTCATTATATTTAGAATTCATATCAGTTCTACATACATAAAGACAAAAGTTACATCTATTGGGACTTGAATCTCCATGGCGCAGTTGGTTAGCGTGGTACTATAGCAAAGTGCAGGTCGTAGGTTCAAATCCTACTCGAGGTAAACTTTTTATTTATGTATTTAATAAAATTAATAATAATTTTTAATTACATATTTACCTTTGAACTTATTCGTTCATAACAAAAACTTATTTCATAAGAAAAAGTGTAGACATATTTTTTAAAGAAAAACTAATTTTACATAACTTTTCTTTATAAAGTTGGCCAAAAGTTGTAAAATGAACTAATAAGTCGATTATATAACCTATACCTACATACTATGTATATGTAGGTTGGAAGGTAAAAATGTGTTAAAATTATTTCATTTCTTTTAATTTCCATTTCGTAGGTTGGAAGGTCTTCCACACCAGATATTTTTTTAGTTAATAAGCCATTCGTGTTATTGAGTATTTGGTTTTATTTAAACTACTTTGAAGAAGTTCGTTTAGAAAAATGCAAAAACCTGATATGAAAGGGTAGCTACCGATTTTCTAAGTACAGTAGTAAGAAATCTGACGTCAAAGTGTAAAGATAAAGGTTACGTTTGCAAACGTACTTATACGTGTGCTCAATCGTAATTGTCGGTACCCTCTCCCTACCCCAACCCTTTAATTAACACGTGCAGTGTGTCTTAATGCATAATAAAGACTTACGTGATCTGACCCGTCAACTGGTTCTTGCTTTATCTGCAGGCGATCATCCATAGCTTCAAGTCTTTGTAATAAAGTAAATTTAAGTAAATTATCATTTGAACGCTCTACTTTAGGCTCTGGTGCAGGAACTTGTTCTTCTCGTGGGGGTAACTTGTATTCAAATATCACAGAATTAGATATAACGCATCCATTGCAAGCTACCTGCAATGTTGCAAGGCCTGCTTCGTGAGCTGAAACAATTACACGTAAAAATACATATCGATGCGCTATAAGTGAAAAAATTACCTGGACAATAGCAACGTAACACACCATCTTGTACAAGAGTGGTGGGTACAGGGAATGTATCAAAAAGAACAGTATAAGGTCCGGTAGAATGCCAAGGACCGGTAACCAAAACTTTAATACCACCCTCAGGATAAGCCCATTCTGGTGAATAATCAGTTATCTTTGCAGGTGCATCCATTTGAGTTTGTATAATATTTTGAGTTTTTCCCGCATTTACGTTCACGGACGGATTGACATCTAAAAGACCGCTGTGTCCAGATTCTAAACCTTCTAAATCTGGAAATTCACCCAACATATCAAATGCGTCTAAATTTACGAAAACATCGTCATCCACTACATGCGTAGGCGAAACTACAACATCACAACTGTTGATAAAATCCATTGGGTTCATGTCGTGTGTTATTGTTTGTTGCTGAGGCTGTTCTCTTTTATTACTAATTCGTCTATTTGGAGGTTGAGTGTTGTGATTCTGGTGTGCTTCTAACTCGGATGAACACAATGGCATATTGGCAGACAATGTTTTTTGTATGTCTTCATGGGATAAATCTAAAGTTTCGTTAAAGAAATTACCGGAGGCTATGGAAGACCCAACATTTTTGCTAACTAACGATCCGCTAGAATCGGTATTTAAAAGAACTACTGTATCACCACAAAAATTTTGATGTTTGAAGTCTGTCATTTCTTCGTTGCTCGTATCCATATGTTTGGAAGGAGTAGAAGGGGCGCTAACCATTAACATTTCATTTTGCTGATGGACGTTTTTCTGGTGATTGAATGACATATTATGCATTGTCGATCTCATGTTATCAGTAAGCTCATGCTTGGTTTCGCGCGATGTTACCATACGTCCATTAGGTCGGCTTAAGTTTTGGTTATATGTACATTGTGTATCCATTACTTCTTGTTTTAAAACGATCGGTCCATTTTTGTGGATCTATCCAGTTTGGAATGAACTCTGCTAGTAGTCGTGCTTGACACAAAATTTGCTACGGAAACTGGAGCTACAAATGATTGATGGGTTGTTGAATTGGTAGATGTGGTTGAGTTACTGTTTAGTATGAGTAAACCACCTCCTCCTTGAATTTGTGAAAGACTAAGCACTAAAGGTGGTGTGTTGGCCGAGTTTTGTCCACTCGATTGCGCGTGTTGATTACGTGTATCACGAGAGTACACTCTGCCGGTATGGTTATTACTTAAAAACATACCACCGGAACCGGTCGTTGAAGATACTTGGTTGTTTTCTGCACGACTGGGTGGTCGCGAATTTGAGCTAGAAGATGGTAAGGAATTTCCTAATTCATTCTTAGCGGTTGTTATACGACGCATGGGATGGGAGCACGATTTACCGTCGGCACATGTCGAATCAGGACATCCGCATTCTAATTGTTTTACCAACGCCGCTTGTCGTGCTACTCTTTGCTTTTCCATTAATTGACTTACAATTGCTTCGACCGTTTCAGCAGTCTGTAATTTAAAATTCTGCTAAATACATGCACAAGTTCGAATGTATATTTAATTTACCGATATTTCTAATTCGTTGTTTAAATCAGGCTCGTCTTCACTAAAAAACATCGGCTTTAATTGTGAAATAAGCTCTTCCTTAGTCCATTCCTTTTTATCCGCCCATAGTGATAAACTCGGTGTTATAACAGCAAGCTTGTTGTCATCAGGATAAGGTACATTTAGGTAATGTACTAACACTATATCGGGATTCTGGAATAAAGTATTAGTAAATTTAAATGTAATTGAGAATGTACAACTCACCTGAAGGAGCCAGTAACATCTTCGGTGAAAGGTTGGTAGAATAGCGGAATGAACGTAACATCCATATATACACTGAAACAAATAAGTTTACTTTGTAAATAAGGCAATTTAAATTCGTGAATCACATTCAAGATTGATTAAATAAAAACCTGTGTTATGTCACGCGCCAAACAAAAATCGCAAAATTTAATTTAAAAATGTGTCGCGATGCATAAAGTAGGTATTCATGCAGATTCCTTTTATTTTTGTTTTAATATTTTGTGTACATGAACTAAAAGGTGATGAATGAGTTTCATTAAGGCATTTATTATTGTATTAGGTCACCTTTCTAAGGATTTTACGAGTACGAGTCAGTAACAGTTGGAGTTGCTATTGTAATTTATCATTTACAAAGTACCAAGTTTTCATTTCAGGAATTTCTTAATATATTTTCGAGGTGTCGTCTCGTTTTTACTAACAGAATAACTAAATGCGTTTTTAGTTGAACTATGGAAAGGAAAGCTATGTTCTTCCATTTCTAAGTAAATTAATTAGTTGAACGACAAACGTACATTACACTAGAAACTACATTTCCGTTTGAATAAGGCGCGTTTCTGAGTTATGAAAGAACATTGAACCAAAGTGTACAACATTTATCATAATTTACCATCGCATAAAATTTTACGCCCTTAAACATTTACTTTACCTTTAATTCAACTATTTGGAATCAACTTTCAGGACTAAGCTCATTGTTTTAAATATTTATGTTTAGAATTTTTAAATCTAAGATTTTAAATTAAACAAACTTTGTACGCTTCTATAGCAATTACAGCTATCTTCGTCAGCAAATCATGAAACGTTTCGTATAACAATTAAGTACAAGGTGACTCAAACTCGCGCCTTGGCTTTATTGTGCGAAGACGGGAGAAGATAATTAAAATCTTTAATGGTTAATGTTTATAATTTGCACCAAAAAATAAATTTGTAAAAATTTTAGAAATTAAGTTTATGTTGTACAAAAATAAATATTTTCCAGGAAGTTTTATTTTTTTAATATATTTTGAATGTTGCCGTTTTTCTAAATCTAATCTGTTAAAAAACTCTTTTCTACCTTGTTGGGTTCAAAAGCTACAGAGAAAAATATATTTAATAAAACGAGCTGTAAAATTGGAAAATGTAAACTTTCACCATTAACACTCATAATAAAATACTTATCTTTTTTGGGATTTTTTAATGGTGTACTTTAAGTTATACAATCTAAACGTTTCGATAACACTTACAGTTATCTTCGTCAGTAGTAATGTTTGTTAAAAATTGTTAAAGATGTAGTAAACAATTTTGTCAAATTGACGAAGATAACTGTAAGTGTTATCGAAACGTTTAGATTGTATAATTTAAAGTACACCATTAAAAAATTCTAAAAAAGATAAGTATTTTATTATGAGCTGTAAAATTGTTTGTACCCAGATACGATTAGATAAATTGTCATATGTGTTTGAACGCCCTGTAAATTTATATAATAGGGTTTTAAAAGTAGGTTGTTTGTTTGGGTCATGTTTCCGCTGATGCCATTTGGCTAATGCGCTTTACAGATTGACGGCGGGAATATTTCAGTTCGTTTGGTGTCGTTACCGTTGAGGTAATATTTTCTGGACTACAGTTTGTACTCAAGTAAACGTAAGGGCACATGTCCTTAAAGATTGATAGCGCGGGTGGACACCCATTGCAATGTTAACAGTTTTTCGTGGTGTGAAAGTTTGAGAGGAAAATATGATGTAATATGCTTGAGAGAGGGAAGAGGTTTTGCGCGGTTAATTGGAGTGGGTACTCTAACTCTCTAACTATCTCTCTCTCTCTCTCTCTCTCTCTCTATATATATATATATATATATATATATATATATATATATATATATATATATATATATATATATATATATATATATATATATATATATATATATATATATATATATATATATCTTAATAGTAAATTTAAATAGATTGGACTATAAAAGCAATGAGCTATACCAATAGCATGTGAGCAAGGTCAGAACGATGGATGTTTGCGAGTACGATTTGTTTCGTAGAACATATTTCAGTAAAATTTACAGTTTATTCAAATTATTTAAGCAATTTAGAAACCTTACAGATATTATTCACATGAAGTAGGTTTATAATAATATGTAGAACATGTATAGAGTTAGTTACAATGCAAGAACTATATAAACGTTAAGAAAGGGTTATGATACGAACACTGTATAGTTATAATTCACAGACAAAGTGTACAAGAAATGCAGGAGAAGTGGTAGTGCGTTATAAACATTAACTAGAACTTGAACAATATGTCTACAAAGAGATATTTTATATAAAATTACATTTTTGCGTATAAAATCTACATAAAGGTGTTAAACAATATGGATTTCTGAATGAACAAAGTGTTAGACAATAGAGTGAAAGTAAACAGTGTTAATGTTAAGACAGTTATAAAAACTCCATAAAGTAACATTTCAAGTAATTTGGACGCTTTAAACGCAAGTTATGAGCAAAATTGTAATAAAATAGGTTAAGTATTAATTTTAAGAATTTTGCAAATTTATAGTTTTGTTAGGATAATTTAAGCTTAAAATAAATTATAAAAGCAATTAATAGAAGGTTTCCCTCGTTTTCATAAAGAAATTTACAATGTACAAGGTATATGAACATAAAATTAGAAAAGTGAGGTTATCTACCTAAAACTATGATACGAAAAAGGAATTTCTACTAAAATTAAGTTATATGGTATGAAATAAATGTATTCGGATACAGTTTTCATGTAGATTACGAATATGTAATTAGTTTAGGTGTAAAATATAGAATTTCTTAGATATATGTAAAATTAGATTATAAATTGTCAAATTGAAGAGTTTCGAAGCAAATTAGGCCTTGTGAGGTATCTTTTTATGCGGAATTTTGCACTGATTCCGAATCTTTTTTCAAAATGTAAATTCGACTTATTTTAAGAAAGTTATGGCATAATTTGTATTTTAGTTAACAATTTTGTTTAAACCAATCAGATGCTTGGATCTTTTGTGTGTATGGTACAAAAAAAGTTGAAATTTTGGTACCTAAGAGAAATGTATAAAAAGAATTGCTCCTGATTTCTCGCTCTCTTGCTCTTGCAAATTTTGAGCTCTCTTGCCTTTTAAAATTTTTATAACTAACAAGTAAAAGTGTTAATAGTGTTGGTGTTAACATGTAAGTTACAAGTTACGTTTATAGTATCGGATTTTTGAAACGCGATCAATAAAGATTCGAGACTTCAGAAACAATTGTTTTAACCTATAATTAAATTTAACTATTAGGTTACCGATTTAAATTGTCGGTTATAATAAAATTGTTTCGATTTGAAGTCGTGATCAAATTTCGGTTCATGTGTTTTTTCTCTTCATCTTAATAAAATTATTCACTTATTTGGAGTTGATGTTTATTTAATTAAATTCCATATCGGGATCTAAAATAAAAGTGAAATTAATTAAAATTTATATGAAGATAAAATATAAATTTAATATCGAGAAATTTTATAAACATTTAAACCAACACATAAATATACGATTTAAAATAAAGTGCTTAATGGAAAATATATAAGCAATATCACATTACATCACATTTACTACGAAGAAAGGTCGTTCATCCACAAATTGGATTTGAATGAAGTATGGAGATTTATACAGCACCATTGTGAACAGCAAAGCACTACACATGGGAATATGTCTACGTACAACATTCAAATATGGAACCAGCCAAATGAAAACATCTTAGTTGGAAAATTACAGTAACACATGTGAGTGAAATTTGATTTTCATAACCCATTTATTGCTCTGATTATTCGTTTGATTTCCTGTATTTATGTTTTTATTGATCATATGTGTAAATGTTTGTGCGACAACATGGTATAAATATCTGTAAGGTAAATGAACTGTTATTATTATCAACATTATCATTTTATTTTTAAACAAAACAGAATTGAACTCACATATCTCAGATCGTTTAACGACATTTTTGACAGGCTGCATTTTAATTAATTCAGTTAGGACGCTACGCATGCGTTATTGTGCAGGTTTAACTAAGGTCTGTTTCATATACCAACCAATATTTATAATTTACAATTTTTTTGACAAAGAACATCTCCATGTTAGAACTAAAATTTTCCATGATTTCACAATTATATTTTAACGAAATTAAAATAACTTCAAGGATTAAATTATTTTTAGTTTATTTGCCAACAATAAGCGTAAAAGCTAATTAACTCTATCCCCAATTGAGATAAATTGAGCTAGTACGGTGCAAGATAAATTGAACTATTTCAGTTCTGTACAATATAATTATATTACCAATTTAAATAATAAATAAATAAAGTTTATATTTATTTTATATTAATTTAAGCCAGAGCAATATATATATATATATATATATATATATATATATATATATATATATATATATAGTGGTACACCTCTCCAGGGAGTATATATAGCATTTTCGGACACTTGGTGTCGTTTACATACGTTTCATACAAGAGGTTGTTTTTTATTAAGTGTATCCCAGTTGTGAAGGCACACCATTCGTTACGTTTAATAACAATCAGCCGTAACAGACGACGGGGTCACTGTATATAAATTTGTAAATACTTTCGTTAATCATAAATGTACTTGTAAATACCGCTACCTTATTAATTCAATACTGTGTAAATAATATCGTGCGTACACGATTTTGTGAACATAAACTTTACAACATTTAAATCAGTCAATTACGAATACAACGTTAACGAATTTACTATTTGGAAGTCGCTACCTTTGGTTGCCGCTTAAACTTATTAAAGGTTTTGCTGACGAGGGCATCGCCGAGGAGGCCGTTCATATCCAGATGGTTTCGCTGTAACCTGGAGGAGAAAGTTAAAAAAATCTAACATTGTACTTTTTTGGTCATTGTGCTTATTTTACAAGTGTTCTTGTTAAAATTATTCGGCAGATAAACGTTGTCGTTTTAGTTGAAGTGTTAGTCCATTTAAGGTTGACGAACTACTTTCATCTGCGCTTCATAAATAATGTAAGAATGCTTCTTTGTATTTATTTCAGAGTGTTGTGTATAAAATTACCTGTTATAAAATTATTGATTTTGAGTGAACGTTTGTTTACGCAAAGGTTTTGATTTTTTACAGTAATTAAAATTATATAAAGTCAACCAGGGAAATTATACCGTATAGCACCTTCTTAACCTATTGTATTATTAATTACCCGATCCTCAGATATCCCATATACCAGGAGAACTTCAGTCGTCCACCACCTGATTCTTGAAGTTGTCAGGATTTATGCGAATCTCCCCATCTCCGACCAAAGCTATTCCGCGCAAAGCAACTAGCTTACTGATCGTATAAACGTACCACCTTTTTACAGATAAGGAAGTGGTTACAAGCTTTGTATAGACAGCGACTATAACCAATATGTATATGCAAGTTGTAACAGAGAAAAGCCAGATAAATACGTACCGTTTTTATTGGAAAGCGTTTAATGTCAAGCATAAATATCTTAAGGCATACATACTAAGAGCTACTGTAACCGTCATTAGTGAATTGCAAAAATTAGCAGTCATTTTCAACGTGTGGGTCAGTACTTTGATAGTTACTGCTGTTCTGCACGTCCGCGTGTTAAGGCAATGAAAATAAAGTAAATAAGTATACGAAAATAGGAAAATCTGCGTTGCTCATGTTATCACTATTATCCACATGATTTCAGTCATTTATCTCATCCATCATATTCTACGTTATCAGTCGTTTATGATCACTGTCATCTGTATCAACTGCCAGCTATGCTATCTGTAATTTATTTTTGCCGTTTATCACCTGCCGTGGTCACTTGTGTCACCTGCATCATTCGCGCAATTATTTCATCTACATCAGCTCCACCTGCATGAATTACTTTGTCCATCTTCGTGGTTTAGGTCAACTCAGTCATCTGCGTTGTCTAGTACATGTGCATCACTTGCATCAACTGCGTCATATAGATTATGTCGTCATCAACGTCATTTACATCATCTGTGTAATCATTATCTGTGCCATATGTTATTAGAGCCACTTTCATTAGTTGCACCTTTCACCCGATTTGCGCCAGCTATCACATCTACGTCATCTAAATCATTACGTCAACTATGTTATTTACGTCATCTAGGTCGTCTGAGTCATTTAGTTATCTACTGACAACTACGCCATCTTCGTTATTGACACCATCTACGTCATTTACGCAATCCTCTGCATTCGCACCACTTACATTATCTACGTATTTGTGTTTCTATCACACTATGGTTTTGGGAACGTTCAAAAATAAAGCTTGACTTTATTTTATTTGATTTACGTCAAGTTCGTTATTCTCGCCATCTACACTATCTGCATATCAACGCCATTTGGACACTCTTTGCCCTTTCAGTTATCTATGTTGTCTAGACATCTATAGCATCTACGTCATCACATTACCACCGTTAATAACGTGTTTTGCATCATTTCTACCATCCTCGTTACTCAACCTAATTAGTCGTTTTCGCTACCTATGTCCTGCACGTCCTGTATGTTATCTATGTTAGATACTAGGTTTACGTGATCTTAGTGTACGTCGTCTATGTTATTTACATATACATCATTTACACCACTAAAACTGTTAGCATCATTTGCGTCATCTACGGCCTACGCATCCGCGACATTTAATCATTCACTTCATCTATATCACCTAGTCAATGGCATTCGACTCATCCGCGTAGTACAGGTTACCCTAATAATTTAAATCATTTACGGCGCCTATGTTACCTACGTCGCGTAGTTAATTTACATCATAAGCGTCATAGTCATCATTATCCAGATCGTCTACGTGACTAAAGCTATGTGCGTCGCCTACGTTATTTTCTTCATCTGCATTACCGACGTCAACTCCACCTACATGATCTGCTTCACCAGACAAACAACAAAGATACGTACTTTGTTGTTTGCCTCAACCGAGTTGTCTGTTATCTATGACATCTAAGTTACCTGGCCAAATAGCGTGAATATTATTTATGCATCTATTATTTACATCACCTACATATGTCATCTACATTGTCTGTCATGCATTTTTGTTTACCGATCATATGTTGTTGGTGTCGTTTTTGGTTACACTTTGTTCTCACCTACGCCACGTGCGTTGTAACCATGTCTGAGTCGTTTATGATGTGCATTTTTGGGGTATATCTTCATATGGATTACGTTGACCTTGTTATTTGGGATCAGTATCAACCTTCATTTTCAATATCTGCATTTTTTGTAACTCTTATGTCCACATGATGCAGGGTACCACCAGCATTCGCACCTTATCCATTAGCTATGTTACTCTAACCAATAGTACCCCTCATCGCCTTCATTAACCTTCGTACACTTAGATATAATACCATGAATACTAGAGAACTTATATTACCGCTTATTACATTGTAGCTTTTGTTACAGATACCTTAAAACTTTAAAATTACGGATGAATATATTTGATTTCTTTAAAATGGATAAGAAGGCCTTTTGATACTTTCCTTTTCATGTTTTGTTAAAGCTACAATTTTTAGAAGACATTCACCCATTGCTAATTTGTTACTATTAAATTCTTCGTTCTGATATAACCCCAAAGGAAAAAATCTAGGAGTGAGCCGTTCTGCGTTCGAACTGGCTCCTCGTTTGTACCCCTCCGATTAACCCTCTACCAAGACATGTAGTTTTTAAATAATTTATTACCTCTCTAAAGTAATGTGGTGACACCACACATTGTTCAAAATATAAAGATGGAGTCTATCTTGGTTTCGTGTAACAACATTATCAGTAACAGGTATGGTTGAATGTATAATCACTTAAAAACACTTATAGCTGTTCACATTTTTTTCAGAAATATAGGACCAGTAATATTATTTCCCGCACAGTAGTATACCACGATACCCTATTATTAAAAATGTAATTCGAAGTAACTCTCAATAATAATAATAATTAAAAGGATATAAAATCTTTAAGAGCTAGTATTGAACTTATTGGCATTGGTATAAATTGTGTTAAAATTATCGAATAGTATTTCGACTTTATTAGCATTAATTTAAGGTGCAGAATGATTTCAAAGCCTAACACTGAAGTCACTTGCAATAACTCAAATCTGATAAATAATTGAGCGTCTATTGGTATCCTGCGCAGTGTATATGTTAATTATACGAGATAGGGAGGGTTGAAGTTAAGTGTTAAATCATAATGGAATAGTCAAGTAATACAATTACTCAAATTAGAATTAACAAGCTTTGCGCTTAGATGGTTTAACTCGTTAAGTACTTGGAAAGAATCATCAAGAAAACTTAGCTGTTTATTAATCAATAAATAAACAAACAAAGAGTAGGTTCAAAATGTAAATACAGCAAAGTACAAATAAATGAGTATATAAAGCATTCAAAATTATAATGTCAAGCGATAAAATAATGGTAAAATTAAAAAGCAGCTTAACTACACATAAAACAATAATAATACAAACAGTGTAATCACACATAAATGAAATCAAAAGCAAAATTAAATCATTACAGAAATCATGTTGGCAAATATTATTCATAAAGTACCAAAGTAACATAATGAGATAAACAAGCACATTAATAAGGTAACCGCAACAATAAAATGCGGTTTAAACTGTACATAAGCAAGAATAAAGAAACCCAACAAAGAAATTGCAAGTACACAATTGTATCGCGATTAAAAGCAGCTGTTTACCTAATACACATAGAGATTTATACAATTGCAATAAATTATATGTAAAAGAAATCAGTTCGTAAACAAAACAATTCTAAATAAGTAAGGGATGGTCAATAAAGTACCCGGCAAGCTGTGGCACGACCGTTCGAGTGACCGTGCTAGGGCTGCCGGTATCTATTTTTCATAATTCATCTACACATACAAATTAGTTTTATTAAATACATAAATAAAAAGTTTACCTCGAGTAGGATTTGCATTTACACCCTAGAGTTAGCGAATGTACGGTTTTAACGTATATTGTTATAACGGTTTTCGAGAAAAAATAAGAAATATTATTAATTAGATTTGATTACCTACACCACATTATAAAACTACTTTGATATAGCACGATTCAATAAAATTTATACATATGCAATGATATATATATATATATATATATAATATATAACAATTTTATATTTAGCATTGTTCTGGATTATTTCAGTTGATATACGTTACGTATTATTTCGTTAATATTTATGATTTGAAAGTGGTTCATTATTTGATAGGAAATTTAATACCAGAAATATTTATGATGTACTTCAGTATGTAGACATTGCAATGACCTCACTTTAACCAAAAGCATTAAACCTTACTGTGCATTTATTGTAGTTCTTGATAATTAACAATTAAAGTTAATATTTATGAATTTGAAAGGGTCTCGATAGGATTAATACCAGTTAATTAGTGAATGACCTCTACGTATGTGAGACATTTGACCTCACTGCACACTTAAAATAATTATTTTAATATCGTGTGCGATTCGTTTGATAGCGCCAGTCCTGGAGCACTTCTGCTGATCCATCTGATTGAATACTACGAAAGTTAAGCAAGTTTTTGTTCGTTTTTAAAGTTTGTTGGGGAGACTAGCGTTTATTTGGATGCGACTTATGGCATATTTTATTTCTAAAAAACTGGCACCCTTGAAGTAGTGACTATTCTGATATCGATTATTGACATTTTTATTCTACCCAGACGCAGAGCACCAGCTTCTCACCTCCTTCCACTGAGCTCAGTCAATTACATTATCTGTTACGTAAGAGTATAATAACGGCACCTTGCCCCCACCACTTTCTTGTAACGTCATCTCTCACAATCTCTCTACGTGACCACGTCCACTTTCAACACGTGACTCCCCCTTCCTCCGACGTGACCACGCTCACTCCCAGTGGATTGATTCTGAGCGCTCATACCGCCTCAGACAGAACGCTCTGATTGGAGGACCTAAGGGCAGGCTACGCCCCCTGGGTTCTGATTGGTAGCGGTCAGTTTTGTTTTGGGCGGTCATTATTGTTTTGGCGGCCATTGTTGGACGCCTTAAGGCTCTACACTCTGATTGGTTCGTTTTGTTTGTTTGTGGCGTTACCTAGTGGTGTATTTTAAAACTAATGAATGTTTTCTGTGACAGAGGTTGATCGTGGCTCCACCTACTGGTATATTTCTAAAAGTAGATGTAGATCCCTGCCACTGGTCGCGCCCTTGTTTATTATGACGGGAAACCTGAAATTTGAAATTTAGTATTCTAATAATGGGGGCCCGATTCCATCTCGTAAGGCAGCTATAGGGCTCCGGAACTTGTTCTCGGGTCTTCGCCCCTTGTCGGGTCCCCTTGTTTACTATGGCGGGAAAACTTAAAGTTTGAAATAGTATTATAATAATGGGGCCCGCATACTATCTCATAAGACAGCTATAGGGCTTCGAAACTTGTTCTCGGGTCTTTGTTCCTTGTTGGACCCCGCTGATTCTCTGTGACACCATATAGTGAAGTATTTTTAACACTAACGTATGTTTGCTGCAATCGAACTTGATCGTGGCTCCACCTAGTAGTATATTTTAAAAGGAGTTGTAACTGTTATGGCGGTGAATTTGAAATAGTATTCTAATAATGGGGCCCGCATACTACCTCATAACACACCGTCAGGACTCTTAAACTTGTCACAGAGTCTTATCTCACTGCAGTGCCCCCTTGTTTCTTTGTGGGTCATCTAGTTGTGTATTTTGTAAAAAGCTAATTTCAGATTCTGCAATAGGGCGTGATCGTGGTTCCACGTAGTGGTATATTTAAAAGTAATGGAAAGTTGGCCATCTAGCTGTGTATTTTGTAAAAAGCTAATTGCAGATTTCTGAAATAAGGTCTGGTCGTGGTTTCATTTTAAAAGTATCGGAAGTCGGGAAAACTTAGAATTGGAAATAGCATTCCAAAATACACTAGGGTGCCGTAACTAGACCATGCGTCTCAGCCCATTTCAGAGTCCCCTTTGTTTGTTTGTGTCTCTGTGTACCTTCTTTCAGTTGTCTTCTCTACAACCCTTTCTGGTTTTCCGTCTTTGTTATAACAGAAATGAAAAGGGTAAAAGGTTTTAATAGTCTATTATATGTAAAGCAACATAAGGTTTACATGTACAAATGAGTGAATAAGTTAACATTTTGAACCTTACTAAACATTTAAGGATCTAAGCTACGTATTGTTGATGAATTAACAGCTTGAAAGTTACCACAAAATAAAAATGTTTTTATTTATTCGCTTATTTTTATCATTACACAACATAGTAACTATAATAAAACTGTTTTTTCTAAACGAATATTAAATTGGTTGTTTTGCCTACCGATCCTAAAGAACGCATTGAAATATCTTTACTCTTCAATCTCTTATTAAATTGCTGTATACTGAGACCCTCAGATTTGAAAAACTTATGGTAACGCTCAGGTAGGACATATTTAAATTCCTCCAGTTCCACTACAGTCCCCTCACCGTACTTTGTTGATATGATGTCCAAATTGAATATATTGTATTCTATCCCTGTCTCTAAATCTTTAACGTTTTAAAAGGGTTTAAAACATGTTGATGCATTTAGAGCAGTTAACTTCATATCTGTAATTATAACATAACATTAAAAATCTGCACAAGTAAATGGATAACGTAAATAAAATACAGGATAAAGCCAAACTCGATTACTTACCACTGTTGCTGATGATGGTGTTTGAAGAAACCCTAGGAAAGTCGACACGAGAGTGTATAACTGTTATTTTTTGTTACTTATATATATATATATATATATATATATATATATATATATATATTGTTACGGTAAACATGTTCACTAGGACAAGGTGACAGATAAACCTAGTTTTTGCACGGCTAGCTCGGCGTGCGGGTGAGGGTCTATCGGGAAAAGCAGTCTCGTCTCCGTAGGTTACGCTATTTACCAAAGTCGAAATCGGGAAAATGTCACAATAGGTTCCGGTAGGCGCCAGGATATTCCAAAAGAGCACACCAGGGTGTTTTAAAACACGAAATAAACGACGGTACGTAATGGTCTGAATACCCAACTTACCACACTTACCAGATCGTAACGCTCGTAGATCCAGGTTTCCGCAGCACTGCTTCACCTGAAAGGCTTCAAAATCTGCACCTTAATCTGAACAACTTACCACCGTGCAGCAATAGTCAAATTCAATACTCAATACAAATCTCTAAGGTTCCCACTGCGTTAAATTACTAATCTCCTTTAAACAAATCAAGATAACACATACTAAACTGCCTTCAATTCGGTTACGATGTTTTTCTAAACTGGTAAATTACGTTACGTTAACTTAATCTTGTATCAAAACAAAAAAAAACAAAAGAAAACTCCAAACTTCTCTCATTTAAGCTCGGCGACGCTTTCTATTTGTGCAATATATCAACACCCTTTGTTAAAGTTTAATATTAAAATAATTACTCCAAAATAGTAACTAAGATAAACATCTATTAACTCAAAATAAAACAATTAAAATTTAAACAGCACGTCAATTTGGATAAAATGGCAATCGTCTGTTCTTAACTTTTTTTACCTCATTGAATTCTGGCCAGTAGCAAAACTATCTTAAGCTAAATTGTATTCAAAGTAATCTATAAACTTGAATTACGTCCGTACGCAAATTTTACATAAAAAATGAAAAATGAAGGTAAGATTTTATTTACCTCCACACGTAAAATATTAATGGTATCAAAACACCTTAAATAACTTCTAAATAGACAAAGGAAACTGTCCGAGGACGTTAGCAAAATGATACAATAAATTCAAAAATAATTACTTCCAACAGGTTCCTTCGGTAACACACATTACATAACATATTCCATATAAAACACAACCAAATTTTATTCTCAAAGGTCGCAAGACCAACACAGAATATAAAGTGAATTACTTAGGTCCCACGGGCAAGTAGGAGATGATCCTTGCTCTACGAAAGCGTCGTGTAAGGCTCGAGCGGGCCCAGGGTCTTCGATGTTACTCCTTGATGACGACAATACCGACTCGCATCAGGTCGCTACCACGTATTCAACTTGATCTTAATTTAATTTACAATAGTGTCTCGTAACTTATTGAAGCAGCATTAACTAGTTTAGATCACTTTAATAATTTCTTTTAACTCAAAGTTGTTAAGGTTTGACAAACAAAAGAAAACACTCAGCAAATCGTTTTACACAGTTTACATTTAGAGAGTTTAATTACAAACAGAACAATCTTAAACAGTATGTATGGTTGGATGTTCGTTCACTACGTTCACTTAATTCTTAGGAAAGGGGTTCTCTAATTATATCTCGTTAATCACGAAATTCAATAGTCCTCGGGTTCGCACTACAAAAACACGAACCAAACTTCTATCATAAACGCACTCGAAGATGCCGTTATTCTCCAATAAACTAAATTAATGAGCGAGCCCGGTTGAAATGTTTCTTCACAAAAATATCCCAAACTTGGTTATATTTGACTTATCTTGCAAGTCTTCGATGCTACTTAACTAAATTTCACTAGGAGCTCGCACAATGATGAAACCCCAAATTCCGCTAATTCGAACGACTTTCCACACACACACACGACTTCACGCGTCAAAAGCTTAGGACCGAGTCCTCTTCCTTTCAAAATCACTTTTTCGCCATATTAAAAAACGTTCCCCTCCATACAAATTCAATTACACAAACCAATCAACCATTTTAATTTTAAAATTTCCACCCCCCTAAATATACGATGATATCTGGACTGAAGGCGAAGGAACTGCTACGTTCGCATTTCCCTTCGACACGACACAGCAATGTTATTGCAAAGGTACAACCAATCGCCCACCCATATAACTTATATGGATGAAAACCAACATTCCGACTCTCCAATTGTTCCTCTACACGAATGCGACAGTACGGCACCAACGCGATAACAACACTTCTTTGTAATGAAACTATGTAACAAAATTAAACGAGTTTATTTTAATAAAACCCCAAAAACTTCACTGACTTTTCTTAATGAAATTACGTAACTACACAAAAAAATACGTAATTCCTATCTACAATGACTAAAGATAATGCACCATTGCACATTCCTAAAATTCCTTTACATACAGCGTGACCCATTCAAGCAAAACATTCATTACCTACAGTAAGCTCTTAAACTAAAAAAAAAAGATTCAGAATCTAAGTGAATAAAAATTACCCAATACGTATACAGGGTGTTCAAAATACCCTGACAGTATGCTACATTCACCTTTCTACGTTTTGTTTATAAAGATAATATAAAGTTTTCTCTAAATCATTCGTTTAAAAGTAAATTTTTTATTATTCAAAAAAACCGTTAATGTGTTTACATAAAAAAGCTATGGTTATATAAGGTGACCGTACAATTTATTATGAAGTATGGAGTCTCTAGTTATCTAATCAAAATAATACCCTCTCGCTATTACGCCAATTAATTAGAGAGAGGTTATAAAAACACGTGTAAGACGTTGGACGCATCATTACTATTTTTGATCTTAGTGATCGTAATAGTTTGTGTGTGCTGCTGTTTGCGCAATTTTTATTTTAAAACAATTAAAATGGCACCTTTAAGTCTTTCATTAATTTTAAATTTTTTGGAAACCAATTTTATCGCGTCCAATATTATGAACGAAAGTGATATTGTGGCGCTATATTATTATATTATATCAAAATTGGCTTTTAGTGATGAGATACTAAGCGTAGAGGATAATGCGGAAGTTACATGAGGCTGTACTTAGAGTACAACTCGATTTAATGAATCATGTGAGATAAAGACCTTTAGATTGAATATTGTTAATGTTTTAAATAATAAGAACAAATTTATGAAATTGCGTTTTCACCTTTTTCATATTCCATAAAGTAACATTTCAAGTAATTCTTACACATATTACCTTTTACTGAAAAAACCCAAAAGATAAGTATTTTAATTATGTATAATAATGGTGAAAGTTTATATTTTCAAATAATTTTGTATTATTTCGGCTGTCCATAACTTTAAAATATACGAAACTGTGAAATGACCTTTGTTTCAATACAGTATCACTGTTGAACTCTCTCAGAAACCACTTATGATAATACGATAAGAATAAATTTGATTTGAAAATCTTAGATAACAAACACATAAAATAATAAACCCATTTAAAATTGATGTGTTCGTCTTATTAAATCAACCTTTCAGGCAATTAACTTACACTCAACGTATACACATAATAAGCAATTCACTGTATCAAACGGTTTATTTCGTTATTTTATACAGAGTATGCAATTTAAAAAGTGACGAATAGCTTAAATATTAAGATGGTTACAAAAACGTATGACTTTCGAGTCTACGTGCACCACACACTCATTTTTACCTTAAAACCAAAAATAATCACACACCACACACATTTAACAAATTACAAGAAAATCTGTATATGTACAAGTACAAAGTACATTACATGGAAGAGTTCAGCAAAATGGGACACCAACACATTCCGTCACTTAAACTTAGTTTTTTGAAAGTTGTAGTTATGTTTAGGTACTTCTTAAGTACTTAGATTTACAAAAAATGTTGAAGAATTTAATTCCTCTATTCGGTGGTATTGTTGACCGCTCAGTTACATAAATGTCACATAAAACACTGTTTCGTATGTGACAAATTTCCTCTATCACTTATCGTACAAAAATATAGAGTAATTTTAAAGTAACGATTGTGGTATGTCTTATAGCACATAATGAAAACTATTTTCATACATACGTCATGTATGTAGCTTGCATGGGAAATGTAAACCGCAGGTGTGCGCCTATTTGAATTTTCAACTGAGAAAATTTATCTATCTTACCATACTTTATTAATTAAGTATAACAATCACGCCATGTAATTAATCCACGTTATATTCTAATAAATTTATCACAAGTGGAAACTGAATTAACGTATTTGGTAGAATGTGTGAATCTTTGTTAAAGTATTGCAAGCTACTGTTTAATGCAAGCGTTTTCCTCGCTCTTTCGCCCTTAAAAAGATATATTACGCTTGGGTAATTCATACGACGACATTAAGTGTGGCTTAAAAAACCGTAAACATTTTTACACCTCTACCCAATTTTGACTTCTTTTTTCTTACTCTCTCTACTACATCTTAATTATTCGTAAAGGTTTGCCACCATAAATTCTTTTCTTCCACCGCTTTGCCTTTTTTACACGCACCTATACTTAATTAGCATAAGCGTGAATGGGTTTCCACACTCTATTATTAACAAGTATCCATTATTTTTTTAAAGGAAAAAAATCCGTAAATTGATTTAGCCTTTTTGTTAGCGTTCAAGTACGTACTGTCTAATTAATGGAAAATCTAGGTTTGCTTTTTGAAAAGCTCACAGGCGTCAATAAAAAACAAGTCGAGCTTTTTTTTTCTCGCCCTTTGCGCCGAACTTCACAGTTTTACTGTTATCGCCTTTCGATTGTGATTTTCGTTTTAGTGTAACAAATGTGGAACAAGCTTGTTATCTGAAAATTCCATTTTCGCTAATTTCAGACTAATTTCAATTTCAATTATTTTTTGTTTCCCGTTTACATCCTTTCCACCAATATCTGCCAATCATGTATCGAATTTTTCTATCATAAAAAAAAGTTAGATTGCCATTCATCTTCTAATACATTAGGTTTTGTAGCATTTTTACTACTTAGACTCTTCGTGTCTTCCATTTTCTTGTTTTTGTTAAGTCACCGTTTTTTATTGATCATCTTTGATGGAAAATGTATTAGAATGTCATTTCCGATTAATTGCTATATATATATTAACGTTTTTTTGACCGGTTATAAATGTTTAGACGTTTTATAAGATTAATGCCCTTTATTTATACATTTATACACAAAACACTAAAACTTTACAGCTTACGTGGATTAAATAACGAAGTAGAAGAAAATACCAATACAATACATATCACAAATTACATCCATTACTGTAGTTTAATTACCTATATTACATTATTTTAATTTAGCACAAGACGGTAGGCAACACACGTTACAGCTTCGTATTTATTTATTATACACATAAAATGGCGATTTCAATTTTCTAAAAAATTAAGTACACATAAAACTGGTTATAAATTGAGAGTCATTAATTAAGCTGATTAAAATTGGAAGTACCATCATAAAGTGCTTTCAAAGAGAAAAAGTTGACCGTAGACGCCACATTGAATAATTTTACATCCTGCCTCTATTTAAACATTACAGGCACGCTCACATTCTCACATTAAATTTACGGTGCCCCTGCAAACATTTTTGAAGTTGAATTTATAAAAGTATAGTAAACTTAAGCTTACATCCATATTTTATTCTAGTCTGTTTATTATTGTTTTCAATACAGCGCCGTAGCTAGGGGCAGGCTGCAGGGGTAATTGCCATGAGAGTGAACTTGATAAAAAAATCTTTAATCAGAAGTATTTAACAGATATCTGTACAAATAAATTCTTTTAGAAGCTAACACCATACATTTACCAGTCACATACAAAGAGATTCGAGTATAATTAAAATACTTAGCTTTTGGGTCTTTAAATGGTGTATTTTTATATTTATAAGTGTGTGCGTGTGCGTAATGAAAATATAGTAATATTACAATCAGATAGAGATAATGCAACTGTTATATTAAATATGAACGACTATAACGTTAAAGTAGAACAACTGTTGGAACCACATGCTTATCGTGAACTACCAAAAGAAATACAAAAAAATTTTTTTTTGAAAACTAAAGAACTTATCATCTATTCCTGAAGAAATAAAAAAGAAACTAACTAACTCTGAAGCTCTTCACCAAAACTGTTAGTGCAATGGATTCTCCTACATGATTTCAAAAGTGCAGATGTCATGTGTGGTTGAATTTGATGTAGAATTTTTTTTTTTTGTATATTTGGATATCATACGTAGGATCTTGTATAAATGTTAATTTCAGTGAATACTATTTTAGTTTGTTATCACTGTTTCGTTAAAAGGAACTAAAATGCGTTGGGAATTAACTGTTAATATTGTTGTAGAGAGTTTTAAGAGACGTAATATCAGGTGATTTTCGGCTTGAATTTATTTTGTTATCGTCTGTGATAGCGAGAAGAACGCGGTTAAGTATATCTGCATACTTTCGAGCGTACCAGTTTATTTATGGATAAAGTTGTTAATGGGGACATTATAGAAGATTTATTTGGTACAACAGTGTTTGTTATTGAAAAACAGGGTGTTGTTATCTCAATTCTAGTTATCGGGTTTGTTTAGTTGACACGTGTGGCTGAAGAATGTTTTTTTGGGAAACATCCAGATTGCAGAGTGTGGAAGATTTTTTAAGAGTGGCGGTTAAAAGATGACGAGGTTTTAGCGGGCTAGAAGGATTTTGTTTTCGCGTTTTCGCAAGTAGTCAGAGTTGAGTTGCAGGTCAGATTTCAGAGTGCCAAGATGTAAAAGGCGAAAACGTAGATTACACCATTTTAACCCGTCGGCCTCCTGAAGATATCGTATGGTAAAATTTACCTTAGTGAAGGAAAATGGATATAAGTCACTATTTAATTAGCCCGGGAAGATTTATTCGTGTGGGTTTGTGGTATTATGTTTTGATTATACCTTTTAAGTTTCCATCGAGAAGGGAAAGTGCTTGTTTGAAGTGCCTCCTGGAGTAATTACGCCTTTTGAGGTTTATTTTATATGGAATCTGCAATTGACAATTTTACACCCTGCCTTATTTTAAGTAGTTAGTGGACGCAGCTGTTTAAAGAATAAACAATCATACTTATGTAAAAAGTTGCACCAAATTCTACCGCCATTTTTACACGTAACAGAGAGGGTGATATAATGGTCAGTTTTAATGTTGTTTCACTTTTTACAAAAGTCCCTTCAGAAGAAATGATTGTATATATTGATCTTATGTTCCCAAAGGACATAACAATTCTTTTTCAGCACCGATTTCCAATGTAGCCTTGTGTTGATGGGAAGAAAAAGTGGCTTTTTAATATTTAACCGACATCGGCGCCGACGGGGCAGCGAATTTGTGTTAAAAACTTTCTCGAACTTATTGATTTGAATTTATTGGAATTATAGATATTATAACCGTGGTTTTAAGTATAATTGAAAAGCATCACGTGCTATTTTTTTTTTTGGTGAAAGTGAAAACGCCAATTTATTATGTGTTGAAGAAATTATATCAAATTATCTAAAAGAATGTGCCCATTCAAGATTTTGTTAAATTCGTGTTGTGCGACCTTTATAATGGAAGGTTGTCAGCTGATTGATGGAATTTGGATCAGAACAATGGAAATTACGGAAAGACGCTGGCAATATTGTTTTCCTTGTTTGTATATTGATATACTTGTTTTTAATGTCTAATGTAATAAATTAATAATAATAAATTTCGATGTCGTTGTAGGTTTAACGTTTTTGATTACAGGAAGCTATAGTTTGTTTTTGTTGTAGCAATAAAGTTAGTTGGATTGAATTGAATTGTAATAAATCGGAATTTCGCACCTGCTGTAGATAAAATTTTTTTTAGATTGTTATTTGTACACGTATGTTTTGGTGACGCTTACGCAGGAAGAAGTAATTCGATATTAATTTTTAAATATGTGATCGCGTTTTATTTATTTTTGTTGTGACAAATATACATTTTAAATTGAGTACTGAATTATCGTGTTGATTTTTTTGTTAATTGAACAAATAATTTTACGTGAAGTTCATCGAAATGTATAATGGATTTTCAGTTTAATTATCGCAATTTTGCGGATTTTAAATAAAGCTTAAGGTTTCACTTAAGTGTAGGTGAACTTTGCGTAGATATTTTTGAAGTAGAATTTTCAGGTAGAGGTGAACCTTTTCTTTTCGAGTGAACTTTATGGTTTCCTGTCATTATTTTAAGATTTAGTTCTCATGACGTTTTTCCTACTCTAAATTGATTTAATAGGTGGCGCCTTTGTAACATATTTATGACTGATTTATGACTTACGCTTGTTGTGTTTTATGTATTACGAGCTATCCTATTAGTAAAATTAGTAACACACTGAGCTACCGGCCCATTCCTTATCTATTATTTCCGATCTACTGCCATTTTCGACCGTAACAAATTAGTAACTCTCTATCTTTTAAGGTTTATCGAAAGCCGACGTGCAATGATAGTTATTTTCTTAATTATCAAACTACCATCCACTTCAAAAAGTTATTTTTAAATCTTTAATTGATCGAGCAAAACGAATTTGTGATCCTGAAATTTTGAAAGATGAAAAATAAATATTTAACAAAATCACTGCAAGCTAATGGATATTCACTTACAAATATTAATAATGTTATTACACCTGCTAGACATAACCATAAAGAAAAACCAGTGCTTAACGTTGGTACTGCTTTAATTCCTTTTCTAACTAATGTTAAAGATAGAAATGAAAAATCCTAATTAATCAGGCATTAGGACTGTTTTCAAAACTACAAGAAAAATTAAAAAACATTTAAGGTCGCCTATAGATGTTTCAAACCCACCGTCATCTTCGGGGTGTATAACTTATCCTGTTCTGGTAGAAAAGTATATGTTGGAACCACAAAACGTAGCTTGGATACAAGATGTAAAAAACGTACGAGATTTTGTGGAGTAGGTTGTAACGAATCTTTTACGTTCTTCGTTCATTTAGTTGTAAAATATAAGAAAAAATGGTTTTTGGTTATTAATGATTTATAAGTTGTGGTAGGGAACTTAATCTGCATTTTGGTGTAACTTAGTTGCATATTTTTCTTAAAGGTTTATAGACTTCCATATCGTGGAATTAAATTTCTGCACATATTCTTCGCACATTTTTTCACGCACCGCTATATCACCTGATATCTTAAGCGTCCTTTTGAGTATTACTTGATGAACGTTGCTTTGATTAGGACGCCATATTGGGGTTTCCACCTAATTTTTGTGAAAAGTGCCATTGATTTAATGGTAAGATACTTTTATCTCGTAGTATATTAAAATATAAAACATTTGCTCTTTGCAGGCACTTTTACTGCTTTTAATACTTTTACTTTTATCATTTTTGGTATTTTCAATGTTTATGATTGCAATTTTGCATTTAATTTAGATCTAAATTTAGATCACACCTTTTTATCTGAACTTTCGAGAGAATGCAATAAACACTGGATTATTCAAATTTCATGAAGATAAATTTGTAAGAAGTAAAATTCAACTTTGGCATGGTTTACAACGTACAGCATTGTTATTACGACATATTGCGCAATATTGGTGCAAAGATTACATCACCTTCGATTTACATTTCCGTATACGTTTAGATACCAGATGTTATCAAAAAGTGTAGAAAAATTTTCGAACAAGTATTTATATCCTTAATTTAGTAATTGAAGGCTATTACAATTCGTTTTTAAGATATATCTTATATAATTCTAAAGTTAAATATTTAATAAACATAGTTTGTATATTTTTTATGAAAGTCATACAGTGTATATGAGACAATTTTTCATATTTTATACGACTAAAACCTAATTCAGCTAAAATATATCTCCAAGATTTCATTATTTTCGCATTAGCCCCATCAGGAGTAATTATTATTAACAGACCTTCAACAGTGATTAAATCATATGCTTTTTTACAACATGTTAATCTTTGCTCAGGGCTTGGCAAATATTCCAGAAATAAACTAAACACAATTACATTAAAAGAGCATTGTTGAAATTGATATACAGCTCTATCAGAAATTTTTGAAGAATGTTCAACAATGTCCACATTTGAAAAATCACCATAAAGCACATCTGTATTAGCTGGTGCTATATCAATAGCAGTAACATCAAAACATGCAAATGAATTAAATGGATTATAACAACTGCCAACATATAACAGTTTAAGTTTATTATAAGTACATGTTTCGATTCCTACATTTAAACTAATTTTTTTATGCTATTTCTTGCTCACGAACACGCTGTCGTCACATTTCATTGTTGAAAAAATAAATGTTGCAGTAATTGTATATCCAATTAATCCTAGAGAAGTCAGTTGCATTTTCTTCTTTACAACTTTCTTCCCAATGATTACTTGCTAATTCTTTCATAGCAATAGCATTTTCTTCTAAAATTCGTTTACTCAAGCAATGTTCATCCCATGCTTTATCTACACCTAATTTTCTAGAATTACTTCTTAAATTTTTATGAATTTTTTTAATGAAATTGGAAAGCTCAAGTTGCTGTTCAGTTACCATATCATGTTTAAAGTAAATTATTATTATTTAATACGTTTAAACCTAAATTTTATAGGTTATGTGACACAATACCCTAGAAAAATCTGGGGTAGCTGGACATGCTTTAAATAATTTAAATCACGATATTCAATATGATAATATAGAAATATTGTCAAGAAAAAACTCATTATTGTGTTCGTTTATAACGTGAGGCTATAACTTCAATAGGCAAGAAGAAGGTTTTGACATCTTATAATTAAAAAAAGGCACAATGGTACGCCTTAATTTTAGTTGTATTTTTTTGTATGTCTGTTTTTGCTGTGTTTTATCCCAGACTTTGAAGTAAATGATTTACCAATTAAATATGTTAAGTTACCGAAGCACTACAATTAAACATAATTATGTAATTAAAATTAAAAATCATATTATACGTACTACATTGTGTTTTCACTGCACAATAATAATTAACAAAAAAACTATTTCTTCGTTAGATTTGATTAGATCCTTTATTGGTATATCAAGTTTCAAATTAAAGTTTTTCACAACTTTACACTTACATCATAATTTGATTAAATTTTGTTAAAATTGCTCTTTGATTATGGCATTTTTCACTGATAGCCTTCGACCGTTAGAGGGTATTGTGATTTGTCATCTTTAAGACAGTTTAATAATACTTAATGCTATTAAGGATCTAGTTATTCTATACTAAAATTAGATTGCATAGTTGGCTTTATACGTTTAGCAAACTGTTATATTAATAGAAGAATTGTGTTTTCATCGTTTCCATATTTCATACACATCTTAAACAATTGTTAAAGATATTACAACTACCGGGGACGATAACTGTAATTACTATCGAAACGTATAGATTTGTATAAACATCAATATAAAAATGTACACCATTAAAAACCCAAAATAATGGGGAAAGTTTGTATTTTCAAGTAGATTATAATATAATCTATTTGAATAACCTTTGACCAAATCGTTCCTTTTTTGAGTACACATTAAGACACTATGAATTTCTTACTATCACAATGTTAAAAAAAAATAATTAAACAAGTTGTATACGTATCAAAAATATTAGTGAAATTACTACCTTTAGTTTTATAATCAAATTGTTATGTACTTTACGTACCTACTTAGAAATAAAAAAAATTAAACGAATAACGATAAAGAGAAAGTGGAGAACACTTCTAATCCCGGCCATTAATTTATCCAATTAGTTGAAGTATAATTAGAAAATGAATTACATTTAAAAAATGTGTTCTTACTTATGTAATAACCATTCTTTGTTGTATAGTTACGTTAGATACTTTACAAATAAAAAGAAATGTTACATCTACAATACATAAAAAATGGAAAAATTGTTACCATAACACTACTGACAAGCTGTCTAGTCGTAATACGTAAGTACCCGTGCGTACATTCTTATATCCTACTACAAGTAACAATTAAGAATATAAAGTGTTAGTTCCGTACACGCTGAGATGAAAACTTGTTTAATTGTTTTCCTTTTTATGCTTACCTGATTGAAAGAAATATACTGGCCGCCATAAATAAATGAACACCCAGTAAACGCTGATGTATTTTAATGAAATATTCAGAAAACGTGTATTTTATTCCTATCAAGAAACAATTTCAGCAAAATACAATAAAGATTAATCAAATCGACAATGAAACAAAAAAATCTTTCTTTTCATTTGACATTAGTTACTTAGGTGTCAATGTTAAGCGTATTTGTAAGCTTAATAAGTAAACATATTAAAGTTGAAATAATACCTCCTGTACGATTGGTTAGAAGACGTTCTGGAGAAAGGCGCAATTTGCAGTTTTTTTTTGCAGGACATACTGCTCTCATTAAAGGTGTGATGGTATGGGGGGTTATCTGTCATGGAAGCAGATCTCCTCTAGTACTTATTGAGGGAACATTAAATGAAAATCGGTTCATTAACAACTTTCTTCAACCAGTATTACTTCCATATCTGCATGAAATAGAAAATCAAATTTTTCAGAAAGATAATGCGCGCGCCGCCGTATACCGCAAGGGTTACTATGGAGTTTCTAAATGCTGCTAATGTTGATCTGCTTCCATGGCCTTCTCGTTCTCCAGACTTATCACCAATCGAACATTTGTGGGATTAATAGGACGGACAATAAATGATCTACAGCCACTCCCAAACAATGTAGATGCCCTTTAACAACGGATTCACTCATTTCAATTATGTATAATCGGATAGCTGAATGCGTGAGAAACAGAGGAGGGTCGCCGCATTAGTAGTGTTAACAATATTTGTATCTTGCTAAAAATGTTTATCGTTTATTAATAGAAATACAATACACGTTTTCTGAAAATTTCATTAAAATACATCAGCGTTTACTGTGTGTTCATTTATTTATGGCGGCCAGTATACATAGTGCCTTACTCGGTACTCAAAAAGAACCCTAATTCGTATACGTATACACGTGCGTGTGTAAAACAGCACAGGAATTGACGTAATGATAAAGTGTTGGGGGTGCAAAATTCAAATCTTGTCCTGGGTGTTCATGACTTGAGGTACCACGCTGACTTTTATTATGAAAACGTATATAGTAGCGCCGGGGAGAGGTGTCTCATGGCGGACTCGAGAATGGGGATATAATTATTACTGTGAAATGCATCTGTTTCCCTTTATCTTACTGCGAAGTTCCCACTTAAAGAAAGACGGGTTATATAATATACGTCTGCTATATATTTTAAATGCAGGACTGAAAAACGTATGTCGATTCTAAAGTCAAAGCGCATGACGCTGTCAGATGTCTTCTTGACTATTTAATCTCAAATTATTCTTCGTATTTCGTTTCGTATAATCGCATCGTGTTTTGACAGCGCGGCTTAAATTTGAAAATAACCCAGAAACATTGACGATGTTTTGTTGGTATTCAAAATTACTAACTATATGAACCAATAACGACATACGTTTTTAAAATCTTAAACCATGCTTTACTAAAAGATGAGTCATAAGACACCTCTCGCCGGCCCGACCATAGTTTCTAATATAAAGTGTATCCGAATCCTTATGAATTACAAAGCTATTAACATATTAAGAGTGTAAGTAGTCATAACCGCAGCAACCGTCTCTTTCAAATCCAAGTACTGCGAGGTTTTGAGACGGTTAAGGCGGTTATAACACTATTAAATCCGAAGTCTGCTCAGGATTTGTGACCAGCTGCTCAATTTTGTGAATTTACAGTGTTTATCATAAATCAAACATTGTGACAATTATGGTGCATTTTTTTTTTGTAAAAATTAAAGGCGTTATGCAAATTGGTTACTATAGCTAGAGATACAGATTATACATTTGTCAATAAAAATGTTTATGATTTCCAAAATGAGTCTTGATTTATTCGAAAACCTGACAAAGTTCTGAGAACGCTATTAAAGCTAAAGTTTAAACCAGTAAAATTTTCATAAAAACTCAGGGTGTGCGAGGTAGAAATACGTCTATGTCAGAAGGACACGCGTTTAACGTTGTTCCAACGAATCAAACGAAAACTTACAAATCCAGGATTGTTACTGTCGCATCAAAAGGTTCGGTGATATTGTGATAAAATATAAGTATTTGAGACCGCGATATATACACAACATAACAAACTTTTTGTTTTGTGCAACCGTGGAAAACTTAGTACTCAGAAGATGAGTATTCATAAGATTTATTTGGTTCCCAAATTAATTTCAACGTTCTTGGATTTCCATAACTTGGAAGATACATCAATCATTCTCTAACGCGTAGTTTGTTATGTGTGAATGAAACTTGGGCAATAGATATATTTACTATATCCGCATGAAATTGTGGAAATGAATTATTTGTAGCACTTTCTGTGGTAAAATTATTTATTGTGGAAAAAAAGGAATTGTTTATAGTTTAATTTCAAGTTGAAATTATGCCAACAGATATGAGATTCGTTATAAAGTTTATTAAATTTGTTTTGAGAGTCGTAATTAATGCAACTATTGGTTTCGGTACAGGTGAAAATAGCAGTATAGTTTGCGTAACAGGTAAAGTTGAATCGCCAGTAACTCAGTGGGATCGAGTGGGGTAGGTGTTTCGGGGTATAAAAAAACGTAGTAAGTTCACAGTAATAGTCCAATTCACTAAAGGGCGTCACCTTGTTTGAATAGATAGTTTACATAACAGTACACTATCGACACAGCGAGATAGTAGGAAACTCATATGACAAGGATGCAAACTGCTTACCTTTCCTTGTGTTTGAATTCCAAGACAAATGTTCAACGCTCTTGGATGTGAGCTGTAAGGATACTTCAATACACACAAAAATAAGATCATAAAAATCGTCTCCAAAGCAAAAATCTCACTGAGATTTAAGCTTAATTATTCTAAATCGACCTGTTTAGCACGCCTTTACTCAACATTATAATGGTCGTTTCGCAGCATTCTAATACGCTTTGAACTTAAAAAACCAGTACGAAAGTAAATTAACAAACTACATTGTATTCGTCGTAAATGTCATTAGCGATTGGTGTGCAGTGCACACTGTAGAATTCCAATGTCAAGCATTTATTGATAGAATAAACAACAAATGAGATTGACATGTGAACAAAGGAGATAAAATTTACGTCCTTATTTGGGCGGCAAGTCTATTTTAAATATGTACTAAAATCAACAATTTTATGAAAGGAATTCCGTATTCATAGGAAGAATTCACGTCAATTTTATATATTGAAAAAATAAAATAATTTATAGATAAGCTAGTAAGAAATATGGTCGGTTACCGCATACGAAATTTCCCTGATAATAAAGTGGTTGACTCTTGCAAGGTTTAATCAAGTAAATGGCGCAAACACGATTATAAATATAAAATCGCCCACATTTGGGCGTCTGTTTACAGTGTTACTCTTGGCCGGAGGTAACGCAATATAATATCCACAATAAAGTAAATGGTTAAAATTGCATTATCATTAACAAATAAAACCACAAACAATAAGTTACAAATTGAATTAGATATCGGAAATCACTTTGCGATTTATTCCAACCGAACAAAAATATGTTTTCTTTATTTATAAAGGCATCTAATGGATATGATGTAGTTCTATTTAACTATGAAAGAAGTCTTTCTCATGTGAAGATTTATAGACAATCGCACAAGACAAAATTACGCACTAAACACCGCTTGAACGAAAACTGTCCTCAATAAACTATAATTTTCCGGAAGATGCATAACATTTTATAGAAAGAATCTACTTAACGTGAAAGTAATAAACAATCAGTATTATCTGCCATTTTGCACAGAATGTCTTAAGAATTCCGCGTTCTCAAATAAACTCCCCTATATGAAAACGCATCATCCCCCTACTCTCCAATCGTATGAAATCTTTGCAATTATCCAACCAATACAAAACGCATTTAATGAGTTGCAAAACAAAATTAATGAGAAATTACTTCGCTGTAACTTGTCACGAAAAAATCGCTGACAATAAAATAATAAAAAAAAAAAAATTCCCGGACGTAACCCAATATATCACCAGTTAGATAAACTTAAGAATATGTAATTGCATTGGACCATATATACACTTAACCCTAACTTAAAAACAAATTCATTGACAACCTTCATGCCAACCTCCAGTTAAACGACTGAATCAACGAAAGCGACATTGTGAAAGGGTAACAAAAATAATAAACACGCAACTTGACGTATTATCCTAAACTCACTCACACCATGTGACTCAAACCAATCCAATTAAAAACACACAATATCCGCCGACCCCAAATAATTCGTAATAATTCGATAGAATCCTTTACCCACAACCTCGATTAATTCTGCACAAGATCGATTATGTAATACACAGATAAAAAAAAACTAACGGTACCGTCTAGACTGACTATACGTGAAAACGAAACCCATAGCTGTTCTGATTCAATCAGAACTCGATAACGAATTCTTACATACGTGTTTAAATTTCATTCACACGAGACAGTTGATTATTTTACAGCAGATAGGTAGTCTAGACGTATCATTTGCTTTTTATATTGTCTTATGGTCGACCTTATAAAGGAATAGTCGAGGTAGCGGTTAAGAGAATATTAATGAATATTTATTTGGCCCATTGTAATGGCAGACATGTAGCTTTTCTAATTAAATTAGTTTTAGGGCGCTTGCCCTACCCTAGGGGTTTCCGCTAGTGCAGTTTATCACCAAATTTCAAATATTAGAGTGTTCCTGTTGCTTTATAATTAGTTATTAATTAAATATGCTCTCCTTCAAAAATTAAAGAGTAGAGGGATGTTACGTTTCTTTTGAGTCAAAGTTGATTCTTGACCCAAAAGGATACTGACGTTCTGCGCGAGAAGTCAATTTTCTGTAATAAATCCGGTTGACGAATGAAACTATCTTAAGTATTGTGGATAATTTAATATACACTTTCAAACGTCCTCTGGAAAATTATGCTTTTGTTGAGAACAATTTCCATTTTGTTTGTGATTAAGTGAGATCAATACGAGTTGCAGTGTAACTATCGACGTCATTAAAACGAATCCTGCATCAAGTGATTCTAGCAACATAAGATAAAAGTTGTATAATTTAACATATGCTTTTATGTACAAGACACCTAACAGGTGGTTTAAAGCGATTGCTTTTGGGTGAATGAGATGGCATTTAGGTTGTTACTTTGCGTTACTTCTCCAAGACGCTTTGGCTTTTATTGTATTTATCAATTGAATGTTGGTGGATATATGAATATATTTGCGCCATTTTATATCTACCGTTAGATGGTAGCCGGTTAATTTGGTGGTGATATGAGTATTGCTCAGTAAGTTTAGAGCAATTAAGTGTACTGTATTCGAACACAGAGCCCAGCGGAACGTTTGCTTAAGCCTTTTATTTATATACAAAAGTGTGCAGTCCAAACCAATTCTTGTTAGCTATTTATGTGAAACAAGTTTATGGCGGAAGTCATAATTATTGGCGCTCTTTTAAATATTGATATTGAATTCCGGAAGCAGTGGCGGTATTATCAATTGTCTTGTTTTCTATATTTTCTTATTTGTATACTGAGACATCCAAATTTTATGAATACTGACAACCAAAATTAGTTTGCTTGTTTAATGATTGATATTAGGTTACGAAACCTAATTAGAGTAGTGTTAAATAAGAGCAGCGGAATTAACAGCTGCGTTAAAGTAAGTAGAGAGTGAACTTTACCGACATCTGAATGTTGAAGACTAGCGGTCTCGTACATGATTGTTTTGTTTTGTTTCAATTGAAGCAATTTTTTCCATTACTCTCGGGGCGTATTTATCTGCTTTGCGTTGGAGGATGAGCACAATGAAAGGTAAGCGATTCGTTTGCTTATTTTTGAGTTTCCTACTGAATTGCTGTGTATATTATGCGCTACAACATTATTTCTATATGCCCACATGCCCACAAACCCCCACTCTATTCATGTGAAAAGTCAAACTATCAAAAACAAAAACCCCTTAGCTTAATTAGTGTTTTAGATAAGAATTGGAAGTGGAGCTAACATAGATCTTGCAACGTGTTAATTTAAGTTTGAATTTATAAAGTAGTGGAGACGACGAAAATATATTGGATTACATCTAAATAGCATCATGCAAGAGGTTTTTGATGACGAATATTTTTTACTCCGTGTTACACGAAAATTTTCCCGTTTTCACCACGCGAACTGTTTGAATAACACATTAAGCGCCCGGCTTTGAGTAGAGTAGAGATTGTGAGGGATGTAAACCACCCCATATCGTGTGACTCAGAAGAACGTGTTGTGAAATCGCAGTTCGAGTGTTTGATACCCCACTTCGTTTTGGCGTATTTTTTTTTAAGATTTCACTGGCCACATTTTTAATTTTGTGAGTAATCTTCCCTGATGCACTGCAAAGATAATCGTGAATAGCTTTGTAAACGCAAAGGCTTGATTTCATAAACTTGAGACTGTTATCGGGTATCAGACGCTGATGTAGTGCATAATAGAATTGCTTCAAGAAACTATATATAGAACACTGACGACGTCTAAAGTATGACGCTGACAGCGTTTATAGAGATTGAGAAGAATAACCTTGATGGAGAGGGGCTTGAATTTCGGTTCACGCACAGCAACGAGTCGATTGTTCCGCCTGAGGAGACCTAGGGCACCCTTAGCATCTTTATTTACTTAAGTTTATTTGATATTATATTTTTCTACGTTGGCTGCTGGTGGCGACGTACTATTTTGGTTTTATCATTTTTAAAGTTTTGCTTAATTAAGAAAGGGCGTGTGCCGCCGCTTTTTTATCTCTCGAAAGCACTTGTTTTGGAAGTAAAAGAAAGAAAAATAGCTATTGTGTTATTATTGAGTTTAATTTATTGCGGATTTGGACTACTTTAATTTAATACAGTAGACGTTCGTTAAAGTAGATTATTGAGTTTCTTTTATGCGTTGGAATTGTTTTGTAAAGAAACAGTTAAACAGTTTACAAATGCTAAAAGGGTGTTATCTTTTTTTTTACGCTTGATAATTCAGTCTTGTTGGCAATCTCATTTTAGTTTTTTAATTTAAGTGATTTATAACAATTAAGATAGGGGCGATGGGAGTAGTATTGCACATGAAGATTAATTAAGTCCAAATTCAAAATTTTAGAATTTCAATTTGCTTTTATAGTAACAAGATTTGTTTGTAAGTTTATAGTTATTAACGTAATAAGGCCGATATGTTGCAGATAACGGACGCGGTAGAAGTTTGTAAACCGAGGCGATACCCGAGGTTTTAACAAACCAAGCCAATTATTTGCGTATTGGCCGTGTGTGGTTCAACAATTTTCGTAATATCGTAATATGCAACAAAATTGTGGAGTTTTAATATCTTAATGTTATTTTAATCCCGGAAAGAATAAATAAAATTTTGCAAACCATGCAATTTGTTTTTGTGTCAACCTATACAATTCACTATTAAATCACAAATTATAACCATCAAGGGTAGAGTTATATTATAGCATATAAATATTACGAAAAAAGTTTATTTATTGCTGGTAGACCCGAAAAGTGAAAGGTATAATGTGGCGTTTTTGGATGATCGTGATTCAGATTCAATAGAAGTGTGCGAACCGCAGGAGGTTGTAAAAGGTAGGTTCACGTATTTTTCCCTGGCTTGTACTAGAGCATATCCTTTTGTTAGCTTACTTTTACCCGATTTAAGTCCAAAAATATTACCCGACTCGACGTACCGTTTAACGCAGGTAACTAAAATCATTAATAAAAGTAACGACGATCTAGTTACAAGATTTTTTTATAAACTAGGCTTCCTTTTCGGACCAAGTAAATCTTTCTCTCCAATTTAACCAAGAGTACTGCTCACATATCAGCCTTTATCACGGCAAGCGTTCTTGGCGTTATCTAAAAGAGAGTTTTCAGACTCATTAATAATCCTACTCTTTGCCTTCTCGTAACACCTTGTGAGTAATTTTGTAACGTCTATTAACATACGATTTATCTTAGGGTTTAGTTCGTTTAAATTACTGCATATCTTCACTTTTGGGCCAAACACACCCAACGCATACAAATAAACTTGCACGTAAAAATGTTACTGTCAAACGGGTGGGTGAAGAAGAATTGAACGGAAGTTAACAATCCTACGTTCAGACTATAAAACGCCTGAATTACATAACCTTACTTATTGAACGAAATTCCCTCTTTACCATATTTTTTTTTGCGAATTATGCATTCTCGCACTATTTTAAGGCAAAACAAACTCTCACTGAATAACAATTTAGTTATTTACAAAGTTAAGCTCAAAACATAAACGAACACAAACGCAACCAAACACAGACCACCAATAGAGTACAAACGCGTCGCTTTACTGATTCGACTTTGGTCGTACTTGCTCGACCTCTTTCAATCTATTGTTGGTTATTAGTAACCAATATAGACGTTCGGCATAGCTTTCGATGTAAACAACCAACTCTATATTATTGAAGATACCATTGAGTATACCTTAATTCTTTCAATTCTTTTATATTTTTCTTAGATTAGAAATACACCGGCATATAGGAAACTCACTTTACATGAAAGAATTTCAAGTGTTATGTGTATTAGTTATTGATTATTAATAAAACCTCGTAGATCTCTTGTTGATTCTTTATTTTAATTAACTTTTCATTGTATCTCTATACAAAGATCCATGCAGCTTGTCGTGCGTGTGCTGTCAACTGTCAGTGTTACCAACAACAAGGTGCGGAGACCTAAGTTTACAGAGAACATCTACAGCACAGAACTACAACTGCATACATAACACGCCCCTTTTCTTTTTTTTATGAATCTATACATAGCTCTGCCAAAAAAACAAAGTCCCGGGAAAATATGCGAACTAAATATCACCAAAGTGGCGCGAATTCAATTTGGCCAATCACACGTTAGAATTCTTAGATGTACAATCGTGTACAAAATCACTAAATTGTCATTGTCATTATCAATATCCTACTAAACACATGGCTACGATTTCAAGAAAAATCGGTTCATTCCGAGACCAGAAATATTATTAAAAACGTTATCGAGTTCTTCGATAGACAGAAAGCCGCAGGTGTGTGGTCATTTCATGTGAAAAAGGCAACGGAATTAGCAGCTGCCGCAACAGGGAAATCGGCTACTTTCATAAAAAAAATCAGGTAATTTTTTGAATAGCCCAACTAAATCTGTAAATAACGATAATAATTATTAGAAATGAAGTTAAGTTAAGCGACGAGGGCATTCTGAATTCTCCATCGAAGAAAAGAAGAAGTGGCCGTTATAAAAAAAATCGTGTTAGATGATTGCGACTTGGGAATATTGAAACTTACATCGTCTACAACAAAGTTCGCACGTTAAACATTTTGGTCAATGAGATGGAAGAGAAAATTCGCTATTCGGGTATGTTTTACACAAAATCACTTATTTTAATGTTCAAATTAATCAAAGTGGAGAAAATTAAATTATCATTGAAGATTAAAAGTGAGGAGCCAGCCACTGGGTGCTAAGTTTTGTAAAAATTAGCTTTATTATAAACGTATGCAATCACGGCAAACAACGCAAAAGCGTCATTTACATTTCCGAGTACCTACTCGTACTCGAGTATGTGTTTATCCTGGCTACCTTGAATAACACATAAGTCTACGTAAACACAGGTCAGCTCTTTCCTTTATCGCATGTATAAATTGCCTTCATCAGATTACGATCGCCTACAACGAAATTAAGTACATTTACCTTAATTATGTTAGCAAGTATTTGACAAAGCTTTTACCCAAGAATGCAACTGGTACCTAAATTGCCTTCAGGAAGTTACGATTGCCTACAACGAAATTAAATACATTTATATTAATTCTGTCAACGAGTACTTGTTCAACATAATACCTGTAGTATAAGTTCGGTGATAGTTTGATACCTGGCCTCAGCTAATTTTCAACACAATTTCTCTCATGTAGAACTGCTATATGATAATTAAACCATTATTTAAGATTTTACGCACACTGAATAATCCACATTTTGAATAATTTTTGTTAAATTTAGTTTTATGTGCCAAGCCCGTAAGGAGCTCATGTACAACCCCCAATTTGGGGATAATTAATTTTGTGCTCCTGGTTATGTGGTCGTGCGCAGTAGCTGTGCTGCAACTTTTATGTTTATACCAGATGTAACTTTTTTATGCAGCGTGATATTGAATCATGTCAATGTTAACGCAAAAGTTCGTGCTAATGTAAATGCTATTTGGTAACTCACATATATAATATACACGATTGTTTTATGGATAAGTTTGTTCTGACCAACTTCTTTTTCTGATTTAAATTGCTTAATTACTAATATTCTTTTTTATTCGAGTGGACTGAAAAAGCATTACCAATTGTATTTAGGTATTTGAATAAAAAGGGGTTTGTATTCAGTTTGTTAAACGAAAGGCAAGCTGAATTATTTAATTAATTTTTCTTTCTTGTAAATAACTGATTTAATAGGTTTATTAAATTGGCCTTTTCAGGCTAAGGTACGTAAGATCTTGCGTCGGCCGGAAGGGGTATTATTGTTTTGGTATTATAATGATAAATTATAAATTACTGTGGGCGTAAGTACAAGCTCACGACTTGCCCTCGTCAAGCTCATTTTAACTCATATTTCGGTTGTTTTGGGGATATATATATATATATATATATATATATATATATATATACTGTGTATGACTTATTTTATTTATCATTCATTCATATATTTATATAACTATACCATAACGTTTGGTTTATTGCCTCCTTAGTTGGGAATTTAAGGAGAGAAATAAATTTACGTTTGTTGAGGGAATTGTCATTTAATTACTATTCTTATTACTCCCTGTTTCAAGTTTTACAGGGTCTCTCCCTTTTCCAAGGAATAAGAACCTATTTCCTTTTCCTTCTTTCTTTAAAGCTTGTGGCGCCTATTTCGTTTCTTTTCCCACTAATCAAATTCTAAATTTAACATACTTTATCGATACCTTCAAAACACCCATGCAATCCGAGCGCTCTGTGGTCTTCGGACCGCTTGATTGAGTTTTAGACAAGCTCACTAATTTCTCCCGTATTGTGCTGTGTGGTGGTTAGACACGTGGCAAGTTTATGTCTAATTATTTTAGTTTGGAGTTTAATTAATGACAGAGCTTTGGAATTGAGTAGTATTTAAATTTGAGTTAATAAGATTTAAGCGTAACATTTATGGTTCATTATTTTTTTTATTATTGTGTTTGAATTATTTTGTTCACAAGCGTTGGGGGTAACGTAACCAAATATAGAGTTAAAGAAGTCATTGAAACCCAACAGCTGATTTATGTCCACGCTATTTTGGTATTTTAGGGTGTGGATATTTTAGATTTAAGATTTAAGATATTTAAGATTTGTTCTAGAGCTAAAGTTTCGAAGAATCTCCGACGCGCACCTGGAGGTAGCCAACGTAAGGTAAGTGAGATCTTTTGACTGTTGAAGGCTGATTTATCTACGTGTGCTCAGGTGTATTCTTACCGATATCGTCTTAATAACAGTCTGGCGCCCCTTTACTTGACTTTATTTTAATTACGACGTACCCTTATCTGCGACTTTCGACAATACGACTAACCACCTTCAGTATTTTTAAATTCAAAAACACGCCCACGTCCTCTGCCCCACCCAGCTAGTCCCGTGCACTGTAATTATCTGTTATTTGCCGTTTTAGTTTCATTTTCGACCGTATCATCAATCCAAATTTTTGTCCTGGAATACTTCTGGTGCTGAATATATCCCAGATGAAAGGAGATTGAACTTATAATGACCAAAGGGAGTACACAACTATGAACTTGGCACGTCCAATTTTAACTGCCAGAATCCCTCCTTCATGTCTATAACTGTGAACAATTTTTTACCAATTAGGCGAGATAAAATATACTCTGCTGTGGGTATCATAAAATGCTCCCATAATAAACTTATTAAGTGGTTTTGGATCAAAACATAATCTTAAAGATCCATCCGGTTTTATCTATTATCTTTACTCATAAGTGATAACATTTAGTTTTTCTGACCAGCCTGTCTAACAACCAGCTAATCCAGCTTCGTTTATAAAAATTTCACTAACATCATTACTTAATTCACTAACTTCCTCACGTAATTCACAAACTTCCCCATATATTTCCAATGTATTATGATCTTCTGGATCACTATCACCTTCTTGTCTCACCTCGCTAATTCCCGTTCTGCAAATCTTAGCGTAATGGCCTCTCTTCTTACATATGCAGAACACATGGTTATCGCCACAAAATTTACATTTGTACTTTGTGCTTTTTACTAAATACAGCTCTGTCCCACTTTGTTATAATTTTGGAATATTGTTTACTTAACTCAATAGATTAACAGTATGATTGCACTTTTTCCCACTGCAAATCAGGTTCTCTTAATAGACGTTCTTGAACTTCTTTATCAATTATACTCAAAGAAAGTTTATCTTTTATCATTCTGGTTTCATATGATGGATTACTGTTAGTATTACATTTAAACTTACATAAGCTTGCTTGTTTCTTAAGCTCCATCCTTGTTCTTGGTATTGCCTTAGGTTATTAAATTTGAACGTCTCCATAACAACATTCTTCTTGAGAACATAATGTTCTTCTCGTTTCCTTAATGTGTCTTTTATTGTTTTAAGATAATCTTTTTTGAAAGTGTTGAAAATTTCAATACCTGAATCTCCTATTGCATTTAAGAGTATTGCAATTTTTACTTCTTCATCTGCTATTTTCTCTTTACCCGAAGCTTTTATAAATATCTCAAATCTGTTTCCATTTTGTCCACGCCTCCTGCATATTCGTGCATTCTTCAAGTGGTTTTGGCCGTTTACATTCCATGTTTTTAGGTTACCTTTCAACTTTATTTAATTAACTCAACTGGCGAGTATTTTCGTTGATACTTTTTATCTTGGTTTACACCTGATACCATTTATTAGTTATTGATTATTAATAAAACATTGTAGATCTCTTGTTGATTCTTTATTTTAATTAACTTTTCATTGTATCTATCTCTATACAAAGATCCATGCAGCTTGTTGTATGTGTGCTGTCAACTGTCAGTGTTGCCAACAGCAAGTTGCGAAGGCCTAAGTTTCCATAGAACATCTACAACACGGAACTATAACTCCATATATAACATTATATGTACAAGTTTTAGTTGACATACAACCCCGTTGATATCCATGCTTGAGTTATTTTATGCGTCATATTTTAAATAATGTTGGCAACACTAAAGTAGAAGTCAGCTAAGAGTGAAGCGAAGGGTTGATTGGTTAACACACGAGGCAAGTTTATCAAACTATTTTTTTCTAAAAATAACGCAAAAGAGTCATTGCCAGTTTTGAAATAAGCACAAATTGTCAAAATTTCGTATTTGTCACAAATCTTTACAGTTATTTGTATATATTTACTTTTAAATAAATAGTTCTTATCAGAACTCACCGCCGCTGGTTTGTTTTTATTACAAATATATGACTATGGAAAAATTAATTGCACAGTAATTACAAGTTATTATTTTAGCAGTCAATTGTAAGATGGCGCTGAGGATCAATCATTCAAGAATCCTTCTGGGAAATTAATCCGTAGTGGTCAAAAGTTGATAACGTATAACGTGTATTTAAAATACTCACAGAACTTAAGTAAAACTGAGGCTATAAAACAAGCTGCTGTCGAAACTGGCATTGGACAAAATTCAATATGGAAATTCATCCTTAAGGCGGATATTAAAGAAATTAGGATTTAAATATGGCAAATGAACAAAAAAATCTCTGTTAATCGAAAAACCTGAAATTGTTCTTTGGAGAAGGAAGTTCTTAAACACTATCAAGAAATATCGTGAAGAAGGCAGAAAAATATATTATACTGACAAAACATGGGTTAATGCAAATCATGTGAAAAATAAGATTTGGCATGATACAACTGTGAAAACTGCAAGACAAGCTTCAATTGCAGGACTACTGGTTTAATCCATCTGGGAAAAGGAAACTATTAATAATTGCTCATATTGGTAGCGATACTGGATTTGTTGAAGGAGGATTATTGAACTTTGAACCAAAAAGAAAAGGTAGGTTAGCATATTTACTGAATTATCTACATCATTAATGTGATTTTTGGTTACTTATCAGGTGATTATCATGAAGATAATAATGGTGATGTTTATAAAGGATGGCTTGAAGGTGTATTACCCAATTTGGAGGAAAATTGTGTAATTGTGATAGATAATACTCCCTATCATCACCAACACAAAGTTGGAAGAAAAGTGACATTATTGATTGGCTTCATAGTAAAGACATGTCAACTAATGATGATTAAAATCAATTAAAAAAAATTACAATTACTGAAATTGGTCAAACAACATTCTCTTACACATCCAACTACGTATGTTATTGATGAAATGGTAAAAAGTACTGGAGGAACCATATTAAGATTGCCCCTTTATCATTGCAATTTAAATGCGATCGAATTAATATGGGCACATGTGAAACAGTACGTAGCTGCAAATAACACAACATATAAAGTTAAGGATGTAAAGGAACTACTTAATGAAGGAATTTCTACTGTGACTTCAGAGCGATGGAAAAATTGTATTACAGCATACACTTAAAGAAGAGAAGCGCATATGGGATGTAGACGGAATAGTTGAGGATATTGTAGAGAAAATTGTCATCTGAAAGTTCGAGTGAAGAACTAACAGACGAAGATATGGAATTGTATATCGTCTCACTATAAAATCATTTTTATGTCATTTCTTTATACTTTATAAATATATATTTGATTACATTACGGTTCTTTGGTCATTATGGCAATGCAATTTTGCGAATTCTCAACTGGTTTAAATTGTTGTACTGAAGAAAAAAAAATCTTCATAGTTTTTCGTACTGTTCGTTACCGTTATTCAAATTTGCCGCCATATATACATTAGAGCAGTGTAAACATAACTTGAATTCAAGCGCCCTCTACTTTATTCTTATTTGATTTCAATTATAGTATGTATGACAGCTGTCAGCGGATGTTCATGTATGAAAAATCAGTAGTGCAAACCTTAAAGGTTAACATTCTGTGGCCGACGCTAGAAAAAAATTAGCATTTGAGGATTGGGAGTCAGTGTCATTTACTGCATTTGAAAATTACCATACAACAAAATAAAAGCATGGAAATAAATTAAATTCCTACGAGGGCCACTATTAATATTTTGAGCCTTGGCAACACTGATTGCAATTCGGCGCCGTTTTACGTTTCCACTGAAACGTTTGACATTGTTGACTATAATATACTTCAAAATTTTTGTCAGTAGCGTTATTTGCGTTGTTTACGGTTACTTGAGGATTGCGTGTCAGCAACGAAATGGAATTAAGTCGTGAAAATTTTCGTGTGAATTATCAAAACAAGAGTGCATCGATCAACTTACTTCCACATTTTGCGATGAAGCTCCATCCTTTGCCACAGTGAAACGTTGGTATAACGAAATTAATCGTGGCCGCCTTACGCTCGCTGGCGAAATTCGCCAAGGTCGTCCAAAATCAGTTGTTATTCAAGAAAACATTAGTTCCAACAGCATATATAAAATATTACATGATCATTTAGTTATGAAAAAGGTTTGTTCTCATTGGATCCCACACAATTTGAGGGAATATCAAAAAGATGCTCGCGTCGATTGGTGCACACAAATGCTATAAATAAAATGGCGGTACTTCAAAAGACGTATATAAGATTATAACTGGTGGCGAATCATGGATATATGAATACGAGCCAGAACGTAAACAGCAGTCGACTGTCTCAAAGCACATCGAAACAAATGGTCGCCTGTTTTTTCGGAAAAACTGGTCATGTGGCAACTGTGCCATTAGGGGAACGTAGAACGGTCAATTCTGAACGGTCTTCGGTGAAATTAGGAACACAAACAAACGTTGTCGGATCGTTGTTCATCTCAACAATGCGAGTTCTCACACATCTCGTCTTACAACCGATTATTTGAACACCCAAAAAATCGAATTGATGGGTCATCCACCGTACAGTCATGATTTGATACCCAATGACTTCTTGTTACCGAATGTTAAGAATAAATTGCGTGGACAACGATTTTCGTCGGCAGAAGAAACCGTTGATGCGTTCCATCAACCATGTTATGGTGGTGTCTCAAAAAGATTGAAAAAAATGCCAAATGGTTCGAACGAATGTATTGATCATAAAGGAGAATATTTCGAAAAACAATAAAACAATTTTCAATGACAAATTACTGTTTTTTCATTGTTAGACTCAAAATATAAATAGTGACCCTCGTATAACAAGAAACTGCTGTTACATTTTACTAAAATGTAGAGCATAGCTATCTTCATAGTTCATACGGATTAAGATAAAAGTTTTATATCATTGTATGACATACTTAAAATGTATGAAAAGACGAAAAGTTCTTTCATACAATGACGCAGGAATTTCTGAAATATAAAACGTTTTTTTGGTTTATTTGAAAGAAATATTTGTGTTATTTATACTTGACAGATTTTTTAATAAAATTGAATGCAAGAAAGGGGGAATTTTTATTATAAAATATGGGTAATATATTTTTCATTAAAACAAAGTTAATCTATGTACGTAATGAAGGTAAATACATGAAAAGATTAATTCCAAAAGACGCCGATTCAATTTAAAATCAATTAAACCCCTTAATTTCTAATTGAATCTCTTCTGTATTAAAGAAAATTAAAATTTATAATCGTGTTTAATCATGACATAAAGCCTTCACCTAAAGTGCGCTTTAATTAAATCGGAAAGAAACTTGAAATTTCAATTAAAATTTTTACACGGGAGAGAGAAAATAAAGCTGTTATGAAGAAAATTATTCAGTGGCAGTTACTAGCCTAACTAAAGCCTTAATTTATCAAAATTTAATCATTATTTTAGAGAAAAATTTTTATTTTTCCGGTGTTATAGTAGTTTACCTTTTGAAATTTCTTTAATGAATATTTTGCTTTTAATTTTAAGAAAAAAATTTACATACATTCATTTAATAAAAACCAGCCTTATGTTTTTGCACGACAACGGATATTTTTTTATTTCACTCATTTGATAGTATATTATACGTACGTCACTAGGTTACTGCTAGTACGAACTTCATTAATCTTACGAACATTTCTGAACCACATTCACTAAAACAGTGTAATAACGCCATTATTTGAACAATTTAGTACCATCTTAATTAGGATATAAATCTTAAAATATTTATACAAATTGTAGCTACATCTTGCTACGTTGCCACTTTTTTGTGGTTGTTACTTAGTTGTCAATTATCACCACCATCAAACAGTCTACATTTTTACGCAATAAGTTTATCAATATCACGTAAACTTTAGGACTACTATCGGATTCAAAAAGCAAGACACCTGAGTTTACAATGTTATAATTTTTTTATTTGGCGTTCGATTGTATTGATATTTGGCGTGAATGTACCTTGTACACATCTACCTACGGTCATTAAATATGAAAATTGTATAAAGAAATCAAAAAAGGACTATTTTCTTGCACATATACAGGGTGTTTGGTACATCGATGCAAATATTTAAAGGGGTGATATAATAGGTGATTTTGAGTCGATTTAAGCAAACATACTTATATACCAAGTGTTACCGTTTTTGAGATAATGCCACTTTTAATATTTCTTGATTTTACCGTGCTTTTCTGCAAATATCGAAGTGTACAAGAGTAACAAGCCGTCTACTAAGTTTCTTTATTCCTTATGAAGTGATTGTTCATATTCTTTTATCAGAAAAGCCTAAACTGTCTTTGGTTCTTGCCTAGAACTTCTTAAACATGAAAGTTTTAATTTGTAAAAAAGCAATCACTAAAATTCAAACGTGGATTTAGTCTAAAATCTTTCGTTATTTTTTTTTCCAATTTCAGTAAAACTTCTTTGGGCAATGGTCTTTAAGATAGCATGAATAGATTTAGAAAAAAATTTTCACAAATTGGAAAAATTGAATTTAATTACCAAAATACCCCCTAGGCGCATTCGCCAAAACGTAAAATAGCGCTTCATTATTTAGTTTAAATAGTTTAAAAAAAGCAGATTTTTAGAAAATGTTTTGCGGTTATCGCTCCACCCAGTACTTGAGTTTACAGAAACTGTTTCTGAATTCAAGATTTCTTTCACCTCACTAACACTGGAATGTAAAATTTTCTTAGCAAAATCGAGTTTATTTTCAAGTGAATCTACATTGCTATGTAAAACGTCACTTTTGACTTTTCGTTTATTGAGTGGAAATAATTTCAATTGTGGTAAATTTAATACAATCGTGCAAAAAACAGTATGAGCATCACGAACATAAAGGGTTGTACCGGTCTCCGGCCAAATTCGCTATCGCTCAGCCTCCAAACATGGCCGGCGACCGGTAAACGTCCCTTACTGTTCTTGATACTCAATATAATATTGCCTCGTGCAGTACTAATTTTGAACACCAATAATAATACTATTAATGTTTTAATAAATCGGACATTTTCTAAAAATCTGCTTTTTTTAAACTATTTAAACTAAATAATGAAGGGCTATTTTACGTTTTGGCGAATGCGCCTAGGGGGTACTTTGGTAATTAAATTCAATTTTTCCAGTTTGTAAAAATTTTTTTGTAAATCTATTCATGCTATCTTAAAGACCATTGCCCAAGGAAGTTTTACTGAAATTGGAAAAAAAATTAACGAAAGATTTTAGACTAAATCCACGTTTGAATTTTAGTGATTGCTTTTTACAAATTAAAACTTTCATGTTTAAGAAGTTCTAGGCAAGAACCAAAGACATATTAGGCTTTTCTGATAAAAGAATATGAACAATCACTTCATAAGGAATAAAAAAACTTAGTATAAGTTTGCGATAAGACGGCTTGTTACTCTTGTACACTTCGATATTTGCAGAAAAACACGGTAAAATCAAGAAATATTAAAAGTGGCATTATCTCAAAAACGGCAACACTTGGTATATGAGTATGTTTGCTTAAATCGGCTCAAAATCACGTATTCTATCACCCCTTTAAATCTTTGCATCGATGTACCAAACACCCTGTATACAGGGTGTCCATTTAGTGTGTAATTGTCCGATTATGGGCTCCCAGGCTACTTGTCCGAAAAACTTTGAGCAGGATTCCCAAATAGACTAAAAGTTGCACATTTTAAAAATATTTTTATGTATACAGGGTGATTCAGAAAAATGTGATCAACCAAACTTGATTTTGTTTAAATGCACCATCGAATAACTCGTGAAATTTTGCGTACATTTGACGCGTAATTCATATCCCTAGGTTCAGCGGTTTTCGGGTTATTCGCATTATTTCAAAATTTTTGAAAGATTCCGCCTTATATGAAAAAATAAAGTTGATGATGGTCTCTAATCGACGAAACGTCGGATTAATTTTTTCTGTCATCAATCAATAGAGGATAAAAAATGGCAATGGCAAAAGTGTAATTTATTTTTTCTTTTCTGTTCAAATAAAATCTAAAAATAAAAATTGTCGATTTTCAGTTTTTTTCGAATACATATTTTGAAAAATATTTGAGATAGTCTTGATTTCAGAATGGCATTTTAGTGGGATTAAAATTCTCTAAAACTTTCTCCATTTAACCGTCTTTCGATCTCTTATAGTTTCCAAGATAGCACAGACCAATTTTGGACACACTGTGTAATGAGCATTGTTGTGGTTTTATAGATTAAAAGTTTTGACCAGGTACTGATCGTATTAGTTAACCTGCATAAAAAATTTTTACATTTAACCGTCTTTCGATCTCTTAGTTTAGGTAGCACTACTGCACAGACCAATTTTGGACACACTGTATATACAGGGTGTGGCGCGAAGAGTTTTGATTAAAAGTAATGGCGGATACAGTTATGTGTAATTTGAATCTGAAATTACGAAGCTGAGTTTAAATATAATATTGTCCTGAATGTGGCACTTCCGGTTATACGGGAAGTAGACGTCGTCAACTTTGTTATTTTAAATGGAACCTAATATTTTTTATTTTATTTTCGAATTCTACATGAAATTCTAGATAAAATTTGTGCACAATGTCCTATACCAAAAATGAAGTATTTTCGAGATATTTCGATTTTTTTTTAACTTTAAAAAAATCCTAGTCCACATTGAATAACGATATCTCCATTTATAATAAAGCTAGTGACGTGAAATTGTAACCAATAAACAACAAGCGCTTGCCCGTTAACTCCATATATCCCTCTCATTGATATTTCATACAGGGTGTTTTAAACTTAGCCGCCAACATGCACAATTTAAATCATTTATAAGTTGCTTACTTTAAATAGAACACCCTGTATTTTATTACATTTTCCGCTGTATTTTTTCATATCAATATTCCCTATACCTAAATCCAACCACTTTTGAGATATTTCATTATCTTATTTAAAACATAACAACACTTAATTATTTCAACATTAGTAAAGGGTAGGCCATGGCTGTCAAAGATTTGATAGAACGTTAATTGTTTATGTTGTTTTGACAGTTTTCTTTACCGGTTTGTATTTCATAGTAAATAATGGCAAATGTAGGATTTACTAATGATGATTTTTGAAATCTTACTATTATTTACGGCGAGTGTAATAGAATTGTTGAACGAACTTGCCGTGTTTTTGCAGAAAGATATCCAAATCGACCAAATGCAACTGGTGATATTGTAAGAAGATTGCTTAAAAACTGCCGTCAGTTGGGTCAATTTAAAACAAAAATTAATCAAAATAAACCACTAGTGGACAGTGACATAAACGAAATTAATGTTTTGGGTTATTTTATGGCCTCTCCAAATGCCTGCATTAGAGACTGTGAGAGAGATCTTACTTTGTCCACGATAACAATTCATTGCATTTTAAAAAGACACAAATGAAACACTTTTTTCATATCATTTGGTGCAACACTTACCATTAGGTGATCTTCCTCGAAGGGCAGAATTCTGAGAATGGTTTTTAATGAAGACTCAAGAGGATGAAAACTTCATAAAAAAGTTATATGGTGTGATGAGGCAAGGTTTAGCAAAAATGGATTATTTAATCCACATAATTCCCATTTTTGGTCTAATCAATATCCACATGTTAGTAGAGAACGTTATTTCCAAGATAGTTGGTATTTTAATTAATTTTTTGTGCAATAAAAGACGATAAAATTTTAGCATTAAAATTTTATGATGAAAATTTAAATGATACAAGATATTGCCACATTTTAGAAGAAGCCATACGACCGGCGTTATATACTTTAAGAAATGGAGAGGCGGCTTCAGCTTGGTATCAGCAAGATGGAGCACCTCCTCATAACTTTGGGCCTGTTGCTCAGTATCTTTACGACATGTTTGATGATAGATGGATTGCCAATCAGAGTCCGTTTCGTTGGCCAACTCGTTCTCCTGATTTGGCTCCTCTAGATTTTGGTATTTGGGGTTACATTAAAAATCAGGTATTTTCCAAACCTGTTACGACAAAGGAAGATATGATGCAGAAAGTCTTAATTCCTTTTAATTCTCTAACACCCGACCATATTTCCAGAATTACAAGACATAACTTAATGAAATGGATTCATAAATGTTTAGAAGTAGATGGTGCTAATTTTGAACACTTATTATAAAACTTTATTTGTTTAATATTACATTTAGTTATTTTTGTTTGTAAGTTATCTAATTAAATTAATACAAAATACCTAGTCAACGTTTTTAATGATATCCACAATTAATAATCCTTTCAGGTTATTGGCTACTTTTCAGAATTAATAACTTATGAAAAATAACAAAATATCACCTTAAATAATGGAAATCATGGCCTACCCTTTACTACTGTTGAAATAATTAAGTGTTGTTATGTTTTAACTAAGATAATGAAATATCTCAAAAGTGGTCGGATTTAGGTATAGGGAATACTGATACCATACGAAAAAATACAGCGGAAAATGTAATAAAATGCAGGATGTTCTATTTAAAGTAAGTAACTTATAAATGATTTAAATTGTGCATGTTGGCGGCTAAGTTTAAAACACCCTGTATGAAATATCAATGAGATGGATATATCGAGTTAACGGGCAAGCGCTTGTTGTTTATTGGTTACAATTTCACGTCACTAGCTTCGTTATTAATGGAGATATCGTTATTCAATGTGGACTAGGATTTTTTCAAAATTTATAAAAAAATCGAAATATCTCGAAAATACTTCATTTTTGGTATAGGACATTGTGCACAAATTTTATCTAGAATTTCATGTAGAATTCGAAAATAAAAATAAAAAATATTAGGTTCCATTTAAAATAACAAAGTTGACGTCTACTTCCGGTATAACCGGAAGTGCCACATTCAGGACTATATTATATTTGAACTCAGCGTCATTCAAAACCTACAGCTTCGTAATTTCAGATTTTTAACATAACTGTATCCGCCATTACTTTTAATCAAAACTCTTCAAAAAAGACAGAATCGATCATTAAGATGTATCTTAAATTGTAATCGTTATACATGTATTAAGGATATCTTAACTAGTACCAATTTACTAAGCGTTCATCAAACCGTTTTCTACTATACAATGATTGTGATTTTCAAAATGCTAAGTAATATATACCCTGAACACCTGTCGAACAGAATAAGTTATGTCAGCGATGTGTATAGTTATGACACAAGATCAGTAAGAAACTTCCACATCTCAACTGTTCGAACTTCACAAGAACTGAATAATTTATTTCATAATGGACTTACAATAGAATAGACTACCAAATTAGTGGTTCAAGACTTAATAATTATGTCACAGACATATATATATATATATATATATATATATATATATATATATATATATATATTATTATTTAACCTAAAAGGCAAGTGTTTATAATTATGAAAATAAATCGTTAAAGTTTTTACTTTTAGAAATCAATTTTTACCTGAAATTTTGTTGTATTAAAGTTACAGTAAAAAAATGTCTTTATGTTCACTTTGTGCTTTTTAAATACAAGTTTATTCTACATAGTATTCAAGTGTAAAGGAAATAATAAAATAATAAATGTAATCTAGACTCACAGTAAATTACAGCTGAAAACATAAATAAATAAGAAATTTACCTCTGTTCCCTGAACTTTTAATTTCATATGATCCTCCCGAGTCGTTTTGCCATCTTTTCTCTTTTTCCAGCAATATCCATCTCGACGATAGCGTACCTTCTTTCGACTGTATAACAACATTGAACCGCTCTTTGGCCTGTAAAAAAAAGTAAACGTTATCAAATTTTCCAATTCATTCCTTTCAACGTTACACATTATTTTCTTTACAACTGCAAAAACGTGTATGACCACCTACGTTTTCTAACATAACCATCAAACTCGGACATGGGCTTTCAGGGTTAAGTGTCGACATAAACTGGAAGCGGTTTCGTCCGCAATTACACTGCTATATTGTCTGCATAAAACCGATATTAAATTTACGATAAAACAGACAGACTGTTATTCTTTCCACCCTTTCAACTTATCCTCAAACATAATTATGCATAAATTTTTATGTCAGCTAAACAACAAAATATAAACCGTTTCAATTTCAAGAATACAAAAAAAAAACGAAACTTAATTAAACGACGTCCATAAATTTGTTTTTGCAGTATCCCTATCGATTTTTTGTTTTAATTTCCTTAGATAACAATACGAATTGCTTTTTATTATATACTATAAATAAAAAAAAGAAAATGGCTATTTAACACAGACAAACCCATCTATATATGCCCGAGAATAATATTTACTTTATAAAATTGAAAAACAAAATGGAAAGCAAACATACGAAATCGAATATTTGTTTATGTGTTGTTTATTTTACGTTACTTTATCTCAATTTGGATAAGAGGTATAAAAGAAATCAAAAACTTGTTTCTCATTTCCCTTGAAAGAAAATTTTAAATGATTATAATAGCTATTCTATTTGAATCGGCTAATTTTTACATTTAATAAACATCAAAAGAATTTTCGGTAACGATTACGTATTTCCAAATGGATGATTGTAATTTTATTACCGATTATTCGCCTGTTATTCATTATAGCGTTAAGAGTTTACCAACCAATTCGGTTACAAGTAATGAATTGTTAATTGCTTACAAAACGATGCATGTTCATACATACGTTTTTACAGCTGTCTACCAATTATTAAAAAAAGGAAAATTAACTATCAAGCTTTTTACTAAAAACAAAAAAAGATTACTGAAAAATTAGGGTTAACAAACAGATTGTGGCTAGACACGCGTGAATAAACCATAAAAAACAGAAATTGTATACTGTGTGAGTAAAAAGTCTGGAATAATGCGTGTAAAATTTTAACTATCAACTTTTAAGAAAATTCCAAAAACAGATCAACTGTTATTTTTAGTTCGACATAATGAAATATACAGTGTGATCCATCTAAGAATAATGATGTCACTGTCAACTTTTTGAAATGGCTACTCCCAATTTTTATTTGTTATTTTAATAAAATATTTTAGTACGAAAGAGCCAAATATTTAATATATTATTTATATTTGAATATTGTTACTTTGGCAGATTAGTGCAATTGATTTAGAATCTTTAAATGTATTTTATATAGGTAATATTTGTTTATAAATGATTTATTTTGTTTATTTATTAGGTTTTTTGTTTTATTAATTTGTATTTTGGTTGGGGTTGCATTTTTAACTTTATTTGAATGTAAAACTTTGGGTTATATTCAAATTCGTAAGGGCCCAAATAAAGTGGGTTTTACTGGAATTGTTCAACCATTTAGAGATGCAATTAAATTATGTTCTAAAGAGCAAATTAGCCCTTTAATGTCTAATTATATTTCTTATTATTTTTCTCTCCCTCATTATTTTTTTCATTAATTTTGTGGTTGTGGTTACCTTTTATAAGTTTTTTTTTACATTTTTCTTTTAGTGTTGTGCTTCGAGCTTAAGAGTTTATACAATTATGATTGCAGGTTGATCTTCTAATTCTAATTATTCAATATTAGGGGGAATACGTTGTGTGGCTCAAACTATTTCTTATGAAGTTAGATTAATTTTAATGTTTCTTTCTTTTTTAGTTATAATTGGAAGAGTTAGAATTTTTGAATTATGTTTTTATCAATTAAATATTTGATTTTTGTTTATTTCTTTTCCCTTGCGTTTAATTTGATTTTCTTCTAGACTAGCAGAAACTAATCGTACTCCTTTTGATTTTGTTGAAGGGGAATCAGAATTGGTTTCTAGATTTAATATTGATTCAATGGATTGAATATGGGCTTTACTTTTTATAGCTGAATATTCAAGAATTTTGTTTATAAGAATAATATTTGTTTTTATTTTTTTTGGCAGATTATTTTTTAATTATTTAATTTTTTTGTTTGTTTTATTTATTTCTTTTATATTTATTTGAACTCCGGGAACTTTACCTCGTTTTCGGTATGACAAACTTACATATTTAGCTTGAAAAAGATTTTTAACTATTTCTTTAAATTTTTTAATATTTTATTTAGGATTGAAGTTGTTTATTTTTGTTCAAATTATTTAGTTAATTAATTATAGTAAAGTTAATAGAGTATAATTAACTCTTTATTATATTTTCAAAATATATACTTAAACAAGTTCATTATCTTAATTGAATATAATTTTATCTCATAATTTTGAATATAATAGGAAAAAATAAGAAATATAATGTAGTTGTCCTGTTAAAATGAAGGGATCTTCAACTGGTTTAGCTCCAATTCATGTTAATATTAAAATAACTGTAAAAAATAATCAAATTAAAATTTTATTTAGTGGATAGAATGAGTTTCTTTGCATTTCTTTTGAATATTGGTATAATGGATAAGATTATAATTGATATTAGAAGTGCAATAACTCTTCCTAATTTATTAGGAATAGATCGTAAAATTGCATATGCAAATAAAAAATATCATTCTGGTTGGATATGAATAGGTGCAACTATAGGATTAGCTGGAATAAAATTATCTGGATCTCTTAGTATGTATGGTTTAGATAAAATAAATAGGTAAGGAAAATATTATTATTGTAATTATTACACTTATTAAATCTTTAAATGAAAAATATAGATGGAATGGAATTTTGTCAATATTTCTATTTGATCCTAAAGGGTTATTTGATCCAGTTTGATGTAAAAATAATAAATGAATTATAACTATTGCTGAAATTATAAATGGTAAGATAAAATGTAAAGAAAAAAATCGTGTTAATGTAGCATTGTCAATAGCAAATCCCCCTCATATTCATTGAACAATTGATGTTCCAATATAAGGAATAGCTGATAAGAGATTAGTAATAACATTTGCACCTCAAAATGATATTTGCCCTCATGGAAGTACATAACCTAGGAATGCTGTAGCTATAACTAAAAATAAAATAATTATTCCTGATATTCATGTTCATTTATGATGAATAAAATAATCCTCGTCCAATATGTAAATAAACACAAATAAAAAATAGGGATACTCCATTTGAATGAATAATTCAGATTAATCGTCCACAATTAACTTCTCGGCAAATGTGAGCCACTCTATTAAAAGCTAATGAAATATCAGGAATATAATGAAAGGCTAAAAATAATCCTGTTAAAATTTGAATTATTAAACATATTCCTAAGAGAGATCCATGGAGTGGGCACGTTTTAAATGTAAAATACCTTTCGGTCAGAATTTAACCAAATTTTGATATGTTCTAGAACTTGACCAATTGATCAAATGTCTTCATTGCCCGAAAGCTCAAAACTCAACAGTTTTTGATATACAGGGTCTGCAATATCACTATTTGATACTTTCAATATATCATAAAATGGACATGTTTGGCAATATTAACGCAAAACTTAGTGGAATGTTATTTTTTTGTGCTACTGGTTACAACCTTTTCTTTACTTTCATTATTTTTGTACATACACCTGATATACAGGGTGAGACCAAATATATGTATCTGAAAAGAATTATACGGTGGTATTGTTTTGATATTTTGGTGAATAGAAGTTAATACATATATATGTCCATTTAAATTATTATTGCAAGTTAAGTCCCCTAGACGTCCGTTATACAGAGTGTTTCATTTCTTTAATAGATTTAATTGAGTATTATTATACTTCCTAGTTAATTTTCTGATAACTTAATTGAAATGTCTATATTAAAATAAACTATTTGCTAACTGTATATACCTACATAATAGTCACGATGTGTTTATACTGATACTGGGTGTCCAAGTACAAAGGACCAAAGCGATATCTTAAACTTCATATAGGTACGGAAAAAAACGTTAACATAAAAAATCCCTTTCAGTTGGATGTCGTTGCGAAATACAAAGCTTTTGGAGATTGACAGATAGAAAGGTTAGATGTGCTTCATTTATTATGCTCACTATTTTCTAATAAAGTTATATTTAGTATTTACTTATTCGTTTAAACCAAAACCGTAATGTGGTATTGCGCTTTTTCTTCTGCTTTTATTCGTACAACTAGATTTTTTTCTGATTTTGCACTTTTCTTTTTGTTTTTCATACTACAATTATTATGTTTTTCTATTTCCAATCTTATAAAATAACAACAATATAGTAGGTGGCTATGAAACGTCAAAAATTAATGCACTAATTAAGTGATATTGTTGATGCTTAGTTGCAAATCTACTTTTTGAATTAAAATCGTTGAAGAGTTTATGTGAAAAATGAATCGAATTCCATGTTTTGCTTGTGGAAATGCTTTAGTTACTAGGGTTATGGTGAAAATAAGTGATGAGGTAAATGCAAGAAAGTAGGAAATTGTGATTGCACGTCGCCGCGAAGCAAATCTACCAGAGCGGGTCATAATAGAAGAAACTCGAATCTGCAATGTCTGCAATATTTCTATTGTAAGGGAAATTCAAGCAATAGACAATAATCCAAATTGTTTGCGATTAAATGTGATTATGCTGCATTTGTAACGATGGGAATGATATACATAAAATATCCATGAAAGGTAGAATTAATATTTTTGTTGAGAAAAAATACGTACTGCTGTAATATTCATTTGGATGAGAATGGTAATCTGTTTGAGTTTCTACTCGCTGGGTTACGATATGTAAATCGGCCATTATTAGCAGGTATTGAGATTTATATTTTTTTACAAGCATTACGTAAGGAAATTAAGAAAAAAAGCTACAACACGGCTTACGAAGACGAAAATAACTTCACAGATTCTCAATTTAAAGCAGTTTCTCCTATAACCAAAGATCAATTTAATAATCTTTTCAACTTTTGTGACCCCGTTAGAATAGGAAATTCTTTGAGATATGTAAGTAAAAAAGATCTCTTAGCATTCCTGTGCAAGTTACGACAAGGTCTTAGTGAAAGTTTTTTAGCGGTTATTTTTAATTATTCCACAAGACAACAAGCCAGTTTAGCTATATCTCTAGTTAGACAATCTCTTTCTGCAAGATTTTTACCACAAAATATTGGATTTACTGCTACAACAAGAGACAGCTACATCGAAAATCATGTAACTCCTTTTGCAAATCGTCTATATAATCAAAACCTGGATTGGCCTCAAGTTATAGTGTATAATGACTGTACTTATCTAGAAATAGAGAAAAGTTCTTGTTTTAAAGTGTTGCGACAGTCCTACTGTACTTATAAGGGTAAACATCTTATCAAGCCATCTCTGCTTGTTGCCCCGAGCGGATTTATTCTAGACATTCAAGGGCCATATTTCTCAAATTCTGAAAACAACGATGCTAACATACTTATAAGTGAATTTAATAGAGATGTGAATGGAATGCGTGAATGGTGTAATGAAGGAGATATTTTCATTCTCGACCGCGGGTACTTGGATGCTATTCCAGCTTTAAATAGATTAGGTATTAATTTTAAAATGCCAGCCTTTTTGCCCAGAGGTCAGCTACAGTTATCCACAGAAGAGGCTAATGATAGTCGTCTCGTTACGAAAACCAAGTGGATCGTAGAAGCACGCAATGGACACTTAAAATCAATTTTAAAATTTTTTAGCTTTAAGATAAAAACACCCCACATTTGTAATATTGCTGATTTTCTTAAAATTGCTGGACCAATTATAAATAAATATTTTCCACCCATTTTAATGCAAGATGCTACTATTGAGCTAGCTGAAAATATTCTTCAAAAAGTTCAAGAGCCAAATGTTGTTCAAGCCAGGGTTGAGGAGGAAAACTTGCGCGCTAGAAGGGGCAGATGGGTTGATTTAAATGAAATGATCGTTTCCTCATTCCCACGTTTGTCACATTACTATCTTAAAGAGTTAACTGTAGGTATTTTTCAATTAAAGCTTGTTCCTTCTTATATATAGGACAATGAAATAGAGGACCGCCAGGTTCAACATCAATTTGATGAAAACTACGAACCCGGTTTTATACGGGTAAGGATATATTCTCGCCTCAGAAATGCTACTCGTACCAGTTGTGGATTGCTGAATAATGAGGAAGAAGAACCTAACCCAATATTAGGTACTTACTGCACCTGCAAGACTGGTGCCAGAACTTTAGGTACTTGTTCTCATGTGGCAGCTGTACTATGGTTTTTAGGATACACTAGGTATGAAGAGTTAATCAAGTATCCTTCTACAAATGTTTTAAATCATATACTAAATGCAAATAATGTGGAGGTGATAGACATTTTGATTATGCAACTTTTTGATTTCTATGACAATGGTTATATCAAGACCAAAAATTATTTACTGTTTTCTGCCTCATCAGTTCAGTTAACTGATATCTTATTAAGCTTAGATATTTTTAATATATTAAAATACGTTCATTAACGTTTCTACATAAACATTTCTTATTTCCAATGACTGTACAAAGCGGTAGTGAAGATGGAGGTAGACCTGCGAAATCGGTCTGTCGATGGTGGAACAGTGAAGACGCTAGTATCTTAAAGAATTTTCTTTTCTTAGTTTTGCAAAATAAAGATGAACTTCGACAAGCGCTTTCTTTATCAAAAGATACTGAAAACTTTATTAAAAAATAGTGAGCATAATAAATGAAGCACATCTAACCTTTCTATCTGTCAATCTCCAAAAGCTTTGTATTTCGCAACGATATCCAATTGCAAGGAATTTTTTATGTTAACGATTTTTTCCGTACCTATACGAAGTTTAAGATATCGCTTTGGTCCTTTGTACTTGGACACCCAGTATCAGTATAAACACATCGTGACTATTATGTAGGTATATACAGTTAGCAAATAGTTTATTTTAATATAGACATTTCAATTAAGTTATCAGAAAATTAACTAGGAAGTATAATAATACCCAATTAAATCTATTAAAGAAATGAAACACTGTATAACGGACTTAACTTACAATAATAATTTAAATGGATATATATATATATATATATATATATATATATATATATATATATATATTTAATATTTATTAACGATTTACCGCCTCATTTGTCTAACCTTAACCATTGTCTTCTGTATGCGGACGACACAAATTAATTCTTAGTGATAGTGATCCTTCTAAAGTTTTAATCAAGGCCCAAAATGCTTTAATTTCGGCAGAACAGTGTGCCAAAATAATCTTTTAATTCTAAATAAAACAAAACCATTCAAATGATGAGCACCTTGAAACCTCATTCACTTCATAACAACTTTGTGCAATTTTGGGTGTCAAATTAGATCCAAAACTTAGTTTTCAGAACATGTTAGGTCTTTAGCCAAATTATTATGTTCTAATATATCTCATGCGCCCTTGCAGATAATATTTCAGAAAATATGCTAAAATGGCCTATTTCTCATTTATTCACTGCCATCTGTGTTACTGCAACATAGTTTGGGGTAATTGCTCTCAATCGTCGAATTTTCGCCCTTCAACGTCCTGTTCAGTACTTAATTGGGTATACCGAAGATTGCAAATCTTTTATTAAATTTCATATTTTAACTGTTCCTAGTATTTTTATTCTAAACTGCATACTTTATGCTAAAGCTCATTCTGATATTTATTCAACTAGGTCCACTGTTCATGAGTATGGAACGAGAAACAGTAGTGATATATGTAGAAACTTTTACAGACTAACAAAACACATAATAGTTTTATTAATTTATCTGTGAAATATTTTAATTTATTACCAACAGAAATTAGGAACCTAGATTTTGGATTGCTAAAACGGAAAATTAAGTTCTTTTATTAAATAAAGCCTTTTATAGTGTTCAAGAATTTGAATCTTGTAATTTAAGACTTCTGTAAAGTGTTTTTTTCTATAACATGTACTACAGCAATAAAAATATTATTATTATTATATATATATATATATATATATATATATATATATATATATATATATGTTGACTTCCATTCACCAAAATATCAAAACAATACCATCGTATAATTCTTGTCAGATACATATATTTGGTCTCACCCTGTATATCAGGTGTATGTACAAAAATAATGAAAGTAAAGAAAAGGTTGTAACCAGTAGCACAAAAAAATAACATTCCACTAAGTTTTGCGTTAATATTGGCAAAAATGTTCATTTTATGATATATTGAAAGTATCAAATAGTGATATTGCAGACCCTGTATATCAAAAACTGTTGAGCTTTGAGCTTTCGGGTAATGAAGACATTTGATCGATTGGTGAAGTTCTAGAACATATCAAAATTTGGTTAAATTCTGACCGAAAGGTATTTTACATTCAATCATCATCAAGTTGAAATATTGGATGGTGAAGCTAGAGTAATTAATGAATTGGAGAAAATGTTTAATAATGGGTTAGTTTTTATAATTTTCATTAAAATTTGTGTCGTAAACGCCCATATTTAATTGTAGTAATTTTTACTACTGCAATTAATGTAACTAAAAATATATTATTAATATAATTGAAATTATTCTTATTTGATATGATATAAATTTTATTAGTCTTGAAAAAAAAATGGTTAAATATTAAATTTAAATGAATCAATATTATTAAAGCTGTTTTGTAAATTAAATGGTTCATTTTAATAATAATTAATAAAATGGCAGGAATTATAAAAAAGAAAATTGTAACATAATTCTTAAATTTAAATTTTTCATTTGATGCAATTCTTGTTATATAAATAAATAGTACTAATAATCCCCCAATTATAACAATAAATAAGATATAGGAAAATCAAAAATTTAAATTTAAGAATCCTGTTAATATACAAATTAATGTTGTTAGAATTAATAATGTTAATCCTATTGCTAATGGGTGATTAATTAATGTTCATAATAAAGAGAATATAATTATTAATCTTAATAATATTTCTATACAGAAAATAGTTTATTTAAAATATTAGTTTTGGAGATTAATGAAATAGTTATTTATTTTTCTGAAGTTTTAAAAGTTATACTTATTTTTGATTTACAAGACCAATATTTTATTAAATTATTAAAACAATGGTAATTAATAATGTATTTATTTTTTTTTGTTTAAAATGTAGCATTTACTTTTAATATTATTAAGACTTGAGTTTATTATATTAAGTTTATTTTTTGGCTTACAGATTTCATTGACATACTATTATTATAAAACTAATTTTAGAATAGTTTTTCTTACTATAAGAGTTTGTGAAGGTTCTTTAGGTCTTTCAATTCTGGTTTTAATAGTTCGTTCTTATGGAAATGATTATTTTCAATCTTTTAATATTTTATGATAAAATTAATGTTTTTTTTTAATTTTTATGATTCCTTTGTTTTTTAAAAAAATTTTTTTTATTTGTTGTTTTAATAATATTATTTTCATTATTTATAACTTTTAGTTCAATGAATATACTTATTTTTTATATATTTTTTGAAATTAGATTAATTCCTACATTATTATTGATTTTAGGATGAGGATATCAACCTGAACGTATTCAAGCTGGTATATACATATTAATATATACATTATTTGGTTCCCTTCCTATACTTTAGATATTTATTATCTTTCTTTTTCATTAAATAATATTTATTTTTATGTTTGTACAATTTCTGGATCAATAATTTTGGCTGGAGTAATATTAAAGTTAGGGGGATATGGATTAATTCGTTGTATAAAAATTTATATAATTGTAGGCTTAAAATATAATTTTATTACTATGATTATTGGTTTAATCTAAATAACGGTATGAAAGTTTCGCCTACTCTCATAAGGAAATTTTGGAGGAAATTAGTTTTGAAAAATAAAGCAGAATTTCAATTTTGTACAAAGTTTTCTTTTCATTATTTCTATGGGGTTCTCGGAAACCATAAAGTTACACATTTGCTTAAATGGGTAAAATTTGCTTCTTTAAAAGACTTACTCAGATACGCTTTTGTTGATTTAAGAAAATGCGTGGCTTACTAGATATTTGTAAAAAAGTAAAATTCTCCCAAATCGTTTCAGCTCTTGAATTCGTTTATTACTAAAAAAAATGTTTAAATACAATTTGTAGATAATTTTGTGCCAAATAACATCACCGTACTAGTTTTATATATGGCTTAGCATATTGAAGTTATGAAACAAAGTTAAATTTTTTTAAATGGAAACCATAGTTGGTGTTGAAGAAATATTCTCCAACCCGGTGTATATATGAAAAATTAAAATTAATTGCGTTGTTGTTGTAGTTACGGAAAAAATATAACACGAGGTTAGTTTTTCACAGATATTTAATATTTTATTTTAATTCTCCGAAAATACACGCTCAATCTCTAAATATAATACATATAATTACTATTTGTGTTTGTAAAAATTTCACGAATTCTGTTGGACTCGGACATTGTGCAATATTAGCGTAGTTTTGAATTTAAGTTCAATTGTGTTAATAAAGAAAGTGTTTTCTAAAATCCCAAGGTCCTTCGCGTTCTCAAATAAAGTAAGAAGTGTAGGACAAAAAACCTACATTTCTGGTCCCATCGAGCCGGATAAATCAGTTTCCTACATCCTACATCGAGCCAGGATAAATCAGTTACGATTTGGTGAGTCTCAGTCTTTTAAGGAAACCGAATGCAGTTTAATTTGAAGGTGAACTTTCAAAACTCCAAGAAGAACTAAGTGAATTTTCAACTTTTCCAACTAGTTCACAATAAAGAACATTTTGTGTTTTACTTTTATATTAATCTTTATTGCGCTATATTTTAATTTACTTAAAACGTATTTCATAAGGTTTAATTGTCACAATGGATATGTTAAAGTTAAAATCAACTAGCACAAGTGCTAAGGCTCAAATTAACAGAATTCATAATTGGGTTTTGCAAAATAAAGGTTTTGAAAATGATAGCAATAAATTTAAGTCAAGAGAAGACGTTTTGCAAGATGGATTTATGAAATCAAACAGATCCTGAGGATAGGGACGAGATCGAAATCAAATATTTTGATAATCTTGCTGCAATTAGAAATTTTATAGAAGAATTGTCTCCTAAAAATAACACTTCTTAAAATGACAATGGCAATATAGCATCTCACTGTTATCCTAAAATAAAATTGCCGCAAATTAATATACCTCAATTCTCTGGTAATTTTTCTGAATGGGAAACATTTTTTGATCTATTTACCTCGCTTATTGATAAAAATAGTCAATTTACAAATGTTGAAAAATTTTATTATTCAAAGACATTACTAAAAGGTGAAGCTTTAAGTATTGTAAATTCATTAAAAGTAACTAGAGATAATTTTGTTACTGCAGTTTCACTGTTAAAGAAAATATTTGAAAATAAAAATTAAATTGTGAATTCTTATTTTATTAATATTTTAAATGCTCCAATTATAACAAAGTGTAATCCACAGAATTTGAGAGATTTTCCCACTACTTGTAAAAGTAATTTAGAGTCATTGAAAAACTTAAAACTCGAAGATAAAATTCTTGAAACATTATTAATTTTCAATTTTCAGCAAAAGCTAAATTATAGTTCAACAAAATATTTGAGGGAAAGAGAGATATTAAAGCGTTGCCTAGGTTAGATGAGGTTTTCGAGTTTCTAAAAATCTGTCTAGTCTTGATATTAAAATAGAAAAAAAGTTTAATAAAATATCATTACATTCCAATAATTTTAATCGTAACGTGCAAAAACAAATCGTATTTTGCTCATACTCTAACGATAACACCCATAGAATATATGTTTGCAAAAAATTTATATCACTCTCTGTGCCAGGTAGATTGGCGTTCATTAAATCTAAACATTATTGTTTAAATTGTTTAGGTAATAAACATCTAATTGAAAATTGCACCTCAAGTTCAAGTTGCTCACAGTGTAATAAAAAGAATCACACCTTTTACACTTAAATCAAATTCCTCAAAATTTCCAAAACAATTCATACTCTCAAAACCAATATCAAAATGTCGCATCTCATAAATCTCAACATATATCCTCAGGTTGCTCCTCTGCAGTAAATGCACATTCTCGTCAAGATAACAGTCAAAATCCTTTATATGCCAGTCACTCTCAGAAAACGCAAAATCACACTTCACGTTACGATAATCAATGTTCTACTCATCGGATTCCATCTCATAATAATTAGAACAGAACCTCAGATAATTTAGCTCTCGATGAAGTGAATGATCAACCCTGTAGTTCAAACAATATCTCAGCTTTATCTACAAAAAACTCTCACGTACTTTGGCTATAGCTCAAGCTACTATCTACTCAAAACAAAATTAACTTATTCAAATTAGAATACTTATGGATAGTGGAAGTCAAAACTCCTTTATAACTCAACATTTAGTTGATAAATTAGGTTATAGTACATATAATAAAAATTTTAATATTTCTGGAATTTCTCAAAGTTTCACATTCTCGAGTTACTATACTTTTGAACTCTAATGTTGATTGCTCAAAAAGATTTAAAGTATCTTGTGTAGTACTTGACAAAATTACAGGTAAGTTACCACAAACTCTCATATGTCTAAGAAAATAAAAAATTCCAGATCACATATTTTCAAACCTCGCAGACCCTGATTTTTCCACTCCGAATGAAATTGAAGTTTTATTGGAGAGGATGTTTATTATGATCTATTAATATATGGGTTTGTAAAAATGGGTAAAAATCTCCCTACTCTTCTCAAAATACACTTGGGATGGGTAGTCTCAGAAATATATTCCGCACTACTGTATTAATCAATTGCCCTCATTTTCTCAATCTTATCACGTAACTACATTCTCTGAAAACGATATTGAAGTCGATTCAACCCTTACAAATTTTTGGAACATTGAAGAAATTTTCACTCGTACAACTAAAATTCTAGAAAATGGTCACTTTCAAGTTGATATACCCCTTAGATCAGCCACTGAGCACTGCAAATTTAGTGAATCACTAAATCTTGCTCAAAGACGATTTCTGTCTCTTGAAAAGAGATTCGAGAAAGAACCTAATCTGTTTACAGAATTGTTCCTCTCTCCCGCACTAACAAAATTGCCGAAAATAAATATTTCATCCCTCACTTGTGTGTCATACGAGGGTCGAGTTCAACTACCAAACTTAGAGTTGTATTTGACGCTTCATGTAGAACCTTAAAAGGTTATCGTGTACAACCTGATTTATATGGTGCCCTTTGTCGTTTTCGTACATTTAGGTTCGTACTCACCGCCGACATAGAGAAGATGTGTAGGGAAATTAGGTTAAACCCAGATCAAGTGTTTTTGCAAAATATTCTTTGGAGCGATTCTCCCCAATATCATGTATTGAGCTTCTCACCGTCATATATGGGACAAATTTTGCACCCTTTGTCGCCACTCGTGTTTTGAAAGAAATAGCTGACCCCCTTGCATCTAATTCTCTTCTTGCTCAAACATATATGGATGATGTGTTAGCTGGAAGCGATAGTTATGATGAACTGAAAACTCTTTACTCTCAATTAAATTCACTCCTAAGTCACTCGGGATTTCATTTAAGAAAATGATGTTTCCAATTCGAATAAATTCTTACACAGTATTTCTCATGAACGAATATCCGAATTTGATATTAATCTTACAAGGTCACCTTGAAAATTGTTAGGATTATCTTGGAACCCCTCTTCAGATAATTTTAAATTTCATCTCCTGACACTCAAGTTGAGAATAATATTACCAAAAGAAAAATTCTCTCTACGATAGCACAATGTTCCGATCCTCTTGCTCTTGTTAATCCAGTGATAGTCAAAGGTAAACTTTTAATCCAAAAACTTTACTTGTGAAAAATTGACAGGGCTGCAAGAAAGTGCGACGCGATCATCTTAAAGCAATACAAAGTATTGCTCAAAAGTATCTCGCAATTGAAAAATCTTGGAATTCCTGGCTTCCTCCTTTTAGGTAAAGTGATAAATTCAATTCAAATTCTGTTTTTTTTTGTTTAAGTACTGCTGCATATGGTGGTTGCATTTATCCCCGAGTAAAATATTCGAACAAGTCAGTATCTTGCATGTTAATATCGGCAAAATCTCGTATGTCACCTCTCAAAACAATTACTACACCCAAACTCGAATTATGTGCTATGGTATTACTTTCAAAATTAGTGAAAAAAATTATAAAAAATCTATGACAATCTCGCAGTCGAATCAGTGCATCTTTGGACTGATCCACAAATAGCATCATTGTGGCGTAGAATATCTTTGTCGCAAACGGGGTGTCACAAATTCAAGAACTAACGTCAGGGTGTTATTGGTATTACATTAAATCTAAGCAAAATCCCGCAGATATGATGTCAAGAGCTGAATTTAATTCAGAAGCTCTTAACTTTTGGTTTTTTGGTTCACAGTTCTTACATGATCCTGAACTTAATTTAACAACTCAAGAAAAAATTATAAGTAGATATACTACACAGATCCTAACTCACTTCGTCTATAAGCAATTTCTTTTCAAAAGTCAAGGTCATCACATTGCCTACATCCGAGCACATGGTTTTTCAAGATCAAGGTCATAATACACATTGCCTGCATCAAAGTATATTCCTCAAGGTCATTGGAGTAATTAGATTTGAAAAGGCACTAGAAAAGTTACTAGATTGGTTTTGAAGGTCAAGGTCATTGACGCTCCCGTACAGATTGCCCGCTTCAAGGTCACGTGGTTGGAAATGGTTAAGGTCGCTCTCGTTGCCAAGGTTCTTAACGTACACACATCCCGCTTCAAGGTTGTCTTAGGATTTCAAGGTTATGTATAGGGATCAACCTTCTCATTTGTCAAGGTCACACGTTCAGGGTTCAATTGGGGGTATATAGGAGGATGCGCTTCAAGGCCACCAATACTACCCTACTTCTGATCCACTTTTGATAATAATAATGCACCTCCCCGTACAGATTATCCTAATCGAGGTCAATGGTTTTCAAGATCAAGGTCATCGCACACATTGCCTGCATCGAAATATATTTCTCAAGGTCACCATATTGTCTACGTCTAAGTACATGGTTTTCAAGGTCGCTCACATTGCCTACCTATTCTTCAAGGTCATCGTAAACATTACCTGCGTATATTCTTAAAGGTAAGGGGACTCACATTCCCTACGTCGAAGTCAACGGTTTTCAAGGTCAAGCACACGTTCTCTACATCAAAGTTAGTCTTCAGGACCACGTGACAAGAAATGTTCAAGGTTACAAAGCAATTCTCGGAATTTGGCCGAGTCGAGGTCATGTGTGACAGAAAATTTTCAAGGGCACCAAGTCATGGATTAATTTGGTGGGAAATTTCAACGCCACGTGGCAAGAAATGCTCAAGGTCACGGAATTAGTTCATTGACCTCTGAAATAGGTCAAGGAAACGTTAAAAAGAATCATTTAATCTTGACCTACACTTATTAGCATAAACAACATCTGCTCGCGAACTGATTGTAATAAGATATCAATAAATTGTAAGATTGAATAGGTCAATTTGGGCAATATAAGAACCATTTAACCTACCTTTAGCATAGACGACAATATGTCTCAACTGTAACACTCCCCCTGACATTGAAAATTGATTTCTCAGGATTGAGCCTGAAATCGTGGGGGTATCTAGATAACAATCTATTTTTAGGAATTATGACCCTAACTCAGCCAGAACAATGGATAACCTTTGTTCTTTTCTCAGAGGCGTGCCCATGAATATTGTAAGCATAGACTTTGAAGCGTCGACATGAACAATGAATCGCCTTAGTTCTTGAAAATTGATTTCTCAGAATTGAGTCTGAAATGGTGGGGCATCTAGAAAACAATCTATTTTTAGAAATTATGATCCTAATTCGGCCTTTGTTCTTTTCTCAGAGGTGCAACCTTGAAAATTGTAAGCATAGACTTTGAAGCGTCGGCTTGAACAATGGATCGCCTTAGTTCTTGAAAATTGATTTCTCAGAATTGAGTCTGAAATGGTGGGGGTAGCTAGAAATTGATCTATTTTTAGGAATTCTGACCCTAACTCGGTCAGAACAATGGAACGCTTTTGTTCTTTTCTCAGATGTGTGACCTTGAAATGGGAGAAACGGTTACCTGTGTTGGGTGACGGCTCCCCCGTTTTGGGAAACGGCTATCTGTCTTTGGGGACCGGATCCGGTACTTAGGAAAACTACCTTGGTGGTTTAGGACAGTAGTATGAACCTACGTAAGCATAATCCTTTATTACAATTTAGTCAATACAAGAACTTTGAATCACATTTGACCTTGAGGTGTGTGAAATATCCTGCTCAAAGCCAGGAGCTTATTTTTGATATGAACCACATAGGTCAATGAAATTCACCTAGCTCACTATTTATTAAATGTTATTATCGATAGTTTTGTTTTCCGTTGCTCTATTTATTTTACTCTCTCTTGTTTTTAACTACCTGAAGCCTTGCTTCTGCTGGAGGGGCAGGATGTTGAAGAAATATTCTCCAACCCGGTATATATATATATATATATATATATATATATATATATATATATATATAATGAATTGCGTTGTTGTTGTTGTAGTTACGGAAAAAATGTAACAAGAGTTAGTTTAGTTTTTCACAAATATTTTATAATTTATTTTAATTCTCCGAAAATACACGCTCAATCTCTAAATATAATCATATCATAAGCTTAAAAAATATCTCTCTCGTTCTCGCTTAAATTATGTGCACATTTAATTACTATTTGCGTTTGTAAGAATTTCGCGAATTCTGAGGAATCAGACGTGTAATAGTAGCGTAGTTTTGTATTGAAGTTCAATTGTGTTAATAAAGAAAGTGTTCTCCAAAATCCCATGGTCCTTCACGTTCTCAAACAAAGTAAGAAAGTGTAGGACAAAAATCCTACAGTTGGCTATGACATATTTTAATAGTGCATTTATTTCTGATTATGATGATGTAAGGGTTGTATCCCTTATTTTAATAAATAAAAACACAATACACGTTTTTCTATTATTAGGTTTAATAAAAATCATATCCTGCCATGGAAAACAAAAGAAATTTACAGTAAGTGTTCGAAGTGTTCACATTATTATCGACACACATGCGACATTTTGTTAATACGGAGTTAATAGCTTTCCTAATTTTACGCCCATCTAATCTGTTAAACGCATTAATGACAGCTTCCTGTAGTTCCTGCTGGGTTGCATATGATAGCACATGGACGAGATCTTTATTACTCCAAATATAAAAAAGTGAAAGATCCGTGAAAGTGGAGCCCACAAAACAGCACCATTTCTGCCTATACACGAGTTTGGAAAAATTTCATATAAATATCTTTTAACTTGCGCCTGATAGTGGGGTGGGGCACCGTCGTGTTGATACCACTGTAAGTTTGCACTGGTTTGTAAATTTAATTTATCTAAGATATTGTTAAAATCTTCCCTAAAAAATTGAAAATATCAATTTCCATTTAAAGTCCCATTAAAAATAAATGGCCCAACAAGCTGCGAACTAATAAAACCGTATCATAAATTGAAGCCAAACTTAAAGGTCGCCTTTCTTGTAAACATACTACAGTTTGTAAAATGTGTTTCGTCCATAAGATCTGCATCGGAAAGTTGTTATTTTCATTACATATATTTATGAACCAATTACAAAAATTTAATCTTCTTTCATCACCAGGGTGCAATGTTCATCTAACTGAATATTTATAAGTATGGTATTTATGTTTTGCTAAAGTTCTCACTACTGTGCGTTGTGAGATTGCAGCGTCATGTGCAATTTGCCGTGTTGATGTAGATGGATTTTGATTAACAATAGCTTGAACATTTATCTGCACGTTTTCATCAATATTACCCCCATTTCTGGGCTTTATAAAACTCCCAAACTCTTTTAAATTGTTAAATAATAATACATTCTTGAAGGTGTCTAAAGATGGTTGAGGGCGAGCAAAGTACAATAAAAGAATTGCGTTCTGGCGCTCGTAGACTGTTTTTGTTACAAATGATGCAACATTCGATCATATCAAGTTTCTCGAAATGTGTGTACACCATAAGTAATTTTCTAAAGCAACTCTACACTGACAAAACTGATAAGAATTACACTAACAAACGAACTGTCAAAGATGTAGATAAACAACGCTTCAGTTGCTTTACTTTTGTTTTTCCTGACAAGATATGATTTTTGTTAAACCTAATATTAGAAAAACGTGTATTGTGCTTTTATTTATTAAAATAAGTGATACAACTCTTACATTATTACATCGTTACATCCGAACAAAATGCATTATTAAAATATGTCATAGCCAACTATGGTTTCCATTAAAAAAAATTCAATTTTAACAAAATGCTAAGCAAAATTAAAGAAACTGGTACGGTCATGTTATTCGGCACAAAATTATCTACAAAATGTATTTAAACCATTTTTATCTATCTTTAGAAAAAAAAGGAAAGGTCACGTATTTCATTCCCTCACCAAGGGAGAGGGCGGGCTGCTCGAGCTTTCTGAGCTCCTTCAGCCACAATCATGGATTCCCAGCATACATACATACATTACGTACATATGTATGGTGGGATTAAGGATGGGTGTGGTCAGGATAGGATCGGAAGAAACGGAGTTAGGGTTCTGAGGGGGGAAATACTACCCCAGCATTCGCCTAAGCAGCCGCACATGGTGTGCATATACGCAGTGACCATGTCGCTACATCTGTATGAGGAAAACCCCCTGAAAAAACCTCATACAAGGTAGGCGGTAACGGGAATCGAATCCATTACCTCCCGACTGCTAGACAGGTCGTGTCACCACTACGCTACCAGCTCGGTTATCTTTAGAAATAAACCAACTACAGCGCTGAAACGATTTTGGAGAATTTTACTTTTTTACAAATATCTAGTAAGCCATGCATTTTCTTAAATCAACAAAAGAGTATCTGGATTAGTCTTCTAAAGAAGCAAATCTTTCCCCATTTAAACAAATGTGGAACTCTTACCCATACAAATAGTGAAAAAAAAAACTCACTGTGTATTACCGTGGCTATAGAAGGACTGACTTTTTCATACGTAGTATCCTTAGAAATTTCGTTTGTTATCTGGATACCATCGCAACAATATCATTAAATTGATTGAATCGTCAAAATATTTTTACTATGACCAATTAAGCGAAAGATGCCAGTTATCAACAATCATCCGGAAAGATTAATGATAACTTAATCGTTGGTTAGCAATTCTTACGTTGGACTAAAAAAAAAATGGATAGTCCAAAATTAAAAATCACCATTTTTTAATAAAATGATCGTAGATAATCTACAATTTACATTTTTGCCTTCCAATTTTTAATTATGTTTATTTTTGTAACTCCCTGGTATAGTGCGTTAAGTTGTAATGAAGTTTTTACTTGTCAAATACATAAAAAATGAATAGTTAATATAACTTTCTGTCGCCCTTTCCAAATCTGACAGGTAGGCTAGTTCGGCGCTGTGTACCATACGATTACGACCTCAAATTAATCAACTTCTGTTTATTTAAAACTAATTAAAGGAATTTCTCTTATTACAATTGGTGTATAAATGTTACTAGGTATCTCTTTTGTAGTAAGTAAGCGCCTACTTTAAGTTATATTTGCGAAACAAACAATCCAAATGTCTAAACCAAAGAAACTCAATAAGCTATTTAACTTGCAAACAAGTACATAAACACCTAATCACACAAACACACATAAACCCGGGAACGATAATTTGACAATATAGACACGCCCACATGCAACTCTAAAACAATGAAATGAGCACGGCAAACACCCAAACAAGCAAGAAAACATATCAAGAAAACTAAAACATGCAAAAACAGTACTAGTCAACTACCACACACGTAGACCCGTAAACATGGAAAAAAACTAGTTATCAAATAACCATAAAATATGTAAACCCGTAAATATACAAACATACAAACAAGCAGACATGCGAACAAGCAAAGCCCAAACATACCAAACTTGCACGAAACGAGCATGAAAACATACCAACGAAACTAAAACACGCAGCGAGTAGTCATAAGCAATCAAACACGTATACTCGCAAACATGTAAAACACGCAAACAAAAAAACTTAATCAAATAAGCGCACAAGTACAAAAACATGTGAACTACGTAAAACAAGTAAACAGGTAAACAGGCAACTCACAAAACAAAGGAACTAGCCAACAAACATCCCAAACAAGTAAACATTCAAAGATGTAAACCTGCAAATATGAAAACAGACTAGCATTCAAGTAAGGACAAGCACAAAAACAAGTGCTATCCAAACACAACAAACTTGCACGAAGTACGCAAGAAAAATAAACTAAAAAGTTATTTAACATGAAAATAAGTACACAAGCACGTAACCACACATACACATACAAACACGTGAACACATACACGCGCTAACATACAAACACGCAAAAAAAACTAAACACTTAACTAGAGAAATACGAGACGAGCAACGAGGCTTTGTATTTTTAGTGTTTACATAATAAGTACTAGTCACCAATTTTTTTTGTTTTTCCGTGGTGTAATAAGTATTTTGACGGTACCTACTGCTAAAAAACACAGGTGTGATCCACGGATGGCTAGCACAAAAAGGCCTTACTTGAAGGATGTGTGTCATCGGTTGAACATACAAAAGGCATTATTTGAAGTCCACAAAAGCCCATCTTTTGATGAGTATGACACATCGGTGGTATAGACAGAAGTCATCATTCGAAGAATGTGGGTACAAGTCATGATTCAAAGAGATTTGAAGTCTGTAGGTACACAGTCTTATTTCGATGACTGTGACCCACCGGTGGTTCCCACTAAAACCCTTATTCGGTGGGTCAAGCTTATTTGTTAAAAAACACAGGTGGGTCACGTAGTCGTAAAGTCTTATTCAAATTGGTTCAGCATTTTGGGTCATCGTCTTGGTTCATCATCTTCAGACTAGTGCACGTGTGTAGAATCAGCATAATTGTTTCTCTAGAGCATCCGACAGCAGCAAGCATCTAAATTTTTTAGAAGCTACGGAATGAGTGCGTACACTAACACGCTTAAACAATAAGCGTAACCCATATGTGGGTCTCACGCAAACGAACAAAAATCGTGGCCCTCTGGTGAACTACAATCTTGGACGCCTTCGAATAATGCATACAATCGGTGGGCGACAGTGATTAAAATAATGCTTTTTGAGTACCCAGAGTCTTTAAGGGGTATGTAAATAGCTTATTTAGTTTCTTTGCCTTCCACGCTTGGCTTGTGTTATATTGCATGTTTTAGCGTCTTAGCTATCCTTTCTTGCGCGTTTCGCTTTCGAGTGTTTGTTTATTTTGTTTGGGTATTTATTTGTTTGCGTATGCGTTTGTCTCCAAACTTGATTCGCTTCTATCCACAAGTACTGAAAAGGGTATAAAGGGTAGATGATTAACACGTTTGGTGATTTTGAGGGCATCAAGTTAAAACGTAAAGATCGTGTCAAAACATTAACAAGCATAAAAATCGATGAATAAAGGATTGTTATCAATTCACTAATGTTTCAGAGATTACTATTAAAAATCTGACGATAAGTTAAAAATCGTATCTTAAGTTCTTGCTACATTTCCTAGATCGCTTTTTACAGAAGAAGAAACACGTAAAGTTACGAAATCGTCGCTGAGTTCTACTGTTTTTAAATAACTTCCAGATGATGTGGAACACGGAAATAATCAAATTATTGTTATAGATAAGAATTGCAGAATATTTTTTAGGTTGTTTGGCAAACCAATATTTCTTTTGAGTCCATTAAATTCAACGCTGGATGAAATGCAGTAATTGTCTTTGACGGATATTCGTTGATAGATAACGGTAATAAAAGCACGAAGGCTGCAGAAAGATTTCATCGATCACGGGAGAAACTTTATGCGGACGTTTTTCAGATGAACTTTCATCAAGTTCAAACTTCTACCGACAGATTTTAGCCAATGAAAACAATGAAGTTCATCTTATTCCGATTGATGAAAAATAAACTCGAAGATGCGGCTTGCACTGTGTAACGGCCAATACTGCTATTTCCTTTTGCTCAACATTTGATGCTGTTTTCATCATGGTGAAGACGTTAACTTAATTGTTATATTAACAGCAGGAGCATCATATCAACAAGACAACTTCCGTCGCATACTTGGGAGAGGTAAAACCACTGAAAAGTTGTGGCCTCAAAATTGTTTAAAGAATAAAGAACATCTTATTTATACGTTTTACGAGTTTGACATGACATCAGTGTTCCTCAGCCGAAAAAAAGATTTTGTTTATTTATCCAAAAAAATACTAGGTTCAACAATATTATTGACATCTTCAGATGTCAACATGCTAAACTTGAAGATATCGCTTTCTTACTGCTTCCTATGGAGCGGAATGAATAATGAACCCTTAGATACGGTCCGCTACAAACGTTACAAACTATTAAAGACGAAAAGTAAAGTTAATTTTGTTACCTCACTACCGATAACGGATACTGCACGGTATCATGTATTTAGGACGTATCACTTAGACCAAAAATGGCGTGGAATTGAAAAAGGTCCAGAAGTCTGACGTTGGAAACTTGACAGTAATGGTATTCTTCAAGTAACAATGAGCAATCAGCACCTAACAAGTTATTAAATCTAAGTATTTGTAGCTGCCAGAGTGTAGCAAAGCATGTAGCTGTACGAAAGCTGGATTGAAGTGCTCTCTAATAAGTCGACATTTTAATGGCGAATCATGCGAAAACACTCCAAATGTTCCTACAGAGAACGAAGGTAAAAGTAATAAAAATTTAGCTATCGAGTTCCATGTCTTAAATGATATAGGCGTACTTCATGATGAGGGTTAAGATGATGATTCATCATTTTTGATTTTATTTATTCGATACATTTTTTCTTCATATGATACATAAAAAATGTCGAAGTAGTATATTTTTGTAGTTCACCCTCATATTATTTTTCCAATTAAACGTTTATATAGGCAAGTAGTAGTGATATTGTCAAATTCAATTATTAAATATAAATATATAAAGTATTTGATTTGGAACTTACAAAATTTACTAAGAATCAAATTACTGACAAGAAAAGCATAAATACGAAAAAGATGCGAAATTTCATCCATTTTGTTCTCTGAAAACGTTTGTTCACCTTTGGTTAAAGGTGATGTTCATGCCCCCCTCCCCATAATAAAAAATTGATTTTATGCAAGATTACGCGGACGTGATTATGACCTAGTGGATTATAATGAAACGTAAAAAATTGCAAACAATAGGCACAAAACTATGAGTTGATTTTAAAAGATTTACAATGCAATTATTACAGTTAGTCATGTTTATATTTATTTTTGGAAACATTTCAGTTATTGCGTTTAAATCCAACTAAACCAAAACGTCAAGTGAATTAACAATTTTATGCCTGCTTTTGTACTCGTTTACATGGTAACGCACCAAGACCTACTATCATAAATGACCAAAGTATTTCTTTTGAAAACAATTAACGTTATAAATCAATTTAAATATTCAATATATTAATCGTGCATAAAATTTTGTATGCATTGCGGGAATAACTGGATTTTGCGGTTCTACGGCGCTCCCGTAGTCCTCGCGCTAACGCGCGCTCGGTCTCGAAATAACGTCTCAGACCATAAAAACCTCATTATGCCCTTAATACATAAATAAGTATTTCATCAGGATCTTGGCCCGGGGGGGGGGGGGGAGGGGCAGAGTAGACAGTGCCCACTGTAAAAGAGAAAGTTGGCTACTCCAGAAAATCAGCTGTCTACTAGAAAACATGGCATTTTAAAAATACTCCATTTTCCCTTCTTTTTATAAAAATTTGTACATAAGCACATAAAATTACAAAACATACTATTAATAAGGTTTTTATAGCTGCGTGAAGTTGATACAGTTGTCTTGATTTTAGAACAATTATATAAGAGCATAAATTATGCCTTCATACTATACTTTGATTGCAGTTTATACTTAAAATAATATATTTTTTAAGTTAGTTAACAAACCAACAAACTTACAGATTTTATTCCAAAAAAGCTTTTACTCTCTGAGAGCAGTAAACTATTAAGAAATTTATGAAGTAAACAATGAAACACGTATAGCTGTAATATCTATGTTTGTACTGTTTATTAACTAACTTAAAAACAAACTTTTATTATTTAATTGTTACACAGGGCGCCTCGCTACGTTTTGGCAGTCCAATATCTCAAAAACTGTTCAAATGACAAGTATGAAATTTGGCAGTTATAAATTTTCGAAACTGATGCTTATATGTATAAGAAGACTTCCGGTTTTCCTCTCATTTCTTTAAATGCGACAACCGGTATAACGGTACATTTTTTGGTAGACCTTTCAAAAACAAATTCAACCATAACACACTTGTCACGGTACTTGGCCAAAAAAGTGAGGATATGATTCATCTTGATGCCACCACGTTGTTTGCCTTTCATTTAAGGAAATATCTTCAACTAATTCTGGGAAAATTTTTTGAAGAAAATCTAAATATCTTTCTCCCGTTAGCGTTCCTTCATAAAAATAGGGACCAATTAACCTACCGTTAAATAAACCACACCAAACATTGACACCCCATATTGTCTGGAAATTGGTTTCTCGCATCCATTTTGGATTTTCCTGTGACCAGTTATGACAATTATGGCGATTAACAATACCATTATTATGAAACCTACTTTCATCACTCCATAATATTTATTATAAGAAAGAAAGACCATCAGAAATTTGTGACATTTGAGACATTTCAGCAATAAAATCTAACCGCCTTTCAGGATCTGCAGGGACTAAACCTAAACCGTATTGAGGTATGTGGATTTACCTGCAGATAATCCAAAATAATAATAACATTGTCATCAGTCTGAGCGGTCTTTCGGTGAGGAACTCGATTTTTACCGGTTGGAAAAGAACCACCTCTTAGCTTTCGTTCCACAGACGGAAAAGTATTTTTACTTGGAGTTATTCTATCGGGAAAACGCTTTCTGTACAAATCTTGAGCAAGAGTTTTATTTTTTCCACATTCTTCATAAATAAGTAGCATGTCAACATATTCATCGTAAGTAAAAAGTGAAGGCATTATTTATTAATTATTTCAGTGTTTTCACAAAATTATGACTAATAATTTATGACAGTTCTTCACAAAACGTCACGTAATAACGAATAATAACCCGTGTTACTACGATTTTTTTTTCTTAGCCATCTGGATTCAACATTAACCACAATTAAAACGGTTATTACATTTTTAAACTATGATAAGGGTTACTCTTAGAAAAAATATTGAGTAATGAAAGTAGGAAAATCCAAAATTGATGCGAGAAACCAATTTCCAGACAATATGAGGTGCCGATCTTTGGTGTGGTTTATTTAACGGTAGGTTGATTGGTCCCTATTTTTATGACGGAACGTTAACGGGAGAAAGATATTTGGATTTTCTTCAAAATGTTCTCCCAGAATTACTTTAAGATATTCCCTTAAATGAAAGTGGTGGCAGCAAGATGGAGCATCTCCTCACTTTTTTGGCCAAGTATGTTATGGTTGAATCTGTTTTTGAAAGGTCTACCAAAAAATGTGATGTTATACCGGTTGTCCCATTAAAACAAATTATGTTGGAGTCACGTCACCAGAAATGAGATTAAAACCGGAAGAATTTTTTTCGCCCGGCCTCTCATTATTTTTTATTATTGGTACCTTTTTACTTTACTTTGCCTCACTTAATTATCATGTTGTTAGTTAAAATCTATTTATTCACGTAGCATAAGATAATTTCATTAAATAATTTGTTGTTTTATTGAAACTGGACATAAACATATAACCGACATATACCGAAGTCTCCAGCTGTAGCTCTGATGCTTGAATGAGGGTTAACATTTACATAAGCTAAAACATCAATAACATTTCCTCAGTTCCACCTCTGCGTTGTCTTCGGTACACAGGAAGATTCACATTTACAGTAGCACGCACACGGTGTGCGAGTCGGAGAAAAACTCTTCTGCTGTGATGCCGTCTGTTTGGGTACTGCAGTGCATACACTCTAGCAGCAACGGTTGCATTTCTCATACATTCAAAATAAACTGCCAACATATCAAATGCTTCTTCATTTGTAAGAATCATTTTGGTACGAAAAGATAAAGAAAGTCTATTAAATGCAACACGATGAATAATTTTTGACATATGCGTGAAAATCATAGCTTGCTTGTTTTCAACAGGGAATTTATTTTATATCTTACATTGCTCTCTTTACTAATTTTGTTGTCATCAGTAAATCGTAATTCATATTTTAAACTGTATTTGTTGTTGCTGGGCAAATATCGGTTTTTATTGATATTTTATGCTTTTGATTTACTAACACATCACTTGAAAACAAATATAACATTCTTATATAATTAAAAAAATTTTAGATTTATCACATTATTATTTTATAATTTGTTCTCATTGTTAGTAGAGACAGCATTACATTTAGGTAATCTAGCGGCAACCATAACATTAGTATGATAACAGTTTAAATTACTGCAGACCAATGTAAGATCTTTTCATTCAGGCTAAATTTAATAATTTCCGTTAACGCGAACTAGCCTACTAGACGTTGGAAGAACAATTCCCGCCATTTACCTGTTTCTTACGATACCTCAGGATAGGAAAAAGATATCGACTTGCAGTTTTCACTGTTTTATTACAATTTAGTTTACTTTTTAAAGGCCTACTTAAATTTTTATGCTTCCATTTACAATTGTAAAGAGAAAACACAATATTAAAAAAATATTAAACAGCGCCCTCTAGCATTTATGTTATTAATCATATTGCTTCAAATTTACAAATTTTCTATTGTTTAACAAAAGCTCTTTCAAACAACATAAAGTTTATTAAAATCCGTCAAGCAGAACCTGAATTAAAGGGTTTTTTCGTAACAAGGTTCCCACTCTCCTCCCCACCCCCCTTATTTGAAGAGATAGACTAAAACTTGTCAAATACAAAATATGCAGAATTTGTCGAGGAATCTGATTATAATATTTAATAATGCCCCTTCATTGAGTAAATTTTGAAAAATTTTGCTTTTTAAAATTCTGTCAAATACGCCCTCTAGCGGTGGACCTACAATTCTGAAAATAATTTCCAGGGGTTTCTCGAGGCCAGTTTTGTTATAAAAATTTTTTTTCCCGAACCTGTGCTATAATCCATTCCTGAGATATGGCCGACGGTCGTTCTTAGTTGGCCACCAGAATTTAGGTTAGAATGTATGTCAATTCATTGTCCATAATGTGGTACTTTATGAATGATTGCCATCATAACTGGTTAAGGTAAAATATCTAATGAAGAATAACCGGATGGTTTCACTTCATTTATTTAGGTAACAAGATGGACTAAAATCCACAGCATTGATAGACGGTGCACAATGGTACATCAACTAAAAGTACAGGAAATTAATTAACACGTTTACAACATGGTATAAACATAATCTAACCGTATTATTTGTCATCAATCGTATAATTTGTAAGTATATTAAAACTCCTTAAAAAATAATTAATAACTCGTAACCACCAAATTCATGTTAGATCTATCAATAAAACCGAGATTAGAAACTACAATCGAATGGAACATTTAACTCTTTTAATCATCAAAATAATTATTAAAGAAAAAAAATGCAGTGGTCCTTCGAGCCGGGCTGATTTGTAAAATAAAAGTATTGGTAAATGAAACGGAAATTAATATTTTTTTTTACACTCACAAACTGAGAGCAGTTAATATGAAAAGTTTATGAAAGTAATGAACACTTAAAAACAAGGCATTTATTCACAACCCCTTTAAATCATTGTGAAAAGAATAGATTAGCTTTATTTGATTTTACTTGATAGTGAAAATCAAAACAAAAGGTATAATTTAACAAAACCAAAAAGTTTAATTACCTACCAATAATTGCAAAAAAGAAAAATTGTTTTAAAATGCCATTTGATAAATGTCACACGGAAAATAATAAAGAATCTTTACGAGAATAAACACAAAACCTTTAGTAACCTTTTATAGATAAAATACACGATTAGGCATACAAAAGCGGACGTAATACGTACAATACAAACCATCTATAACTAAATGTTGAACACAAAATGAATTTTCTCTGTGTATGAAAGGAATTAAATTTATGTCAACATGTTCACAAACGCAAAAATTCAAATTAATTTCCTTTTTCCGAATTGTAAGATGTTGTTTACATTAAGAATGTTGACAGGAAATTAACTGTTTATAGTAAAAATAATAATAACAAAAGAAAATATTTTTAAATTTATACCTGATTTTGACTTCCTTGCTTTGCCATTCAGCGTGCCGATCAAAACTGATGAGAATAGCGGCAATTTCCTGTAACAAAAAAAGATTGTTATAGTAATATTGTATACATCACCCTAAGCAAGAATTTTTCGCTTCAACTTTAAAGAAAAATAAATTTCTCTCATAAAACTCACCAGAAATTTTCTTTAAGAAAAATTAATTATGGATAAGAATTTTTTCTTCCTCATTCTGTTTGTCTTTCATATTTCTTTTAAAAAAAGTTTAAAAGGATTGTATAAATATTACATTGCCTTTTAAATAAAATACCTCATCCGTTCTCTTTGTGTATATACATTTAATTAATTATAAAAGAAAAAATTCTGTTGAAGTATAATGGGGTGAGAGGGGCAAAAAAGATAAGTTAATGTTTAATTTAAAGTCGACGTAAAAGACGAAAGTTGATTGTTTATTTATGCAATCATACGTATAAGTTTGGTTGTTTTTATTTCCTTCAATTATACGAAGTATCCCTTTTAAGTGCAAATAAAAAACTGGAAGTTATAAAGTGTAAAAAGGACATCAACTTAGAAATGACAAACGTGGCTATTAAAGATTTTCATTTATCATTAATTAATACTGAAAATGGTTAAGTGGACATTCTAGAAATAAATTACCTACAGATGACACCATTCCTTGTAAATGATGTATATTTATTTTTATCTCTTTGGTTTGTAAACTATAAAGCTAAAAAAAATAATATCGCAATTAAAATACTGCCGCTACGGATTCCGCAAACTACATTTCTAACTAGTACTGCCACATATCTATTGTCCTCGTCAGGAGTGTTTACCGCAACGCCATTAATTTATGAATATAGCTATCCAATTTGTGTATACTGCCTTCTCATATAAAACAGTGAATTAAATAAGGATGGTGATCATTCGTAGTGTATTTGACGAAATCGACATACGGTATTGAATAAGCAAATGTAGTAGAAAGAGTAAACCTATAAACGCGAAATCAATTTGCTTCATATACATATGAATTTAATCCTCATTTGACTAATACTATATAACCTCCATTTGTTTGTCTATCCTTTGAGTGTTTCCGCATTTCCTACATTTACTTCTTCTAATCATCATTTATTATACACTTTAAAGAAAATGGGGGTCCCCTGAAATCAGTATATGCTGTCCAAGAAGTAAGATGACATTAAGTGTTTATATCTTAATTCATTACAATCACAAAATTACAGCGTGTAGCAAGCGCCTTGGGTACAAGTGAGAAGACGGTGAAAAATATTAAGTCTCGAGCTGCATCTAACCCTGTTTTAACAAGTCCGCCATGCAAGAAAACAAAATCTGACATCACAGTCTTTTACACATGCTAATTTATTTACAGAAAAACATGTCACAGTTGCAAGTTTAAATGCGTAAATTCGTAACAGTCACATATTAATAAGAGACAGAAGTCTTCATCGCGCAATCCAGTCACTAGGATTCAAATTCAAAAACACTGCAACCGTAGAGCTTTATTGAAAAACGTTACATCGTAGATATGCAAATTAAATTTCTTAAACAATACATTAAAGAGATCAATTCATCTAATCCTCGGCAAGTAGTATTTATGGATGAAACGTGGATCTACTCCAAAGGAAATCCAGGAAAATCATGGCAGGATGAAGACATTAGGAGTGTACGAAAACCTCAAGGCTACGATGGTAAGAGGTTTATTGTTATTCACGCCGGATCCGTCAGAGGATTTTTACAAGGTGCTGCTCTGCTATTTGCATTAAGATCGTTAAAGGAAGATTATCATGGTGAAATGAATGGGGACATGTTTAAAAAATGGCTTATTGAACATTTGCTAACAAATTTAGAATGGCCTTTGCTAATTATAATTGATAATGCACCGTACCACCCAATGTTCGTTGAAAAGCTACCAACTTCAACCTGGACAAAAGGCAATATGGTTTCCTGGTTAACAAAGAATCACATCAGTCACGATTCCACTCTCTTCAAAACCGAGCTGTACGGTCTAATTAAGTCACTTCAAATACAAAAAAGGTACGAAGTAAATGAAATAATAAGAAGCTACGGACACGAACTATTAAGATTACCACCATATCACTGTGAATTAAATTTCAATACTCGCGCGAGTATTGACCTAACCACACACTAATATCTTCCCTAGGGGCATGTTTATAAATCTACACTACTTTTTTTGGCTGAGGTATTTTCTCCTAAGACGGCTGAGAAGGCTGTTTCGGCGACCCTACTCCAAACTTCCCCGAAGACAACCGATTCTACCCGAACATTGACAAGTGCGCCCACGCACAAGACCCAAGGCCAGTAGCATTCTCGGTTCTCGCGCGTTTCGCTCTTTAAAATGTAACCGTCATCGAATGAGCATTATTATAATGTATTCTCCTATTAATGAAGTATTGTGTATTGGTGTAAGTATTGTTAGAATACCTACGTGGGGACGATATCGGGCACTAAGTAAGCGCTGGTCGGGAGCGCGTCCGGTCACTACTGGAGATGCACTAGGTGAGAGATTCGGAATATGTGAAAGGATTCCTAACATACATACATTAAGAATGTATGCATGGTGAGGTTAAAGATAGGTGCGGTCAGGCTAGGATCAGAAGAAACGGAGTTAGGGTAATGGCTGTGTCGGCGTTTTTTTTATTAGTATGCTCATGCTTATGCTTAGTTACTTACTTACTTTAGCTTATGTATATTTTGTGCGTAGACTGTTCAGGAGTCCTTCTCCTCTTAACCCCTGGTCATTCTTTTCTTGTTGGTGTTGCGCTGTTTTGTGTAATTGTGTAGTTAAACAATCATGAGATGTGGTTGTTTTTGGTATTAAAGGAAGAAAGAAGATTTAGATTTATTTGAATATTTGTGCTAATCGGTTCAAGTGTGCGTATTGCTTATTTGGGTGTACCGTACTGCGTGTGGTTAATCCAATTCGTTAGCCGGTATGTTGCGAGGCCGTCATCGAATAGACGGGGGGATGCCGAGGACATATGGGATATTGTCTAGGGATTCTTATATCTCTTCGGGGAGGGTGTTAAGGAGATAGAATCGCGGGAGGGTGTTTGAACTTTAGTTTGTTTTTTTGCATGGGAATTGAGGAAAACGGTAGTTGTAGGGAGTGGTAAGGATCTCACTGGTCGGGATTGTGTCGCCGAAAATTCTTTTGTGTGCAAAGTTTCCTTGTAATGTCTGTATTACGTGTGTGATGGGTGGTATGTTTGCGTGTTGTATTGTGAGGTTGCTAGGGTACCTGAAATGTAACCTGTGTATGCGTCTGAGTATTCCATGTTCACAGGAAGTAATAGAGGATAGATTATTGGGGTTTATGTTGGTCTATATGGGTGCTCAGAAATCCATAACAGGGCGTGTGTATGTTTTGTAGGTGTGTTATGGTGTTTTGGGGTGGCAACCTCTGATTTTATCCGGAGGGTGCCCTGTAGGTTTGCTCAGTTTCTCATCCTGTTAAGTGTTGTTTGTACATTTGGGAGCCATATAAGGGTTTTAGCGCAGAGGATTCCTAAGTAGGTGACTTTGCGTTGGATTGGGAGTCTTTCTTGATTTATGGTGAGGGAAACATTACTGCCGGTTAGCTTTGGGAATTTATCTTCGGTATAGTTAAGATGTCGGAAGAGGATTGCTTGGGTTTTGATGGGATTGACAGAGATTCTCAACCGGTTTTTCCAGTTGGAAAAGTTCCGAAGGTCTTTGGAAATGATTCGGGAGCCCGTTCCGCTGTTTTGGTTCACCGCCCAGAAGGCAGTGTCATCAGCAAACTACGCAGCGACAACTCCGGGTTGCGTCACATCTGGATTGTAGCGAAGGCAGTGTAAAGGATCGTGGCTAAGGCAACACATTGCGGTACGCCTGCTATAAGTTGAAAAGGATCGGAGGTCTTTCCTACTTTATCCCGAACTGACCGATTAATTAGTTACGAGAGTAGGAGTTTGGGGAAGGGGTCGGGTATGTTGAGGTTAGGGATCTAGTATAGGAGACCGGTGGGTGAGACCCTGTCAAATGATTGCTTAATGTCCAAGAAATACAGCCAAATTGCATTGCTTGTGATTGAATGCTCTGATGGTTCCTGTAAGAAGCTTAAACAAGGGATCGTGACATGTTCGGACGGAAGCTGAATTGGCTGTTGGGAAAGGAATTCATTGAATTCAAGATGGTCCCAGAGTCACCTGGCTAGAATTTGTTCAAAGCATTTTCCGAGACGCTTCAGAAGGGAAATGGGTCTATAGGAGGAGGGTGTGGTTCGTTAGGAGTGAGGTTTGGGTGGAGGCCGACTTCCAGTCTGTCGGGTTAGGATTAGGAATTTTTTGTAGATATTAGTTGACCTGGTCGGGAGTAATGTGGGCATAGAAAGGATTGTCGATTTTCTTTGATCCAGTTCACGATGTGCTATGGGTGAGGTTTGCCGGAAATGTCGAAGTTTTTCAATCGGATTGAGATATCGACCGCTTCCGTAATTACGGAAGTTAGGTCTCTTATCGGGGCCTCGGGATCTTGGGTCGTTGGAAGATTGGGTGTTGGAAGGTTTTTGGAGGTGTATTCGGAGAAGACATTCCAGCCTGCTTTCGAAAAATCCTTAATTACTGTATATTGAGTTGATGAGGGGGCTGGACAGTAGTGGTAGACGATCTGAAGTGATCGTGATGTCTAACAAGTACCCACGATTGAAACAGTGCACTTAGGTTCGGAAAAAAGGTTGTGGCCTGTTACTGAGGCACCTACATGGTCGAAATATGTAGGCTGCGTATTAGCGACTCGCAAAAGCGGCAACTGTAATAGAGCTGATATTGAACATTTGCTAACAAATTTAGAATGGCCTTTGCTAATTATAATTGATAATGCACCGTACCACCCAATGTTAGTTGAAAAGCTACCAACTTCAACCTGGACAAAAGGCAATATGGTTTCCTGGTTAACAAAGAATCACATCAGTCACGATCCCACTCTCTTCAAAACCGAGCTGTACGGTCTAATTAAGTCACTTCAAATACAAAAAAGGTACGAAGTAAATGAAATAATAAGAAGCTACGGACACGAACTATTAAGATTACCACCATATCACTGTGAATTAAATTTCAATACTCGCGCGAGTATTGACCTAACCACACACTAATATCTTCCCTAGGGGCATGTTTATAAATCTACACTACTTTTTTTGGCTGAGGTATTTTCTCCTAAGACGGCGGAGAAGGCTGTTTCGGCGACCCTACTCCAAACTTCCCCGAAGACAACCGATTCTACCCGAACATTGACAAGTGCGCCCACGCACAAGACCCAAGGCCAGTAGCATTCTCGGTTCTCGCGCGTTTCGCTCTTTAAAATGTAACCGTCATCGAATGAGCATTATTATAATGTATTCTCCTATTAATGAGCCAATATCAGCGGACATTAGAGATTTTACTTGTTAATAAACTATTACAGCATAACCGTTCAAGAAGAGGAAGAAGAGCGATAAGGTAGAGGAGAAGGACGAGTCTCAAAACCATGATGATGATAGAACAAATCACGGTTCAAGAAGAAGAAGACCGATCAAGAAAGTGATTAAATAAATGATGTATTGTTGTTTATAATAATAATATATTTTCAAACATTAAGCTTTCCTTCAATTTTTATTAATAAACTTGTTTTTCCTAACGGTGTTTGAACTTGCACTAACAATGCTGCAGTTAATGCGAAAGAGCGGTTAGATGGATAACTACAATAAGTGTAAGATCGGCTTTCTTTTGCACTCTGTAAGTTAAATCATACTGCCATTTTTTGAATTGAGAGCTGATTTTGTATGATTAAGTTAAATCAGTTTGGTAGTTTTGAATTGTGGTTGGTTGGTTTTAACAAAGTGTAGGTTAGTCCAATCAGTATTTTTGAGCTGTAAGCTAGTTTTCGCCGGCTGTAAGTTATGATTTGATAGATTGAGATTGATTTGGTTGATTGATCTGATTGTTTGATTTGATTGAACGTGATTTGTTAGGGATTGATCTGCTTCATTGATTAGATTAATTTGATTTGATTAATTGATTTGTATGTTTGAGAAAGAGACGATAGAGACGAGGGAGAGACGAACACGATCAACCACTATTATAGAAAACATTCATTAGTCTTTACACCACTAGATGGCTGCACAAACAACCATAATTACTCCTAGAAATATACCGCTAGTCGCCGCCGTCTCTATTACAGAAAGCATTCGCTAGTTTAAAAATATATCACTAGATGGTGCCACAAACGAAACGCTAATTAGCTCTAGAAATATAACAGTAGGTGGTGCCACCTTTATTACAGAACATATTCATTAGTCCATACACAACTAGATGGTTACACAAATTCAAATTTCTCAACAAGGGGGCCACGACAGGAGGGTACAGACCTAACACAAGTTCCTACATTTGTTTTATAAGTTAGCATTAGGGCCTCTTATTCGAAGATTATTTCCAGCCAGACATGGGGGTCAAGGCAGGGGTGTGGGATGCCCGAAATCAAGTTGCAAAGCCCTATGTCTGTCTTATAAGTTAGCAATAGGCCTCTTATTAGAATACAAGTTCAAATTTCTCGCAATAAGTAATCAGAATGTAAACACTTAAATACAAATTCAAACTTCCTGCCAAGGGACCAGGGCTAAGACCCGAAAACAAGTTGCGAAGCCCTATGTCTGCCGTATAAGTTAGTATTAGGCCCCCTTATTACAATACAAATTCAAATTTTTCGCCAAGGGTACCGCGACAATACACGAAGGCCCACGAACAAGTTGCGATCACGCCAAGGGGCGAAGATCCGAGAACAAGTTGCGACGCCCTACACCTGTCTTACAATCTCTGTTATGTTCGGGGAGGGTTGGGATGGGGATCGCCGAAACAGCCTTCGCCGAAAGCCTCGCGTTGCGAAATTTTACCTATATGAGACATGCAAATAACGGTTTCTAGAAACGTACTTGCAGCGACCAGCAAACAGATTGAGATGATAGGTCACGTGCACTAGGATTTATTTAAGTTTCTCATAAGTGGTTTTGAGTTAAAGGTTAAATTCGTACGATCAAGAGATACCTTCAGTCTAATGCGGCGCACGGTTCAAATTACAAGACGAGAATTATGGACGCTAGTTAACCGGTGAGACGTATGCGAATCAATCTCACCATTCTAATTGCGCGTGCTAAAGCCTTAGAAACAACTGCAGCAAAACACTCTGTTACGAGGACCGAAGTAAAAGTGCTAACTATACCTGTGGGCATACAGCGAAAATCATCGTCTTCCAGGGTCAGTTACCTAAGCGATGCATCGTAGGTTTTACCGCAAATAAAGCATTGAGAGAGATAATGTGTAAAGGTTATTGACTTTCACATTAACTATAACCCCGTTAGTGCGATTATCGTATCGCTAAATATTTCCCATATGGTTAGATTTGATGTTTGTTAAAGAATTGCTGGACACTTTTCGCAATAAAGTCCTTGCCCTTATCCGTCTATATACTTTGAGGTATCTTTTCGCATCTTTGAAAAATAACCGAAAATACGTCGATTATAGAACATGTAATTTTTCACCTTCAGAGCTCGTGTCCACGCTAAATACATCGATAACCGTCAGTATATAATTATATCAGTCCTTATATTTACTTAGATTTCTCATTTCGCAAAGACCCCGCCTGTCATAACTAAAAAAAAAGTTACCCACAATGTACCTGTTTTGAATAAATTTCTCACTACAGGTTTATGTATAGTGTAAGCTACTTGTTTCTGTAACCGCACTCTAATGTCTTCCCTAGGGGCCTGTTTATAAATCTAAGTTCCTTTTTCACAAGGGTATTTTTGCTAACGCAGAGCTTGTATGTAAAGTAGACTTATGTTATGGTATGATAACCCCATTATCGCTAACCCGGACATTTAAAAATAGTACTATAATAAGCGGTCAACATGCATGCTTCACCCGATAATAAAATCTAAAACTGTTTTTTTTTTGACAGAGGTATTTCTGATGTGACAGAACTTTTATGTATATAAAATAATATAGAGGCAAAATGCTTAAAGAAGAGAGCACAGGGAATTCGCTGCATACATCACAATATTAAATAACCTGTTTGCGCAAATATATATTTGGTTTTGGCTGTTGACGGTTTACACGAAGAGTTTTATAGACATTTTATTCTAAGTTAGTTAGTAATTTAATTTAATTATAACAGCTTCGCAATTGAATTGCATCTCTCTAACTAATCTAGCCTGATAGGTAAAAGCCCCGATATATACATGTACGTAATATAACGGTGTTTATCATTATTGTTTACGTCCAATTGCGAAATTGTACATTCACTTTTGTATAACAACACGTTAATTAACTGATTACGCAATACCCATTAACTGTTATCATTTTATATATACATATATATATATATATATATATATATATATATATATATATATATATATATATATATATATAATCACATTTAAAATCAATTGTATATGTTATCTTTATCTTGATTAGCTTCTTTAAGATCAAAAAATAATCCAGTTGTCTATTAGCTTTACAAAATAGACCAAAATACGCTCCCCACGTGTGCATATAAAAAAAGCGCTATTGCATCAGGGTAGAAATGATTATTACTATTTCATCTAATATTTAATTTAGACCTTAATGTTTTGTTGCAGCAACAAATTTTTAAAATATTTGTAAACACATTAATTAACGCGATGGCGACGACTGATTACTACTTTACAATTAATATAAATGAAGTTGTATAACTGTTTAATAATAATAAACACATATTAAGAAGCCCGCGAACAGATTCCCGTCTTACAAGACTAGGGCCCCTTATTAGAGTACAGCCCCCAATGCATAAATAAATTAGATCACAATCTGTAGATGGGATTAAAAGAAATGTAATAATAATTATGCAATCTCCTTTGATAAAAACGGATCTAAATTAATAACAGATTAAATCTTTTTTATTCTCAGGCGAAAAAAATACTATCCTCACGTGGGCATATAAAAAGTGGAAGGGATGGTGTCCGTGTTCTACTTATTTCAATTATGTAAGTACAACATATTTTGTGGTAAAATGCTTTTCAATAATATGTTAATTCACACATTTTCCATAGAATTTATGTTCCACATTAAATGTCATCTTCGTACGAATAATAGTTCCATTTTATTTAGGCACGTAACTTAACATCCATTTTGTGTAATAATGTTACTATCTTATGGTGGGCCATCATTCGATTATCAACAATAAGAAAGTATGATTATAAAACGTAGAAGCCTAGCGAGGTGTAAATAGTGCAGCTCGACAGTTTAAACTATAAATAGAATCCCTAATCAATTGTATGATTGTTAACAGCAACTTACAACACAACCATTCTCATGTTTTTATAATTCCGCTGCAATTATTAAATGTTTAGATTTTGTTGAAAATTGAATTGTTTGTAGGTTATAACCTATAACCTTCAGGCTGTAAAAATAATGTACCAAACACCTGTTAGATTTCAAGGATATTGTCTTTCAGACGTTATTATTACGATAATCAACGTTCTCTAATTTTTACAAAATAAATCACAATAAATAAATAATTGTATTTTATAATATTTCAGCTTTAAATTCTGCCATCTCGGGGTACATTTTCTAATCAGAATTTATTATAACGAAAATAATTTTTACTCATGTTTTTCATATTACACCATACGATTGTATATGATGACGTAGGTAAACTTTTCTGGCGAGGACAATAGATAAAAAATTCTATAATCTGTCCAGAAACGAAGCGAAGGAGCAAATCAACATGTTTGGCAGATTACAGTGGCGTTGGGTTGTTTTATGATAAAAAATATAAAACTGAAGTAATATTGATTAGATATGTCATAATGAAACTAATTAATACTAATTAAAGGTTGGGGAGGAACGAGAATATTATTTATGTGTAATATAATTTTTCTGTTTTCAGATTAAAAGAATTTCGTGGTTGATTAGGTAATTATTGATTGTTTGGATTGTTAACTCCGTATATATCACAAATTGCTAATACCATTATCGACCACATTGTTAATAATTTTAAACTAATTAATTACCTATGATATATTACAACGATATCTTCAAAATCACTTTTTATAGTTAAGTTTTCAATAAAACATTGCAATCGTCACTTGTTTGTCTGCAAAACCCATGTACACGCTTATGATCTTTACTTTAGAACTCAACAACAGGTACATCCCATTGTTAAAGGATTAGCAGCCATTGGTAAATAACTTACCTTGTAAAGCTATAGTAGGAAGCGATATATCCTAAAACTTAACGCTTATATTTAAAATAAATGAACTACTTTAATTTATTCCTTCGCTTCGTTTCTGGACAGACTTTAGATACATATTGTGTCTAGTAATTCTTTGTGTAGAAAATACCATATCTATAGCTCATTTCATACTTAGAGTTCAGTATAGGGTTAAATGGAAAGCATTGAAGCCAGATTTCACACGGAACTCGTTGGAGGTAAACATGCACTTGTCGGTCATAAACAAATCATATCGTTGTGTTTACTTTCATTGGTACCACTTAATACAATAGCCTCTTATCTACTATTCACAATTTTCTCAGCGTATTCAAACAATATTGTAAATATTGTGTTTTATAATAAAATAATCTTAAATTTATTTAATCTTTTATTTTAAAAGTATTTTACGAGCAAAAAGTAACAATATACAATAGTATTACAAAGACCAAAATTTTACAAATTAACTAATATTTGAAATCGCTCATGTATTATCACGACGTTAACCGTAAGTATTTTATATATACTTAGGGTTACCAGATGGTATTCAAATGGAGGACATGTCCCTCATTCTCAGATAAAATTTAATGTCCTCCTTCGAACCTAAAATGTCCTCCATTCCATTAATTAACTGAAAGTATTTTAAACTAATATTTTTAGCAGATTTTTTCGACCCATTTTGTGTTGCCATCTGTGATTGTTCGCATACAAAATCTATTATGTCTTTTTTATAGTAGATGTCAGTAATAGTCAATATATCGTAGTGATTCCCCGATTTCGTTTTATGCGCGTAAAAGCAATAAAGTGATCTAAACCAGAAAGTCATTCATCAGTGTACTGTGCCTTACGTAGGTACATTATAATAAGTCAGTGTTTAAAATAAAGTGCGTGTTCTTAATTAAACTTAAATAATTGTTATTGTTCTACCGATTTATCAGTGCTATTTTGTGTAAGGAACGATACAGGATGGTTTTTGTATTTAGTTGTCATGCCTACTCCTCTTCCAATAACAGAAAATGTAAATTTATGGACAATTTGAGAACGAAGTATTCATGTTTTATCAAAGGGCGAGATGATTACGATGGCAAGTGTGTTATATGTTACTATCATGTTGAGGTGAGTTCTCTTTACAACGATATATTGATACGGATAAACACAGAAAGATGGATCGCAATGCAGCTTCTTGTTCTAAACTCACCACACTTTTATCAGCAGTATCTTCGGTCGCTAATAAAAAATCAAAATGCTGTAGCAGGAATACTAGCGTTTCACACAACCCCGACAGTCCCACCTATACGTTGCCCTCCATTTTGTTCTCTCCCCCTCTAAATATTCCAGACTCCCCACCTCTTAGATATTCTTCTACTGACTAGTGTACTGTCTGACCTCGTCTGATTTGGATCTTCTACGTGTTTTGTGTATAAGTTACAACAGTTTATAACAACGTCACTACGTCCGTGAGACGTATAGGTGTGCTATCACGTCAATTTTATATACGTCTCCGGGACGTAGAGGTGGAACATCACGTCAACATCACGTCACTACGTCCGTGAGACGTATAGGTGTGCTATCAGGTCAATTTTATATACATCTCCTGGACGTAGAGGTGGGACATCACGTCAAGTACCCCCCCCCCCCAAATCCCGACAACCCCCCACCCCCACTATATCTAGCGATTTATCAATAAACAGGCAAGTCCTATCTTCACATATATAAAATATGATTTGTATATTATAATAGTTGGTTGTATATAATTCTTTTTTCCATTTTTAGGTGCGAAAAATTAAAATGTCTGAAGAAATTTTGTATACCGAAATGTTAGAGGAGTCTGAAAGGCTCGACACCAATCCAGACGCTTGGAATGAACTGGAATGAAGGAGAGGGTGATCTAAATACTGAACCTGAACAAGAATCAGATTTTGATTCAGACGACTCAGTTGTAGATCCAGATTATGAGCCGCGTGCTGCTACTGTGGATGAGATTATTCAAGAAATTGAAGAGAGGAATGAAGAGATTTTTCAACCTTATACATCCAAAGGTAAGAAGAAAACATCGACAAGCAATAAAATCAGTTACAAAAGACAAAAAAAACTTGTAGTAATCAGAATGTTTCAACAATTTCATTTAACAGCAATGAAGTAATAGGAAAGGATAAAGAAACTAGGTGGAAAACCGCACCTAAAAGTCGTTTATCAAAGAAGTATTGTTCATAAACGTGTGAAAATTATGAATAAAGCCTGTAACGTTTACGAGCCTCTTGATTGTTTCAAAGTTTTTTTTTATGAAAATTTGTTGGACATAATTTTAAAATACACCAATGAGGTTGAAAAAAAAGAAGTGAAAAAGAATGTAATACAAGTGAAACAAGGAAAGCAATAAAAGCGACTTTGTTTAGAAAGTTACAGAAGGAGGAATCGGAAGCCTTTTTAGGTGCAATAATTTTGTCTGCAGCAGTCAAAAATAATCATATGTCAGCCAAAACACTGTTTGATACAACAAATTTGTGGGAAAAGGTATCAGGCAACATTTGCACGTCACAGGTTTCAAGTTATTAGTTTTTGCTAGACGTTTGATAGCAGAGAAACACGAGAAGAGGGCAGAACTGTAAATAAATTTTCAGCGATAAGTGAAATTTGGGAAATACTTATAATTGCAAAAAAAAAAACATGAATCGAGTGTATATGTGACAAAAGATGAACAGTTAGTTGGGTTTCGCGGAAGTTGTGGTTTTAAAAAATTTATCTCCCAAGTCAAACTAATAAATACGGCCTAAAGGTTTTCTTGATGTGCGACAGAGCAACAAGGTATATGATGAATGCTATACCTTACTTAGGTAAGGGGTCCGCTCCGCCTAATTAGTCACCACCGTCATACTTTATTGAGCAGTTGATCCAGCCTATTTCAAGAAGTGGTGAAATTTTACGGCGGACAACTTGTTTAGCAGTGTTGCACTTGCTCAAAAATGATTGAAAAATTATAAACTGACGTATATTGGAACGTTAAAAAAAATAAGCCGCAGATTCCACCAGATTTTGTAAATCTGAAATTTAAGAACCACTAAGAATCACTACTTATATTTAACGAGAATTTAACAGCTGTATCATACAAAGCCAAACCAAATAAAATAGTAACCCTAATTTCCTCGTTACATGACGGTAACTCAGTAATTGAACTGTCAGGTAAACCTAAAATTATTCTAAATTATAACCACACCAAAGGAGCAGTGGATACATTCGATCAGCTTTGCCAACTTTCAAACGCTAACAAATAGAAAAACTAAGCGCTGGCCAGTGTGTGTATTTTACAACATTGCCAATATCAACTCATTTGTGATATATCTACACAACAATTACAATAAAATGAACCGAGGGACAAATCGGACAGAGCAGCCAATGAATCGTTCAACTTCATGGTGAAGTTGAGCGAACAGCTGACGGAATCACAAAGGAACTAAGACCATGCCTTGAAAGCTGCGTTTCATCTATACTGACTTCCATAAAAATTGTAATAACTAGAATTTGTTGAACGATTTTATTGAAATTTTCGTCAACGATGTCTTTCATTAGAACAAATAAACGATTAAAATTTGAATAAAATCTAGTTAATAGTTTTTTGTTTTTTCCTTTGCACTTAGTAATAATAAGTTTGAAGAAATAAACCAATCACTGTGTAATTAACTGTCAATTTTGCAAGTTGTGTGTTCAAAATTTCGTTCTGAACTTGGAAACAATGCCAAGAGTAAGTCAACCTCAACATTTTTCCCAATTGACTGATTTTGAACGTGGGCGCATTATTGGCATGAGAGGCCGGACTTTCGCTAAGAAAAATTGCTCGTCGTGTAAACCGATATGTTACAACGGTATTGAGATATTGGTCCAAATGGTCCGAGGAAGGGGTGCAACAACGTCGCCCTGGATCTGGACGTCCCCGCAGGACTACAGATCGCGAAGAACGTCGCTTAATACTTTTGGCCACAAGAGATAGATTTTCAACAACTCGATCGATTGCAAATGATTGGATGAAAGGTGTAGGGTCCAGAATGTCAATTCCATCTGTTTATCGCCGGATAAGGTCTTATGATGGGCTGCGTTTATATCGTCCCTTTTTATGTCTTCCTCTTACACCACTTCACCGTCTACGCAGGCTAGAATGGAGCAACGAAAGAACGGATTGAATGGCATCGAATTGTGTTTAGTGACGAGTCCCGATTTTGCTTATAGGCCCACGATGGTCGTAGGAGGATCAGACGGATCCGCGGAGAACGTAAAATTCCAACATTTTTTGTGGAATGCTACACAGCCCTCACACAAGGAGTGATGATATGGGGTGCAATATGTTACGATATCAGATCACCCTTGGTCTTCATTGATGGCAACTTAAACGCCGCTGGTTATATTGAAAATGTGCTAGAACCCGTTGCGCTGCCATATCTTCAGGGGCAGGAAAATCCCATTTTCCAACAGCATAATGGTGTTGCAATTTTTATGGAAGTCAGTATATAAACAAGTAAAAAACTACAACAAGATACTGACGAAACTACTGTTGCCAATGCTGTTTAACCAAAAGCAGGTGATCATAACTACAAAAAAAAAATATTGCAGCTTCTGAAATTATAAAAAAAGAAGAATGTCGAAAATGCGATGCGACTCTTGCAAAGACAGCATTTGTGGGGAGCATCATAAAAAATATTGCTGATTGTTGTAAAAAATAGTAACTAATATTTTAATAAAACTTTTCATTGGTGTTTTAAATTGTTATTGTCAAGTTTTTTTATATGTGTGTACGTTTCTGGGACGTATAGATGCGCTATTACGTCTAAATAGAATGGGTGGACCACCAGGGTTAAACAACATGAGTTATATAAATCGATGGACTGTACCGCAAGTTTCACAAGGGAGATGTTTAATGATTCAGAAATTGCTAAGAATTTAAAATGCGCTAGAAGAAAGAGGGAAGCCACAGTTAACCATTGAATAGCTCAACATACTATTATAAAACTGAATGAAAATTTGCAAAATACATCATACATTTCAGTTGCAAAAGATGCCAGCAATCATGGTGCCATGGTCCCATTTTATTACAATATTTTAACCTCCATACCATACATTAGGCATTATTAAATTATTTATACATTAATAATAAATTTACAACCGATTTTTTAAATAGGTACACATAATAATTTTAATAACGTTTATTTGTTCTCGTCTGTGTTTTGACACATAGAAAATGAAATTATAAATAAATAATTACATTAAGTTATAATTTATTCTTTTCACTCACTGTCATCAATGTCACTAAATAAATTATCACTGTCGCTGGTATCACCATTAATATTTATAATAATTGCTGGAATTTCATCTATTAGATTGTCAATTTTCCACTTACTTATTCCTCTATTACGTGTTTTACGTAATTTTTCCATTTTCCTGCCGTAACTTGGGAATCCACTTCCGAAGGTTCTCACTTCACCTTTACAAGTTTTATTGTGGCTGGATATGTATTTTTTTACTTCACTACATACCAACTATAGAGGATTAAGTTTGTAATGATCCTGACAATATTTACTATACGTCTTGCTATCCTAGTTAATAATTCCTATCAAAACTTATATCCTATTTCCTTCCACAATTGTTTTATCATTGTTAATCAATAATATCAGTTGCCCACTCCTTTCCCACGCCATCCAATTTACCTATTAATACCAGATCCCTATCAGATACTCAGATTCACTCAGAGATTCGCAGATACTCCCATTCATTCATTCTCTCGCACACTCCACTCTTATTCCCTAACTTTCGTCCGTCACCCACTTCCTATAATCTATTTGACGCTGTACCTGCAATATTATCCTGGCCCGCAGCCAGACGATCCTGACAGGCAACTAGTAGCCCGACCCGCATCATGACAAATAATTACTAGCCTGAGTAGTGTCCTGACCAGCATATCGTATCAATTTATCCTACCCATGTAGTATTTCCAGACCACCCTGACCAGTATCCTGACCAGGATCCCGTATCAATTTATCCTGCACCTATATTGTTATCCTGACCAGTAATCATATCAGTAATTCGGACCAAAACCCTTATCCCTTACCCATATTATTGACCTCACCAGCATCCTGTATTTATCTACTCACACTTTTATGTATTGCATTCTTGGTGGTTCAAAGCCCTGAGAAAGGTATAAAGGTATATAAGAAGTTCTTAGTTTTCCTGAGGTGACGCCCAAAAAAAGTTCAAGATTTCTAAACCAAGAATCATCAATTCGTCACTATAAGACCCCTTTACAGAATAGTACAACACGTTCATTCATACTATGCACTTGGTGGTGCCCACGCCCCGAGAGTTGTACCGAATGATTGTTGAAGGACGTAGTTAATTAGACGGGGGTTATGCCCTGACTAATTAGCTACTCCTACTTAAAGAAAACCTCCCTTAGCAATATTAACGCGCTAAACGTTGCCGACAGTTTCGACTCCGAATACTATATTACCGTTCTTCCAAATACCACTTAGAATATTCTGTTGAAACGTCTATATTTAGGAAGGATCTGTAAACATCTTATCCAAAAATTGTACATTTTCATTTAACTTTTGTTCTGCCCAACTGTAAAGATTAATCCTGTTATGAAAATCGGTCCCCTTGAGCTCTTGTTGTAGTTGGATGTACTAAGGATGAAAGTTGTTTTTTTTAAATTATTCTCCTTGTTATTTCGTTTTCTAATTTAGCTTGTAATTTTGTTTTTGTGTTTATGTGCTTTTCTACTTAATAAATAATGTTTTATAATGTGAATAGTTTTTGTTTATTTTCCACGGGTTACCAGATAATACAAAATAAAAATTGAAAAATGCAGCAAATTAATCAGAAATTGTGAAATAAAAGAAATCTACCGAAGAAAGATACCGACTAATTTACATCGTTAGAAAGTTAAAAAATTCCGGATTTTATGCAAAAATGAACAAATGGCTGTTCCATTTGTTCAAATGGAATTAAAGCAAGTTACCATTGATTAAACTTTTCTAAATTTACAAAGTAATTCCTTTAAACACAAGAATTTGACCATTCGGTTTCCGCTAGTACATTTCATGTCTAGTAACATCGCAGAGTCATGGCCTTCTAGGTTTTGTGATCACAGCGATATTTAGTTTATTTTCAGACATCTACTTTTTGTAAAAATGAGCAATTGCGGCTAAACTAATTGTTTTAGGTACTATGCGTGATACGTAAAGTCGCACTAGAATTGACCAAGGGATCCAAATATGGAATGATATACAGAGGGTTCAATTTAAAAAATGGAACTTTGATATAAATCGCCTTGTATAAACTTTGAGATTCAAGTGAAAATATTTTAGGTTTGTAGCCTTAAGGATACCAGACCACATTCCATCAACAAACTTTAGAAATATTCCTTAGTAAACCCACAATCTTCCACCCACGCACTATTGGGTCACCCTGTATATTAAATATAAAGAAGTGGAAATAAAGATTTACTGTAAGTGTGAGAAGTATCAAAGTGTAGTACTTGTATCACAAGGTACAACCATATTGGGGATGCAGCAGAATTAGAAGCGAGCGACCACGCTGAAAATTCTCAGGATTTACATTACATAATACCAACCGCAACTGTTGGAGTTAGCCAAGTAGTAGCGACTACTCTGCTAGAAGTTAGCAGCATTAAGAAAACTCTCCGAAGTGTACAAACTAAACAAGAAGCTGTCAAAGCATTGCCGGTTCACCACAGCGATCTTACCAGAGAAATGTAAAAAAAAAACTAAAAAATCGTGACACATTTTTACTATTTGATCCGGGCCAAATGGAAGATAGAATTTTAACGTTTTGTAATGGAAGGAATCTTCAACTCTTGGCTCAGACTGACTACGATCTGCAGACAGTACATTCAAAACCGTACCCCGTCTCTTTTATCAACTGTATACAACGTGGGTTAAGGTACAACAAAGCTATTCCATTGGTTTATGCATTGCTACTCGATAAAACTTTACGTACGTACGTCCAACTGCTACGGAAGGTAAGAGACCTTGTACCAGGAGCAGCACCAACACCAGTACTTAATTAATTTTGAAACTTATGTGGTAAACGCGTTAGCACAGAAATTTCCGGATACTAGACATAGAGTATGTTTCTTTCATTTACTTAAAAATAATCAAAATGCCTTAAATGTAAATACGAAACAGCTGCAGATTTTGCTTTACATCTATGGTTATTGCCTGATAAAACCCATAAAAAACAATAAAACAAAAAAAAAACAAAATATTTCGAAAAATAACACAAAATGCGATAAACCAACTTTAAACACATCAGAATTCTGCTGCCAGTGCTAAGCCTGGATAAGTGGGAAGGAAAGTTGCACTGAATATAAAAATGTGGTATATTTGTGCCAATTAAAAAATATTTTTTGTAGGAAGAATAAGTTCTAGAAACATCATTAAATGAGAAACAACTTTTAATAATATTTGGAGATCCCCACAATTTTTCAGCAACACCGGCGTTTCTGGAGTTTATTAATCCCTCATTAAAAACAAACTAGTTCCCAGTGTTGCGTTAACACACTTTAACCTTTGCACTCAACGGCCACTTTTATATTTTTGCGCCAATTCAGTTTCGATCCCATGCACCTTCGCCGTAGCCACGCCTGAACCGTTCGACTTTATTTACTTTTCTATGACGCATCTACAGACGAAGACCTTTTTTTAGACACCTCAAACAAATTTTTATACCTAAGTGGATACAGAGAAAAACACGTCTAAAATTAAAAAGTATTATTAATTTGATTAAATACATAAATAAAAAGTTTACCTCGAGTAGGATTTGAACCTACGACCTGTACTTTGCTAGAGTACCGCACTAACCAACTTCGCCATCAAGGTTCAAGCCCTAATCGATGTAAATTTTCTCTTTATGTATGTAGAACTGATGTAAATTCTAAATATATTTACATCAGTTCTACATACATAAAGACAAAATTTACATCGATTAGGGCTTGAACTGATGCAGTTGGTTAGCGCGGTACTCTAGCAAAGTACAGTCGTTTCAAATCTACTAATAAACTTTATTTATGTATTTAATAAAATTAATAATAATTTTTAATTACATGTTTACCTTTGAACTTATTCCTTCATAACAAAAACTTTACGTTTAAAATTAATATATAGATTATTTGTTTACCTTTTAGTTCACACTTTATGATCTGTTGACAAATAAAAAGTGTATTTTTAAAAGACAAGTTCCGGTGAATTGTTATTCGGTGAATATTCTATTCGGTGAATTCTGATTCGGCGAATTGTTCATGCGATAAATTGCTCTTTCGGCGAATTGTTTTTCGGGGAATTGTATTCGGTGAATTTGCCATCTTCAGGTTCTCTCCTACTGCTTGACTCGACTCCGTGTTATTCGAATCGAATTGATGTCTTGCTGCCCGGTCTCTTATTTATACCTGATCGGCGCTTCATTTCAAGCTTTGCCTGAACCTGACTATCCTGATACAGCGGCAATAAGAATAGCCAGATTCAAGCATTTGAGTATCATAGTTCAAAGTTTTTGGAAAACATGGTCTAAAGATTATTTACATTCTCTTCAGCAGAGAACAAAATACTTTATTCAAGTACTAAAGATGAGAAGTTTAATTCTTCCAATGGAAGAAAAGTTACCACCTCGACCTCTGGGCCAAATCCTTGATACACATCCCGGTAATCACGGTCTTGTGCGTGTGGTAACAATGAAAACTGCTACAGGTGTTACTAAAAGATCCGTTCGCAAGATTTATCTCTTACCTCCAGAGCTGTTTAATGGTACCGATGATTAGTGTTTATTTAATTTTTGCTTGTGTATAGTTATACATTTCAATTCAAGACTTGTTTTTTTCGTTATTTTTTTTGTGAAATGTTTATTTCTATGAATGTAGGCACATATGTTAAATTAATTGTATACATTTTGTATGTATGCTCGAGTTACGGTGCATCCATATCGCACTGGAGTTGGTTGCAAATAAAACCCATCATGGATTTTCTAGAGCTCTCTGTAATTTTATAGAATGTTATGGCATTTCAAGTGATGTAAGTAGAATGAGCCCAGAATAGGCTTGGTGACTGGGACGGGTGTGAGGGTGAGGTCGGCCTCTTTTCGGGGGCTATTTTCAACCCCTTGATGGCCAGCCCCTGGAGGGTACGCAAATGCGCACGCATGGATCCGGGTGAGGGTAGTCATTTTGGCGCCATTTTGTTTTTAATTATGAATCATAATTAAACTCCTCCACCATTTTGTTTTCAACTATGAGTCATAATTAAATATTGCGCCATTTGTTTTTGTCGGCCATTTTTGTTTTTAGCGGGAAATTTAAAATAGTATTCTAATAAGGGAGCCCCCATACTAACACATAAGGTTTGAATTAAGTTACAGCGTGTAAAACCAAATTTGATTTGATTTGATCTCAAAACTACTGGTTTGTTTTAACTTACAGCATGCAAAAACCAAAGTTCGTTTCAAAAATACACACACGCACCCCCACACCCACCCATTATTATATAGGCATTTTTACTAATTTAACTGTAACGTATTTTTATCAGTGTATGCAAATTTCGCCAATAGTACCACACGTTAATTTGAGTGGTAGCACAGGTGGATTGTGTGTAATCTCAACGTATCATTCGAAACACATTGCTTTGTATGGATTTGTGTGTGTGTGTGTGTCTGTGTCTGTGTCTGTGTCTGTCTCTGTGTCTGCGTCTGCGTCTGCACCTGCATCTGCGTCTGCGTCTGCGTCTGCGTCTCCGTCTGCGTATGCGTATGCGTCTGCGTCTGCGTCCGCGTCCGCGTCCGCGTCCGCGTCCGCGTCCGCGTCGGCGTCTGCGTCTGCGTCTGCGTCTGCGTCTGCGTCTGCGTCTGCGTCTGCGTCTGCGTCTGCGTCTGCGTCTGCGTCTGCGTCTGCGTCTGCGTCTGCGGCTGCGTCTGCGCCTGCGCCTTCGTCTGCGTCTGCGTCTGCGTCTGCGTCTGCGTCTGCGTCTGCGTCTGCGTCTGCGTCTGCGTCTGCGTCTGCGTCTGCGTCTCCGTCTCCGTCTGCGTCTGCGTCTGCGTCTGCGCCTTCGTCTGCGTTTGCGTCCGCGTATGCGTCCGCGTCCGCGTCCGCACCCGCGTATGCGTCCGCGTCCGCATCCGCGTACGCGTCTGCGTCTGCGTCTGCGTCTGCGTCTGCGCCTTCGTCTGCGTCTGCGTCTGCGTCTGCGTCTGCGTCTGCGTCTGCGTCTGCGTCTGTGCCTGCGTCTGCGTCTGCCTCCGCGTCTGCGTCTGCGTCTGCGGCTGCGTTTGCGTCTGCTTCTGCGCTGCGTCTGCGTCTGCGCTTGAGCCCGCGTCCGCGCGCGTGTGTGTGTGCGTGCGTGCGTGCGCGCGCGCGCACGTGTGTATAAGCCATCCGGTATTTTAGAGTATTTTTTAAATAAATGCTAGTTCTTACAAGCTGTAACTTAATTCAAGTCAATATTTTTGAAGTAAACGTTGGTTTTTGTGATCTGTAACTTAAATCAGGGCAATATTTTTGAAATGAAGTTTGGTTTTACAAGCTGTAACTTAACTCAAGTCAGTATTTCTGAAATGAGCGTTGGTTTTTGCATGCTGTGAATTAACCCAAACGAATATTTTTGAAATGAAAGTTGGTTTTTACAAGTTTTAACTTAATTCAAGCCAGTATTTTTGAAATGAAAGTTGGTTTTAGCAAGCTGTAAGTTATACCAAACCAGTATTTTTGAATTGTAAGCTGGTTTTTGCAAGCTGTAAGTTATGATTTGGTTGATTGAGATTGATTTGATCTAGATTGATTTGGGTATGATCGACTGTTCTCCCACGCCTGCGCTCTCACGTTTAGGGGGAGTACCAACTCTAAGTATCGGTTAGCCTGATCTACAAAGTAAGAGGTCACTCAAGGGAGTTAGGTATATACAGTGGAAGAATCGTTACTTGAAGGTTATGAAGAATTGTTAGCGCAGCGTCTTGATTGATTTGATTGAGATTGCTTTGATTGAGATTGATTTGATTGATTTGATAGATCTGCTTGAGATTGATTTGATAGAGACTGATCTGATCGTTTGCTTTGATCAAGATTGATTTGTTTGAGATTAATTTGCTTAATTGATTTGTTTGATTTGATCGAGATTGATTGATTTGGTTTGATATGCCCCGGATGATTTGATTGGTTGCTGTTAAAAAAAACTGAAACCGGAATTTAACTATGACTCATTATTAAAAACAAAATGTCGGCCGGAATTTAGTTATGAGCCATAATCTGGTCACATGACTAACCCCATCCGGCCCCCTGCATGCGCATTTTCCTATACTCCTGGAACTGGACTTCCAAAAAGGCTCTTAATACGGCCCAAACCGTCCTAATTAGGGGCGAAAATGCCATCAAGGGGTTGAAAATGGCCCCAAAAAACAGCCATCCCCACCCTCACATCCACCCTAAGCCTTTCCCCCACCACCATTAACGTTATTTCCCATTCTGGGCTCATTATACTGATGTATCACTCGTATTATATGTTTAAGGTCTGGTTAGCAAAACAACAATGATTTTCAATAATGGAGGATTAAGAAATCAATATGTAGAAATGAATAAAACATTATTACCTATATAGGAAAAAATCCAATTATACAAAACAATTAGACAAGTAACACAAATGTATTAAAAGTTAAAGGTGCCCATAAAGCAATTTTTCCAGAGATTTAATACTACCGTCATCATAAACTTTTATTTTAAAGCATCCTTAAACGTTGTTGATTGAATAAATGCACTTAAATTTAAACTCCTATTACCTAGATAGCACTTTAAACTTTAAGAGTAAACGCAGAATCAGTGTATAAAATCCAATTTAAAAACAAAATGCATAACTAAATCCATAACACTTAAAGGATTTAACGTAGTTTTCTTAAGAAAATTCGAAATACGCTTATGAAACCATACAAAAGTGTTAAGTATAATTAATTATACACGAACAAATAGAGTTTATAGTATAATAAAATTTTAAATGTCGAAGTGAAAGATGAAAAGAAATCAATTACGGTGGTAATTCTTCCGTTTCTTTATAGTATAACAGCTTTTGATCTTTTTTTCTGTTTAGCTTGCAGCAATCTAACCAGACTCAAAATTAAACCTCTGATGGGAAAATGATTGCTGATTGCGACACCCTTGAGAGTCGGCATTCAGGATTGTGTAACTCGTTCATTTATTTATTTGTTATAGTCTGCTTGGCAAAGCTAACAAATCCGTGTTGTTCCCCAAAGGAAAATCGAGGTGTAAAACATTTTCTAATACGAATCGTTTATTAGTTACAGGTTTCACATATTTAATAAACTGTGTAGATGATTTATGTACATTACTTGAAAAACTTACGCTAATATGAGTATTTAATTGTCAAGCACCAGCTACAAATATGGCAACTTCAATTTACTGAACGTATAGGGTAATGCATACCGGTTTATTCTTTCATTGTTAGCGTATCAAATAAAGTAAGCTAATGTGTTTGTTTCCTGACTATATTCATAATCACTTCATCTGTAAACACAGTGAATGCAGCAATTTCTTTAATACTGCGCAATTCTTTATTATAATTTTTAAATGAAAGAACAAAGTTAAGCAATCTATGAAACAAAAAATTAAAATCCGCGAGTTTATGCTGCCTACAATGATTGGCGTCATTGATTATGAATCTTTTACTACTAGTTTCCTAAAGTGGCCATGAATATAGTTAAGAAACAAACACCTAGCATGAGGGTTAAAAATGTAACTATATTAGATAACGCTAGAGAACAAATAGAAACAAAGTATGTAAAATTATCAAGCTATCTTGCTTATACAAAAGTCTATCTAAAATCTTTTCCAATATTAATTTGAAAACAGTCCACAATTAATTTGGAAACGGTCACTACTTGAAATAATAGTTTACAAACTCTTTTAGGTAATCCAAAAGATCAAGGGGATACACAGGATAGGTAGGGAATTTATAAAATTAGTTGTAAAAATTATAAACATGTAAGGCAAACTAAACGACCTATAAAAATTCGCTTTAAAGAATATTTAGCTCATATCAAATACAAACGTTGGAATAAGTCTGCCGTAACACTACATATATTTGATAAAAATAATGTAGTAGATAAGGTAACTTTAGTTGTTAGTAATAAGTACGAAGTTGATTAGTATAAAAGTTTAGAGATCTTCAAAAACAAACAGATAAATAACGACGATCAAGAACCTTTAGGCTACTCAGAATTTATTAAACTTTCATAACTTTCGCTCTCACCAGATAAGTAATGAAGCGTTATGTGCTGATTATATATCTATATACAGGGTGGATGTCTACTGCGTGGACGGAGGATTGCTCCTTAACTATTAGAGATATCAAAACAAATTTGTTGTGGTAATACACGATCATTGGACCTACATTCTAAAAATATTTAGGTATATACAGGGTGATTGACAAAAACATGCCAACCCGAATCTGTTTTTTAATGGAACACCCTGTATGTTTTCGCATTTTTGGATACATTGTTACGTTTAGAATAAAACTATAGAAATTTGTTTCTGTATCACTAACCGTTCGGCAGATATCGTCACTTTAGTACCAAAATAGAGTTAACTTTGGAACCACGATGCGAGCCTTGTCACCACTATTTTCTAAATCTGTTTATACCACCGACCATTAATAATAGTCCACTAACAAACAAACTGGGAAATTTTTCCAAAACATGTAAAACTACATAGAATGATTAACTTACGCGAAATGTAATTTTTCTCGATTTTTTGAAATGGAACACCCTGTATATTTTTCACATTTCGATTCCCCGTGAAAAGTAGATGCTAATTGATAATAGGTTTTATAGCCATAAAACGGGCCCTTCTTGAGATATTGACGCTTTTACGTAAAAATATTCTAAAATACAAATTTACTATGACAAAATATATATATATATATATATATATATATATATATATATATATATATATATATATATATATATAATTAGTTTATGAATGTAGCTGAGAGATTTATAAATTCTGGAAGTGTGTGTTATCCCAAGCGCGCAAAAACAAGCCCAAATGAAGAAATTGAGTTTCAAGTTGTGGCATCTCTTATAGAAAATCCGCAAATTAGAACCAGAGAGCTAACTGCACACCTGACCTAAATAGAAATACAGTTCGTAGCTTTATTAAAAAAAACCAATTGCATCCTTATCATATCGAACAGCATCAAACTTTAAGTGAAATAGATTTTCAAAATCGTGGATCTTTCTGCCAATGGGTAACTATTAAAGTAAATGAAGAACCCAATTTTGTTAATAACATTCTATTTACGGATGAGGCAACTTTTCACAATAATGGGAACATCAATACACATAACTATCATCACTATTCAGATACTAATTCACACCTCTTAAGAGTTGTTGATCGCCAGCGTCGATGGTTAGTTAATGAGTGGGGTGATATAATCAATTTTAATGTGGTTTTTCCTTTTTTCTTTGATGGGAGTTTTACTGGAAAGATATTTACAGATTTTGGAAAATGATTTACCCGAGTTTTTGGAAAATATCGAGGTAGATAGTATTCGTACGATGTGGTTTCAACTGGATGGTGCACCTCCATACTATGCGAGCAACGGTAGGCATTATCTCGATAGAAATTATCAGATGAGGTAGATAGGGCGAGGTGGTGTGCAAAACTGGTCAGCCAGATAACGTTAAAGAAAGTTTACCAACATCCTCCGACCACAAGCGAAGATATGAAAAATAGAATTAGAGAGCTGCGTTTCAATCTATTTCGCCTCTAATGTTGTTGCGAGTGAATCTTTCGTTTACCGAGCGAATGGCAAAGTGTTTAACTAGGTGTGGTCAGAATTTGGACACTTAATTTAAATTTATGGTTTTATTCGTTCATGTTTACTTGTTCAACTTATTTTTATGTGTAGAGAATTATTTTATTGTTTAGTTATTAATTAAGTGTTCATATCAGTTAAAGAATTTATTTGCCATTCGTATTTTCTTATTTGCTCTGGATTTTGTTCTATTTGTTCTTCTGTATGTCAATATTTTCATTAAAAGCGACAATATCTTCTGTATAGTTTTACATGTTTTCGAAAAATTTCTCAGTTTGTTTGTTAGTAGACTATTATTAATAATCGGTGGTATAAACAATTATGTTGAATATAGTGATTTCAGTTGAACTATTTGATTGCTCGTATCAGTTATGCGTTTGGTTTGGTTTGGTTAAATGTTTACACTTTTACATTGACAAAATATAAGAGTGACTCTTGTACTGCTTGTAACTGTCTTCAGTGAGAACCAGAGATCTTAATGTAAATTCTATTTTATTTGTATTTATTTTGATTTTGGATAGAGACTTTCTGCCACTAACATTTATTTTTCTTTATTATTAACTTTAAATACAGACAGGTTCACATGAAGATCGGTTTGTTTGAAGTCAAGTTACTAATTTTTTAGTTAATCTAGTACTTAAACCCGTGAGTTCAACGGTCTACGTTTATAGTTTTACTTACTACAAATCACAAATTACTTGGAAGTGTTACTGCTTTCTGCAGAGTTAACATTTCGGTAATCTATTCTTGATGTTTCGTTTTATAAATTACTATTCGTGGTAGAAATCTACAGTTTACACATTTGTGTGTCATTTAGTAAAACAACAGTTTGGGTAATTTAAAATTTGATTGCTATCTTTTATCTGTTTATTAACATTAACTAAAATTTTCTCTTTCAGTTGCCTTGTTTCTTTACTCCTTTTTTTTTATTTTTAGGGCTGTATTTTAGAAAATTCGGTACCTAAAAAGGCGTATGTTTACCAACATTTAATAATAAAACTCTAATTACAACGTTAGCAGCTAGGTTATACTTGCTAGGTTGTACTGAGTTAAAGCATCCCAGTCACAAGAGCCATTGGAACGGTATGTAGAAGTACCTACTCGCATTTTCACACATCTGTTTGTCAGATACGAGAGGAGGTAAGGTGTAGGGAGCGGAAGGATATCGGTTGTATATTAGTAGTGCAGTTTTGCAGTTATGTTAAGGTGCCTCGGTTGGTTAGTTTGGTTTCCGTTATGGAGAATATTTGTATTTGGTCTCCGCTGAGTTTAGTTTTTAATGAGGTGGCGTTTCATCGCATTGACTGTCCTGATCGTTAGATCCATTGGTTCAGGGAAGGAAGGAAGGGAAGTTAGGTAAGTGAATACTTGGGTCGGTAGTAGGAAGTGATAAAACCGACTTTTGTACCGCTTCAAGCGCAGTATAATCGCCTGTCTAAAAACTCCTTCGTTACGTAGTACATCTGCTCCATTAGAGAAGGCAGTGAACAGAGTAAACGTTAGGGCTCTCAGGAAGGTATAAATTCGGAGGAAGTGTTCATGGTTAACGTCGTCGGAATTGGAGGAGTTGGTGGAAGCTGTATCCAACTTAGAGAGGATGGAAGCTGTAGGTAGGGTGGGAGGCGCCGCAGTTGTTACATCTTGGCTTTGTGGGTTCTGCCACACAAGGGGCACTTTAGGGGCTCACCCGGGTAAAGATAGAGCGGTATTTAGGGATAAGGTTGGGGGTATGGGAAGACTCGCACTGATAACGTCTGACAAATATGCGGACACCGTTATGCATGAGGAAGTCGATTGGGGATTTGGATTAGCTTTAAAGATAATACGGATGGCCTCCGTAACATGGGGAAGGTCGGTGGCCTTCTACGGGGGTGATATCACGGTCAACCTTGCGGATGACGGATGATAAAGGAAATAGGTTTGGATGCGGGACGGGTGTAACTTGAGCCAGAAAGCTGTAATAAGATGACGTATGGGGTGCCAAAGTTTGCTTGGATAGATTAATCCATTTCCGTGGATGAGATAGATTAAGATCTTACTAAGAGTGCTGTGCGGTTGAATCGGAGATCCATCAACGTGAGTTGGAGCGGGTGCAGGATATTGAACAGATTCTTCTGGGAAACAACTCTTAGGTATATTCCATAAACAATAGCGGGATTTGGGTTGAATAGAGGTATGGAGGTCGCGGATGAGGATAAGGAAGAAGATGTGTGCGTGGTACAGGTTGAAGAGGTAAGTGGGTTCCTGGTGGTCGTACGAATCATTATCGGAGCTGCCGGTATCGAACCTACAGCAGAGTACGTAGAAATCGTTGTCGTTGTCGGGTTGCGGGTAAAGGAAATGAGATTCGAGAACGGGTGGGTTTACCATGTTTTACCATGGTAGCTTAGTTCATAGACTGGAAAAGTATAAAAAGTTGGAAATATTTATTGTATACAGAAGTGGAGCCTGACACCCCGCTGGAGTAAGGCTTAAAGTTGAGAGTCGGACAGAAAAGGGAGGGCTTTGTTGGTAATTAAGGAAAGGAAATAATAGTATATTATATATAAAGGCACCAAAGTGCAGCATTTAATTCCGCGAGTGGGGTCTGTTGCCTCGAGGGCGAAGCCCGAGGGCAACAACCACTCAAGGGATTTAGGCACTTTGGTTCCGAAGTATATACGCTATTTTTTGCACTTCCAAAGTATTTATTTTTCATGCACAATAATTCCAAATTTGTTCGTGTAAATGTGACAAATCTGTATAAAATTATCTAAAAATCTTGCTATTTGAAAAAAAAAACAGTCGGTTAGCATGGGAATTAGTAAACAGCGGTGGCCATATTTGAAAAATTTTTTACAAAAGGGTAATAAATATGTACGACGAATTTGATCTGAAGACTTACTGCCTTCCAAATCTCGTAAAATTTACGATAAAGAGTATGCTATATTTTTAAAGTGGTGCTGTGAAAAGAAAGTTGCAAATTTTAACGAAGATGCTTTGCTGGTATTTTTTAATGAAAAGGTAAACAAATTTGCTGTTTCTACATTGTGGGCCCAGTATTCAATGTTAAAAACTATGCTTAACGTTAAACATAATGTTGATATAAGTAAATTCCACAAATTGACGACGCTTCTGAAAAGGAAAAATTTTGGTTACAAAGCGAAGAAGTCAAAGGTACTAAGTATAGAACAGATTGATACGTTTGCAAGAAATATGTCATTGAGAAAAGCCGAAACTCCCCATTCAAGATTTTTTGTTCGTTACGTTAACAAGCAGTGTACAGTGCAACCTGTAGGAAAAAATATATTTGAAAAATTGCCCCAGAAAGTTGCAACATTCTTAAACCTACCAGATGCGTTGTCATATACAGGACATTGTTGGCGGTGAACCTCTGCATCTCCACTAGCTGATTCAGGTGCGACTGTTGACGTTTTAAAAAGACATGGGGGATGGAAGTCTGCAACTGTTGCAGAAGGGTATGTGGAAAACTCTCTGAATAATAAGAACCTTATCGCCGAACAAATTTTTGGAGGTGGAGGTGATCAAAAAACACCAGCTAACTCACTTCCAGGACCCTCGTGCCAATCTGAACGGCCCACAGGCACTGATTCATTTGGAAATGCGTTCAACCTTACATCTAGCAGTACCGTTTCGGAAATCAATCGTCCGATATTTATTAATTGTAATAATATTAATGTTAATGTTTCGTAAAAAATTAATAAAAAATATTTGAAGTTTGACATCTGTCAATGAACTCTCTAGGGGGTTCAGTCCATATTTAATCCTTACGGAATAAATGACCCACTTTTAGTCCCTGTAGACAGAGACTAAAGTATCTATTTTAGTCTCGGAAGTGCAAAAAATAAATTAATTTAAACGCACTACAATGTCCTTGTTCCCTGGTGGCTTGGAATGGTCGTCTTGTTGATTCCTCTATCTGAAGTTGGCTACCGGTCTTCTGTTATATGTATACAATTTGTCTTCGCTCTGTAGTACCTTGATGTCCTTGCTGGGTCCGGTTGCTGTGTGTATTCCTCGATGCTGTGACGCTGTTTGCCCTCCTCCCACCCTAACGGTCTTCTTATTCCTCACAAGGAATTTTTTTAAACCACTTTCTTATTTTGTAGTGGTGTGTCTTGCAGTGACCACTACGGTTCTCGGAAAGCAGCGAAGTATCTTGCACAGCTCAGCACGCTGTCAATTAATTATGGTAATTAAATGAGGATTAGTTAACGACTTGTCAGGTCGAAAAGTGTATTATCATCACATCACAAAATGACAATACATTAAATAATTATGGAAACAATGGTCACCAGGAAATGCACTTGTAAACAAACCGCGCGTATTTATATTTACCTGACATTCAATATGACAGGGAGTAAAATCAAACATGATAAAAGCCAACTTATATTTTATAAACATCATAATGTGATAATATCTTGTCATTATTAAAATGTGTTTATAAGTATTCATTAAGCGTTCAGCACATTTGTCAACAAAAACGTAAATAAGACGGAAAGATTCATCTAAAATTCAATCAATTAAGGTTACAAAGTTTGAAGGTAGCAGATAAGTAAAAATAATCAAGACGATTTAATTTAACACAACAATAGACCCAGTAAACGTTTATCTAAACGCAAAAGGACAAAACGGGTTAAAATTAATCAATTAAAAAGGGCACAACTTGTACATTTTAATCAGTTTTTCCGTTGTAATTAAAGATACAAATGAGAGTTTTAATTGTATTTTGGGGGATGTATGAAACGAGATAAAAGCAGAGGAAAATGACAAATACCAAAATTGACGTAAGCATTTAAAGGTATTTCCTGTATTAGTAGGTGTTAACTGTGAAGAACGTTCTTTTCGTGAGCTGGAAATTTCCCTGAGCGTGAATAAGATTGGACTGAATGTTGAAGCAAATGAATTTATTACTTTATCGATTTCAAATTACACTCCGCCTGTTTTGTGTTACATTATCTTGGATGATATTCTTTAAAGCTTCAACAAATGTAGCTCTATCTATTCTATAGCATCTACCTACCCTTATGCATATATTTGTGACAATACACCCTTAGAATATTTAATACGAATTATAAAACATTTCCTTGTTTCCCTTCCGTCCATTTTCATAAGCAGAAAAACCGGTGGTGGTGAAAATTATTTAATAAAAGTGAGGAAATAAAATTTCTAAAATTACGTTTTGCCTCACGTACCCCTATTTATCAATTAAAGCTCTTCCGTCCAGCCGAATGCAATAACTGCAGGCTACTAAATCATTTAAAATGCTATACAGTTTGTGTTGCCTCTTTCAATTACCTTACTTGACTTTAAAAACTTTTTATTTTGGGTCGTCGTTTGTGTGTGAGCAGGGAGATTTCCTATCTTTGTTTCGTGCCATCCATTTTTAAAGAAAACTTATTACAGATTACGTGTTCCTCTCTTTTCTAACCTTATCGAAATTGCTCGATTGGAAATTTACTAAAAGATATGACTTTCAAGTAAATATCCTTCACACTTAACGATTCCTTTTTCATACACATTCTTATGGTTTTTAAAAGTTCAGGAAAATTTAATGCAGACAACGTAAATTACTTAACCTCTTTACAATGATTTTCCTTCTAATTTTTATCGAAGGTACCGAATAGTATTATTTAAATTCAACTTTATCTTTTTAAATCAAAACATTACAGCGTTTAAACTACTTTAGGCACTTCTGTATTAAAATGCTTATAAGAAAATCCGATCGTCGTCTGTTCAATTTATTGGTGACGTCTTGTACAACACAACATGCGCATGTTCTTGAATTTTTTAATCGGTATTTCGAAAGGCGATGATTTGAAACGAGCTGATAACAATGTTCTGTCGTTCTAATTGTGGTCCTTTTGAGTGATTGGAAGCTTGAGTGAAAAAAAATAAGTAGTTACAGAATTGATGGGTTTTTGGGCATCCAATTATAATTTATATATAAGGTACAGGATATAGCCTGGTTTTTTATCGTTAATTACTTGTTAGCACAAAAAGCTTAATCTATAGATGTTAAATCGGATATACAGAGTATAAGTATTGTAAATTAAAGGAATCGTTAAGAAATGTTTAAAATACCTAAATACCATTTTGTCTAACCTTGTTAGTTTGTGGGGTACAGGCTGATAAAGGGTACAGAAGAAATACACATTTTATTGCATATCTTCTCGGGGGATACAAATAAAAATTTAAAATTTTTTATAGTCTCTTCATAACACATCAACAGTATTAATTTTGTCAAACTCTAATAAGCCAGTGGCGTGGTACCAGGGGTTCGTAAACCCTTATTGTACCATATTCTTGAAACACCCTGTATTTCGAGCTAAAGCCTTTTGTCTGAAATTCTTTACTAAATTTTCTACCTAAAAGCTACTCCTTGTTGTCCATTTTCAAGATTTTTAACTTTTTATTGCAATAAGACACTTTTTTACATTGTAAATTTTTTAAAGCTTTAACTATACAGTTTTATAACATGGAAATTCAACGCGATATTCTTCATAAGGTTAAGTACTTATCCTTTTGCTGTAACTTTTTACCCCCGTTTTTTTAATTGTAGGATAATTTTTTACCGTTTTTTAATAAATTTAGAGTACCGGGTGTCCCAAATTCGTTGTAATTGCGGGGTATCTCGGTTGTTATAAAAGATGTTGCGAATCTTTGCTACTTTTTTATAAAACCTAAGATGGCGTAATCAGATTTTTGTAACTGTTTTAGTTTGGGAGATACAGGGCGATTTTGAAAAGTGTGTCGTTGTGGACCCCCTCGATATCTGGGTTATCTTTAAAGATATCAAAAAGATTTAAACGCTATCTTATACATTTTTTTACGCCAAGTTCAGTGGCGTGCTCATTTTTTTTCGGGGGGACCGTTTTTAAGATATGGGCCAAACACATAATTTTTTTTAATGGGACACCCTGTATTTTTTAAGCTCAATAAATCCCATTTTTTTTTCTCATTTCAGTGATATATATCACTTGCCACTTTTTTTTTGTTAACCGTATTGATCGTAAACATTTTAAAATATAACGACATATGGTTCTTAACTGAAACATTCTATATATTTTTTAATTAATTTTATCAATACAGCTACTTACTTACACAACACATTTATCTTACAACTCTTGGAACTTTATTATCTTACAACGAAATTAAACTAAACAACTTAAACTTAATTATTAAACTTAAATATTAAAAACAACACTATATTCTAAATTGTTCAAAATGGTTCCCATTTTCTTCTACACATTTTTGGCAAACCTTAAATATTCTATTTAAAGCACTTAATATAAGGGTTTATTTTGTAAATTCCTAAGAGTCTCCGGTGTAGCATTTTGTAATTGAAGGAGGGTATCATACCTCCTGGAATAAATTTTAATATGCCCCCATAAAAAAAAGTCTAAAATGGACAAGTCCGGTGACCTTGGAGGCCAATTTACAGGGCCACGTGTGCCTATCCACCGATTGGGAAAATGCTCATCTAGAAATGGTCTAACAATATGTGCATTATGTGCGGGGGCCCCATCCTGCTGAAAATAAACTTGATTTCTGTGGGCTAGTGGAACGTCTTCAAGTGATTCGGGCAACATATTTTCTAAAATTTGCTGGTAGCGAATAGATGTCAAACCTCCGTCAAAAAACTGATACCTTATTTTTGTTCCAAAAACAAAGCACGCAACAGAGAACCCAAAACGACCTTGTTGTTGCTGTTGAAAAATTAAGTAATTGTTTTCTTTTGACCAATATCTTGAGTTGTGTCGATTAAAAATTCCTGCACTTGTTATGTGCGCCTCATCAGACCAAATTACTTGTTTTGCAAAATTAACATTTTCGCGACACATTTGCAGGAACCAGTTGCAGAAATTCATGCGGCGTTCAAAATCGCCTGGAAGCAGTTGTTGGACTACATGATCTTTATAAGAAACAAAACTACGTTTTCTTAATATACGCTGTGCATTAGTTTTTGAAACCCCAACACTATCTTCGATTTTCCTGCAGGAAGTTCGAGGATTTACGGATACATGTGCCAAAACGTTAATTTCCTCATTTTCTTGATTTTCTTTTAAACTGTACTTATGTTGTCTGGGTTTTATAAATGAACCAAAATTTAATATAAATTAATTCGGAAGCCTCTTCTGAATTTTCATTACATGCTATATAACATTTAAGCATATCATACTTTTCATAATATTCAAAGGGTTGATTATCTGCCATAGGAAAATAAATTAATAAAACGTTAGAGATAATAAATATGTAATTATTTAATAATGACATATACACTATGATAGGTATTCTAGATTTAATTATCTTTTATTTCGATTGGCATAGCCACCTATTTTTTTCTTAGGAATTGATCAACACCTCCAAATTATAAACAACCAGCAAAACCTAGCTTAGGTATATAAGTAAAGGGTAAGTAAGATGCACATGATTTTATTATTTTATTTATTTAAATCTAATATACAAAATACAAATACATATAATAATAACCTGTATAATTATTGTTGTTACATTTTTTTCACTACTAATACCTAATAATTAAATAGAAATAAAAGTCAATACATTAATAATTACTAAATATAGCAAGTGCTGGATCAATATATGACTTTTATAGAAATGCAATACAATTTATTAAACTTAAAATATATATAGGGTGTTCCATTTAAGAATCATATGTCGTTATATTTTAAAATGTTTAAAAAAATATGTTGAAAAAAATGAAAAGTGGCAAGTGATATATCACTGAAATGAGAAAAAAATGGGATTTATTGAGCTTAAAAAATACTAGGTGTCCCATTTAAAAAATTATAAGTTTGGCCCATATCTTAAAAACGGTACCCCCGAAAAACAAATTAAGCACGCCACTGAACTTTGCGTAAAAAAATGTATAAGATAGCGTTTAAATCTTTTTGATATCTTTAAAGATAACCGAGATATCGAGGGATTCCAAAACGAAGTTTTCAAAATCGCCCTGTACCTCCCAAACTAAAACAGTTACAAAAAATCTGATTACGCCATCTTAAGTTTTATAAAAAAGTAGCAAAAGTTCGCGACAACCGCAAGTTTCTATCTTTTATAACAACCAAGATAGCCCGCAATTACAACGAATTTGGGACACCCGGTACGGTCCAATTGTTACCAAATAATTACAAAAGCTTTTAATCATTTTAAGAAAAATTGAAAAAATTACAAAAAAAATAATGGCCTTTAGTGGTGACTTTAAAAAAGCAATAAAACATAGATATTATTATACTAATAATAAAATCTATGTTTAAAAACCCGTTTTATCCAGATAAGAACCATTTGATAAATTTCAATTTGGTAGAACTGAAATTATAGTGTATTTATCCATATGCGTTTCTCTTCTTCTCTCAGCTTTGTTTTCGATTGTTTGACATCTGTCAAAATTACTAACGGATTGTCACAACACCGCCATTTTTTGCAAGACATTCTCAATTGAAATGAAAACGAAAACGAAAACACCGTGGTGCGCGTCTTTGTTTAAAGTTTATGGCAGGGAGTACCAAATTCAAAGTTAATAAATTGAAAACTAGTAAAAATATTACTAAAAGTACAGATTTTGTACATAAATGCAATTGTTTTAAATTGTGAAAAAAAATGAAAGGCTGTGTCTTCTACCACGCGAAAATTATTACCTCAATCTGTCTAAAGATGGAAATAAAATCTACGGTAACCAAGGCCATCTCAATGAATTGTAGAGTACCGTCACTTGGATCCTAGGTTACCGTAGGTTTTAATTTTCCTATTTATTTCCATTTTTTCAGACAGATTGAGGTTATAATTCGCCAAATTTCGCGTGATAGAAGACACGGCGAAGATTAAAACAAGACATGCGTAAGTGATAAAATATTTGGTTTTGCATTTTCATTTTGCTGTAGCTTTTTAACTAATAAAGATACCGAACTGCTTTTTTCACCAATATTTCCTGATTATGATAAAATAATGATACGGTTACATGTAAAAATTTGGAGAAAAGTCGAAAAAATTGCTGTGTTTAAAAAAAAGTTCTGTAGCGGCGGCTTTAAAAGGAAACTATTATAAATTTTTGCATTGCTATGCTTACAACATTTTTTTTTCAAAAGAGAACTATTTTACAAATTTTGATTTGATGAAACTAAAATTATAGCTAATTAATCAGACGACTTTTACCTCTCCCCCCACCTTTATTTTGCGGCCTAGACCTTAAAGTGGATTTAAAAAAGTTTTAAAACATTACAAACTTTATATTAATAATATTTGTCTAATCGCCTAATTTAAAGTCATTTTTAATAAGATCAAGCATGCTGCGCCACCTACCAGTAGAGGCCCGAATTTCAAAGATACCACCGGAGGTCGACTTAGCGGGACACCCTGTATACATTAAACTTCAAGCGACGAAAAAAGTTTTCTAATCAAAAGTATGGTTTTTTGACCAGGAGAGTCTCAAATCATGAGGGGGCAAAGTAAAAATGACGTAACTATTTTATGTGCAGTTTTTTTTACTATCACGACCTCAAATTAGCACAATTTTGACTTTGCTCATGAAAAAAGCATTCTGGTTTCACTTTGCTAATATGCGCCGTTTTCGAGTAAAGTCAATTCAAAGATTACGTTATCAAAACTAACATTGGGTAATTCGGACTTTCAAGCTGGCTCGGAAAACAAATAAATCATACATGATGTATGTTTAGAAGTAAAGTAGTCTGTCTGTAATTCACAAATGTGGAACTGGACATCCCTCGTACATAGCAACCATAGGTAGTAAGTAAGTACACACATACATAGTAATTGTTTAATAAAAGAATGGTGGTGGTAGCTACAAACAATATAGGTAGAAAATGTAAAATTAGACATAATAAAATTAGACAAAGTAAAGTACGTATGTAATAAGAAAACGTTGATTTCACAATTTAGTGTTTTTTTAGTCGTTTCCATTGACCATAAATTCTGTTTATAGTCAATGTCGTTACTTAATAATGTACCTATGGGAGGCACGAAGGGTTTGAAAATGATTTTGGCGTAGTGTATTACTAACTACATGCATTCTCTGACACAATTCTTCTAAATTATCAGCCTCACTTTTTTTCTGACCCCATAAGTAATAATCCAGTGGATTCAGATCCGGTGATCCCGCTGGCAAGGCTATCGGTCCATACCTGCCTAATAATTTTCATCTAATACTGACATACATTTAGTACTAGGAGAATGTCACGGTAATTCTGAACGTGCAGTAAGGCGATATATTGAAAAATATCCTGGCCGAAATATTCCTAATCGCCGAACATTCATTGCTGTAGATCGACGTTGAAGAGAAAATGGAAGTTTTAAACCTATAGCTAATAACCGTGGAAGAATTAGAAGAACTAGGACTGTAAAAATGAGGTAAATATCCTTAACACAGTAGAAGCCGCCCCTTCAGTGTTGGCAGATGCGCATTGCCAACTGGAATTTCCAGAATGTCAACATGGAGAGTTTTAAAAGAAATGCAGCTGCATCCTTATCATTTGCAAAAGATGCAAGATTTTTTAGATCATGATTATGAACCTAGAGTAGAATTATGTGAATGGTTTCTTAGACAAATAAGAAGGGATATGGATTTTTATTTTAATGTATTATTTACCGACGAAGCAACATTTACACGAAGTGGTATTTTTAATGTGCACAATGAGCGCATTTGGTCTGACGAAAACCCGCAGCCGTGAAAGTTACACATCAGCGCAGGTTTAAAATTAATCTTTGGGCTGGAATAATTGGGGACCAGTTTATCAGGCCTTTTATTCTATCGGAATATTTAAATGGATCTAGACATGTAAATTTTCCTAGAAATAATTTAATAGATCTTCTTGATTATGTACCTTATTAACGTAGACTGTCAACGTGGTTTTTGCACGATGGGGCCTCGCCACATTTTACACTGGCCAAATGAAAAATTTACGGGAAAATGGCTGTGGAGTAAATGCTCCGGTCAAGTGGCCAGCACGGTCTCCTGAATGTAATCCAGTGGATTATGCTGTATGGGGAATATTAAAACATAAAGTATATTCGATACAAGTAAATACGATGGGGGAACTTAAAGATAGAATAGAAACTGCTTGGAGAGAGTTGTCTATAATTTTGCTGAGGAAGATTTCCAACCAAATGAAAAAACGTATACAAAAATGTATTGAACATGAAGGACGTCATTTTGAACAATTAATGAAATAGCAACGTTTGTTAATGTAGTTAACGATTATATACAAAATAGTTTCAATAATAAGTTTATTCATGAGTTAATCTGCTTTTTCGTTTACAATATTTCGTATTTAGTTTTATTTGACGGTATGAAATTAAATGAACAGATTTCTAATTACTCTTTTTAATTGTACAACTATGAACTCATAAAAAACGTATGTGTTTAAATTGTTTGGAAAAAATCTGCAACTACTACAAATTTACAATGTAATAAAAAGTTAAAAATCTTCAAAATGGAGTGTTGTAGCGAGTTAAATAAAGATACCCTTTATGTAGAAAATTTAGTGAAGAATTGCAGACAAAAGTCTTTAGCTCGAAATACAGGGTACAATAAAAGTTTACGAACCTCTGGTACCACGCCACTGGCTTATTAGAATTTGACAAACTGTTGATGTGTTTTCAAGAGGCTATAACCTATAAAAAAAAATTAAATGTCTATTTCTATCCCCCACGAAGATATGCAATAAAATGTGTATTTCTTTTGCGCCGTTTATCAGCCTGTATCTTACGAACTAACAAGGTTAGAGGAAAATTATATTTAGGTATTTTAAATATTTCTTAACAATCTACCATTCCTCTAATTTATGGTACTTATTTACGCGACACCCTGTATAACTTAAATTCTGAAGCTTCCTTTTCACCAAAGGATCTCAGGGCGAGTCACCTTTTTGTATATGCTGTGATTACTGAAATATTAAGTTTTCCATATATTCAGGTTGCAAGATTCGTTCCTTCTCCCTCCACTCACTCAATAACCGTAAGGAGTAAAACACCAAAGTGCGCTCTGGCGACGGTAAGCATAGTTCTTCGATTCTCAATAACAATAATAAAAATTGGCGAAAGAAAATAAAAAATTAAGAAATTACTTTATTAATTGGTTTTTGTGCATCCAATTATAATCTGAATATAAGGTACAGGATACTTGCTACCATAAAAAGCTTGAAGATTTGTTCCTTCCCCCTTTTCTTACTCAATAATAAAATAGTACAAAAATATAAAAACAAGTGATTACATTATTAATGTAATTGGAGAAAAAATTAAAAATTTAACTAATTACATTATTAACGGGATTTTGTGCATCCAATTATAATTAGAATATACGGTACGCTACCATAAAAGGTTTAACCTATCGATTTTAAATCGGATATAATAATTAAATTGTTAAGCTTACGTTTCACCAAAAGGAACTCAGGGTGTCATTTTTTATTTTGTCTAAAAAAATCAGTAAAAAAATGTAATTACAGTATTAATGGGTTTTTGTGAATACAATTATAATTTAAATATACGGAACATGATACTTGCTACCATGAAAGGTTTAACCTATTCATATTAAATCGAATATAATACTTATATTGTTAAGCTTACGTTTCACGAATAGGAACTCAGGGTGTAATATTTTGTATTAAAAAATCAGTAAAAAAATAAAAAAATAAGTAACTACAGTATTAATGGGTTTTTGTGACTATAATTATAACTGAAATATACGGTACAGGGTAGCACAAAAGGTTTAACCTATCGATTTTAAATCAGATATATATTGTTGAGCTTACGTTTCACCAAAAGGAACTCTTAAATAATCGGTAAAAAAATAAAAAAAAAAGTAATTACAGTATTAATAGGTTTTTATGAATACAACTATAATTTAAATATATGCTACATGATACTAGCTACCACAAAAGGTTTAACCAATCGATTTTAAATTGGATATAATACTTGAATTGTTAAGCTTACGTTTCACCAAAAGGAACTCGGGGTATCATTTTTATTTTGTCTTAAAAAATCGGCAAAAAAAGTAATTAAAGTATTAATGGGTTTTTGTGAATACAATTATAATTTAAATATACGGCACATCATACTTGCTACCATAAAAGGTTTAACCTGTCGATTTTAAATCGGATATAGTTACACTATTATGGGTTTTCAGAATCGGGTGTAGGATACAGGTTTAATCTATCAATTTTAAATCGCACATAATACTTAAATTGTCAACTTTCAGTTTCACCATAAGGATCTAAGGGTGGGTCATTTTAAAGTAAGTTTTTATTTTTTGTCTTTTGTCACTCAAAAACCGTAAGGAGTAAAATTCCAAAAATACCTTCTGCCGATGGATCGAAGTTAACCCTATAAAACGGCATAAGTATAGTCCTTCGATTCTCGAGAACAATAATAACTGCTGAAAAAAATTAAGTAATCACATTATTAATGGGTTTTTGTACATCCAAGTATAATTTGATTATACGGTACAGGATACTCGCTACTACAAAAATTTGACGATTCATTTCTTCCACTTCTCTTAACTCAATAGTAAAAATTGGTAAGAAAAAATAAAAAAGTAAGTGTTTATATTATTAATGCGTTTTTGTGCATCCAATTATAAGTTAAGTATACGATACAGAACAGTTTCTACCACTAAAAGTTTACAGATTCGTTCCTTCCCCCTCCCCTTACTCACAAACCCCAAGAAGTAAAATTCCAAAAGTTAGAGCGAAGTAAATCATATACGACGACATAATCATAGTTGTTCGATTCTCGATAAAACTAATAAAAATTGGTGAAAAACATTAAGAAATTAAATAATTACCTTATTAATGGATTTCTTGTACATTCAATTATATTTGAATATACGCTATAGGATACGGTGCCGGTATAGCGTGCGGTCTACCCGCATCCTGCGCTCTACCCATGAAGGGCACTAGTATAACGTGCGGTCTACCGAAAGATGTCTGTTTATTATTGCGTTATTTGTTATTTATTTTATTTATGAAATACGTGGGTCTTCAAAACTAATGCTATTATTTTTTTATTTATAAACCATAAAGCCAAATGGTATGCGTATAATTAGGTAGGTACTTAGGTCATATTATTGTGCAAACATATTACTTAATTGACTATATAATATTATTAGTAATTAATTTGCAAATAATGATGGGATTAACAATAATTTGGGATTAATTATAGGTAGGTACTTAGAATAATAATTATTAAATCATTGTGGGTTAACCATAATTAGGGCATATAGGTTGATATAAAAGTATCAATATTCTTCTTTAAAAATCATATTATCTATAGAAGAGCGAACGATAAGATGCTGTTGAAAGAACTTTACGACTCTGTTATACATACCAAAGAAACTGCTGTCGCGTATCTACGATGCCATGGGCTGCTTGAAGAAGCTCAAAATGCAGAACCTTGTCAGCGATGTGGCAGTACTATGCAAGAGAGGTTTCGTAAAGATAGGGGGTGGAGAACGCAGACCAGTTTTACGATGCCCACGGAAAGGTTGCCAAACAACCCGATCTGTCAGACATGGTAACAGATTTTTCCACTTCACGGACTTAAACGCCAGGTTGCATTGCAATCTAACTTTGTAAGCAATTTTGGAGCTCGTGCTATTCTTTGTCGAAGGGACTTCCGTAGATACAATTGCAAGATACACAGGGAAATCGATGAATACCATCTCCGACTGGTTCAATATGTGCAGAGAAGTATGCAGTGCAATTGTCACCTCAAGGCCACAGATGCAAGGCACCCAAGACAATCCAATCCAAATAGATGAAGCCAGATTTGCGGGTCGTAGAAAATATAACCGTGGCCGAATGCTAATGGGCGATAGGCCAGCGAACTCTGAAGATAGTGATGTAGAAGTTGCTAACAGAAGAAACCATGGAGCAAGAATCGACGGCCCTTGGGTATTTGGTCTAAAACAAGGAACAGACTGCAGGTATGTTTTTGTGGAACAGCGAGAAGTGGCATTAGGATCGTATATCCACTCTGACGAATGGGCAACCTATTCAAATTTGGGTCAACTGGGGTACCATTATTTTACAGTGAATCATTAAGAAAATTATGTCAATCCACTAATAGGGGCTAATACACAAGGTATTGAAAGGTCTTGGCTTGATTTTATTTTAATTTTAAAGAAAATGAGAGGCGTCCCACAAGAGCACTTTCAGTCACACTTGGATCATTTTTGCTGGAATATGTTACGACAACCCCAAGGTGATTTATTTGTATCATTTTTAAATGACATACGAACTGTATATGTATAGAAACTAAGGCTTGACTTAAATACATCTTTTTTATGATTCTATTAGTTTATTAAATACATATTTTTTATGATTCTACTAGTTTACTTTTTCATATCCTATCATTTCTTTTATTTTAGATCACATTGGCCAGGTAGACCGCACACTATACTAGAAATAGTGCGGTAGACCGCACGCTATACCAACACCTGGGATACTTGGTACCACAAAAGGCTTAACCTATCGATTTTAATCGAATATAATACTTAAATCGATAAGCTTCCGTTTCACCAAAAGAAACTCAGGGGGAGTCATTTTTTATTTTGTCTTAAAAAATCGGAAAAATAATTAAGTAATTACAGTATTAATGGGTTTTTGTGAATCCAATTATAGTGTAACTACACGATTCATGATATTTGTTACCATAAAAGGTTTAACCTATTGATTTTAAATTGATTGATTATAAGACGGCATAAGCATAGTCCTTCGATTTTCGGGAACAATAACAATTAGTGAAAAAAAAATTAAGTAATTATTTTTTGGTGCATCCAAGTATAATTTGATTATACGGTACAGGACACTCGGTACTAACAAAAAAATTGAAGATTCGCTTTTTCCACTTCTCTTCACTCAGTAATAAAAATTGGTGAAAAAAATATCAAAAAATAAGTATTTGTACTATTAACGGGTTTTTGGGCATACAATTATAATTCAAGTATACAGTACAGAATACACTACACTAAAGGTTTAAAAAAAGGTAAACAATCTAAATTTAACACTGTAACAAGAGGTTTGGCATTTTAAAATATTTTTGAAAAAACTTATAATAGAGGGCTGTTACTTCATATTTGTGCATAACTTTTCATTCTAAGCAACTTTTCTAAGTGACATTTTTTTGTATTTTCAAAAATAGGGGAACCTTACTCTTGAGTCGAATTATTGTTTTCTGGTTTACCCTGTAGATTCTCCGATTCTTTTAGGTTTTTATGAGCGCATTTTGGGTTTTAGTCAATGTAGAACTTTTCTGCGGGAAAAGTTTTTTCAACAATTATCATATAAAAGAGTTTCCCATACGTATGGAACTTTATGGGACACGCTGTGTGTATGTGCGCGTGCGTGCGTGCGTGTGTGCGTGCTTGCTTGCATGCGTGCTCGCGTGCGTGCGTGCGTGTGTGTGCGGACGTGCGCGTGCGTGCGTGCGTGCGTTAGTGCGTGCGTTAGTGCGTGAGTTTGTGCGTGCGTGTGTGTGCTTGCTTGCTTGCGTGCTCGCGTGCGTGCGTGCGTGTGTGTGCGGGCGTGCGCGTGCGTGCGTGCGTTAGTGCGTGCGTTTGTGCGTGCGTGGGCGTGCGTGGGCGTGTGTGGGCGTGTATGGGCGTGCGTGGGCGTGTGTAAGCGTGTGTGGTGTGTGGGCGTGTGGGCATGTGTGCGTGCGTGTGTGCGGATGTGTGTGCGTGCGTGCGTGAGTGCGTGCGTGCGTGCGTGTGTGTGTGTGTGTCGGTGGGTGGGTGTGTGCGTGAGGGCGTATATATATATATATATATATATATATATATATATATATATATATATATATATATATATATATATATATAAAGTGTGGTGATAAAGTAAAGAACAAAATTTATAATTTAATAATATATTTAATGTTTCCAAGCAAAACGCTCGGACAGGTCAATTTTACGTTCTAATTAGCCACCTTATGACATAAAAATTTTACTTATGTATTTTTGCACAATGACGTCATAATTGGGTTTTTTCAATGACAACCCCAATTTTAAGTAACGTAAAGCTACTTATTCTGGCAAGAATCGCTGGAATGGCACCAGGTGTTGTACGAATGTTTCGCTTTGAAACAAACACATTCTTTGGTATTACATTGAATTTTTGAAGGCTGGGATTGGCATTTTGAAAACCCCTGACCTTAAAATATTTACTGCGAGACGCAGGCTTCCGTTGATGAAATAGATTTTTCTTGAGGAATATCAATCAAATTAAATCTAATAGATGATACGGGGGTCAAATCACTTCTGGTAAACCAGTTTTTCAAAATACCGGATTTTGTGCCACCTTCTACATTATTTTTGTCCAATGGTCCCCTTTCGAATTTGGGTACAGATTTGGGTACATATTTTCCAACTTCTAAATCGTTAAAGTATGTTCTGCTTCTTTTCGTCATTACATCTGCGGCTCTGACCTGTCCCTCTAAAGATTTTTTCCTGTTAATTCTTATATTTTCCTCACTCATACAAAGTTTGTACGTAGTTACTTAGGTGGTAGGCATGTATACTCCATGCCAGCCGGGGAGATACCACCATCCTTACCATGGGCTCCTTAATATTGGGTCTCCTATTTTCTGAGCTCGGTAAGGGCTGCCGGTTACCTTTTCCATCATCCTCAATCTATTCTCATCCTTATTCTTCCTTCTCGCCCTCACTGTCTTCCTATCGGATTAAAAGTCCCAAATTAAAAATTAAGATGGCTGTGGTCTCTAGGGTTATAAATTCCGGACGTAAAATCCTGCCCCATTCGGATGTACGGGAGGGCAGGGCCCAAGCGACCTCGGTCATCGAAAGTATCAACTGTCTGATTCACTACTGCAACATCCGCGGTATCAGGTCTAATCTTAATGCTATTCACCAACATCTTGAGCAATTACAACCTGATATATTGTTTCTATCTGAAACACAAGTCTCCTCGGAAAGCTCCGAGTCACCCGACTTGCAATTTCCTCAATACCATCTTCACTCTAACTTTCGATATAAAGGAGGCGTATGTGCCTACATCAAGGACAGAATTGCTTGCAAGAGGGTTTCTTCCTTAGAAAATAAACATTTTGACGTGATTTGGTTTAAACATTCTGGTCCTAATTTTGTGAAATTCTACTGTTGCATTTATAGGTCTCCCAATGACAGCAACTTTCAAGACTTCTTCGATTACCTTAGTACGAAAGTTGACTATCTCCTGTCTCAGTTTCCATCTTGCGATATCTCATTTGTAGGCGATTTCAATGTTCATAACTCTAATTGGCTTCAATTTTCATCTACTACAAATCCCGCTGGTCATAGTGCAGAAACATTTGCTATTTTATGTGATTTCAATGATTTCTGAACCCACAAGAATTTCCTGATAACCCTAACCATACTCCACATCTTCTAGATCTCTTTCTTACATCAAACCCTCTTGTTTATAAAACTTCCGTTCTTTCGCCTTTAGGTCTTTCCGACCATTGTCTAATAAAAATCATTTCTACTGTACCTAATTCCACTGTTGTTCGCAAAACCGATAGAACCTTGTGGTGTTTTAAGTCAGTTCGATGGAGTGATTTACGGGATTTCTTTGCAACCTTTCCATGGCGTGAATATTGTTTTAAGTCGTCCTCTTCTTCGGACATCGCTCTTTCAGTATCTGAAGTCATCCTCATGGGAATGGAGTTATACATTCCGAAAAAACAGTACCGTGTAGGTCATTCACGTTCCCAACCCTGGTTCAATAAGGTTTGTTCTGATGCAATATCTTTAAAAAATAAATGTTACATTAAATGGAAATCTAATAAATCGGTTGACAGTCATGTAGAATACGTTGGTGCTAGAAATATCTGCAAAAGTGTCATCACTAAAACTAAAAAGTTGTTCGAACAACGAAAATGCAATGAACTAGCTACATCTCCTTTAGGCAGTCGTAAATTTTGGTCTTTAGCAAAAGCCATTAGTAAAAACTTTCGAACATCTTCATTTCCCCCTGACATCTATTGACGGATCGGTAGTTGCTGATTCTGTAGACAAAGCCAACGTTTTTGTGGATTTGTTTGCATCAAACTCGTGTCTCAATGATTCTGGAAAAGATGTGCCCCTAGTCAACTCTTCTTCATACGTTATGAAACCAATTCATTTTCGGTACAAGCTCTTGGAATCGATCATCAGTAGGCTTGATCTCAATAAGGCGACTGGCCCAGACGGTATCCCAGCTATTGTCTTAAAGAAATGTTCCCCCGAACTAGTACCAGTCCTATCTAAGCTCTATACGATCTCTATATCTTCTGGGAATTCCCTTCATCATGGAAGTTAGCAAATGTTCAACCTATTCCCAAAAAAGGTGATAAGACCGATCCCTCAAACTACAGACCAATTGCCATCACTTCCATTTTGTCTAAAATCATGGAAAAAGCCATCAATCAGCAACTGCTCACGTTTCTTGAAACTAACAAACTCCTTAGTGACCATCAATATGGGTTTAGGCAAAGTCGTTCAACAGGCGATCTTCTTTCATATGTGACCCAAGTTTGGAACAATACAGTAGAGCAGTCCGGTGAAACAGTTGTAGTCGCTTTAGATATCTCAAAGGCATTTGACCAAGTTTGGCATAAGTGTTTACTTGCCAAACTCACCTCGTTTGGGTTAAATGATGCGCTCATCAACTGGGTTTCTAGTTTCCTTGATGAAAGACGAATACGTGTCGTAGTTGATGGCTTTTTTTCAAAAGAAGTTAGCATTAACGCGGGCGTACCACAGGGATCCGTTATAGCGCCTACACTTTTTCTGCTGTACATAAACGACCTTATTTCTTCAACAACTAACCCCATCCATTGCTTTGCTGACGATAGCACTCTTCACTGTAGTTCATCTCAGTCTACTCATAGTGATAATCCACCTTCTATGTCAAATCAAGAAATTAAAGCTGAAATGGCAAATTCAATCAACAAAGACATTCAACGTATTCTCGAATGGGGAAGCAATAATCTAGTTAAATTTAATGCTAACAAAACTCAGTGTTGCCTTATGTCCGCCAAAAAGATCGATCATTTCCTGTTGTAAGTATGAATGGCTCAGTTCTTAAGTTTTCAGACTCTATTACTCTGTTGGGTATGACTGTATCTTCAAATCTCTCATGGGTTGACCATCTTCTGTCAGCTACCAAAACAGCTGCTCGTAAAATAGGCTTTTGTACAGATCTAAGCAGTACTTTACCTCTCGACAACTCCTTTTGCTGTATAAGGCCCAAATTCGGCCTCATCTGGAATATAATTCTCACCTTTGGGTTAGTGCTCCCCAATACGCTCTCGATATCGTTGATCGTATTCAAAAGAGAGCGATTAGGCTTATAAATGACCCGTCTTTAACTTCTCACATACAGTCCCTTGAGCATAGAAGGATGGTTTCAGTTCTTTCTTTGTATTATCGTTATTACAACGGCTATTGTGCTGGTGAATTACATTCTTTGATACCATCTCCGGCTATCTTTGCGAGAAACACTCGGTTCGCTCAATCACATCATCAGTATGCAGTACAAATCTCCACTTGTCGTACCAAACGGGCGCAATCCACATTTTTCTACACGGCTTCTAAACTCTGGAATGATCTCCCTAGTTCCTGTTTTCCTCTCACTTATGATATGAGAAAATTTAAGGTAGCTGTTCATAGGCATCTATTGGCACGATAGGCCTTATTTAGCCTGTTCAGGTCCACAATCATAAAAAAAAAAAAAAATCAAGCCGCCGAAGCCCTCGTCAGTTTCTTTAGTAACACCACAAATAACATGTAGTATTTTATTGCACTTCAGACAAGAATGCGCACCACTGCTTTCATTGCCGCAAACACAGCAGTATAGGACAATGGGGTCAACAGTATTACAAGTTTGCTCTAACACTATAGGTATTTCATTTACTGTTCCTCCAAGATTTGTTTCAATTTGAGAATTAACAATCTATAGTGATTTATCGCAACTTACACTCTGATTGGAGTCATCTGTAGTTTTTACTACTGCTGTAGTATTAGACTTTCTTCTACAACCGCGTTGTGATTATCGAACGATCAATGTTATTATCACTCACGTTGTTGGTCAGGTGTTCTAAGTCTTCTTCAGTTAGTATTTTATCAGTAAGGTCGGACGATATATTTGTAGATCGTAAACATATTTTTGGATCAGCTCCATAAAGACTCTTGTACGGTGTTCTTCCGATGATACGATAGAATGATGTATTCTTTTGCCACTGCACAAAGTAGCACCCGGTCGACTAACGAGAGGTTTGATTTTCCTCCATCCAAATTCTCATTTGCTCAACATCTTGGCTGGACCTTTCCACTGAACCCTGGCTTTGGGGGTGTCTGGGTCGTCCATGCACGATTTTGCATTCGGGCCATAACAAAACCAATTCTTTAATGAACGCCGCAGTGAATTCCCGTCCATTATCACTTTGCAAGATGAATGGAGCGCCTTGTTCTAGGAAAATCTTAAGCAATTCAATGGCCACTTCTGACGCTCTTTTGGTTGTTAAAGGTCTCAAATACAAAAATTTGGTGGAATGGTCTTGGTAATTTAGGAGACATTTGTATTCCCCATCAGCTTTTGATATAATTGGCTTCACCACTAAACCAGCATGTTTTTGATTTTTTTTTCAAATTGCAAGTTTTACATAACTATGAGTATATTTCAATGGCTAATCTTGGAATGTTACATTTTTTCTTTAAATTATGAAGCATTTTATCTCGTCCTCCATGCCCAGTAGCTTTGTGTTGCTCATCAATTTTATCGAAAAATTCTTCAATCGGTGTAATACAAATAAGATTATCGTCCTCAAGAGATTTTGGTTTTAAAATAACTTTTGTAATGCCTGATATCTCTAGTAGATCATATCTTTCACCATAATATTTTTCTGTGGACGACAGAGTTTGAGTATTGTTCTGAGACTTTTTCGCTTGAAAACTTTTTAAAATATCAGTTCTTTGCATTTAACCGCAAATAGTACTCTGCTTTGTCTACCATGTCGATGGGGAATCAACCTATTCCAAATAAGAGAAACGTTTGATTAGATATTTAGTACTGGATAACAACATGAACAAACAGTCATTCACAATGATCACACAAAAACCTAACCTCAAAATGACAATGTTTTCTTACAATCTATTCGCTATTATTTCTTTCATGTAAACTTTATATAGGGGAGCTAGCCAATAACAACCTAAAACAATATGACGGCTACATAATTATACTTAAGTGACTGTAGAATACTTAAATCTGAAATTTATCTGAAGAGCACTTTACGATACGTACATAAACGTTGAACTGAAATAGACTGGATATTATGTGCCCAACAACGGTTCCGGCATATACTATTAGCCTAGGAAACTGGTGTTCAACCAGAAATATGTGTCATAAAGCTATTTGCCCAGGCAGTTGGTATTTGCCTAAGCAAAAGCTATTTTCCTACAATGACTATTTGCCTGTTACATTATACACTGTAATGAATCTAAAGGAGTTTTCAGAATTATTCATTATAAATAAATCTTTGAATGATAATAACTCACTATAAATTTCATTGCCATTAATATCTTGATTATCTTTATCTTTTAAATGATTTTCTAGATTATATAAAAATTTGAATATTTTATTGTGGCATTTTAATTGCTCATATCTTATAAGGAAAGGAAAGGGCCACGTATTTCATTCCCTCCCCAAGGGGGAGGGCGGGCTGCTCGAGCGTTCAGAGCTCTTTCCGCCACAATCATGGAGTCCCAGCATACATACATACATTACGTATATATGCATGGTGGGGTTAAGGATGGGTGTGGTCAAGATAGGATCGGAAGAAACGGAGTTAAGGTTCTGAAGGGGAAAATATTATGAGGAAAACCCCCTGAAAAAACCTCATACAAGGTAGACGGTAATGGGAATCGAACCCATTACCTCCCGAATGCTAAGCAGGTCGTGTCACCACTACGCTAAAATTACGTTAAAAAAATTATATTTTAAATAATATCTGAGGGTCTTCAGGACCCTCAAATAGTTCATAGTTTATAGTTATGTTGCCGTTTTCGTTTTCTTATTCGAACGGTTCTTTGAAATTTCTAAAGAGCTTGCTAATTCTCGTGAAGTTTCTAATATTTTATCAAAACCTCGTCCTAATAATGCATATGAAATATTAATATCTAGTAATTGATGCATTTTACTAATTATATTTATTTTATTCAGTATTTCACACCAAAGTACTAACGAACATACAAATTCAAAACTTTAAATTTTTTTACATAAAGTAATTGCTTCAAATTTAGTATTTTTATCTTTAGTAGTATCTTCCGAAAATCAAATAAAGCGGCGTCAATTTTTCCAATATTAAATCGTAAAGCGTCTATTCGCGATTCCCATCGTGTATCTGCATTAATAGGTTTTAAAGTAAAATCTAGTATATATTTTTTTAATACATCCCACCTCTTACTTGATGCAGCAAAAAAAATTAACAATTTCTTGAATAATACTAAAAAAATGTATATTTACTTTTGCGGCATCATTTACTATTTTAAATTTAAAGAACGACTGGAGCAAGGAAAGTAAAACGTTCTGGGGTTTATACTTAAAATGTGGAGTTCTAACCAATTATTTTTTCCTCTCATATTGGACCCATTATCGTATCCTTATCCCCTCAAATTGTTAATATTCAAATTTAATTTATTTAATTTGTTTACTATACAAGATGTAAGCCCAGCCTCAAATGTTCTTTTATACCGACAATCTAATATCATTGAAAAGTATTTTGCTTCTCTTACTGAATGCATAATATTATCTACAATATTTTTTGACAAAATGCTTTTAATTTCATTTTGTATTGTTTTCCTAAATAATGGATTTCCGGTTGTAAATGATTTGTAGTAATACTATCAAATTTGGCCAAACCTTTAATAAGTTTTAAAAAATTCCATTATTATCAGAAAACAAATTGTCGGATTTACTTCTTAGTGGAAGACATTGTTTGCACAAATATTTTATTACTTCTATTATAGGTTCAAGTGCACCACGTCAATGTTGTTTTTCTAATTCATATAACGTTCCATTTTGACTATCAATTGTTGTGTAATTTTTTAACGCTTTTTCAAGCTCAATCCGCTGTCTGTAATTCTTAAAATGGGTTTCAGATGACGTTGCAAAATTTTTGAAAGATTTCGCCTATTTGAGTAACCGGTAGTACTTAATAAACTTACTGAATTAGAATTAAATAATTTACAGCAAAAGCAGAATACACTATTATTTAATTAACCATCTTCGGTGCACTAATTCAATAATAAGTTCAAAAGTAAATATGTAATTAAAAATTAGTCATTTTTTTGATTCTGATTTGTATCAGCTTCTTGGTTAGCTTCAGCAGTAGGTCCTACTGCTTCTTTTACTGCTGCGGTTTCTTCTGCTTCTGTTGCTGTTTCTGTTACTGTTACTGCTTCTACTGTTGCTCCTGTTTCTTCCGCTACTAATGAATTTTCTGCCGAATTTGATGTTAATACGTAATTCGTATTTGTTTCTCGTGCTCTGAATATTTATCCGCCTTTTGTTTTCTGCCTTGATTTCCAAAAAACTTTTTACTACCCACCATCTTTTATCCTTTGAATTAATAAAAATATTAAAAATTAGAAATAAGTTGTTTTGAATATCATTTATTAATACAAAAGAACATTTGTTTCTTAAATTTCAAACTTATTTTTTAATATTAAAGTTAAGTGACTGACCATACATACAAAATTACATTCGGTGTATTAAAACAAATTGTATTGATTCATCTATTTTTTAAAGAAAAATAAATTAATTAATTATTATTTCTATGTTTATATTTATTTTTAAGTTAAAAATTGTATTAATATTTATGTGTTAATTTGATATTGAACAAATATGAATTGCTTATATAACAGTCTATTGCTAGTCATAAATACATATTATAAAGAAAGACATTTTCAACTTACCAAATTATATAACCAGTGTGAAGTTACCCCCTCAACTTTCAAAATTTTCCCTTTTTTGAATTGCAATCGCTTGTTGGTCATTTGTCGGTGTTTGTTGGCTATTTTTGAACGTTTGTCGGTTTTTCATATTTATAATAATCACGGTTATAATTTAGGCGTGAAGTTAGCCCCCCAACTTTAGAAATGTTCCCTTTTTTCAATTGCAATCGTTTGTTTGTTGTTTGTCGGTGTTTGTTGGCTATATTTTAACGTTTGTCGGTTTTATATATTTATAATAATTGCGCTTATAATTTAAGCGTGAAGTTAGCCCCCCCCCCCCCAACGTTTGAAGTTTTCCCTTTTTCAATTGCAATCCTTTGTTGGTTGTTTGTCGGTGTTTGTTGGCTATTTTTTAACGTTTGTCGGTTTTTTATATTTATAATAATCGCGCTTATAATTCAGGCGTGAAGTTAGCTCTCCAACTTTCAAAATTTCACATTTTTCCGATTGCAATTGTTTGTTGGTCGTTTGTCGGTGTTTGTTGTCTACATTTTGACGTTTATCGGTTTTTCATATTTATAATAATCACGATTGTAATTTAGGCGTAAAGTTAGCCCCCCAACTTTTGAAATTTCCTATTTTCTCAATTGTAATCCTTTGATGGTCGTTTGTGGGTGTTTGTTGGCTATTTTTTAACGTTTGTCGGTTTTTAATATTTACGATAATTAACGATTATAATTCAGGGATGAAGTGAACCCTTTCAGAATTTTAAGTTTTTTTGATTGCAATCGTTTGCTGGCTTTTACACGTTGACATGGCTTCACAGTTTTGGACATGCCGCTGTACAAACATTTGCGCGTATTCATATTGATCAATTTATGCAATCGATACATTACTTTGAGGTCTGCGCAGAATTAATAGAAACTGACATTATGTGAATTGATACAATATGGAATGCAAGATGCGTTACTTTTCATTCATGTGGGTAATGCCATTTTCAAACATTTTCCCGTAGCAACACAAAAATGTGTTAGTGAATAAAATTACACGTCAATTCTAAATACATAACAAAAACACGAGTAAATATTTTCCATCGTTCTCTGAAATATCTTTTCGAAATGCGAATGTTGGTGTAGTACCGAAAACATGTTTATTACCAAATGGAAATATTTCCGGCGCGCTTAGATTTGAAAACATGAATTTTTTTGTATCAAATACATGCCGTTTCGACCCAATTATGCAAATTATGCAAATTTCATTAACCAACGAAATTATGAAATTTTCTCTTTTAAAAATAATTTATAAATCTTGGTCCAAATAATTGTTTTCTACAAAAACGAGCTGCCCTATTAAGAAAAATATATCCTGAAACTGTAGCGATGCAAGTTGATGACAAAATTATGTCTACAAGAATTGACGCTTTGATACTGCTGGAAACTGTTGGAAAAAAATTATGCACAATTTTCCTAGCACTGTTGAAGTTCCCGAATGTTCAAATAATTTATGTCGAATGGAAACGTTCAATGTACACAGTCTATGTGTAAATCACACAATTATAGTTGAACATGGTTTTGGGAATGTCTATATCATGACACCTATTAAGAATACAAAATGTTCGAAAAGGTCTTGTAATGGTAGAAATACTTGTTATATAACCTAAATTCAACATATACTTGTTGAATTGGATATACGTAAAGTGTTGATGCAGAAAAAGGTTTGTCTTGTACGTTAGAAGATTTTCCACATTATTGAATTGTTAAATGAAACATTTCAGTAGGTAAGCACTAAGTATCAGCATGTAATTAAATTTATACATTTTTAAGTTATGCTATGATGTTTAAGAATATTGTTGTATTGCACATCACCCATACACACTACACCGAATTGCTGTTCTTGTTTCGAATAAATTCAGTTAAATATACAATATACATTAAATTTAATCTTGATTGCAACGCAGTGAATGTAAAGATTAGTCTTGCTCGCTTCCACCTGTGTGCTATACAAGGGTGTATATTGGCCGGTAAGTGTGCACATTCACCCCCATATCCTCTTTTACTATAACATATGTAACTATGTATATAGTTTTATTAATTTCGATATGATTAACATCACTAACACTAACACAGACAAACGACCAACAAATCATTGCAATCCGAAAAATGTAACATTTTGATAGTTGGGGGGCTAACTTCAGGCCTAACTTATGATCATAATTATTATAAATGTAAAAAACCGACAAACGTTAAAAAATAGCCAACAAATACCGACAAACGACTAAGAAACGAAAATAGTATTTGAAACAACCCCTTTTCTTAAAAAACTAAAACCAAAGAACTTGTTCCTTTCAAAATCTTGAGTAAAATGAAGTGAGTGTAGAAAAAATTACTTAAATCTAATTTTGCACTCCTAGGAAAATAAATATTAACTATTTAAATGATGAAACATGAACAAAGTTTATTGAACATCATTTAAATACCCTAATAAATACATATTTTTGCAATTTCTAGGTAAATTTAGTCATCTATTTTGGATTAAACGAAAAATGAAAGATAAAGGTACTAGGTATTTGTGTATATCTTGAATTTTTTAAAACGTCATTTTTAAAGTAGGCGGCGTGGATCATAAATCTATCATAACATGACCCTAAATGACGACACATTTTTGTTTGTTGTGCTATGCCGGATGTACATAAACCACCAACCCTCGAAATCTGACCTGACTATTGACTAATTTCTAGAAAAATCTCTATTTATGTGTTAAAAATTTTAAAATGTGCTAATAATTTTCGGCGCCCCAAAATACGAAGCGCTCCGAAGCAATGCTTACTTCGATTACCGACTTGGACCGCCCCTGCTTATAATACAAACATACATTGTTGTGCTTATTTATAGTTCCTACTGTCAGTCTGGTTTACCTGCTCTTTACAATTAGGATTCATTTTTTATCATAAGGGTTTTACAATATTTCTTGTCCGGCATTCTTCTACTATCTAAGGGTAACATGATAATAATTTCTCAACAAAAGAAATATATATATATATATATATATATATATATATATATATAATGTGTCCCAAATTCGCTTCTCTATAAAGGGATCTCGGCTTCTGTTATACTTACGGCAAAGGTTAAATGGGGAAAGTTTTAGAGGAAGCTTAGAGCATTCGATATCCGGTTTCAGATTTACGATCGATCAATTGGTTTTGAAAATATCGGCGAAAAACGGAAAATGGCGGATTTCGTTTTTCGCCAGTAAATCCGAAATGGTTAATTTGACAATGTGAGATTATTCGTACACTCTTTTAAGATGAATAAGATGGCGTATATGACATGTCACAATCGCGCTTTGTTATCCCACAATCTGCCTCAACTTTCATTTTTCTTATTGCCGCCGTATTAGATTTTTAGATTTTTTGAAAGAGCGCAATATTTCTAGTTTAGTGATATCTCACAAGTGCATAATAGATTAGAGTTTCATCGAAATATCACATTTTCTAAAGTTAGGTCTTATTTATTATTAGTAGGCCATGATTTATTTGTCGCAAAATAACATTAATAAATAATGTATAAAATTCTTTGAATTTTCAATAAAACATGAAATTAAATAACGACCTCTCAACAAGACAGATGTTTTGGGACAAATTCCCAGCTATGAGTGTGTTAAAAATAAAGCCAGAAAAATCGTCATTAATTTAATTAATACTTGAACCTTTGAACAACTTACAATAAAATTACAATTACAATTAATTTACAGATTTGCAAAATGACGTCCATTTACATCGAGACATTTTTGACAATTGGTGACTGTTTTTCGTACAACCCTAGCAAGTAGAAATCCACGAAAGGTCAGGGGATCTAGGTGGCCAAGATATTGGACCATTTAATGCAATAATTCTTTCATCAAACTGGTTCTTCTGAACTCATCTTCGGTGAGAGTAGCTCGTAAAGCCGGCACAACCTGGTTTCGCAAAAGCTCTAGGTACCTCTGTCCGTTTAAGTTATAGTCAAACAAAAATGGTCCTATAAGTCGAGTTCCTGCAATGATTAATAATTTATAATACATAGGTGCCCAATTAAAATAGGTACAGCACAATGATGAATGTTGCGCATATTAAAAACTCCACAATTCGTAAACCTACTCTCATCAGACCACAAGACATGATTAACAAAATCGGGATTTTCATTACACATTCTAGTATACCACTAGCAGAAGCGCATTCGTCTTGGAAAATCAGTTTTCTTAAGTCCTTGAACTATAGTGGGTTTGTATGGATAGTAGTTATTCTTTTTTAACACTCTTTGTAACGTTGATTTTGACACATGAATTTCCCGTTCTACCGTTCTTACCGATGCACTGGGGTTTTCGTTGACAGCATGTAAAATGTTTCTGTCGCGATTTTCATTATCAATGTTGTATCCGCTTTTAGGTTGTTCGAAGGCTCCATAGTTAATTAAATTAATTACAATTTTTCTGAAGTGGATTTTATGAGGCTGCCGTTGTTCGGGGTACATCTCCAAATACCTCGCTGAGGTAATGTCGGCGTTTCTGTTTGACTGCAAGTAAAGCGCTAACATGTCAAACTTTTCTTCATTTGAATAGGGAATACCGGCCATTTTCAACAGGCTTTTACAATTTGTGTGTCACGTTTATGATTTTAATGACAGAAAAGCGTACTACTTATGAAAACACTACTTTGAATTATTTAACGTCAAAGTCAGAGCCACCTTATATGGAAAAAATGAAACCCAATTTTACTGATAAATAAATCATGTCCTACTAATAATAATAAATAAGACCTAACTTTAGAAAGTGTGATATTTCGATGAAACTCTAATCTTTTATGCACTTGTGAGACATCACTAAACTGGAAATATTGCGTTCATTCAAAAAATCGAAAAATCCAATATGGCGGCAATAAGAAAAATGAAAGTTGAGGCAGATTGTGGGATAACAAAAGACGATTGCGATATGTCATACACGGTATCTTATTCGTCTTAAAAAAGTGTCCGAATAATCTCACATTGTGACAGCTGTCAAATTAACCATTTCGGATTTACTGGCGAAAAACGAAATCCGCCATTTACGGTTTTTCGCCGATATTTTCAAAACAAATTGACCGATCGTAAATCTGAAACCGGACATCGAATGCTCTAAGCTTCCCCTAAAACATTCCCCATTTAACCTTTGCCGTAAGTATAACAGAAGCCGAGATCCCTTTATAGAGAAGCGAATTTGGGACACATTGTATCATATATATATATATATATATATATATATATATATATATATATATATATATATATATATATATATATATATATATATATATAGATGCGGCAATAGTAAAGGGGGTCATTTTATACAATAAAGTTCCTATAAACATAGGTCCGCAAACGCTTCGTTATCGATCTACAGCGTGTTGAAGTTTAATTTAAAAAAACAGTCAAAATTCGATTGTTCTAAAACGGCTTGAGATATAATGACATTTTACGCTATTTTTCAAGAAAAAAGTAGGATGCCGCTGATTTCTCTAAAAATAAAAAATATTTTTTGATTCTTCGTTCAATTGTGAAGAAAAAAGCTCTCTTGACTTTTTATCGTACGACGTACCGTTTTTGAGTAAAAAACAGTTTAGTGCATGTCCATTTATTACAGAAAAAAAGTTTTAACCAAACCAAAAATTCTACCAACCAAAAATTACAAAAACTGTTCAAAGTGACCACCTCGAGCTCGGATGCAAGAATCCAATCTTCTCCTCATTGACTGGCGAACTCTCTCAAAAACACCAGGATTTTTTTTAATTGAGTTGCATCCAGCAATGATTCGATTTCTTAAGTCTTCTACGTTTTCCAATGGAGTAGCGTACACCAAAGACTTCAAATGGCTCCACAGGAAAAAATCAAGGGGATTTAAATCCGGGGATCGTGCAGGCCATAAGTGAGGTCCACCCCGGCCAATCCAACGATTTCCGTATGCTTGTATTAGGAAATCACGAGGTACTTGACTAAAGTGGGCTGGTGCGCCATCGTGCATATACCACACTGCATCTCTAATTGCTAATGGCCGTCCTCCAGAAATCCAGGGAGCGTGTTTTCCAAAAAGTTGCGATACACCTCTCCGGTAAGTCTCCCGGGTAGAAATACCAGTCCAATTAGGCAATCACCCACAATCCCAATCCAAACGTTCAAAGAAAACGGATGTTGAAAACGATCTTCAATAATTTCATTTGGATTTTCTTCACACCATACATGGTTATTATGGAAATTCCGTATTGCATTTCTTGAAAAACTCGCTTCATCGGTGAACAGAATCAACATCAGGAGTTGAGGGATTTGAACCATTTTGTGCAAAAGCTATTGACAGAATGCAATGCGAGGAGGAAAATCAGCAGGAAGAAGTGCTTGAACGCGTTGTATATGGAATGGATACAACAAATTTTCCTTAAGAATGTGCCAAATAGTCCCATTACTTACATCCAAAGCGTCAGCAATTTTTCGAGTAGAAGTACCTCGATCTTCTTCAATCATGTCCAGCACATCCTCTTCCAGCTCTACCGTTCTTGCTGTCCTTGGCCTTCCTGTTCCTCCATTTCATCTTAATGTGCCTGTTTCATAAAGACGCCGATGAATACATTCGAAAGTTTTTCTATCAGGAGCAATACGGCCCGGAAATCTTTCAGTACACAACCGCCTAGCTTTTAATGCATTCCCATTAGCAAGTCCATAAATGTAGTGCATGTCGGTCATCTCGCCATTCGTATAGCGATTCATGATAAGGAACTTCAACAAATTCGACACGTACAAAATTATTAATCACGAGACTCATTCAATATGTCAGTGATATGCCAGTGAATAATACAGGAATGTTTAAAAATATTTTTGTACGCATGATAAATGGACATGCACTAAATTTTTTTGTTACTCAAAAGCTTTTTTCTTCACAATTGAATAAAGAATCAAAAAATATTTTTTTTATTTTTAGAGAAATCAGCGGCATCCTACTTTTTTCTTGAAAAATAGCCTGTGACGTGCCAATACGCGCGCCAATGGTACGACTGAAACATCGTGTTGTATTGAAAAGTATGCGTCTCCTACAGCTATTGACACGCATAAAATTTCATTATGATATCTCAAGCCGTTTTGGAAAAATCTAATTTTGACTGTTTTTTTAAATTAAACTTCAACACGCTGTAGATTGGTAACGAAGCGTTTGCGGACCTATGTTTATAGGAACTTTATTGTATAAAATGACCTGGGCAATCACCCCCTTTAATATTGCCGCATCTTTTTTAAACACCCTGTATACAGGGTTTTCCACGGTAGGCGTTCGTTAGAAGTTTATGTGATTAGAAAAAATTTAGAAATCTGAATTTTTGGACTTAAGGGTTATTTAAGATTCTCTTTCATTCTAAAATATTTTCAAGGTCATGTTACTTCCGGTTATACCAGAAGTCGCCACTAACTTCCTTATTTTAAATGGAACACCCTGTATATTATTTTATTTTTGGATTCTTGACAAAATTTTAGGATGTCATATAAGGGTTTCCTATACGTTTTTTCAACTGTTTCTTAGATCTCTTAATTTTTTCAAAAATTTTGAAAGATGTAACCCTATTTTCAACACTGCTTGTCTTACTTATTTTTGACTGATGGAAAGTGCTTCTGGAGTAAACAGAAGCATAAGAACTATGCTTTTGAAATACTCATTGACAATTGATTTATTGCATACATGGTGTTCAAAATTTGATAAACTATTAAACAATTTTCAAAGTTGAAAAACTTTGTTAATTCAAATGTGACACCCTGTATATTATTAGATGAATAGATGCAGCATTTAGTTATGCATCGTTTGGCTATAACATTACCTATACCTATTATCGACAATTTTCTTGTTAATTAATATTTTCTACTTTAATGTGATTTTTGACAGAAATTGAAATGTTTTTCAAAAATCAAATGAACTTAATTCAAACTACACAAATTCTATTTTATTAAAACAATGAAATGAAACAAGAAGATAACAAAATTGAGAGCATAATAACAAATGAAAAACATAAAACAATTATTTGAACATAACTAGAAGAAAAGTGATAAAAAAGATAAAATGAATCATTACAAATGTTCCATATGACCGCCAATTTGATTTAAGCATTTTGTAACTCGTATAACTCCGTATTTTTTATAAAAACCGATAAAATTCCAAAACTGCAATCTAGTGAGGCCTTGATTTTGACACGCATTAAAACATTGTTGTTGATTTAATGTCAAATCAGTACAATTTAAGTGATTTTGTAATCTTTTAAGTATTTTTTTAAGTACTGTTTATAATGGAATCTATTCAAGAATATTCTAACAATGATTTATTAAATTTGTTTTACACGCATGGTGAATGTGGACGAATTGTTAGGCGAACATGCAGGTTGTTTAACGAACGGTATCCACACCTACCATTAATTACACCTGGAAAATTTGTAAGAATTGAAGCTCGATTTATTGCAAATGGAAGTATAAGGGCAACTCGAACACATTTAAAGTCAGTAACAGATAATGAAGTTAACGAGGTGAACGTGTTAGCTTATTTTCACGCTTATCCACGAACTTCAATTACAGCAGCTGCTCTGGATTTGGATATTTCACAAACATCAATCCACAGAATATTAAAGAAGTATAAAATGCATCCTTTTTCGGTAATAACTGTGCAAGGATTACATCTTGGTGATCAGGCACGACGAGTTAACTTTTGTGAATTTATTCTTGTACAAATGACCGAATATCCGAGATTTCTTCACAACATTATGAATCAACCGATGAATCAAAATTCAGTAGAGAAGGAATTTTCAATCGCCGAAATAATCACTACTGGGCACAAGATAATCCTCATGTAACAAGAGAACGTAATCACCAGTTCCAATTTAGTTTTAACGTTTTTTGTTTAGTTATGGATAATAGAGTGGCATATCAAGTGTACGATGAAAATTTGAATGGGGCGAGATATCTTGAAATTATCCGTGGATTTGTTATGGATTTTCTAAATACTCTACCTGCATGTGACAGGGCAAACAGTTGGTATCAGCTGGATGGTGCTCCCGCACATTCCACTATAGCTGTACACCAACAGTTGACATTGATGTTTGAAGATCGGTGGATTGGCCCACAAGGACCTTGGAACTGGCCTCCGAGATCACCCGATTTGACGCCCCTGGACTTTTACCTCTGGGGTCGTATAGTTCAAACTAGAGAGGAATTGCTAAATCGTGTTCACAATGCATTCAATAGTATGTGTCCACACGAAATTCGGTGATCTATTTCGCAAGGAGTATATGAAATCAAATTGGCGGTCATGTGGAACATTTGTAGTGATTAATTTTATCTTTTTATCACTTTTCTTCTAGTTATGTTCAAATAATTGTTTTATGTTTTTCATTTGTTACTATGCTCTCAATATTGTTATCTTCTTGTTTTATTTCATTGTTTTAATAAAATAGAATTTGTGTAGTTTGAATTAAGTTCATTTTATTTTTGAAAAACATTTAAGTTTCTGTCAAAAATCACATTAAAGTAGAAAATATTAATTAACAAGAAAATTGTCGATAATAGGTATAGGTAATGTTATAGCCAAACGATGCATAACTAAATGCTGCATCTATTCATCCAATAATATACAGGGTGTCACATTTGAATTAACAAAGTTTTTCAACTTTGAAAATTGTTTAATAGTTCATCAAATTTTGAACACCATGTATGCAATAAATCAATTGTCAATGAGTATTTCAAAAGTATAGTTCTTATGCTTCTGTCTACTCCAGAAGCACTTTCCATCAGTCAAAAATAAGTAAGACAAGCAGTGTTGAAAATCGGGTTACATCTTTCAAAATTTTGAAAAATCAAGATATCTAAGAAACAGTTGAAAAAAAGGTATAAGAAACCCTTATAAGACTTATCCTAAAATTTTGTCAAGAATCCAAAAATAAAATAATATACAGGGTGTTCCATTTAAAATAAGGAAGTTAGTGGCGACTTCCGGTATAACCGGAAGTAACATGACCTTCAAAATATTTTAGAATGAAAGAGAATCCTAAATAACCCTTAAGTCCAAAATTCAGATTTCTAAATTTTTCTAACCACATAAACTTCTAACGAACGCCTACCGTGGAAAACCCTGTATATATATATATATATATATATATATATATATATATATATATATATATATATATATATATTATAATTTGTGCGAGAAATGAATAGAGATTAAACGGCTTAGAATTACCAAAGCTTTTCACGCACATTACAAAATTTTAAATCAAGTAAACTTTTATATTTTGGCCGTGCTATTATATATTATTATAACAATGAATACTTTTCTTTTGTACAGCTGCGTACGCTTATTATACCTCAAGATTCCTTCTTACCGTTTAAGCAATCCCGAATCTCGTAGAATTCAGGAATTTTAGTTCCATTGGCCTTTTGAGTCGTATTACCTTCATTACTGCAAATCCCTAGAGAAGAGAGCTGAAAAACTCGGCCTAGTTTTCAACTCACATTATAGGTATACAGGAATAAAGTCCTTTACAAAAGATCACATTTTCAACGGTGAAAACACAAAACAACAATACAACCTTAGAAAAAAAATAGGTATATAAAAGAGTCTAAATGGTAACGGCAACCTGTTGGTGTGCAATAAACCATAAGGAAAAAGTGCAGAAAATGGAAACGCGTAACGTAAATATGCCCTCGGTAGAATAACATTCAAAGATAAAATAGCAAAGAAAAACAGATACAGTTTAGCATTTACACTCGGCTTAGCAATGTGGAATAACCGAAAGCACTAATGTTTATTTAGGACACACCGGTGTAGCCTCATTAAGAATAAAATTGTCTACCAGATTTTTAAGCAATTTATTTTAATATTTCATAGATGCAAGGAAAGGAGACTCTCTCGAGAACGTACTTATGTTTCAAATAACGAAAATATATTCCTACACCCTACGGTTATTAAGGTCGTTTAATACTTCAGTAAGAAAGAAGGAAAATTCTAAATCAAGTTCAATAATCCTACTGAATAAATGGAAGACAAATTCTAAAATCGCCTCTATACTTCGTTCTTTCTATAATTACAAAGTAATATAAAGTACGTGAAATTCATTCTCTCGAATCGTTCCAAGTTTCCACACCATTTATTAATTGCTTCATGATACATATATCGAGATTATTACAATCGATTTACCGGTTAAGGCAATCAGTGTCCTAAAACAAAAATTAATTCCAAGAATTAATGATGTGAATTACCACTTGCTTGATCTATCTAGAACACCAAGCTAATTAAGTAATTGGTGTTTCGCATCGGACCGAATTTATTTACACTATTTTTTTTTTATTTGAAATTTAAGATTTTTGGAACTATTCCACTTTTTATCTGATTTTGCTCACTACAGTTCAGCAAAAATATTTATTTTCGCTGCTGGGTACTGTTAGATGATCCTACTAAATTTTTACAAAAGACACTTACACAATTGAACACAAATACGGTTTTTCGTTCCTATATAAGGTTTATGAAGCCTGAGAATCTATATACAGAATATGGCAGAAAAAATAAATTAGTCGAGTTTGGCTACCATTTATTAGTGATATTATATTTTTCTAAAATATGCAGCAGCCTAAACTAGTAAGAGAAAATATTTCCAGCACAGTTTTACTAGATATTTCTATGAACTTTACTTATTTTAAACTTTTATCTCGTTTTCTTTGATTATGCTTTTCCTCTGATTTTTAAAAAATTGGCGCTGTAGTACTAAGGTTAATCTCATGTATCTACGGGTAATATAAAATCAATATTTACCAATGCAGGGTGTCCATTTAGTAGATAATTCTTTAATAGCTTCTTTGGTGAAGCGATCGAAAAAAATGTAAATACATACAAAAATTATACAAAGTTATAAGATGCGTATTTTAAAAGCATACCGTGCTATCCATAAATACACACATATACATATATACAGGGTGTCCGCGCAGTGCGACGTCGGAGGATATCTCCTTACACAATAGGGATAGAAAAAAAGGTTTAAATACAAAAGTTGTTCAGTAATCAAATCCACATTTAAAGAAAATACTTTCGTTTATGCAGGGTGTCTCATATGAACTGGAGAACATGCAACTTCATTTTTTTAAATAGGACACCCTGCATTTTATTACATTTTCTGATTTTGCTATAAATTTTGAATCGGTTTTATTAAGCTCTATTATCATCTAAAATTAATAGTTTTTGAGATATTTAACATTTTTTAAAAAAATCGCGATTTTCAAGTGTTGTTGACAAAGGGCATACTTTTTTTATTTGATATCCTTAAACGAAAATATTTTGCAGGTTACTAGTGCATAGACACACTTACTTTGTGTTCCTATAAAAATTTGAAAATATTATACAGGGTGTTGCACTATTCACAAAATCATAATCTTCAAAACACAAAATCTCAATTTTTTTATATGGAATGACATGTTTTTTTACGGAAAAATGTTGATTAATTAATAAGCTAACTTTTTTATAAAACATGTCCTATGCCTGTCTTTCATAGTTATTGAGTTATTTTAGTTTTTAAAATCTATTTTTACTTTCTCGTATACGTAGTATACGAGGTATTGTAATCGTGAAAAAATCGACCTCGAGATTTTGATGGTTTTGGACGTTTTCGAGGTCCCCGAGTCGGAAAAAATCATTTTTGGAAAAATGTCTGTGTGTGTATGTATGTCAGTGTGTGTGTGTCTGTATGTAAACACGATAGCGCTCGTACACTTTGAGCTAGACAATTGAAACACGGCCTTATTTCAAAATCGTAGATCTTTGTCAAATTTTGGGATAGATCCGGGAACAGGAAGTTGCACTTAACCTTAACACGTTTGTGTCACGCTTCAAATAAACTACTCCAAAATATCAACGTATCTATTTCAAATATGGCAGAGGTAAGTTATATTAGGCGACACATCTAAATATAACGGTTTATTAAAATCTGTGTACCAGAAGTGACATTTTATCTTAATAGTTTTGTGTCACACTTCAAATAAACTACTCTAAAATATGAACGTATCTATTTCGAATTTGGCACGGGTAAGTTATATTAGGTGACACCCTTAAATATGATGTTTGAACAAAATTAGTGCACCGGAAGTGGTACTTTACCTTAACCGATTTGTGTCACGCAAACAGACCTTGTGAAATATTCTATTGGTTTTAACGATCGCTTATGCGATTGAGCACAGACGTCTTGATTTTCATTTTCCCTTATTTAAATGATTATTTTAACAGACACCTATTTTTATTTCACTCTACTATAATCGCGTTAGTATACGAGAAAGTCTAGGTAACCACAGTTTCGATTTTAAAATACACACCTCAATTTCAAAAATTTATATTAGTTGGCCATGATCGTAATAGAAACTTTAATAAACAAATGTTTGTTTGACACTGACAGTTTAAAAATTCAATTTAAACAATATTTAAATACTAAAATGAATTTTTCAAAAGAAGAATTGATACAAATGATTTATTGCATTGGCGCATCCGACGGAAATTGTTCATTGGCGAGTAGAATTTACGCTCAAAAATTTCCAAATACAAAAAGACATCCTAATCGCTTGGCATTTGAAAGGCTCAAGGAGAGGTTTGAAAGGAATGGAAACATCAATTATGAATGAAATGGCGAACGATCAACCATTGCATCAAACGAGGAAACTCAGTTACATGTCATGCAAGCCATCGTGGAAAATCCGCAAGTTTCTTGCAGGTAAATCGCACTGAACAACAATATCGGAAAATCAACGATAAATAAAATAATTCGCAAGCAAACGTTTCATCCATACCACATCCAAGTAGCACAAGAATTAACGGATCGGAATTTTATAAATAGGAGAAATTTCTGCCTTAGGGCATTAAATAAAATAGAGGAAAAATAGGACTTCTTTGATTACGTATTGTTTACTGACGAAGCTACCTTCCACAAAAATGGATTTGTAAATCGTCATAATTTCCATTATTATAGTGATACAAATCCAAGATATGTGATGCCAATAGACCATCAACATAGATGGGCACTTAACGTATGGGCCGGTATTATTGGAACAAGAATTTTTGGACCCTATTTTTTTAAACAAACAGTTAATCGTGAAACCTTTTCAAATTTTTTGGAAAACGATTTACAAGATTACCTTGACAATTTACCGCTTCAAGTTTTACGGCAACTGTGGATTCAATTGGATGCAATTTCCAAATAAATGGATTGGCCGGAGAGGGCCGATTTCTGGGCCATCTAGATCCCCGGATCTTACAAACCTTGATTTCTTTTGTGGGGATTTGTAAAAAATCAAGTTTACCAAATACCTCCCACAACAAAGGAAAACATGAAAGAAAGAATAAGAAATGTTTTTCAAGGCATAAATAGAGAAGTGCTTCAAAAAGTAAGCAATTCTTTGTTGAAAGAATTCGTTTCTGTGAGAAACATCAGGGCAGACACGTAGAACAATCATTTTAGTTATTTTATGATTTTTAGTTATATTGTTTTAAAAATATCTAACTTAAATCGTTTATTGCATCTTTTGTTTACTTGTTATTAGTATTATTAGTTAGAGTTAACGAGGTTTAGGCCAATAAAATTATTTTTCACATTTTTCAATATTGTTTAAATTGAATTTTTAAACTGTCAGTGTCAAATAAACATTTGTTTATTAATGTTTCCATAACAACCATGGCCAACTAATATAATTTTTGAAATTGAGGTGTGTATTTTAAAAAATAGATTTTAAAAACGAAAATAACTCAATAACTATGAAAGATAGCTATAGGACATGTTTTATAAAAAAGTTAGCTTATTACTTAATCAACATTTAAAAAAAATTGAGATTTTGTTTTGAAGATTATGATTTCGTGAATACTTTTGGCAACACCTTGTATAATATTTTAAAATTTTTATAGGAACACAAAGTAAGTGTGTATATGCACTAGTAACCTGCAAAATATCTTCCTTTAAGGATATCAAATAAAAAAAGTATGTCCTTTGTCAATGACACATGAAAATCGTGTTTTTTTAAAAAACTATTAATGTTAGATGATAATAGACCTTAATAAAACCGATTCATAATTTATAGAAAAATTAGAAAATGTAATAAAATGCAGGGTGCCCTATTTAAAAAAAATGAAGTTGTATGCTCTCCACTTCATATGAGACACCCTGTATAAACGAATATATTTTCTTTAAATGCGGATTTGATTACGTACTGAAAAACTTTTGCATTTACACTTTTTCTCTATCCCTATTGTGTAAGGAGATATCCTCCGTTGTCGCATTCCGCGGACACCGTTTATATACTATATATATATATATATATATATATATATATATATATATATATACAAGGTGCCACGGAAAGGTCTTTATAACGCTCTTCCACATAGAGTACAGCTCAGAATAAGTCGATTTAACTAAACTTACCTTAGTCCAAAAGTTGATAATAACCGAGTTACAGGGTGTAAAAGTTGAACAAATAAATCACATTTTCTTTAATATATTTCTACTATTTCGAGTTAATTTCACGAGATTTGATATACAGGGGTGTGATTTTGTTGTATCTCCTAGGAGGTGAATGTCATTTTGAGTTTAATAAATCTATTTTCTTATCTTTCCCATTTAAGAAAGGTATACTTTATTGAAGTTGCTAAAAGCAACCCTTTCCGAGAAATCCGCATATGAAGCCGATGACGTATGTAAATTGTCAACGTGAGGTGAAAGCTATTACAACGTATTGCAATTTTTTTTGTGTACTCTAGATAAGGATGAACAGCATGGGGATCTTGAAAACGGTAAAAGATTCGAAGACGGTTAAATTAAAGAAAAGTTGTATAATTTAGGGCATAATAATAATAATAATAATAATAATGCTTTATTTATCCTGTATAGATCATTTCTAAACGACATAGGACAAGTCAAATGAAAAAAAAAGTTACATGTAAACAAACAAGTAACTACAAAGTAGTTCACAGATGATATTATTAGTCATCTTATACTATGCTATCATCTAGGTATTCATATATTGAATAGTAAGCTTTTGCTGTTAATATCCTTCTTATTTGGACTTTAAATTTATTATTGTCCTTAATAAGTCTATAGCACGCTTCTGTAACAAGAAAATACGTTTAGCTTCAATACTGTGCCCCCAGCATACAATTCCATATCTAATGACCGATTCAAATGATGCATAATAATAATTCTTTACGGCCACTGACGTGCATATGTAATTTAGTCTTTTCAAAGCAAAACACATGCCACTACATTTTTTATATATATAATCAATATGACTCTTAAAGGATAAGGCTGTATCTAGGTATATACACAATAGTTTAAATTCTTTTACCTGTTTTACTGATTGTCCATTTATTTGAATATATTGACTAGCAGTATAATTAGATAACTTTGTAAAAAATTGCATTATGAATGTTTTGTTCATATTTAGAATTAGTTTGTTATTTATCAGGTAAACAGCAAGTGCTTTCAAGTTATTTTTTAACTTAGATGACATTTCCGTTATGGATGCTGCATTCGAGATCAAAGTTATATCATCAGCAAACGATGCATAGAACGTGGTAATAATATTATCCAGATCGTTTGTATAAAGCAGAAAAAGTAACGGTCCCAGCACGCTTCCTTGGGGCACGCCCGTATTATTTATTAATATATCAGAGTTGTTACCTTGAAAATGCACATACTGCCTTCTGTAAGATAAATAAGATCTAAGTATGTCATTGCTTTTACCGCGTAGGCCATAATTTTCTAGTTTTGTTAGTAGAACGTCATGGTCTACGCAGTCAAAAGCTTTGGACAAGTCAACAAATAAAGCCATAATTTTTCCCCCTTTATCAAGGTTTTTGTAGATAAAATCACATATAGCCACCAGAGCTAGAACTGTAGAAGAATCTCTTTTAAAGCCATATTGATTATTCGATAGCGTATTGTTTTAGTTAAAAGTTTACAATTCTTTTCGAGATACACTTTTCAATTATTTTGGAAAATATGGATAGCAAAGCTACCGGACGATAATTTTCTAATAATTTAGCATTGCCTCTTTTAAAAATACATATGATTTTTGAAAGTTTAAGCGCTTCAGGGAAAGTACCTGATGAAAAGCATTCATTTACAATATGAGCAAATGGAACAGCAATTACATTTGCTAATTGTTTAATCAATTTGACAGATATCTCATCTGCGCCATGTGCTTTTGAATTTTTAAGGTCGTAGATGATGTTTATAATTTCATTTGGCATTACGGGTGTTCATATGTAGTTTGCAAAAGTTCAGTATTGTTTATCGTTTCCGAGATTTAAAACAAAATGCGATATTTGGGTTTTTCTTTTTTCATAATTCCTTCATGTATTTTAAAAGATTTTTAAAAACCAACGGTTTTTTTCACTTTTTGAATTCTATTAGATGGCGCTTTCAAATTTTTTATTGGACGTTTCGTCTCCGAGAAACCATCATCAACTTTATTTTTTAATATCGCCGCAACCAACGAAACACCCTGTAGTATTTTTTATTACGAATTTAACCATGTATTACACATTATGGTTTTAAAACTAATTTTTAAGAAAAAATCAGATTAATATTAGTATTTGATAATATTTTTTTATGTACAAGTTTAACAACTCCAATCTTTTAAAACTATTTAATTAAAGTTAAATAATTACAATAACTGTTCAAATAGGTTGCCGTTAATTTCTAGACACAGGTAAGCTCTCCTTACTGAAGAATGTAAAACACGGTCTAGCATTTCTGTCGAAATTGTATTGACTGCTACCATAACCGATACTAACAGCTCCTCTTCATTTTCAAAACTCCCATCATACACTTGGTTTTTCAGGTAACCCTACAGAAAAAAATACGACGGACCTAAATCGGGTGATCGGGCTGGTCAAGGTACTGCACTGTAAGTTCCAATCCATTTTCCTGTAAACCGCAATGACATATAGTCCTGTACATTTCTTGGGTTAAGTGCTGAGGCACCATCTTGTTGAAACCAACAGTTGTTAACAAGTGCTAGAGGTAATTTATCCAAGGCGTTTTCCAAATCAGTCCTTAGCAAGTTCAAATATCGTTCGGAACTTAAATTATTGTGGTAACTCAAAAGTTCCAAAATGCCCATCCACATGTTAAGTCCAAATCTATGTTATGTTTTAATTCTTTTTCTAAATGATTTTGTTTTGCTGACCAAATTATTTTAAAAAGAAAATTTAGATCTTCGTCACATTTTCTAGTATACCATTATTAAAAACCTGCTCGCCGCTTCTGATCAGCTGGTCTAAGACGCTGACAAACTCAACATTTATATGGATGAAACTTATTCTTATTTAAAATGAATTTTGCTGTAGAGTTAGCTATACCAGTACGATGTACAATTTGTGTTGTCGATATTTCAGGGTTTTCAACAACGGCGTGTAAAACGGTATTTTTTGTCATCAGATTGTTTTTGACGGGATAGAACAGGTTTTGTAAATGAACCAGATTCTTTTAAATTAGATTGCAAACGTCTAACAATGGATTTACCAGGTTGCCTTCGTTAAGGATATTTATCTAAATATATCAGCTCAGTAACTACACAATTTCTGTGGGACAAGATGTAGCATGTCAACATATCGAACTTTTCTTCGTTGGTAAAATTTCATCTTTCCATAGATATACTTATTGATTAATTATAATTATAAATTAACAAAACAGAACCAAAAAAACAACCCACGAAGTAATGGTAATAATAAAAACTTAAAATACGTATAATTCAAATAACAACAACGATCTCAACGCAATAAAACTAAGTTAAACAGTTTTCAACAAAATGTTACAACCTTCTAATATTAACTGATATCATTTGAAAACTGTAAAAATGACAATCCGAATTTTTCAGCTTCAAAACCATAATGTGTAATACATGGTTAAATTCGTAATAAAAAATACTATCGAATACAGGGTGTCTCGTTGATTGCGGCGATTTAAAAATTTAAGTTGATAATGGCTTCTCGGAGACGAAACGTCCAATAAAAAATTTTAAAACGACATCTAATAGAATTCAAAAAGTGACAATGAAGACGTACCTTTGGTTTTTAAAAATTTTTTAAAATAAATGAAGGAATTACGAAAAAACAGAAACCCAAAAAATCGCATTTTATTTTAAATGTCAGAAACAATAAACAATAATGAACTTTTGCAAACTACATGTAAATATGCCCTAAATTATACAACTTTTCTCTAATTTAACCGCCTTCATATCTCTTACCGTTTTCAAGATCCCCATGTTGTTCATTCTTATCTAGAGTACCCAAAAAAATTGCTTTCGACTCACGTTGACAATTTACATGCATCATCGGATTCAGAATGACATTGATCCCCTAGGAGATACAACAGAATCATTCAGAAATTTAAATTTCTCGAATTAGTAGAAAGATATTAAAGAAAATGTGATTTATTTGTTCAACTTTGACACCCTGTAGCTCGGTTATTATGAACTTTCCGGGACACCTTGTGTGTGTGTGTGTGGGTGTGTGTGGGTGTGGGTGTGGGTGTGGGTGTGGGTGTGGTGTGGTGTGGGTGTGGGTGTGGGTGCGGTGGGTGTGGGTGTGGTGTGGGTGGGTGTGGGTGTGGGGTGTGGGGTGGGTGTGGGTGTGGGGTGTGGGGTGTGGGGTGTGGGGTGTGGGGTGTGGGGTGTGGGGTGTGGGTGTGGGTGTGGGTGTGGGTGTGTGGGTGTGGGTGTGGGTGTGGGTGTGGGTGTGGGTGTGGGTGTGGTGTGTGTGTGTGGTGTGGTGTGGTGTGTGTGTGGTGGTGGTGGGTGGGTGGGTGGTGCGTGCGTGGGTGCGTGCGTGGTGCGTGCGTGCGTGCGTGCGTGCGTGCGTGTATATATATATATATATATATATATATATATATATATATATATATATATATATATATATATATTCAGGGTGGCGCATTAGTGTGACAAAGTCCCATATCTCCTTTATTTAAAGAGATACAGAAAAAAATTAAATACAAAAGTTGTAAGATATGTTCTGGTGCATATTCCAAAAATATTTTTAATTATACAGGGTAGATCATAAAAGCTTAGAAGTAATTAAAATTTTTTTTTTAATAGAAAACCCTATATATTATTACATATTTAGATTCTACATACAATTTTAGACACATTTTATGTATAATGTCCTATACCTAAGTCTAACCGTTTTTGACAAATTTCAAGTTTTTTTGCCAAAAATGACGTTTGCAGGCCAAAACATAGGTGGAAATCTTTTCTAAACGAAGCCTTTATCAATTAGTTATGGTTGGTTACCTTGGAAATGGGGACCTACTCTGATGGCTGTATTGATATTTTTGTAATACATTCATACAGGGTGATCAAAAATGGACAATAAAAGTAGATTCAAAAAACCTATAAAGTCATTTTTTTAAATGGAAACCCCTATTTTTTAATTCTATCTTATTTAGCATTAAAAATAAGGGTGACTTTGTATAAGAGTGTATATTCCAAAAATCGTAGTTTTGAAATAATGGCAATTTAACATTTTTTATTGTAAAAGGCTATACGGCTTTCAAGTTTTGTTGTTAGTTGGCCGTGACGGCGAGGCGTGGCATATAAAAATAATAGAGATCATCAGGAACGTCATTATTTATTGTCAGTTGATAATTTGTGTGATGCATTAGTGTATTTTATAGCAAATTGATTTAAAACTTGAATTAAAATTGTAAATAATGAATTTTTCGAAAGCCGAGATGGTTGATATGATTTTTGTTTTGGGAGCTAGTGATAAGAATACGCTCTTAGCAAGAAGACTGTATCAACAACGGTTTCCAGAGGGACGGCAACCTGAAAGAAGGGCATTTGAAAAGCTTTTGGAGCGTTTTGAAAGAACTGGCAATGTGTTATATGAAAAAAATACTAGGGAAAAACGAGCACAGACTGAGGAAAGTCAATTAAATGTACTATTAATAGTTACCGAAAATCCATATATTGGACAACGACCCATTTCTCAGCAGGTTGGTGTTGAACGACGTACGGTACAGCGGATATTGAAGTCTCAAAAAATGCACCCCTATCACATTCAACTACAAGAGTTGGTTCCTGAAGATTATCAAAGACGACTGGAATTTTGTCAATGGGCTCAAAACAAAATAAACCAACAAAGAAATTTTGTTCATTTGATTTTATTTACAGATGAGGTCACATTTCACAGAAACGGAAGTGTAAACAGACACAATTTTCATTACTATTCTACCGAAAATCGACATTTTGTAAGATATACTTCTCAAACTAGATGGTCTTTAAATCTTTGGGGAGGTGTTGTCGGTAATCATGTAATTGGACCATATTTTTTTGATCAACGAGTAACAGGGGAAGTATACTTAGACTTTCTGCAAAACCATCTACCTAATTTGTTGCGTCAAGTGCCACAGGATACGCAACAAGAAATGTGGTTTCTTCATGGTGGGGCCCCAGTACATCATACAGGTCCGATAATAACTTTTTTAAATGCTAGATATCCAGAATGTTGGATTGGGAGGGGAGGGCCTGTTGCTTGGCCTGCTAGATCCCCAGATCTTACTAAAATGGACTTTAGCATATGGGGGTACGTCAAAGAGCAGGTTTATAAAATACCGCCTCCAACAAAGGAAGACATGAAGATTAGAATTAGAAACTGTTTTCAAAACATTAGTGTTGAAATGTGTAGAAATTTATGCAGCGAATTTGAGAGACGTATTGCATTGTGTATTCAAGAAAGAGGCGGACATTTCGAACAACTTATTAGGTAGTACGTGTTTGACGTGTTTCTAGTACTTTTATCTGTATAATTAGTTACAAGTTTAGTTACATTAGAGGTGTTAAGTTTATGATTAGGATTAGGACATAATTTGTTGAATAAAAAAAATATTGTCTTTACTTTAAGTTCGTTTAATAAAATAATTATTTATATGGGGTTCAATAAATTGTAATATTTCGATCTGAAGTGCTCGATTTTTTTTGTTTCGCCGCGCCCCGCCGTCACGGCCAACTAACAACAAAACTTGAAAGCCGTATAGCCTTTTTCGAGAGAATGAATTTCGCGTACTTTATATTACTTTGTAATTATAGAAAGAACGAAGTATTGAGGCGATTTTAGAATTTGTCTTCCATTTATTCAGTAGGATTATTGAACTTGATTTAGAATTTTCTTTCTTTCTTACTGAAGTATTAAACGACCTTAATAACCGTAGGGTGTAGGAATATCTTTACATAAGTACGTTCTCGAGAGAATCTCCTTTTCTTGCATCTATGAAATATTAAAATAAATTGCTTAAAAATCTGGTAGACAATTTTAGTCTTAATGAGGCTACACAGGTGTGCTCTAAATAAAAATTAGTGCTTTCGGTTATTCCACTGCTAAGCCGAGCGTAAATGCTAAACTGTATCTGTTTTCCTTTGCTATTTTATCTTTGAATGTTATTCTACAGAGGGCATATTTACGTTAGGCGTTTCCATTTTCTGCACTTTTTCTTTATGGTTTATTGCACACCCACAGGTTGCTGTTACATATTCTACTATTGAAAACTGGACTAAAATTACTGTTTAAAAGGATCAGTACCTAGAGAATCGGCTGAAACTGAACGGAAATAGGAAATTACTACAAAATCCCAAATATCTCGAAAACCGTTGATTTTTGGATATAGGTAAATATGGCTCAATCGATCACAAATGAGCCATACGAACACCTCCTTGACGGTTGGCATCTAATTTGGAATCATCTTGTATAAAAGCGACAGAGTAAAACATTTAAAATAGAACATAGTTGTGGTCGGTTGACTTCGGCCGTCTTCGAATGGGTAGCAGTAGTGGAGTCGCTCAAACTATATCCTGAAATTATAGTATTATCTGCTTCTTACCTACATTATACCAAATGGTACTACATAATCGAATCACGTCGAATGCAATCATTACAAAGTAATAAAGAGAAAACGTCCAATCCTTAAAAATCAATTAAGGGGAAACACCAAAAGTCAGTAGAGTGCAATTAGTAGGTTTTTTCGGAAGTATTAGAAAACAATTAAGGGAAAACTCGAGCACATGCATTAAAAGCGTGCTCAAGTACTAAACGTGCTGAATCACATTTAGAAATTCCAAGTGAAAAGACACGACCTTGGTATTACGTAATAAAGTGAGTCATCAACGCGCAATTCAGTCAACTGTTCCCGCTGACCGGCAAATTTACACAAGTGCTCGATTACTGCCAATATTAACTCTCTGGTCATGTATAATTTAAAATTAGTCTAAAGTGGGGTTTCAAACTTGTTCAATTATCTTCTATTTTTATTTACGTCTGGTGTTGATTGACCATATTTATACCAAGGTATTTTTTTTTGTATTGATGTTAGACAAGGATATACAATTTCAATAGACTTTTCTTTACCTTTAATTAATTTGATTTAATTGTGAAATGCAATTTATTTGTAAAATCATTTTTTTGTAGTGAAATTTTGAGTTTCATAATATTACCTGGTTTTATAATTATAGTTCAGTTCAAATACATTAAAGAATTTCAAGACGTATTTTAATGCTATTTAGGTTCATACAAAGCTGATAAGTGTTTGATCTAGGCCAAGAATCAAAAGGTGAGTGAGAGTGCAGTTCCAGACTAGTTTACAGGTCACCTTTTAAATGCATTGCTCATGATTTAACTTAAATTTCAAACAAGTTAAGCTTATTTAACAAATTTTATTTTGGACGTGTGTCGAATGCAGTAATCTGGTTTCGAATAAGAAATAAGAATCTAACAACCATACAACTAAGTCTGTTAGCACATTGCGGTTAATTGTGTGTAGAAATAGCTCGTAATAAGAATTTTTTTGATTAATGATCCTAAATCTTGAAGAATTTCATCAAATGTGTAAAGAAGGATATAGCTTATTATAGAAACTAAATTAAATCTGTTTTTTTAAGGAAAAGTAAATAAAATGTATCTCAGATTGTACCTTTATGTTCTATTTATAACAATGAAGGGGACTCAATGAGTGCGTATGCTAACATAAAGTAAATCAAAATAATTAATCATGGAAAAAGGTAATCACGAAAAAAGTCGTATAAAAAAAGAAAATTATGGCAATAAAAATTTGTCGTCTATATTACAAGAGAATAATACATTTTGATTTTATCATAATGAATGCGTCAGTTAAACTGACTGTTTGAAACATTTTTCACTTAGTTATGTAAATTAATTTAAAAAAAATACTACCGCTCCTTAACTACATATTTACAAGTTAAGAGTTACGAATGAACAAAATAGCATAAATATATCATAACGTGCTTTTTTAGAAAAAAATTTAAATTAAAAAAAAAACGCAACAGAAATAAAGTGACAATATTAGTTACGGTTTTAGATACCGAAGAAATTGCGTGATGCATTAAAAAAATATAAAAATTGTAAAGAATAATTCACTTTACTATGTTATTGTTCGTACCTCGTGCGTGTTGGCGTGTGTGGGTCAGTAGTAAATTCTATAAATCAGTTTCCCAACACTACGGGTTGTGATAATAAAATTGATATTGTGATTGGTTACGGATCGTTAAGAGTATTTTTCGAACACCATAAAAAATACAGTTTTTCTCCAAGTTTAAGCTTTATTATTCTGCTCAACACTTTCTACCAAAATTTCACAAGAATGAACTTCTGTGTGTAAGTAAACTGATTAATTTAAACTTAATGCATTTTTAAACAGTATTGCATAATTTCTCAACTGCAAATAATTTATTCTGTAATACGCGTATAATGCCATTAATTTCCTGAAAGCATGAAACATTACACTTAAGTTATCCATTTCATGACGATTTTTTTTTAAATTGTAACAGTAGACAGTGACAATGACGGATTAATTCCTGACGGAAGTATACCTAAACTTATTTTCAATTCATAAACACATATTTTAACACTCCCAAAAATATTTTAATGTTTATAAACGGAAATGGTAATATTACGTGTTAAGCTCCGCGAAATTTCCATACCAACCAGGAACATGATAAGCATGACGTGCGAATAGTGACTTTTTGTTTATTTTGACAAATTTACAAATGATTGTATAGAAAATAGAAAAAAGGAAAATGCCACGTATTTCATTCCCTTCACAAGGGGGAGGGCGGGCTGCTTGAGCGTTCCAAGCTCCTTCAGCCACAATTATAGATTCGCAACATATATACATACATTACGTGTAAATGCATGGTGGGATTAAGGATGGGTGTGGTCAGGATAGGATCGGAAGGAACGGAGTTAGGGTTCTGAGAGGGAAAATATTACCTCAGCATTCGCCTAAGGAGCCGCACATGGTGTGCGTGTACGCAGTGACCATGCCGCTACATGTGTATGAGGAAACCTTCTGAGAAAACCTCATACAGTGTGAAGATTAGTTTTTTCTCCTTTTACTCCACTAATAACAAACAACAATTAAGTCCGTAAATTAATTAATTATGCACCGTTGAATATTGATAAGAGTAAAATTAAAAGATAGCCGTTAATTGTAAATAGAGATTTTTCTTTGTTTCAAAATTAAAACGTATCAAGTACAATAAATAATTACACCGTTAATATAAATGCAAGTTTTCTTTTTGTTATTCCGAAATTAAAACGTGATAAGTAGTAATCCAGTTTATATTCAAACGCACATGTTAAATGGAAAATACATTCAAAACCTTTTATATTAATATTAGAGAATGATAAGAAACCAAAGCATTCAAATAGCCTTTAAAATCCGATCAACCTAATTAACAGAGTTTTAAATTAATATATACAAGTAATAATTATTTAACACCGTCCTTATAAATTAGTTAATTTATTTAGTGAAAATTGCATTGTTAAATAACAGTTTCGATATAAATAATTAAAGTTAAATTTGAAATACTTTCTATGAATTCCAACTACAATGAAAAGAATGTATCTAATCTTTTTACTATTGTATAAAATTTTGTATATTTAAATAACGCGAACACCGACAGATGTGTCAAACAGTAACTAGCTTCTGCAATTGCGTGATTTCGAATTAATATAAGGGTTATTAATTACTAATTAAACCATTAGATAGAATAAGTATTTTTTGTTAATGGAAACTGGCCGAATGTTATATCAATCGTTCTGTTGTTTCATAAAGAATAATTTTAGGACGACGAAAGAAATATTAATTGAATTGTTACGCTGTCGCCTCATCGTTAAAATTAATAATTTGCAGCCGTTCCCCACTTTTAAATGTCGTACTCGTAAGTGCTTTTACCAAAATGATTATCTTTTCGTTCTCACTGCGTTACGTATAGACGAAGCTAAAGTTTACTGATGAGTATGAGGTAGAGTAGTTTACCAATTGATTAATCTAATTATACTTAATAAAGACTCGCTCTGTAATTAAGTTCGAAACCTAGTTAATTTGTTCCGATAAGTATCAAGGAAATTACTTTCCTACCGAGCACCGTTTTGGTTAAACCGTAATCAGTGAAATTTAAATAAATTTACAGAGTTCATATTTGTTAAGAATCATTCATTTTTATCATTGGTGAAGGAATTTTGTGCCAAAGGGATCTGTGACCTTTGTCAACTACCGTATCCTCTTTCCGTCCGTATTGAGTTTTAGGTACATCTTCTATCATAAGTATTAGACCCCGAATTTTATCCTCCACTGGGAAACCCGACGTAGCCGTTTGGGAAGCCGTAGACGTTCAGAAGTGGACTCAAAGACCACCTGAATGATAGCTTATCTTTGGGTGGCGCCCGAATCCGTTTTCTAACCCATGAAGCGAACGACCGCTGTCCGCAACTGTCCAGGAGCATTACATAATAGCAACTACCGTAACTTCTAATTTTCTTTGAATAAATTTTTTTTTACCAAATGACTCTTAATTTTTGTGTTGGACTTCGTTGAGGGCGAGCTTCACTTGCCACCACCAATTACAACAGGGTAGACGGTAACGCCAATCGAACCCATTATCTCCCGAATGCTAATCACGTCGAGTTACCACTACTCTACTAGCTCGGTATAGAAAATAGCTACACGCTGATTAATGGGGTACAAGTACTAGCTTTCATGAGCAAAAGTTGACTCTGGAGGTACATTTCTGGTCAATCCCGCGTCTAATAATGGGCGACCCCAGAAGTGATACTTTTCCTTATTTAGGTACAGACAACGTTTTGATATTACGTGATTTGTCATCTTCAGGTCGCCAATAATCTTCGTCTGCTTCGCGTTATTCGAAGTGAACTGATGTTTTGTCACCCTGTGGGTAAATTTTAAGGATCATACGGTAGATAGTTTGTTTTGTTCTATTTTTTTTTTGAATTTCGAGTTTAAAACAGTTTAATTTTTACGAGCTTTTATTTGATCACCTTTTGTTTTGGGTTTGGAGACATTTATAAATGGAATTTTGATTTGTAAAATTACGTTTCACTGCAAGGCGATACCTGCGTTACAATTAAACTAGTGTTAGAAGAGTTTTGTGTAGATTATTATTCTCGTTATATTAAGCTTCCGGAATGTAGTTAGTTGAAAGAGAGAAATTACGTTTTTTTAAGAATTAAAAAAATTTACTTAAGCTATAATAAGTACTAACGAAAAATAATTTAGCGATATCATCTTGTGTTAGTTGCAGGAAGCTGACTTTGCGGTTGCAGCAAGATCATTTTTTCTCTCGATTATTTTCGTGTTGAGGATCGTTTTTACCGCGCTTAAAATTCAAGCGATTCTTTTTTATGATAGGCTAATTTAGATTTATGTAATTGGGAAAGGGTTAGAATGGAAAATGGCGAGTCAGTATAGACACGATGTAAGGCGAGAACTCAGGCTATTTTGTTTGCGGTGATCGCAATATATGCGAAAGGGGTAGTAAGAAGGTTGGAATAAGTTATTACATACTGGGGGTGTATCGTATTACCTTGGAGTAAGTGATCTCCGTTTCCATTGAATGGGATAATATAATGGTTCACCACATCCCCGAGTTATTTTCTGTTGTGTATCGTTTGTCTGTAATGAGAAGATTTGGCATAGAAATGGTTTTCGTGTTTTTAAGTGCTTAGCCTCTGTTCTATGGACCTGCTGTAACGCATATTGTTTGTGCGGATTAATTTACCGAGTTCCTGGATTAAATGATAACTTTGGCGTATATTGCCGACTTCGAACAAATAATATAAACTCCTGTAAATATAATGCTTAAGAAGTTTCGTGTAAATATGGTTTCGTTTAGTAGATGTGTACATAGCGTGTAAAAGTATTTTAAAGTAGTTTTACCTTATTAAAGTCAAGTTAGATTTGTTAAAGTTTATGCCAATATAAATTTACGAATTAAAACGCTGCTGGTTCCCATTAATCATATACCGAGAGGAGCGGTTGATGAAATAAAATTGTGAGTAAGAAAAGGAAGTTCCGACTGACCATTCTGTGTGTGGTGCAGGTAACTATATTTTTCTGAATTTATATGTGTTGGTGATTCTATTAAGTGTTTATTCATACATATTTAAACGAATGTATATGCCTTTTGGTTTAAGTTTAATTAAGGACTGTTTAGGTAGTAATTCAATGTATAAGGGATATTCACTCGTGAACTATTTCGGACGGCATTCTGATTGTTTCATTTGGTTATTGTTATATAAAATTCTGTACCGCTATTTTTGTAAAATTTAGATGTTCGACGATTTCTTTATTTTGATGTTAATTATAATATATAAAATAAATTTGGGGGTTGTTGGAATTCTGCAGGAATTATCCCAAATTAAACTACAGAAATTTTATTTAAGAGTTAAAAATTATAACTAATAATTTACATTTCATGTATCTTGATATTTCGATGTTTATTTTTCCTTGATTCTGGATATTTTGAATATAGATGTGTAATGTTTATAACTTCAGTTTCAGTTTCAACATCAACAACATTAAAATATTACTACTGATTCATGAGTTTCAACTCCAAAACGCCAATTAATGTTTCCAGGTTTTTTGGTTGAAACTCATAAATCAGTAGTAATATTTTAATGTTGTTGATGTCGTTTAAAAGGACTTGAAACGAGCTTACAAATGAGGTATTACTTGCCATATGATCTCATTTAAGACTATTTTACAAAATGACGGCTGCCAGTCATTTTTAATTTTGTTAACTTCAGTTTTATGGTTCACATAATAGATTGGGGAGTTATATATATATATATATATATATATATATATATATATATATATATATATATATATCTTGGTAATAAGTAGTAATTTGATAATGTTTTCGGGATATCTTATTTTATGTAAAACTGATATTTGAGTAAGGGTTGAAAAGAAAAAGAGAAACATATGCTGGGGTAGAAACCAGGTGTTCCCTAGAGACTGCATTTACCGAAAGACCGTGACGAGTCGTTGAAAATTTCCATGCACACGTTTTTGGGGTAAAAACGTCGCAGCTAGTAATTAATTACATCGGAACATACCACGAGTCAAAAGACATATTTGTTTGGTACTTTGAAATTCGAGACCTAGATATAGGGTTTGTTACGTACGAGTGAATTTGGGGAGTAAGGATAGTTAGTTGCAGTTAGAGTTCGGTTCAGGTCGGATCGATCTGATTGTTTAAATACAAACCCTCGCAGTAAACCGTTCTGTCTATAAACATTTAATCGTGAACTAAAACCGCGAATTTGGTTTGTTTCTTTTCTGTGTTGTTTTTAATGTGTTTTTCACAAAATTTAAGTGGTCGTGTAAATAAACGTATCGCTAAATATTCGGCTTTTAATTTTATGAGAAAATAAGGTTAAACAAAACGCCTGACCTACGTATCTTTTATGATCGTATCTTTCATGGAATATCATTCCCACTTCTAGTGACAATGGACGTAAATCAATTAAAGCAGTATTGTTTCTAGAAATTGCTATGCAATTAAATTACAATTAATACAATATTACAAATTGATATTATTGGAATGTAAAACTTTCTTTTAATTATGACAATCAGTTTAACATATTGTAATTGCTTTGCATATATTGTAAATGTTTAATGATAGTCAGTTTACTTGCATTGCCAGTATAACACACTTGCTTAAATTTTTTTAGAAAATTGAGAAAATGTCAAAGCTAGGACCGGGAAAAGCTATTAATGCTCAGACTAGCGAAGTAGTATTTAACGTTTTTGAATATTTAAAAAAAATCGCAAACAGTGAAGTGAACATCATAGATGCTTCCGAGGTCATTACCCTGAATTGCTGCAAATTTAATGGTGTTACTGTTATAGCATAATATTATTGATAATACCCTTGTGCTTTTATTATATTGTGTACCTACTAACAGGGAATGTAATAAATTATAATTTATATTGCACTAACTTGTATTATTTGCTAGTAGTACCTACTACCTACCTCCCGGAGTGTACTATTGCTGGTACACGCATTGAAATTCTACGAACTGCTACGTTTCACTTGTGCGAGATTTCCAAGCTTACGATGGACGGTCTGTATTTGATACGTCTAAACGTTTTCGAGTTATGGGACAAAAATGAAAATTTTGGGTTTTCGAATTTTATTTATAAAGATATTCAAAATCGGTAAAAACGTTCTTCAGACACTTAATTAGAATCCGTTGCTCATATCAGATAAACTGTATCGTCTATAATTTAAAAGTTATGACGTAAAGTTGTATTTTTTAAATACAAATCGTAGTTGGTCATGGCACTGTTGAAATGCATTTTTTTTGCTTTTCAAAAATATATGGTTTAATGTAGTTCAATTGAGTACTAATGGTTTTATTCACGGTTAACGTATAATATACTGTATCTGGACTATGTAAATGAAACAATATTAATAGTAAGCTGTGCCTTATAAACTGACAAATTAAAAACGTCAAATTTATCTTGCTTCGTAGGTTTACTTCCTAGCCGAAAAATTACTTACAGAAACTGTGTTATATTTATCCATGGCTACTTGTAAACCTACCCTGAAAGACAACAACCAGACTCAAGGATATTTAAACGGTGCGTATACATGCAAGTATTTAAGAATAATAATAAGTTTTCAGACTTTATTACTCTGTTGGGTATGACTGTATCTTCAAATCTCTCATGGGTTGACCATCTTCTGTCAGCTACCAAAACAGCTGCTCGTAAAATAGGCTTTTTGTACAGATCTAAGCAGTACTTTACCTCTCGACAACTCCTTCTGCTGTATAAGGCCCAAATTCGACCTCATCTGGAATATAATTCTCACCTCTGAGTTAGTACTCCCCAATACGCTCTCGATATCGTTGATCGTATTCAAAAGAGAGTGATTAGGCTTATAAATGATCCGTCTTTAACTTCTCATATACAGTCCCTTGAGCATAGAAGGATGGTTTCAGTTCTTTCTTTGTATTATCGTTATTACAACGGCTATGTGCTGCTGAATTATATTCCATCTCGGGCTATCTTTGCCAGAAACACTCGGTTCGCTCATTCACATCATCAGTATGCAGTACAAATCTCCGCTTGTCGTACCAAACGGGCGCAATCCACATTTTTCTACACGGCTTCTAAACTCTACAATGATCTCCCTAGTTCCTGTTTTCCTCTCACTTATGATATGGGAAAATTTAAGGTAGCTGTTCATAAGCATCTATTGGCAATTCATTATCCCTCTATCCATCCTCCTAAGTGTCCCTGAGTGCTTTAGCACGATAGGCCAAATTTAGCCTGTTCAGGTCCAAAATCATAAAAAAAATGCAATAAGTAATGTTTTAGTTTGAAACAAAATTTAATTGATCACGGATCTTTTCAAAAACCACGGCCGAAACAATACTTTAAGGAAAGTACTGAACAGGATGCAGTGGCGGTGTTGGATCGGGTGGAAGCTGAGCCAACAACTTCATTTAGGGAAATTGTTGATGTTGGGGGTGTCCCAAACAAATGCTATAAGAAAACACCATTATCATCCGTACGAATTTAGAAAGGAGCATTTTCTTAACGAGGATGATAAAATGGGACAGATTACGTTCTGTCAGTGGTATTTACAACAATGCAGAACTGTATTATTGAATCCATTATTTGGTTGGATGAGGCTCATATTAGCAGTGATGGAATTTTTAACATCCACAATGTACGTTCCTGGTCTAGTATTAATAAGTATGTAACAGTTACACGAAGAAGGCAAGGGAAATTTGGGTTGAACGTTTGGTGCTGCGTTAAATGTGGAAGATTTTACTACTATGTTTATGAAGAGACACTAAATTCTAGAAGATATTCTTCGGACTCATCTAGAGTAATTTTTAGATAATCTTCCATTGCGGCAGCATTAAAACAATACTATAATATTTCAGCAAGATGGCGCTCCTGCCCACAATTCTCGAGTGGTAACAGATTATTATTAATCTTTAAAGTTACCGGTGGATGCGAACTTCAGTACCAATTCGTTGGCCGGCCCGATCACCAGATCTTACTGTTTTAGATTATTTTCTTTGGGACTTTTTGAAGCATATTATTTATAAAAGAACATCAATGAACATTGATGAATTACGTCAAAACATCGATTTTGGTTTTCGTCATGTAACTCCAATACATCTTTTAAATGCCCTAAATGCAACAAGACGGCGGTTCCAATTGCGTATTGAAAAGAACGGTTCATTCGTTCTTTCATACCTTAATAGTTAAAAGTGTTTTATCCTCAGAGCCTACAGTTTCGTCTGCTACGTTGAAAAAATCAAACACGAATAAAACTGTTATTATTCAATTGAACTACACTAAATCCTATATTTTTGAAAAGCAAAAAGAAAATGCTTTTCAACAGTGCAATGGCCAACTACGATTTGTATTTAAAAAATACAACTTTATGTCATAACTTTTAAATTATAGACGATAAAATTTATCTGATATGAACAACGGAATATAATTAAAAAAGTGTCTGAAGAACGTATGACTTGTTTGAGGGTCTTCTACCAGAGATTCCATCACTAAATATTCATTTTCCTCATTTCCGGTAACCGATTTTTGTCGTCCGGGCTTAGTATAAGACACACTGCCTGATCTTCGGAAAAGCTGCAATAACTTTTCCAATGAACGCTTATTAGGATGATGCCTGTTAGGATACCTTAGGGCATATACTCTTGGCGCTAATAAACAGTTTTCTTCACACTGACCGATTACCAAGATCATATCAATTCGTTCTTCCTGGGGGTAAGTTCTCATTTTAACTAATAAAATGTAACAATCTCGAAAAACAATTTTAAACTATTTTAAACAACGATAATGGTTTGACTAACAAGTAGCGTCACTGTCAAATCATTTTTTTCGAAATAATTAACGCCATCTTGGCCAAAGCCTACTATTATTAAAAAAATAGTAGGATAGGTATAGCAGATAAAAAGTAAAATATAAAAACGCCGTTTGCGTAAAAAGCATAAGAGATAGGCATAGCGAACCCTAATATAGTTTTAAAGGGAATCTAATTCTGCGTCGAAATAAGTCACTAAATACGGGGTGTTCCATTTAACTTTTAAGAAGTTATTCAATAAAATGTGTGTCTAAACTTTGGAGCAACTTTTTTCACCACTCTGTATAATTTTGAAATAAAAATTTTATATGGTAGTATACCTTAACCTTTCAGCTAACCAGTAGATTTAATTTTGAGCAGCTCGTTCTATGTTACAGGGTGGAAGCAATTTTTAAATTACAATATGTATTTTTATATTTCTCAAAATTTCTCAGAAACGATCAGTTTTAGGTATAGGAAGTGTAACAGAAACTTACCTTTATTTGGTCTATAGTATCTAAAAATATAAAAAATTATAGGGTATTCCATAAGAAAAAATATAACTTTGACATGTACTTTATTTTTGTGCCACCCTGTATATTCAAAAATAATTTGGAATATGCTCCTCAAGAACCCACATACGACTGCGCTAAAAATTATTTCCCAACCCTTTTCATTTCTCGTAGAAAAACCGAGACAAATGTGGTGGGCCACCGGTATATATATATATATATATATATATATATATATATATATATATATATATATATATATATATATATATATATATTTGAAATTTATTTAGTTCGTTCTAGTCGATCAATAGTGATGATAGCTTAGCTATTGAAACGCGTTCGGTATTTTTTAATTTTGTGTCGTACGTGGGTATATTTTGTTTGTTGTAAAACCAAAATTAAACAACATCTGAGTTTTACAAAAAAATAAATAAAAATCTAAAAGTTTTTGAGGAACTTTATTACATTTATTGAAAAACGAAGAATACAACACATATATAAAAAACGAAAATACGAAATGCTTTGTGTGTAATGATCGTCGAGATAGACAAATTGAAACAAACTTGTGCCAGCTTGAAAATTAAATTGAAAAGAAAAACAAGACGGATGGAAATTAAAAAGGCGTATAAAGCAGCGAGAGTATATTGCAAATCAAATGTCAACTGTATCTTATTACAATAAAATATAAAAAAAAAGCTTCTTTGTGACATTCAATTCTGTTTTGGGTAAACGTTTTGTAAAATCGGAAAGTAATTGGAACAGTGTCACATTATACTAATACTAATTTAAATTAATGTCTTTCTTGACAGACTATTTCTTTTTGTTGTTTTTGTTTGTCTCGAAATAAATAGCTTCGTTCGATATTGAAAATATAACGGCAGTTTTTTATTGTAAAAACACTTCTAAGGCCAAAAATTCGTTAAATAAATGGAATTAAATTTCATGTTTTCGTGATGAAGTTGATTTTATATTTCGCGTTGATTCCTTATAAATTTCTAGTTTTTATAAGAGACGTCGCCGGTATTCTCGAAAATATTTATTACAACGCTTTTTGCGCCTTTTCCTAGTTGAGCTGTCTGCTTATCTTATGTTACAAAAACGAATGTATGTCCTGGCACTTATTTCATTTATAAAAGGTCAGGAAGTACATTTGTTATTAAAAAAAACGAACAAGCAAAAGAAATACAGTTTTATATAATATGTCTTATTAAAATTCATCCCCTTGAAACTATGCAAGCAGAAAATGTTTAAGGGTTTTAAGTATCTAAACATTGAAAACATTTTCTCTTATTCCTTAACACGTAATACAAATTGTTTTGTTAAATATAGAAGTAGTGTATACCCACATCTGAATTGCAAATACGTTCTTAACGAAGATTTAAAGCTGTTTAGTTATACATATTCATTTGTGTCAGGGATTATTTGTAAAATATTAGCTTTCACCCTTTTGGTTACGTCATCGACAAACACCTGGACAAAATTTGCATAATGCTGTCCTTAATATCACAATTACAGCAGTTCTCCTCGACACAAACTGTGTTTCTATTAACGAATACAATAATCAATTTGAACAAAAATGAGCTAACAAACATATTGAGCGTCCACGAATTTATTGGATGTGGGACGTTTTAGTGAAGAGTGAAGAAATCGTTCTGAATGTACAGGGTGGTCAACCCAAGATGATCCGGTACCTTATCTGTTTTTGTAATTTTTGTGTATACAGGGTGTTCAGTATTGCTTGTATTGAAACCAACTTTTTTATTTTAAATGTAATACGCTATATATTATAGCATATTCGTATTCTGTACTAAGTTTGAAATATTTTTTATTAATATGCAGGGTGTGGCGCGAAGAGTTTTGATTAAAAGTGTTGGCGGATACAGTTATGTTAAAAATATGAAATTACGAAGTTGTAGGTTTTGGATGACGCTGAGTTCAAATATAATATTGTCCTGAATGTGGCACTTCCGGTTATACCGAAGCAGACGTCAACTTTGCTATTTTAAATGAAACCTAATATTTTTTATTTTATTTTCGAATTCTACATGACATTCTAGATAAAATTTGTGCACAATATCCTATACCAAAAATGAATTATTTTCGAGATATTTCGATTTTTTTTTAAATTTTGAAAAATCCTGGTCCACATTGAATAACGATATCTCCATTAATAACGAAGCTAGTGACGTGAAATTGTAACCAATAAACAATCACTTGCCCGTTAACTCCATATATCCATCTCATAGATATTTCATACAGGGTGTTTTAAACTTAGCGGCCAACATGCACAATTTAAATCATTTATAAGTTGCTTACTTTAAATAGAACACCCTGTATTTTATTACATTTTCCACTGTATTTTTTTAAGCCAATTCGTTTGGTATCAGTATTCCCTATACCTAAATCCAACCACTTTTGAGATATTTCATTATCTTAGTTAAAACATAACAACACTTAATTATTTCAACATTAGTGTATGTTTAGTTTAGAAGTATAAACAGATTCACAGTATTGCCTTAAAGTCAGGGACCATAGTAGAAGGTAACAACATTAACAACTCATTTGATATAAGTTAAACAGATATGCAAACAATGTAATTAGTTGCTTTCAATCAAAATTACCAAACACAAACTTATTACACCATTAAGAAAACGTTAAAAAATATAAGTTATAAAACATTAGACTAAAACTGATTACTAACTAATCAACAAAAAAGTAACGTCATTATAAATGTTCAATATGAGCTCCTCTCACTTCCACGCACTTCCTAAGTCTACGAATGTTTTTTCTTTGCACCTGAAAGAGCAATCCCGGATTATTGAGCAGTGATAAACAATTCTGTTTATTAGATCTTACCTTGTTTGAACAGGTGGTGCATACACTAAGTCTTTAAGATAACCCCAGAAAAAGGAATCCATAAGATTGCAGTCCGGTGATCGCGGTGGCCATTGAAACGGGCCTCCCCGACCAATCTATCTATTAGGAAACCTTGCGTTTAAGTGTTGCCGTACATTTAAACTGAAATAAGGAGGGGAACCATCATGCATGACCCATAAATTCCACGAGTTTGTAGTGTCACATCATCAAACAGGTTCCAAAACTCGTTTCGTAAAAAATCCAAATATTTCTGACCAATCAGAGTATCGTTAATAAAGTATGGCTCTATTACCTTGATTTCCCACTATTCCTGACCAAACATTTACTATAAATTATGAGAAATTATGAGAATTAATGGCTCCATTTCTGGTGAAACGGGATTCGTCAGTGAAAAAAGCTTTGTTAATAAATGCATTGTCTGCTTGTTGTTGTCTGAGCATATTCAAGTCGTGCAGGATAATCGGCCCCTGTTATACTATGTATTTTTTGTACGTGAAAAGGATACAACAGTTGTTCTTTTAGAATGCGATGAACAATTGATTTTGAGACGTTATGTTCTCTTGACAGTTTTCGTACACTCGTTGACGGCTCATTATTAACTGCAATTAATATGTCTTGTTCAATTGCTACAGTACGTACAGTTCATACTGGACCTTCGCCACCTTTTTTTTTGGCAAAAAATGTGATTTTGTACAACATGCAAAATAAATTAATTTACCTACTGTTTACCTGTCTCTCGTAACCTGAGATCCATACGCTCAAACATTCGTCTGTTTGGCAATGCTCTGTTTGCAAAATATTCCGCATAAAGCCTTCAGGCCTCTTAAACAGTCCATACATTAAGTGCGTATCTACATACTCACTAAAAGTGAGCCATTGTAACTTTTAATTTAGTTATTAATTATTATTGATAAGTATTGACAACTACCTATTCTACACAACGACTGACAACTATTCCTAAGGTCACTTGATAAAATTTACAAACAATTTTAAAATGTTTTTAGTAACTTCCTACTTACATGAGTTGTTAAATTAGTTTTACTTCGTTATCTGGAATTATCCTTATAAAACATGGCGAATGCGCAAATTGGTCTGCTTAAGGTATGAGGAAGCCATTTTTAAAATTTTTATAAAGGCAGTGTCATCCCTACAAAAAGTTTGGATCCTTAACCATTACGAGTACGTTCCTGGCTTTAAGGCAATACAGTGAATCTTCTAAGCATACTGAAAATTTTATAAAGATCAAATGAACAGTACGAAAATACTTAAAATTCCAACTATGCAGGCCTATAACTCGAAAACGAGAACCTGTATTAAAAAAATTTATATGATGTACTAACATTATTTTGGCTCAACCTATACGTTCCCGACTTTTTTGTCATTAGTCCCGGGACACCCTGTATACATGAAATGATAGACATTCGCATTTGGAATTATAACAAAATAAAATATATAGGGTGTTCTATTTAAAATAAATAAGATATTCATGTTTGAAAATTGACATTTTTTGCATATTATCCACAACACCCTGTAGATTATTAAGCAATAAATTTACTATAAAGTATTAGTATCCGTTGATCGATATGTAAAATTATTTCACATTCAATTCAGCTTCAAGAATGTAAATTAGTTTCTTTAAATACTGCATTTTCACAACAAAAGTTTAAACAATAAGTACTCAAAAACTATAAGGAATTTTGATATACATATATCCAATCTTTGATTGCAAAGCTTTTGGATAAATTGATAGCCTCGCATTTATATAAGTTATCTCAGAATTTTATTACACCAACTCAACATGGGTTCATGAAAGGACGATCTACAGTTTTAGTATACTCAGATTATTTGCTACATAAACTAGAATATCATAATCAAATTGCAAGTGACTTCAGTAAGGCGTTTGATAAAGTTAAACATTTGTTATGGATTCTTAAACTTCAAAATTTAGGTTTTTGTGATAGCAAAGTTAATATGGTCGTTTTTAAACAATCGCTTCCAAATTGTGCGAATTAATAAGTATTTGTCCGATCCGATTAATATAACTTCAGGTGTCCCCCAAGGACCGCATTGCGGTCCAGTCTTGTTTCTGCTTTTTATAAATTATATATCTCATCTGCTTTATGCGGATGATTTAAAATTGTTTAAAGAAGTTGATCCTGTTAATGATTGTTTGTTGATTCAAAACGATATAAGTAATATAGCTTTGTGGTGTGACATGAATCAATTGTGGCTTAATATAGAGGAATGTAACTGTATTACGTTTAGGCGTAAGTTTACCTTAGAATTCAGTTATGATATTAAAGGGATTTCTTTGAATAATGTTAATTGTATTAAAGATTTGGGAGTTTCATTTGACTCAAAATTAAATTCCAATAATGATATGTGCAAAAGTATTAAAGCAATGGGGTGTAATTTGGATAATCAGCTAAAGAACTAAATATAGGATGTTTAAAATTAATGTATTGTTCCTTAGTACGTTGTCGTTTAGAATATACCTCAACCATTTGGTCACCATTTACAATTAAAAATATTGAGATGAAAAAAATACAAAACAAGTTTTTGAGGACTATGGAGTATAAAATGGGAATTGGGCATACTTCAGGGGATTATCAATTCATCGCAAGCATTTAATTATTTTACCATTGTCCACAAGAAGGGGTACCATAGATTTATCCATGTTGCACCGACTAATTGGTAACTCTATTGAGTGTTCAATTTTATTAGAGAAATTAATTCTTTTTGTGTTCCGAACTACGATAGGTTAGAAACAAATAAAAATCTATTTTGGATTAAAACATAAAAGTCGGAATATACGAAAAAAAAATCCAATAAATCGTATAATGTACCGGGTGAGCAAATAAGAACGGCCGTCGGCCATATCTTCAGATCTGATTATAGTACAACTTAGGAAAATTTTTTTTTATAACAAACAAAAGTGGCTTCGAGAAACAGCTGGAAATTATTTATACAATTGTAGGTCCACCGCTAGAGGACGTAATTGAATACCAAAATTTTAAAAAGTCAAATTTTACTAAATTTGTCTAATTAAATGGCATTATAAGTACGATAATCAGGTTCTACGGAAAATTCTGCGTACTTTTTATTAAACAAGTTTTAGTCTATCTTTTCAAATAACAGGTAGGGTAGAGTGGGAACCTAGTTATGAAAAAACGCCTGTAATTCCGGTTCTGCTCAATCGATCTTCGCAACCTTACTCTTGTTGAAAAGAGTTCTTTTCCACCAATGTAAGTGTTATATACTGAACACAACTTAATAGGTAACGTGCAGATTAGAGGGCGGTATTTATTTTGTTTTTAGAAATCTAGTTCTCTTTGGAAAATATTAAATGGAAGCATGCAGTTTTAACAATGGATTATGAAAGTAGACAAAATTATCAACAAAATGGCGAAAACCGCATGTCGATACTTTTCTTCTATCCCGAGATACCTTAAGAAACGTGTAAACGGTGAACATGTTACCGTCTCCGCTGGAGGCCGTTATCTAAAAGGAAATCTTTGTTAACTTTTCGTTTGGCGTACCTACAATTAAAAATACTTAAAAATAATTTTATTGTAAATGTAAAGAATCGCCACACCAAAAGTAAACAAAAAAGGGTAGGTATAGGTAAATTTCGCTATTCGATAATTTTTATCAAACAATATATCTTGGCAAACAAATCTGAAAACAATTTAACCAATCTAACAATCAACCATTTAAAAAAATTACAACAAATAACTCTAAGAATGTGATTAGTGCCGCCCTAGATGTTCAAACTTTCGTCCATAATTTTCAATACAACATTCCAGTCTCTGGCGGGTGGATAAGACGGAAGTTTCAATGTCTGCCGCTGAAATGCTTTGTATTACATTTCGTATCCTGGCGATCATTGCAGCCCTTATTGTGGGTCTGTTGGCAAAAACAAGTTCTTTTAATCGCCCCCACAAATAAAAATCTAAACACGTCAGATCTGGGGATTTGGCTGGCCAGTGGAATAAACTTCCACGTCCTATCCATCTGTCAGGATATGTTTGAATTAAAAAATTCCGAATATCCCTAGGGTAATGTGCCGGGCACCCATCATGTTGGAAAAACAGACCACGACGAATTGCCAACCGTACGTCTTCTAAAAGAAGTGGCGATTCGTTTGTTAAAAAATCTAAATACCGTTCCCCATTAAGGCTTTCATTAAAAAATATAGTCCAGTTATTTGTCTACCTAGAATGTCGCACCACACTTACAGACCAACGACCCTGATTTGTGTCTGACCAATAGTGCATGTTACGCCGATTTACACTACCATCACTCCGAAATGTTGTTTCATCTGGCCACATAATATGTGAACGTATTTCAGGATCTTCTCCCATCATATTTATTAGCCAGTTACAATAATGGTTGCAATCTAAAATAAAAATATTTCGTTGTTAACAAGAGAATAAAGTCTTCAAGTGCTTTAACTCGTGTGTAATACAATTTTGGTAATAATAGTAATAATAATAATAGTGGATTTTCTAAGTAAAATTTATTTCTTAAGTAATTACTGAATTGAACTTATTTGATGTTTTATTAATATAGTTGGACAAAAAATGGCACACCACATTAAACACTAAATAAACTACACATTTTATCAGAAATTAATTATGACATAATGACATTTACTTAGATATAATTGAAAAATTAAAAATATGGAAATTGTAGGTAGGTACGGGCTTTTAAAGATTGCGCAAACGAAAAATATTAATAAACCTTTACCACGTCTTCGATACACGGGAAGATGAACACTTCCTGTAGTACGCAAACGTTGAACGATTCGAAGAAATACTCTGTTGCTCTGATGTCTTCTGTTTGGGTACTGCAGCGCATAAACTCTGGAAGCAACAGTTGCATTTCTCATGCATTCGAAATAAACAGCCAACATGTCAAAAGCTTGTTCATTTGTAGGAATCATATTTTTCTAATTACAATATAGAAAATGATTACCTACTGTGTAACTGTAATAATTTGGTCTACTTTCATAATCAAAAACTGCATGCTTCCATTTAATATTTTCCAAACAGAACTAGATTTCTAAAAAAAATACCGCCCTCTAATCTGCACGTTACTTATTAAGAGTAGATAATACTTACATTGGTGGAAAAGAGCTCTTTTCAACAATAGTAAGTTTGCGAAGATCGATTAAGCAGAACCGGACTTACACGCATTTTTTCATAACTAGGTTCCCACTCTCGCCCACCTCTTATTTAAAAAGATAGACTAAATAGTACGCAGAATTTTCCGTAGAATCTGATTATCGTATTTATAATGCCCTTTAATTAGGCAAATCCTGTACCGGGTGTCCCAAATTCGTTGTAATTGCGGGGTATCTCGGTTGTTATAAAAGATAGAAACTTGCGGTTGTCGCGAACCTTTGCTACTTTTTTATAAAACTTAAGATGGCGTAATCAGATTTGTTGTAAATGTTTTAGTTTGGGAGATACAGGGCGATTTTGAAAAGTGTGTCGTTTTGGACCCCCTCGATATCTCGGTTATCTTTAAAGATACCAAAAAGATTTAAACGCTATCTAATATATTTTTTTACGCCAAGTTCAGTGGCGTGTTTAATTTTTTTTTTCGGGGGTACCGTTTTTAAGATATGGGCCAAACTTATAATTTTTTAAATGGGACACCTTGTATTTTTTAAGGTCAATAAATCCCATTTTTTTTTCTCATTTCAGTGTCACTTTTCATTTTTTTAAACATATTTTTTTAAACATTTTAAAATATAACGACATATGATTCTTAAATGGAACACCCTATATATTTTTTAAGTTTAATAAATTGTATTGCAATTCTATAAAAGTCATATATTGATCCAGCACTTGCTATATTTAGTAATTATTAATGTATTGACTTTTATTTCTGTTTAATTATTAGGTATTAGTAGTGAAAAGAACGTAACAACAATAAATTATACAGGTTATTATTATATGTATTTGTATTTTGTATATTAGATTTAAATAAATAAAATAATAAAATCATGTGTATCTTACTTGCCCTTTACTTATTTATATACCTAAACTAGGTTTTGCTGGTTGTTTATAATTTGGAGGTGTTGATCAATTCCTAAGAAAAAAATAGGTGGCTATGCCAATCGAAATAAAAGATAGTTAAATCTAGTATACCTATCATAGTGTATATGTCATTATTAATAATTTATTATCTCTAACGTTTGATTAATTTATTTTGCTATGGCAGATAATCAACCCTTTGAATATTATGAAAAGTATGACATGCTTAAATGTTATATAGCATGTAATGAAAATTCAGAAGAGGCTTCCGAATTATATTTTAATCGGTAAGATTGTAAATATTATAACACCAATATTAAAGAATCATACTTTTAGATTTCCTGAGAGAAGGCAGCCAAACAAGGCAATTTTTTTACGAATTACATATAATTTATTAAATTTTGGTTCATTTATAAAACCCAGACAACATAAGTATAGTTTAAAAGAAAATCAAGAAAATGAGGAAATTAACGTTTTGGCACATGTATCCGCAAATCTTCGAACTTCCTGCAGGAAAATCGAAGATAGTGTTGGGGTTTCAAAAACTAATGCACAGCGTATATTAAGAAAACATAGTTTTGTTCCTTATAAAGATCATGTAGTCCAACAACTGCTTCCAGGCGATTTTGAACGCCGCATGAATTTCTGCAACTGGTTCCTGCAAATGTGTCGCGAAAATTTTAATTTTGCAAGACAAGTAATTTGGTCTGATGAGGCGCACATAACAAGTGCAGGAATTTTTAATCGACACAAAATGCTACACACGAGACCCTTAGGAATTTACAAAATAAACCCCTATATATATATATATATATATATATATATATATATATATATAAGTGCTTTAAATAGAATATTTAAGGTTTGCCAAAAATGTGTAGAAGAAAATGGGAACCATTTTGAACAATTTAGAATATAGTGTTGTTTTTAATACTTAAGTTTAATAATTAAGTTTAAGTTGTTTAGTTTAATTTCGTTGTAAGATAATAAAGTTCCAAGAGTTGTAAGATAAATGTGTTATGTAAGTAAGTAGCTGTATTGATAAAATTAATTAAAAAATATATAGAATGTTTCAGTTAAGAACCATATGTCGTTATATTTTAAAATATTTACGATCAATATGGTTAATAAAAAAAGTGGCAAGTGATATATATCACTGAAATGAGAAAACAAAATGGGATTTATTGAGCTTAAGAAATACAGGGTGTCCCATTTAAAAAATTATATGTTTGGCCCATATCTTAAAAACCGCACCCCCGAAAAAAAAAATTGAGCACGCCACCGAACTTGGCGTAAAAAATGTATAAGATAGCGTTTAAATCTTTTTGATATCTTTAAAGATAACCGAGATATCGAGGGGGTCCAAAACGACACACTTTTCAAAATCGCCCTGTATTTCCCAAACTAAAACAGTAACAAAAAATTTGATTACGCCATCTTAGGTTTTATAAAAAAGTAGCAAAGGTTCGCGACATCCGCAAGTTTCTATCTTTTATAACAACCGAGATACCCCGCAATTACAACGAATTTGGGACACCCGGTACATAAACTCCTTAGTACTATGAACGCTAGTGTAGCATATTCGGTTTAATCAGAACTTATTTGAAATGGCAAACATATTTTAGAAATTTAAGGAGTAATTGGTAATTAGCCATGGAACAAGACTGTTAACGTGTACGCGGTTCTCGCCATCGGGAAGTTAAGCTAATATTTGAAAGCAATATGGTTTAGGGCTTATTTCACTCGTCATTTAGGTGTATTTTTAAACACTCGGTCCAAGAGTTTTATGTGACAATTATCGAGTGAATAAATTTCACCATTGTTTAACCGGGTTTTTATACCAAGTGACTCAAAGAAAACGGCACAGTTTATAGTTTCCTTATTTCCATTAATTTTGATTCAATTTGGTATAATTTTAACAAAAAAAAGTGGTCGACTTCCGGTATGTCGAAACTGGTATAAAAATTCGAGTTTTACAAAAGTCGGTTAAACCAGAATTATTCTAATCTTGAGATTAACATATTTTATTGATGCAAGCATCTGTCAATTACGTAACTCTTCCAGAAGTGAATACATGAATATTTGTCTAGCAGATAATTAAAAGATAGCACATTCCTTACTCATGTCTTACAAAAAAGAATCACTTTCTATTTTAGGAAGCGTTTAATAAAATGGAGAAAAAAAATGTAGACGCACTTTTCCTACCATCTTTTCAACAGCTAGATAAGTTACTTGATCGATTTTAATAAAATAGAATAGTTTACGTAAATTGAGCAAATCTTTTTACTTTAGAAAAAGTAGGTAAATATAATTGTACAAAAAAACATATAGTTATTAAACACATCTTCAGATTAAAGGTGTTTTTTAGTAAACATGTTGTTACATGCACAAAAGTATGGTCGTAGCAGAAGTAAAAGGTGTGCCGTAACAGTAAATATGGATTAGGCCAGAAGCTCAGTCGGTCGGTTAGGCACTTGAATGTGTGGGCTTGTGGCTGGCGTAGATACATAGACAGTTTTAAAAGGGCACTGCTTGATTTATCTTTATATCGTCCTTAGACTAAGAAAAGGGCTACGACACAGGACGAGGTACGATACTTAAAGTAAGGTTGGACGTAACTGTCAAAGTTCAGATTATAAACAGATATTTACTTCCTAAAACAGTACGTATACAGATATAACAGCTGTGCAAACACACTACAATTTTTGTGAAAATGCAAAGCCAGAATACATGAAAATAACAAAATATTGAAACTAGATTAGCACTTGTAAGCAATGAGCACTTGTGTGAGTATAACTTAGTAAATTTTCACTAAAGCTTGATTAAACATTTACACTTACAGGTACATAACCTCGTTAGATGTAATACCATTCAATGTTCCAGTTAAAAGTAGTCACATGCACGAACTTAGAAAACAGTTATATTTATAACAGTAAATCGTTATAGTAACAAGTATTTCGCAAGGAATAGCTATAAAATAAACTCACCAGGATGTTGCTTGTGTATAATTACTTAACCGAATTTATTACTAGACATACACCTATTTGTTCTTAGGGAGAGAATGACCCGATGTGAAGAACAGCCAGAATGTATCTTCGACTTAGTTATCGGAGACCATTCCTAAGTTATACCATAATTCGAAAGAAAGCTGACATGGTGTCGACAGAATCGGTCACAGCAGTATCCTGTCTAGACGAAAGACGATAATAACCAATACAAAGACAAATCTAGTAAGAGAAACCAATGTTTTAGATACGAGTTGAGTGTGAAAAAAAATCAATGAAATCTGTAAAGTCGGTCTCAAGCTATGGCGTGACTAAGGAAAATAGGCATTCATGTATAGTATATATATATATATTTAATTGGCACGCACCATGTTGCCAAATTTCTTATAATTGAAGCCAACGTGTGTTGCCTACACAACAGGCATAAAAATTCACAAACTCGCTCTAAAACCCAAAGTTAGTTTAAAACGTTACAATGTATTCAATGGAATGACAAAAGGTTAAACAAGGCCATCAAAGGCCAAAAGCGTGCGTATAATTTTTAACAAGAGCGAGAACAGACAAAAAGTAAAAGAGCAATAGTAGAATTAAGACTACGCACTTCATAGCTCTTACGTGATATTCATATTCAAAATTCAATAAATTATGCATTGCATCATTGTTAAAATGTGCACTATTGACCAAAAATGGCCAATGACGTTTCTTAAACCAGGGGCTAACGTAACAATTTGATTTTAATTATCCACCGTAACAATAATTTTATCAATTCCACTCTTTGGGCGTTAAAAAACAAAATATTCACTTTGGGTTTTTCGAATGGTAAACATTCTGAATACAGTTTTATTCTATCGTATGTATATATATATATATATATATATATATATATATATATATATATATATATATATGATGCATATCATTGAATTCGTAATTAAATTTCCTAGTTAACTGTAAAAATGGCTTGTATGGTTGTTATTAAAACAAAAAAAAATTTTTCAAAAACCCAAATTGAATCATGTTTATATTTGTAAGACACGCTCAAAAACTGTAAGAGATAAAATTATCATTTTAATGAATAATGGAAATCAAGTTCATTAATATTTGCAAAGTTAAAAAAATATTAAGTGCATAAATAATTTTCCACCGTTTTTTGTCAAAATAATTGGGCATTTATTGTGACAGAACAGAATCTACTGTTTTATTGGGAGTATTGTCCATCACTTGCCACTACTTTTTCCCATCTTTCTGACAGCATAATATCGCGTCGGAAGAATGACCATCTTTTGAGGCTATCCACGAAGTTTTGTTATGTGAAGTATTGCTCAGACAGGTCATGCGCTATTGATCGAAACAAGTGGAAATCAGAAGAAGCAATGTCTGGTGAATACGGCGGACGAATTAAAACGTCTCAGTTGAATAGGTTTTGACCGGCGGGGCAACAAGTGGATGAGCATTATCATGCAGGAGTATAATGTTGTCGCGAAAGTAGTATTCGGCGCGTTTTCCTTGAGTGCTCGACTCAGTTTTATCAATTGTTCGGTTTGAGCATACCCATAATACGTGACACTAATTCGATCCCACCAAATACACAACAAGAGTCCTTTTCCATGAATATTTGGTTTAGCTGTAGATGTAGAAGCATGACCAAATGATACCCATGATTTTTGCCTTTTTCGAAAATTATAGTGGATCCATTTTTATCACCAGTAACTATACGGTGCAGAAAACCCTTTCGTTTACGCCTGGCAAGCAGCATTCCACATGTCAAAATTCGGCGCTCAACGTTTCTCGGCGTCAGTTCACACGGAACCCAATTTCCTTGTTTTTGAATCATGCTCACTAAATTCAACTGATGTGAAATTGTTCTAATTTAGCGTCTTCGTACACTCTTGACCTTCCGCTACGTTTTCTGTCTTCCATGTCAAATTCTCCGTTTAGAGGAACCTTTCAGCGAAGACGAGGATTTTTTGGAGTTAGTTGATATTATTAATCAACCGGGAACAACGAAAACAATTCGAGATAGGCCTAATCATCTTAACAAGTGGACTGGTGCTAAATTTATAGTGAGATTTAGTCTTTTTAAAGAGGCCGCAACAATGATTCATGATCGTATTGTTGAAGAAATTTCATCAAAGACTGCAAGGCATAACTGATTTATTTTAAAACCACAGTAGTTATGTATGATCAATTTCTTTTTAGAAATCATACAATAAACTCTATGACTATGCTGCTACCTGTGGAAATTTAATTATAATAAGATAAATTAAATAGTTCAATTAACCGTACTTTCTCTTATTTTACAACTCTAAACAATGGAAAGCACGTGAAAGTATCTAACCAGGAAATCCTATCCTAGTTACATTTTAGTGTATTCTGTTGACGTTTGACAGCTGCAGTGATTTTGTCACTACCAACCTACATTAAACTACAGTTTAAATGAAATTGAACAATACTCGAAAGATTAAACCACGGAGTAACATAATCTGCCGATTACTTAAACGATCGTTTAAATCACTATTGAACAACCGGCCCTTAAAGTAAGAATTAGTTTCATTAATTGTAGCCAAACCTTACTTATAGTTTGAGGTGGGAATTAGGTCATTTTCCAATTATTACGTATATAAACGTGATTTTCATTTTTATCTCAATTTTGTAAGCTCTTTTTATTATTTTGAGTATTCCCATTCAAACAAATGTTGTTTAAAGTATTCATTGTTAAATAGAATTTTAAAAGAGGGTTTAATTAAGTTCAAATCCAGGAAACGTTTTATTTTTTGTTTGTGGTAATACACACGTGTGTTATGACCCACTTAGTTTCTTTTAATTATATTTAACCGACATAAATAAATAACGTATTAAACTGCAATGTTTCGATGTGATACGCTATACAAGTTCCGTTAAAAATAAAGAAGATAATGACTTTTTGAAAATTTTGGCACTTAAAGTGACAATTCCCAAAATTGTAGTGATGTTTTGAAATGGCTTGATTTTAGTAACTAGTTCTAAAAAATTCACTTCATAACTAATTTTGTTTTTCACGTTGAATTAAATTTTCTTATAGTTTTTTTTGTATAGAGCGTTTCCAACCGCATTATTTGTACCATAATTAAGTATACTTTAATTCCAAAAAAAAATAGGCAACAAGAATTAAGCTTGATAAATTTATAAAACACGTCAAACTAACAAGCCGCATGATAAACATGCTTGATTTAAACAAAAAAAGTAGAATAGATAGCTTGATAATTATAATTTATAACATAGTTATTTATATCAAGATTTAAAGAAATCTTGTATGAAACAAGCCAAGAAATATCAAATTATGTAAGTTATGTAAGTGGCGCTTGAAATTTCTTCAAAAATTTTCGGATTAGTTACCTAAATAGTTATATATATATATATATATATATATATATATATATATATATATATGCTGAAAATTTAGAACCAAGGACTTTAAAATTAGTTATAAATAAGTTTACGTATTTTAATTAAAGCTTACAGTTTAGAAATTTTTGGCAAGTATTTATACTGGCTAAGTGCAATAAGTTTTTATACTTTGCGAATCTTGATTTTGAAAGATTGATTTGATAAGCTTGGCTTAGAGAAAAATCATTAGTTAATAGGTTATGTTTGAAGACCAACTAGTTAACAGGATTTTCCTTTACAGTGATTAATTATTTTAAGACAGTTGACCGTTCATGGGTGACAATTGATGAACGTTTTAAAACAGAAAAGAAGACCACAAGGTTCACCTGGCATTCTATTCCCCGCATATCCGCTTAAAGCGTATGAAACAATTATATACAGGTAATTATTTCATGACTTGAAGAATTGTAAAGCCGACATACGTCGATGGATTACATAAAACCAGAACATTCAATTTTCTTTAGGAAAACAAAATGTCGCCATTAACTTCCAAACGTAAAAGAGAAAGTTGTATTTAACCTTTTTAAACCCGGATATAACAGCTGTACACCACCCACCCCAAATCCTATTTCACTGATAAGATTTAGCGTAAAGTACAATTAGAGCAAATAAGGCTGATGGCCCATCAACTAGTTTTAAGCAAATATTTTGAGGCTTTACAGGAAGCGCCGGACCAAGGTTTCTGTTTTACCAATTAACTTAGTTTATGCAAGTTTTTTGTTTGTTTTGAACTGAGCTAGGGAATACTTGCATTTATGTGATTGGACCCCGATATTTTCGGTTATAAACAAACTGGCGCCTTTTTAATTTACGACTTTCTCCAATTGTGCCTTATGTATTACGAACTATCCTATCTACAAAATTAATAACACGCCCATTCCTTTCACCACTGAGCTACCGACACCCCCTTCTTATCAGTTAGTTCAAGATTTACTACCATTTTCGCCCGTAACAGCCTTATTGTTTAAGCCGTTGATGATGTTTGAAAGTATTAAAAGGGTGGCACCTTTGGGTCAAAATTGGCCTGATGTACTTTCACCTAATTGCCGCATTTTAAATTTAGCGCTCACACAAGTTTTTCTGTATTATAAGCGTTTTGTAACTGTGGTTTCATATTAGTTAAGTTGATCGGCCGATTTCCAGTTTTTGCTTTTTGAGCGCGACTTTTCATTAGCTTAGCCCTGAAAAGTGTTTTCGCACTTGAGTCGAATTCATTTATCTTTGATTTTTTCCCAAGCACTTGACTGCTCTCAGATTCGAACTTGGTACCTTCCACTTACTAGTCTGACACAGTAAAGGTGTCAGACTAGTAAGTGAAAGGTACCAATTCCGATTCTGAGAGTAGTCAAGTGATTGGGAAAAATTATATATAACATATAAATTCGACTCAAGTGCGAAAACAGTCCTTCTCAGAGTTCGCTTCTGAAACGTCGCGCTCAAAAAGCAAAAACTGTGGAAATAATCCGATCGACTCAACTAATCACACAAGTTGCATTAACAAAGCTTATATCGAAGGTGCGTCATTCAAAATTTAATCTACGACGGTACAAATAGATTTTATTGGCATATATTTGAGTTATCTTAAAATAACAGTTTTCATAAATGGTAACCACACTTAATGATTAATTCAATCTTGACTTTGGTAACTTGATTATTGACGTCCAATTTTGCGCTATTGTGAGAGTAATGTGACGCACTGAGTATATGCAGTTTTGTGTTGTACGTAGAACGTATTTTGTATGGTAAATAAGTGAGATTGCACGAGAAAATTTGTTTCTGTGTCTACAGGATGTAAATTAGTGTAAATGCTACGCCACTGGAATTGTAGTAATACGTTGTGTATCATGTAAAAGAGTATTTAAATGTTATGTAAATGTTAAATATGAGAATTTTCAAGTTGAAAGTATTAAATTTGATTGAAAAATAATGTGTCGGTAAAACCTCTATTGAGACGATAATAGTGCTACTGAATTTGCCACTGTCTACTGTGGAATGCGTTATTAATTATTGTTGTAAACGTGTGAGTCAGTGAATTTATGATGTTTTGATGTTGTACTAAAGTGTAGAAAAGAATATGTGTATATCTTTGTTTGTATAAATTTCGTAACAGTTGACTATATTTATACAGAAATTTAAGATGGCTACGTTTTTCTCAGCAAAGAGCTAGGTTAATGGGTGATCGCGCGGGAGTATTTTGTGAGCTCATAAAACCAACCTGTGCTGGATTTTGTAAAGAATTAGTGTTGCAGTGCATATTAGTTGACTGCAAAACCCATTTTAGGGGTGAAGTATTTAAACATTTAAAAATAAAAGATTAATTTGTGAATTGAAAGAAAAATACTAGTGAGTTTTTCTTTCAAAATGTAAGGAACGGTTAAATCAGGTATCAAGTAAACAGCAAGCATCGAGTTAGAAGTACTATGTATTGAAGCGTGTGATCTAACAAAGAAACCTAAAGTAACCCTTTAAGTAACAAAACAAAGGTATGTTTGCCAAGTTAAACAGTAGTGGACATTATTGTCATTGATTTTAGTACATGTGCGATGGTTAACAGTACTAAATCGGTTGTATAAAAATATTTAAGAATTTTGATGTTCAAGAGTCACAAACATTTATTTTGAAGAGCATATAGCAACTCAAACTGCCCAATTCTTATATACGCTAAAGGCGTAACAAATTCGAACATTCAAGTTGGCGAGTGGATTAATTACAACGAATCCACCAATTGGACATCACCTTACACCAGGTTTTTGAATGATAGTAGTTTGATTATCTTTAGAGATGTTATTGTTGAAAGGGTTAGTGTCATTCAAGTGTTAAGGATAATCAATCTACATTAACTGGTTTTATATGTTTAGGTTATAAAATTTAGGAATTTTAATTTAGTGCTTCTCGTCGCAATGTCTGTAATTTTTTTTAAAGATTGGTAATACAGATCCATTATTTAACTAATTTCTTGTTATTATTTGTTTAAATTGTGATAAAATTTCATGCTACCTTGTGTGAGATTACACCGTTTGAACATAATCAATCTTTGGATAGTTTGGCTAATGATTGATCTGAAATTGTTTATTTGAGTCAGATCGATTACATAATTTACTTATTTGGGATTCTTTTACAGTAATTGATTACACAATACTGCTAACAAGATATTTATTAAGGACAAATTTCTGATTTGAACTATTACAATTCCTTCATGTTGGTGAATGTTTAAGTGCAATTTCAAAGAGAAAGTATCCAAATAATATTTGATAGAAAATATATGATTGATGAACGACGCACTGATCGTTACGTCTTTAAAATTTTTAAACACGGTTAATGTTTCTGTGGTTAAAAAAATTAATAGACCGAAGTATTATTTTTCTAAATTGGATGACATTTATTTCAGAATTTTTATGACAGTTGTAAATATTAATCTACGTGTATACGAGGGTAAAGTGGAAAGTGTCCACATAACGTTTTATTACTTTGATTGTCGGAATATACAGAGTGTGATCAATAAGTTTACGAGGATCGCATACTTCAAAGTTTTATTAAGCTTTGGGATAAGTTGATTTTTAAGGGTATTGAAATTGAGTTGTGTATGGTTTTAATGAGTAGGCTGCAATCCTACCTTCCACAGTCAGGTAGGACTAACTTAACACCTCGCCTAAGACTATTTACTTTAGAAAAGTTTAAAATTATGGTGGCGGCTAGAGACATTTTTTCCCGGATTGAGTGTTACTATTTATTTATTTATGACAAGTGTAACGGGTTTTTGGAGATACTTTTCAATCATTTTACTTCTTATATCGACCCCGCCCATTTCCTATGCAGTTGGCTTGACAACCTACTTACCTCGGTAGGTCTGCACGACGCCTAGTGCGGTTTGATCATGTAACACTATACGTTCAGTTTTAGTGAAGAATATTAATATGGGCGATTCTGATTTCGAGAATGTCCCTTCGGATATTGTCAATTTTTTTATAATTAGTAAAAGTAAAAGTGGTGACTAACGCTATTTTGTTTGTTTTTCAATTTAAAATTTGCGTGTTTTTATGAATTCACCAAGTTGTAGTTAAGTCAGATTACCCGAATTTGTCCCCTCGAATTATGTAACGCCAAATTCGCAGAATACCTGAATCTGTCTTCATTTAAGTTATAGAATTCGTCCCGGAAAGAGTAAATTCATAAAATAGATATTTGTATTATAAGGCCAGAAAATGGGTGTTTGCGAGTACAAGTAAGCTTTGCAAATTTATGACTACTCGCAAACCATTTAATGGCAAAATGATACACAAGATTTTTTGTGCTGACGTCAACAATTGTACTTTTTCAAATTTCATACCTGTTGAAATCAAGTTGACAATACTGACAACTGGCAGTAACCAATATAACCTAAAAAATACAATTGAGAAATTATTCATTACTCGAATTTTGTAGGTACCTTACCAATTTGTTGACTTTCTAATAATTTGTAGATGTAATTTGTAGTTTATAAGGAACTAATGCGGACATAATAACGGACGCGTACGCGTACACGGTAACGCGATTAGGCTTTGTGCTATGTCAAATGTCGTTTATGTTGAGTATTCTGTCAGTTATGTCACTACAACGAATACTAGGCCGGAAAACGCATAGTTACCGGACGCATTTGCAGTCACCATATGCCTTGTTACAGAACGAAGGCACAAAAAGATTTTTTCTGCGTTGGCAGCAGAGAAAGTATTTTCTTCTCTTACTCTAACTTTTTTCTGATGGGGTGCACATAAACCAACACAAGTGTACAATTAGTTATTTGTATTATAATAAAGAAAATTATTGTTTTTCTTTACGAATCGCGATCTTTCTAAATGTCTTACAATCTCGGTTATGTTCGGGAGGGTTGGAGTGGGGGTCACCGAAGCACCCTTCGCCGAAAGCCTCGCGTCGCAAAATTTTACCTATATGAAGAAGTTTATCACTTTTCTTAAAAACAACGGTGAATGCTTTCTGATGCGACTGTCTTCGTTTTAAGAACTCATATCCAAACCCTCTTGCTAAACACATCTATAACCGCTAGTATGTAGCTGTACCCAGTACTGTGATTACTTAAAGATCACATATCACAAAGATCAGTCCACCATAACTCGAAAAAATGTTACTCGCAATGTACCAGCCTCGAGAAAAATTCTCGCTGTAGATTTATGCGTGATGTACCCTTCTTTGTTTTCTATAGCAATACTCTAACATCTCTCCTGGGCGTACATTTTATAAATCTAAAATCCTTTTTTCGACAAGATGTATTTCAGTCGAGACAGAACATGCATGTAAAGCCGTCTTATGTGATAGCATGGCATGGCAGGGCCTTAAAAATTCGAGGATTAAAAAGATAGTGTTCTAATAAAAAGCCGGTATACTTACTATGATTATAACCCCTTTTTGACAGAGGCAATTCAGCAAAGATAGAGCTTGTATGCTGTATACAGGCAAAATCTAGCTTAAAGAAGAAGACACAGGACATTTTTTCAGCGTATATACCGCTATATTGAAGATGCTGTCTTGTGTATTAGAAAACATGCTACTGATCCGGAATGATCCGGAATTGGATAATCTCAAGAAAGAAGTATGCGGAACAGGGGTGAAGAAGAATTGAAAGCCTATGTAGTATTTAAAGGTAGTGTCGAGAAATTAGCTAATTTTAAGAATAATCCCATATCTGTGTAATAATAATAATAGCGGCAAATAAAGATTGTATATTATCCGCTGCTTGTATTTTTTAAAGCATAATTACAATCGAATAAGTATTATTATGAAGCAGTATCAGGAGTATTAGCTGTTTTTGCTTGTTAATAAGCTATTACAATATAATCGCTCAAGATGAAAACGGTGAAGTTGATGCTGGTAGTGATGTTCTCTATGAAGATCCTGATAAGTTAAATTACGCTGCCCTTTTGAACATAAGGGGTAGTGCACCCATCCCAAAAGTCTTGACTGCCGAAAATGTCTTCACACTAATATTTAACATAGTAGACTATGGATTACCTAGATTTGAGGATGTTTTAGATAATTTACTGTTAGACGTAGCACCTTTTTGCGACCCTGATCTATATAAATAAAGAGTAGTTACTTTTAACAGGTATTATAAGCTTTATGGCTATGAATATATTTTACTGTTTTTAAAGAAAGTATGACATCCCATATCAATAATCAATTTTACGTAATTTAATCTAGGAGTTAAAAGTAATGCAATTGATTTTAAAAAAGTCATCCCTAAACTAAAACACACAATGAAGGGTAAAACAAACAAATAACTGTAATGCATATGTGTAACCATTTAATGCATTTATTTTCTGCTTACACCTTGTACACATAATTTTAACTGTCAACATTCAATATTTACTTTTAATTAATAACACTATTAACAGGAGCATGCAGGTGAAACGTAGAACAGCATATAATGCATATGTGTATTAACTAACGTATTAATGTAATTTGTATTTTCCACTTAAAGCATATAATTTAGCAGTCGACTTTCAATATTTTACTTTTAAATGATAATTGATGCCACTATTAAAGGGAATACACAATGAAGCGTAAAACAGCCTATAATGCATATGTGTAACCATTCATCGTCTTAATGCATTTTATTTCTGCTTAAACCTTGTACATATAATTTAACGTTCTTAAGGTGAAAAATTGTTTAAACCACGTTTTGTAAAGCGAACGGGAAGCTTAATTACTCATTTTTAATTATGTATAATGTTGAAGGTGACTTTCACATGGCAGAATAAGCATGTTGCTGTAATAAAATTCGTATATAGGTAAAGGCCACAATACTCAAATGGAACTCAAAAGAAATGTAATAATTTTAATAACAATTATGCAGTCTCCTTTATAATAAACCCTATTACGAAAATCACATTGTAAAACAGTTATCTAGGTCAGAATGAAATTTAAACCTCAGATAGAAATTAATTAATAGTCATAAATACAATATGCCAACCTCAGATATTGAAAAAATTTGAGCTAGTGCTTAAATGCAGTCTTAAAGATTGCATATAGCATAATCGTTTAAGGACTAGGTTTTTATATCCTTGATAAAAATCAAAACAATCCTAATAAATAATAATAATAATAATAATAATAAACATAGATTAAATAATATCTTTTTATTATGAAAACACTTGTCATCTTTACATGTCTTATCTATTTATTCTTCCCATTATTAGAATACAATTTTTATGACAGGGGCGAAGCCCGCGAACAGATCCCCGTTTTACAAGACTAGGACACCTTATTAGAATACAACCCCCAATGTATAAATACATTTTTTTTCGTAAAAGGTTACAAGTCTCCTTTGATAAAAACGGGCCCTAATAATTATTAATAAACACAGATTAAATAACATATTTTTATTCTCAGGTGAAAAAATACGATCCCCACGTGGGCATATATAAAAAGTGAAAGTTATGGTCCCAATGGAGACGTCACAAGAAACAAAATGGCTGATGGTGCCTCGGTACTACTATAGTCCATTTCCATTGAGTGTCCAAAAAAAAATCTTTATAAGGATTAATCCTATAAAAAGGCAACTTCCAACACATACCAGGCAATCCGTTCCATCCAAGATAATTTCTAAAAACTAAAAAGAAAAGATTGAGCGTATTTGCGCAATTTGGCTCAAATATCGGCGAATACCAAAGAATATAATACAGTTAACGTTCCGAAGTTTTACACAATTTTTATAATAATTATAAACTTATAACCCGAACCTGTGAACAATTGGTTCCTTTTGCAGAATGATTATTAAGAATATTATAAGGTTATTTGAACAACAGTCCTTACGGTATTTTAGTGTACACTTTTCGTATCAATATTTACGAAACGTAATTATTAACTGTGTCTTGTAGGAATGAACTTTCTAAATTGTCTAAACCACAGAAAGTAATTACTTTTATGTTTATATTTGCATAAAATGGCTATATTATATTCAAAGTAATATTTACATATCTTAAACTATGAAACGTTTAGATAAAGATAAATCAACTAAAACACAGCAGCCTATTTACTTTGTGGTTTTCATTTTGAATGCACTATACATTGATTTCTGAGTTGTACATTATTTATTTCTTTCGTATTTTAGATTCAAATGTGGTTGTTTAGCAAGTGATCTTTATTTACTAAATATCATGGGAGAGTAAAACGTTTATTAAACCTTACCAAAGTCAAAACAAAATAATTTTAAATAATATTTTATCAAACGTTTATTTAGTGCAACTTCTATTTGGAATTCTTTCAACTGCTCGTCAGGAGCCCGCTAGTCCAATGGTACGGTTAATTGTGAAAAAGCGTAAAATATGTGTTTTTTTATTCCTACTCAATGTATTAAGACATAAAAATTCATGAAAGCAACGATTTCAACAGCTTTACAGATGTTTTAATTCTTTTAATCCGCAAGGGGAAGAGTGGAATGCTTCAGCTTTCCAAGGTCTTTCAGCCACAATGACGGAATGCCAACATGCATAAATTAAGTACGTGTGCATGATATGATAAAGGATAGTCCGAGTCTGGATATGATCGGAAAGAACGGAGTTAGACTCCTAAGCTACTGCTTCTGTATTTGCATAAAAAGCTGCACATCACGTGCGTACACGCAATGATCATGCCGCTGTAAGTGTATGACAAAAGGACGCTGACCAAAAATCGAATACAGGGCAGACTGTAACAGTAAGGATGTGTAATTTTCCCACTACTATTCGGAACAGATATTCAGAAGAGCACTCGCGAAAGTCAAAAGTGGAATCAAAGTCAATGGAGAAGTCATCACCAACATGCATTACGCCGACGACACGGTCTTGATATCAGATAGCACTCAAGGATTACAAGAACTGCTTGAGAAGTACTTCAGTCCAACAAGGAATACTGCTTGCTAACAATCAACCCATAGAAAGAGTATCTCACTTCACCTATCTAGGCTGCATAATCACTGATGACTGGGATCACTCTAGAGAAATTAAATACAGGCTAGATAAAGCCAGAACAATACTCATACAAATGAAAACACTACACGGCTCGCGGGATATTAGCATAACGCTCCAAAACAGAATTACATCTTTTTTTTTTTTTATGATTGTGGACCTGAACAGGCTAAATAAGGCCTATCGTGCTAATGCACTCAGAAACACTTAGGAGGATGGATAGAGGGATAATGAATTGCCAATAGATGCCTATGAACAGCTACCTTAAATCTTGCCACGTATTCTCCACTTTGTTATACGGTGTGAAGGCATGGACCTTATCTCAAGCCATGGAGAACAGATTGCAAGCCTTCAAACTGTGGGTGTATCGTAGCATCCTCAAAATCTCATGGACAGAACATATTAGTAATGAAGAAGTCCTCGATAGAATGGTTGCAGACCTCAAATTTTGTTCCCCGTTAAACGCAGAAAACTAGAATACCTTGGCCACATCATGAGAAATAACAACAAATACCGGTTACTACAAAATATTATCCAGGAAAAAGTTGAAGGACGAAGAAGACCTATAATGTAATACATTCAGAAGAAAACATGATAGATAAAGATGTTTGCAACAATAATCCAGTGCATTACGCCGACGACACGGTCTTGATATCAGATAGCACTCAAGGATTATAAGAACTGCTTGAGAAGTACTCCAGTCCAACAAGGAATACTGCTTGCTAACAATCAACCCATAGAAAGAGTATCTCACTTCACCTATCTAGGCTGTATGAGTTCAGAATTGAAATAAACCCTTGTAACCATAGATTTTGTCTGATGTGTAATAGATATTTCTAAAAGTAGTCAAAAGTCGTTTTTTAAAAAGTTTAAGGATTCGGGACCATTTAAAGCGTCGTCCAAGAAATATGGACCAATAACTTCATCACCAATTTGGTATCATAATAATGGTAGTTATGACGATTAACACGGCCATTATTATGAAACGTTACCTCATCGGTAAACAACACATATTGATCAAAATTATCTTCTTCGTCGATTTTTCTGAGGATTGTTAAACAAAGAGTAATTCACCTTTCAAAATCTGATTCATATAAACAATTTGGTGTGCAACTCGTAATCAAAAACAAGAGGGTTTCACGGGGTTTTTTTCTCGGATTGTGGACTTGGTTCTTTCGTCGCTCTTCAGTTCAACCCTGCAACGGATAATTTCACCTGTATCTGAACTGCTCCTTTACACCTGGGGTTAGGAACGCATGGTTAGCAGTTCTCCGTGACTACTGAATATGGAGCAGGTTCTACGACAGCCCGTTGGAATGTAACTCGAGGAATTACGCTACTCTCGCCTCGTTTTCCCCTAAAAGAACATTAAGCTTAAGTCATGTAGGACATACGAACACTTCTTTTACCATCAATTGATTGGTGAGTCTTTTAAATGTTTAATTACTTCACATCAGCCAACGTCGAATTACGTTAGAAGTGGTTCGTTATTAAACGAATTACAACTGTAAACTTAACACGATTTTCTAGTAGTGTGTGGTATATACATGAGATTTGGACATTGTTTAAGGTTATATTTAGCGAGCTGAAATTATAAAATGCTTACTTAAGATTCAATAGATATTTAATTTGCTGTATATGAGATTGGTGGTATTTGCGTTTCCTTAAAAATCTGGAGACACTTGATTGACTAATGTGTGTTTCTCTCGCCATTATTCGAGTACTGGTATTTGCATCCACGGAACCTAATACCAAAAACTCGTTATTTTCGTTATTGGTAACCACTTTTGTTTTTTCCTGTTTTGGGTAAGCGACACTTCCTGTCCCACGAAACGTTTGCAACAATCTCTCTAGTACTTTTTTATTTGGATAAATGCGGTTGGGGTACCTTGCTGCGTAGACTCTTGAAGCCAATAAACAATTTCCATAACATTCACCAATATTTAAAGTCATATAATTTATTTTCTGGTTCGGATAAACCATTTTAATTTAAAATAATTATTTGACATTCATCACACAGCGCTCTGTATTTAGGTATAGGGAATCCCAACGAAAGTCTATCTTATATTATCGTATATTTCATTCTTAATTCAAAAATGTGTTAAAATATAGGGCATTCCTTTTAAAAAAACATAATTTTGATATGCCACTCGTTTTTTAAGCACCCTGTATGTTTGAAACTATTTTAAAAATGTAGCCTTAATGGAACTACACAATGTCCCTGCAACAAAAATAAAAAATATTTCCAGTTTTCTCATAAAACTACGTCGCGTCTGTGGTGACTCACCATATATATATATATATATATATATATATATATATATATATATATATATATATATATATATATAATTTGTGGTGTTATTCAATTTAAAATTGGTGTACAAATTTTGTGAATGAAGCAAGAAAATTTGACCAAAATTTTAAGATTTTTAAATGACGTATTTGTGACTGATCAATTTGAAGTTTAATTGGAAATGATCGTTTATACTGAAATTTTTATGAAAATTATAATGATTAATGGATATGGTATATCAGGTTGATTTTGCAGAAAATTATTGTTGTGCTGTGTTTGAGAATTGTATATTTTATTAGTATTTTTATTTTATTTTATGGTTTATTTTATAAAATTGAAACATTTTGCTGTATAGGTTTAAGGGGTAAGGATGCGTCTCAAATGTAAACCTCGAACGAGGAAATGACGACCAAGTGCCAGCGGCCTCCTCGGAGGGCGGATGAGCGGCTGTAGATAGTGCGGCACTCTGTTGTCCTGGGGGTGGGAAACTGTTCCCAAATACGGATGAGTCTCATATGACCAACGGCATCAGAATGGGGAAAGCAACGAGAAACCACCCCATTAAAGAACTTATAGGTGTTTCAAGAAAAGATGTAGGAAAGAAATGAAAAAGTAAACAAACATGGAGTCTTTGAATACTACATTTAATACCGGAATAGTTTTACAATAGGATTTCCGGGGGAAACAGTGTACGAAGAAGCCATGTAAAAAGGAGGAAAGGAAAGAAAACAGAGTGTGATTCGGAAGATGGAATGTAAGAAGTATGCTGAAAGAAGAAAAGTTAGAAACTCAGAGAAGAAAAATGGTTAAGAACAACATGGATGTGATTGGTATAAGTGAGATGAGGTGGGGAGGATTTGGTGAAGAGCCATTAGATGATGCTGTATTCTACTTCAGTGGAGGAAAGAGGAAGAAGTGGAGTTGGATTTATTGTAAATAAGAGGCTAAAGACTTGTGTAAGTAAGATTATATATGGATGTGATAGAGTTATAGCTTTAAAAATCAACGGAGCTCCAAGGAATTTTCTAGTCATACAAGTGTACACACCAACCAGCAAACATGACGATGAAGCGGTGGAGAAAGTTTATGAGGGGACCGATGAAATCTTGAAAGAGGAAGGACAAGGATGCTTTTAATGGGGGACTGGAATGCCACTGTTGTGGAAGTAGAGTTAGAGGGAGTGGTTGGAAAATATGGCTTGGAATCGAAAAATGAGTTTTGTAAGGAGAATAAATTGATAGTCACCAACACGTGGTTTGACAACTATAAAAGAAGGTTGTACACATAGAAATTACCAAGAGATCTCTACAGAAAGCAAATAGATTTTATAATGATTAATGAACGAATAGAGTGAAGAAGGCACATACCTTACCTGAAACAGACATACACAGTGATCATATCCTAGTAATTTTAGTATTGCAAGTAAAGCTTGAAAGAATAAAGGAAGCACCGAACATCAAGAAGTGGGATATGGAAAAACTAAAGTCTCTGGACATTGAAGAAATAGACTTGAACATGGAAAAACATAAGAAGTCTCTGAAAACATCAGAAGTAGAGAGTAGTTAAGCGAAATGGGAAAGAATAAAGCATGGGATAAAAACAGTTAAAGCGATAATATCATAGGTTACAATGATTGATAAAATGGAAGAAAGAAGAATGTTGAAAATGTTAAATACTGAAAAAGGAAAAACGGGATATAGGAGACTAAACACATAATTGATATAAAAGACAGCTAAAGCAACAGAGAAATGGTTTAAAAAGGAATGTGAAGACATCGAAGAACTCACTAAGGCAGGGCTGCATGATCTAGTTTACAACATAGTGAGAGAATTGACAACGGGACAAAAACAGGGTGACATAAAACGAGATAGAGAACAAGGATGGAACTGTTTTAAAAGAAGAAAAACAGATACTGGCAACATGGAAAGAGTACATGAAAGACCTATGTGCAGCAAAGGATAAACCAAAAATTCTTAATGTAGAATCAGAAGGGGCAGTTCCCAGAGAAAACATCAGCCCTAGTATCATTCTGAACAATGTAAAAGCTGCAATGAAGAATATGAAGAGCGGCAAAGCAGTGGGAATAGATGAAATTCCAGTGAAGGGGATAGAAACGATCAACCATATGATGAAAAATGCAAGGAGGTAAAGGAAGAAGAGAGGACGGTAGAGGACATACTGGGGAAAAAGGAAGGGGGGGATTGGATAGAAGAAATATGGAAAAGAAGAAGACAGTTAAGGTGCGAGGAAGACAGAGTAGGTGGAGTGAGGAAAAGAGAGACATTAGAAAGTCAACTGTGTATAGTAAATTGAATGGTAGTACATGTGAAAAGTGTACACAGTCCTTTGCAATATTGTTAATTAAGCAATTAAAGATATTAAGTAAGATGAACTTCCAGTGGCAATATTAAGCTGTATGCAGGTGAAAGGCGTAAAGAATTAATATCACTGTTCAATGAGATATATGAGAGAGGAAAATGGCCTGAAGATTTCCTGAAAACTGCAATGATTCCACTGGTAAAGGAAAAAGGGACAAAGAAGTGTGCAGAACACAGGACAATCAGTCTTGGAGTCCACACAGCAAAAAATCTACTCATAGTGATAAACGGGCGTATGATTAGGGTGATGAAGGAAAGTGTAGCAGAAGAACAGTTTGGATTCAGAAAGGGAATTGGCACAAGGGAAGAATTAAGGGTGGTAAAATCAATGGTAGAAAGAGATATACAGAAAGAGACAGAAACGACAAACCTTTTCTTTGTAGATCTTGAAAAAGCTTTCGACTGTGCTTTATGGGAAAAATTAATGGATAATTGAAAAAAAAAGGGAGTCGATTGGACAGAGAGAAGGCTAATTAGCGGATTATACATGAACCAGAAAGTGGCTTTAAGAGTTGGCACTAACAGAACAGAATGGTTTGAAATTGGAAAAGGTGCGAAGCGAGGATGCTGTCTGTCTCCAACACTTTTTAACATCTACATGGACGAAATGGTACAGAGATGCTGGAGGGACGATAAAGAATTGACTATAGGAGGAAGGAACATTGCGAGAGTCGGATTTGCAGATGATATGGTCATCTTTGCTGAGAGTAGAAATAAACTTGAAGTTAGATGTTGACACATCTAGAAGAGTCAGAAATAGAATCTGTATTGAGAATAAATATTAAGAACTCAAAAGTAATGAAGATAGGTAAAAAAGAGACATTGAACATTAGTGTAAGAGAGAGAAACGTTAGGACAGGTGGAAAGGTACAAATACCGACTAACTGAGGTGACAGAAGACTGGAGTGGTGGAAGAGAGATAAAAGTAAGAACTGGTATGCCCAAACAGGTATTTTTGTCGAAGAAGATTTTATTCAACAGTAAACTAGGCATGACCCTGAGAAAAGGTTAATCAAATGCTTTGTGTGGAGTGCTTTTTTGTAGGGTAGTGAAACTTGGAGTCTATCAAAGAAGGAAATTAATAACATAGAAAGATTTCAAATGTGGGTCTGGAGGAGTACTGAAAATTGAAAAACGAAGAAGTTTTGAGAAGAGTTGGAGAGGAAAGAAGTTTGGTACAGACAATTGAAGAAAGAAAAAGAAATTGGATGGGACATGTGATAAGAAGGATACGTTTGTTGAGAGACGTTTTGGAAGGGAATATAAACAGAGGAAGAAGGAAAAGGATTGACGGAATAGAGTTGGACTGTGGAGGGTATAAGAACATGAAAGAGGCGGCACAGAAAAGGGATCATTGGAGGAAACACCAGGGACCTGCGCTTATCGCATTCCCCGCGTCTTCAGCTTTACTGACATGACGATTTCACAGACTACGCATAAACGCGTTTAAAATTCAGTAAATCTCGACTTATTAAAGTGACTTGTGAAAGGCTGCACAAACGATTCCTCAATCATTATTGAAGTCTACTAAGAAGTTTGCACAAACCAGCTTGTAATCGAGAATTTTAGAAGAATACTTTTTTCCGCGCAAAAAAGAAAGGAATGAATAGGATATCAGAAAAATAAAAATAAAAATAAGGTTAAACTGTGAGGCCAAAATTAATTCCAACGAACCTCCGTATGCACACCTCTCAGTAATAATTTTGAAAAATTTCATCTTTGAATCGACCGCTTGGTTATAATTAGTGCTTTGTACCAAAATGCATAAATCTGTCTTAAATGGTTTTCGTGGTATAAAGCAAAACTAATTTCTGTAGGCCATCTTAGGAAGCATTTTCGGATACGTCTTTATTAAACTTTTTCCTTCAAACTAAATTTACTACTCAAGGTTTACGTATGGTGGTTTGTTTAACACTGGCTCACTCTATACAGGGTGATCAACTTTTGTTATAACTGTTATTATTGGAGATACCAAAAAAAGTTATTTAAAAAAATAGGAGGTAGCAGTAAGCTTCACATTTTAAAATTAGTTACAAATATACAGCGTCTTCCATAACACTGTACCGCATCAAATATATGTTTTTTTAAATGAAACACCCTGTATTTTATTTTAAATTTAAAATATGCTTCACTTCCTCGTTACAAGGATACAAAGTTGTTATGTGTTATACAGGGTATTTAACAAGTTATGACTAAATTTCAATAAAAACACCCTGTACAATTGAAAAGGGGTACAACAGCAATGATTGTCAAAATTTATAAAAATGATTAATTTTGCTAATACTCTTTAAATCTAATACAGGGTAAGTCAAAACACAAATTCATTATTTGCTCAGTATTTTTAAATGCATCACCCTATATTTTATATCATCATTATAAACTACAGTCAATTTAGTTTAATTTATCATAAGTACTTCCTATATCTAAAGTTAATAGTTTTGGAGATATTTTAAATTGTATTGGAAAAAGGGTTACTTCATGAATTAAATTTATTATTTTTATTTACTTTACTATTTATAAATATCTTAAAGTCATACACAAAAAACAATTTAAAAAAACATTAAATAAAGAAATTGTTACTTTTATTGTAAAAGGTGTTCGAAATGACCTCTCATAATGTCAACACAGGCTTGAAGACGGCTTTCGAATGATCTACTAACGTTTGTAAGCATTTGTGGCGTGGCATTATGAAATGCGTTTCTAATTCTGACCTTCATGTCATCAATTGTTGTTGGAGGTTCACGGTACACTAGATCTTTAATACAGCCTCAGAAGTAGAAGTCGATTATACTTAATTCTGGTGATCTAGCTGGCCAATGAATTGGCCCTTCTCTTCCTATCCATCTGTTAGGAAATTGCTCATTCAATTCACCTTGTATAAGTGCATTGTGATGAGCAGGAGCTCCGTCATGTAAATACCATAACTGACGAATGTTGAGTGGCAGGTTTTGAAGTAAAATAGGTAAATGATTTACTAAAAAGTCTAAATAAACCTCTCCGTTTACTGTTTTCTCAAAAAAGAAAGGGCCTTTTACATAATTACCTAAGATACCACCCCAAACGTTTAAGGAGCACCTAGTTTGACTCTTCGTAATTATGTGGTAGGGATTTGTTGTGGAGTAATAGTGCAACGTTGCTTCATCTCCGAATAAAACAAAATCGAAAAAAATTCTTTGTACAATTATTTGCTGTTGTGCCCATTCACAGAAAAGTACCCTTCTTTCAAAATCATTCGCAGTCAGTTCTTGATGTACCTGGATGGGGTATGGATGCATGTGGTGTCTCGAGAGAATTTTCTGAATAGATCCATAACTAATGTCTTGCTCTCTTGAAATATTTCGGATACTTGTATGAGGATCCTCAGTAGCGGCCAGTAAAACATTTAATTCGGTTTCATCTGTTGTAACCGTTTTTGTTTTTTCTTTAGTCTCATATAACATTGAACCATTGCTATTTAATCTATCCATTACATTTTGAAATGATATGTTATTCGGTTGCCGACGATCTGGATATCGCTCATGATAGACTCTTGTTGCAAGTAAGCAATTCTTATTACATTCACCTAATATCCATACCATGTCTACAAGTAGTTCTTCCTTTTCAAAATTCCTTGCTGACTGTTGTAAAATAATCAAAATTCAAGACAATGTCAAAATAAATTGATTTAAAACCCTTTTTTCCAATACAATTTAAAATATCTCCAAAACTATTAAGTTTAGGTATAGGAAATACTTATGATAAATTAAGTTAAATTGACTGCAGTTTATAATGGTGATATAAAATATAGGGTAATGCATTTAAAAATACTGAGCAAATAATGAATTTGTGTTTTGACTTACCCTGTATTAGATTTAAAGAGTATTAGCAAAATCAATCATTTTTATGAATTTTGATAATGATTTAGAAACTACGGCTGCAACAGACAGCGCCCGCTCTAGCATTTACGCCACCCCGGACAAACAGACGAAATGCCGCCCCCTCCCCAATAAACATATACTTAAATGTATAATATATATATATATATATATATATATATATATATATATATATATATATATATATATATATATTGCGCTTCATGTCCACTAATGGGCATTATCTATTCAATGAATAGATAAAAATAAATTGATTTTACATTTGGAAAAATACATGTACGTAACATAAAATAAACAGTCAAGTAATACAAAACAGTAGAAATAAGAAAGTAGCTCTTTAATCCCTAATTACAAAGATGCATAACTGCAGAATGAAACAAACAAAACATATAACATATAAAAAATAAACTAAAGTAACATTAACTACGCTAAACTCACAAAAAACTTTTTTTTCTCACTTTCAGTTCTACAAACTCTTATTATTTGTTTCATATTTATTTGATCAGCAATTTCATGCTCAATTGCCAAAATAGCCAAACCGTTAAGACGATTTTGAGTTGTAGTGGAACATAAGAAGTTCTTAATTAATTTTAATTTAGAGAAACTCCTTTCCTCACTCGCTACAGTTACTGGTATAGTGAGCAATATTCTTAAGGCAACACTAAGGTTTGGAGCAAAATTTAACATTGTTATTAATTTCAGTCCATTGCTTACGGTGTCTTTTATTCCCAAAAGCGCAGAAACGGCAGATATTTCCTTAACTAATTCCATCCCATTAATGTCAACAGAATCGCCATCAGTTAAAATAAGTTCCAAATCCTTGCAGTGTTTTAATAGCATTTCTTTAGGCATGGTTTTTAAATCGTATATATTATATAAGAATTGAAAATAGCTACTATGGTGACTAAGATGTTCAAATCTAGCATCTAGCGCATTTAGTGCTTGATCAATTGTAAAATTAAAAAAAAATTATCTTATATTTTTCTTTGGGATCTTCAATAGGATCATCTCGTGCTTCATATGGGAAGTTGGTTTTCTTTCTTCTTACGCGATGTCGTAGTATTGTTGATTCAAAATTACATTCAACGTCAATTTCATCATCCAATTCTCTTGCATCAACAATAGTTTCATTGAACGCTTTATCCGATCTTAAATCCTTAAAGAATGTTTTGCAGTTTTTTAGAAGATCAGGTGCAGATGCTAAATCGAAATCTTTTGTTTGCATCAGTTTGCTTATTGGATTAATACAATTTAACATTTTATACCAAATAACTATTGAACACAAAAATTTAAACTGTTTAATACAATTTAATAAACCCGAACCTTCGTCTCTTATTAAATTATCAATTTCTTGGTTTGCATTAATGCTTAACAAAGCGTCATACACCCCTACCATATGAAATCTTAAAGGTTTTAAGGCCTCTATCCTACTCTCCCATCTAGTGTCACTCAACGGTTTCAATGTTAAAAATCCTTGGACATGTTTTAGAAGTATTGACCAACGAAAAGTAGATGCCAAAAAAAATAAATATATTTTTTGGACCATATTGAAGAAATTAGCGGTTTCTAAGGATGCCTTTGCCATATCATTAACCACTAAATTGAGAGAGTGGCTACTACACGGAACGTAGAATGCACGCGAATTTAAACTTTTAATTCGAGATTGCACTCCTGCTTTATCGCCCCTCATATTGGATCCGTTATCATATCCTTCTCCTCTAATATCCTGCAAATTTAAACCCAAAACATTAGTTCTCCAATTATAAGACAGTTGTTTCCCTGTGGATATTTCAACTGGAAGGAAGCACAAAAAACTTTCGTTAATTTTGATTTCAGCTTCATTGCAATCCAATATATTAATTGAAACATATCTGATTACAAGAGTCATTTGCTCCACCTTACTAATGTCAGGAGCACAATCTAAAATTATGGAATAGTATTTGGCTTTTTTTTTATATCATTAATGATATGTGATTTCACACTTTGATGCAGCAGGTCTATTATCTTGTTTTGTATATTTTTCCCAAGATAGTGAGTTTTACTCTCCTCTTTTTTGAGTACCCTGCGCACGCGCTCTTCCATAATGGGATCAAATTTAGATAGCAGCTCAATTATTTTTAAAAAGTTACCGTTATTATGCTCAAACAACTTGTCGCTTGTACCTTGAAAAGCTAGACAACTTTTACCGAGCATGTTAGTGATTGCAACGATTTTTAGAAGCACCTCGTACCAATGATTTGTTTCAGCATTAATAATTTTTTGTGCAGCCGCATCTACAGTTTTACAACACTTTAATTTTTGACTCAGTTCTAGCCATGATTTTTGGGTCTGGATGTGGTTTTTAGAAATTTCATGGTCTTTTAATTTTTTTAAGAGGCGTTTCCAACTTTTAAAACCTTCTTTTGAAAGGGAACTGATCACACGACAGAAAATTTTGTAGCAAAAGCAGTATATACAGTTTTTTGAAATAGAGCACACTAGCCAGTCTCCTGCAACTTGCTCTCCATTGCTTAAAATTCGAGTATACTAATGTGCATTAAATTTTCGACCAGAGTCATCGGAAGGGAATTTGTAATTGTGCAATGGTTTAGACGGACCTTGTTTTACCAAGAAACTTCTTTCGCCCTCTCCTAAAATTGTTGGCCACAATGCTGGATCTGTGATTAAACTTTGCAGAGCACTGTCCGTAAGTACCAAGTTGCTGTCAATTTTTATAGTATTTGGCGGCGGAATTTTACCAGTTCCTGCTGATTTCGAAATATCGCCTAGACTTTGGTCGTCATCACTCCCTGACAATTCCGATGTTGCATTTTTTGCCCCCTCTTTACTTTTGGCACTACCAGACGAACTCTGAAAATAACTCTTTAAAGCGCCGGCTTGTTTTTGCCTTTCTTCGGTATCCTTTTCCATCCTGCGTTTTTCATATTGGTAATCAGATAGTTTTCTTCTTCCATCAGCAGATTTTCTTAAACAGATTGAGATATCTTAAATTAAACAAATATAATAATAAAAATTAAACGTGAATATTTATCCTCACCAAAAAACAAGTGTTTTTTTAATTTTAACAGAAAAAATACAACAGACTTTTCCATTTTACTATGAACCACTGCGCTAACTTCGATTCTGGAATCAGTAAAACTTTCATATTTTGTGCGAAAAATTTCAGCCCTCTGGTATGAAACAGTAAAAATATATTCAAAAAATTTGTTAAAAAGTCGCAAATTTTGTAGGATCGTATTACTAGAGGAGTGAGGAGCTGGTCATATATCTTTAGAGACATTTTTCTCCATATCTCCACTCGGAGAATTTGTCATTGAAATATGTATATATGTTTTCGAGAAAGCCTGCATACTTTCAGGTGTCATTGTTCTGAGCTCAATACCACTTAATCTGGGCGCCAATAAATGAATTAAAATAAATTACCTGATACCTAATTACAAAAAGCAATTAAATGAAATATAAACTTACATCAAGTAAGGTAAAATGGCCAATAGATGACACTCTTTAGAAAAAAAGATACAAAAATATTCATAATTTGTTTAATTTTGCAAGAATGTAAAAACCATCTTGTACATATTTAATTTGAATCCTCTTTTAGACAGGGGACATATTAAATCGACTCCCAATTCAAAACTATTATGAAAAAAAATTAAATGAAAAATACTTTACAAACTTACCTATAGATGACACTCCTAAATAGGTATGAGCCAATAGATGACATGTTTGCTATTTCTATATTTTATTCAACAAAGATGTTTTAAAATATGAACATAAGAAACCTTTTGCTAAAAATAACTAATATTGCCGTAAGAACAACTCATAAAACTAGCATTAATCCTAAAGTATGTAAAAAACGTATTTCAGGTAGACTTATTTCTAAAGTACGTTTAGATTTCTTTTTAAACGGGTAACTGATTCTTTCTCCTCTACTTAGAATTTCTGGGTGAGGAACTTTACCAATCACTTGGTCAATGGTTATTGTTGAAATATCCTTTTCATTTGGTACAAACTCTTTTTTAACTTTGTCTGTGGATTTGAGTCCCATTACTTGAATAAAATTACTTCTTTCTTGTACAACGCATAAATATACAAACTTTGTTTGATTACGTTTCCCTCCAATAAATTCACACAGCATGTAGTCACCTTCAATAAGAGTATCAACGGAAACAGGTTGGATTGAGATGTCACCCTCCTCGTCCTCATCTTTAAAATCTTCATCCCATTGTAAAGACTCACTGCTCTCAATAGAAAGTGACTCGGATGTTGTAGATTCATTATCTTGATGTGTTCTGTTTTTTTTTTTACATTCTTTTATTTTATTTTTTTTTCTTCATCTTTTTTTTTCTTGGTCTCTTCCAACCTGCTCCTTTTTGCTTCTAATTCCTGTTGTTTTTTTACTCTTTCTTCTTTCCTCTTTATTTGTTCATCTACCTTCTTCTGTTTATTTTCTTCCTTTTTTTGGTAATATCTCAAAGCCTGCGACGATGTTAACACTGAGGGAATTTTTTCACGTTTCATTTTTTTATTAGACTCGGGTTTTTGCTCTGGCCAAAAAAGTACTCGCTTAAATGGCGATGGAATAGTAGGGTCAACAATGTTTGCCGAACTGTTACACTTTTGATTATCAAGATTCACTATTAGCTGTTTTAGAGGTGTGGAATGTGTTATTGTCACTCCTGATGACTTATCTAGATGGTGAACAGTTTCTGGCAACTGTTCTGGTTCTCCCGTTGTATCTTCAGCTGGTGGCAACTAAAAACATATCGAAAGTATAGAAACATAATATGTTAAACAACACGTTTGAATATTACATTCTTTTTACTTGCTTCCCGACTTATTTGACGTGGATATGATTGGATTCCAGATGGTCCCGGTTGTTCTTCATTTGGTTGGTATTCTGCTTCTGATGTTTCTAAATTGTTGACCGTCACATTATTGGTAACATCTTCTTGATTTTTATCGTCGTTTTAAGTCGTTGATCTGAACTCCTTGACGCAAAGGCTAAAACAAAACAGAGGAAAATGTAAAAGATCGTCGTAAACAATATCTATTATAACTATACCTGCTCGTTGAGCTGACTGCTATTTTTTCTCCAAATATAGTAAAGTGAGGAGTCCTCTTTTGGACCTTTCCAATCACCATCATTGTTTTTAAATTCCAATAATTTTTGTTCTCCAATTTCACTCTCCAGGTAAACTAGAAATGTTCTTATGTTATTTAGTTTCTTCAGTACGATAGGTATTGGATTTAGATTTGCTGGGTTAGTTATTGGAATTGTAACAGCATCTGGATTCCAAGGTAATAACCCACATTTTTTAAAGCCATTGGATATTATCCCAGGTTCAATCTTTTGAACCGTGGTTTGAAGAAGTCGAGGGAAGTCTATTTTTTTTAGTTCTTCGCCCATGTGAGACGTTCGCCAATTTTGTACCTGAATTTTCCATTCTGACTTGACACTATGAAAAACAGCAACATCCATAGGCTCTATCAAATGAGTTGGATTGGGGTACAATGCTATCAACTCAATTCCATTTTCAAGACAAAAATTTGATAAGTGTAGGGAAATATGTGATCCATGACCATCGAGAAAGAATAATACATGTAATTGGATCTTTTGTTTTTGAACCCATGGAAGAAAAATGTTAACAATGTACTCATAAAAAAGGTCCTGAGTCATCCATCCTTTTTCGGACCTACCTATTGCCCAGTTCTCTGGTACAGCTTTAGCAATTTTTGTGGAATTCTTTTGTACCGATAAACAATCATAGGAGGCGCAATCTGGCCAGCAGCGTTAGCTGTCATTAATACCGTTACATTTTCTTTTTCGTCATTTACTCCCGCAAGGTAGACAGATTTATTACCTTTTTCGGCCAACACTTTTCCTCCTCTGGGGTTTAAATAAAACGCGGTTTCTTCTGCATTAAACACCCTTGTTGGGTCATTCATTATATCTACAATTCCCTTTTCTTCTATATAAGTCCAGACTTCATTATACCAACGAGTTAAATTTTCTTTACCAACGTTTGCTCTAGATCGGGTTAATGTCTGATAAAATCGATCTGCAATTCTGTTGTCTTGCTCGAAATAATGTATACCATTTTTCTCCTGGGACTTTTTCCAAACCCAGTTCTTGTGCCAACTTTGATACAGTTATCATAAAAACATTTTTAGTGACCGGAAAACCAGCCTTTGCCATGCTTAAAACCCATTCTACTAAAATTGCTTCTTGTTCAGGTGGAAAAATACTCTTTGGACCCATTCTCTTTCCTAGTGGTAATTTTCCACTTACTTTATATGTTAAAGTTGTTCTGGGTATTTTATATTTTTTAGCTGTTGCTTTAACAGATTTTCCTGATTTAACCTCATTTATGGCATCAAGCATTTCTTGTGGAGTGTATTTCAAAAATTTTTTATCGTGCCGTTGCATCTAAAAAAAAGTTGAAACAATATAATCCAATACCTGACACTTAAAGAAACCAATAGATGACACCCTATGTCATCTATTGGTTCCCACTATTTCATAGTGTTAAAATAAATATCTAAACAAACAGTTTTGGAAACTATGCTGTATGACAAACTCAGTTGAAAAAATTATCAAATCTAATGTATGACACTCAGTGTCAGCCTTTGGTTTAAGCTGTGTTAGCTAAGCCAATAACTGACACTACGTTAACACATTTCAGAGCTGTAACTGCCTTAAAATTATATAACAAAACATGAACTAGTAACATATACTGTACTCATACATTATTAGAATTGTATTAAAAAACTTACAATGTCACAAAAAAAATATTTTCTTACTTACCTTCTTACCGATTCGTTTAAAATTTGTTAAAAAATATCCCGAAATCGACACTGCAGAGAAAATGAAGATGTAAACTGTACCATATCCAAAAGACAACTGAAAAATGGAGACGACGCGATCACATAATGGCCGAAGAACGTTGCCACATTTCATTAAATATAAAGAAGTGTTTGGATATGTTATAAATTTTGATTGAATACGAGGTGTCACCTATTGGTATAGACAAGATGGGGTGTCATGTATTGGTAGTGGTAGTTATAAGTAGCAACAGCAAGACGAAAGTGGAAATCGCTTTCCAATTGATCACTTCTAAATTGACTCAGTTACGTTTACACCACTGAGACTTAATAATAAAAAACATCATTGTATAAAGTAATTAAATTATGAAATATAATACATACTTATATTTTTGTAGAATAATTAAAACGGACCAACGGTCGACGAGTTGCGATAAGTAAACTATAAGTGCAAGAATGCTTTGCATTCGTCCTGAGCAAAAGAACTGAACATAAAATAAATCCGCGAACCGTTCCGTAAAGACAAGCGCATTAGACATGCGCCGCCGCTTATCAGGTTTTCTTAAACATGCGCGTCGCCGAGCCACTGCCGGTTTTAAAATCCGACGAAGCCTTTTTTTTTTAAATTCTATTAAATTTTAACACTCTCTTCATGTATACGATGCTGTAAACGTTTTTCTTTAGCACTATGTTTTAGTCTCTAAAAAGCTTTGTGTCTGGTCCGGTGCGACGTGCGAGCCGAGACTAGTTCGGTTGCAAAAATAGAGTAAAGTTTTTATGAGAACTACAAGACATCATAATGCGGAGATACCAATATTCGTTCGGACGATCTCATTTTTAAAGTTGTAGGGGAGTACAATAATTTGACAAACTTAGTTTGTTTTCGCGCGTACGAAGTTTTTGTGATTATTGTTGCATTTGCTTCTTTTGATCGATTTATAATAATCAGAGTCTTTTAAGGCTACAAACAATAATTTATTTGCTACGTAAGGTAAGAATTGTTGTTATAACGATAGTGTATATATTATAAACCTTATATGCACCGGGACTGTTTTTTTTTCGCACTTATTTTCTCGCGCAGAAAATGGAATTACGTCATGTAGTTCACATAAACAATTTACTCTGCGATCTCCGTCCCGATGTATAGTCAACGGGGTTACTATAAATAAGATTAATTCTACTAATAGTTGATAGAGGTAATCTTACTATAAATGGTCAGTAGAATATATTTCACAAAGCAACCACTTCCTTTGTGATATATTTAACAAGACTGGGCGACTTCTACAGTGGCCGGTGTGTAAGAAGACGAGGAGCCGGCGCATCGCGAAGAACTACGACGGTTGCCGATTATAATAAAAATACTAAGCAGTGGCGTATCACATTTGTATGTTTAATTATATGTATATTGGAAGAATGCGTATGAAGATGAATAATTCCAATATTTCCATTGGTGACGCGTTTTTTTTAACATTTGGTTTTTCATGTTTGCATAATAGGCATCTATCCCTCAAAGTATGTAGGCATCTCTCCCATTTGTCTAATAGGTGACAGTGAAAATGAAACATTTTAGACAATATTATTTTAGTAATAGGTATCAATTATGTGTAATGTAATAACATATTGATTTTATTAATTTAATTATAGTATTACTTCCAGTATAGCTTTTAATTATAATAAATTACGTATTTACATAAAATATGGTTCTTTGAATTACTTTTAATATACCATTAAAATATACATTATGCACCATGTGACGCCTCTGAGGTAAACGAACGCGGGAATTTGAACAACATCATAAAGTCGTCTTTCGCGCATAGGCGGGCTCGTCTTCTTACACGCCGGCCACTGTATTTATAGTCAAAACGCTTCCCATCACAAATTGTGAAAAATAATTGCAACTGTCTAAACTCAGAACTGTTTCATTTATTTATTAAATATATATATAATAAAGAAACGAAAAAGGTCAATTATATTTAATTGTGCTACTTATGTTATTTGTTTATTTAATTAATTGAATGTCTTTAATCATACTCATTTGATTATAGTGCTCCAAAACTTAAACAAAATAATTTATAAGGCATGCCGCCCTTTAGATTTGCAGTCCCGGACAAATGTCCGGGTTGTCCGCCCCCTGGAGCGGGCCCTGGCAACAGATCATTACTCTTGTTCCCCTTTTCAATTGTACAGGGTGTTGAACTTGTTTCGATTTTTATTGAAATTTAGTCATAACTTTTTAAATACCCTGTATAACACATAACAATTTTGTATTCTTGTAGCGAGGAAATGAAGCGGATTTTAAATTTAAAATAAAATACAGGGTGTTTCATTTAAAAAAAAACATATCTTTGATGCGGTACAGTGATATGGAAGACCATGTATATTTGTAACTAATTTTAAAATGTGAAGCTTACTGCTAGAGTAAAATCAACATCGGAAGACACCAGCGCAGAAACGCATTTTTAAATTAGATAAAGATGCAGTAATGATTGGAAAATGACACAGATATTAGTACTGTGCGCTCTAAAAACGTTACTTTCCAGCTGATCGATTGCCAACTTTTGTTTATAACCTCTTTGTTTTTCCGGCGTATTAAATTTGTTTATTACTTATTCTACAAAACAGTTTTTTTTTTAAAACTATACGCTGCCTGTATTGAATTTATAAGTAAGTTACTTTAATTATTAATTTCATGTTATATTAATGTAATCAAATCTAGTTCTTTATATAATGTGCAACGCAAGTACATCTCATAGCACTCAAGCACCTCAAGCAAGAAAACGCCATGTGTTATCTGAAGATGCTCACAAGATTGTATGGAACAATTACAAATACTTTAAAAGTATCAATTCAGGTAAAGAGCAGTTGGATAACAACGTTATATTTTGTAATATTTCTTTGCAATCTTATAGACAACGTTTTGGACACAGTTGTCCAGGCAACGGGGGTATCGAAAAGCACAGTAATTCGTATTTTGAAACAAGGTCGAGCCATTGATTGTGGAGAGAAAATTACGTTTGCAAATGCAACCCCAACACCTAAACTTTCTCCTAAATCTTCGGTGGATAACTGTGGTGAACAAGTCATTCGTCGTATTATTCACAATTTTCACATAACCGAAAAGCAGAAACCTACTATCGAAGGAATTTATAACCTCATTAAAGGTGATGAAACAATTGGATATTCGGGAAAGAAAACGTCATTTAGAAGTTTACTTTTAAAATGGGCTTCAGGTAAGTTTGATTAATTTTGAATCATATCTTATCTTGTGTTTTATGTAGGTGGAAACAAACATCTGATCATCGTAAGATTATAATAGAACGACACGAAATACGTTCTTTGCGTTGTGCATATATACGTTCGATCACTAATTATCGGAAAGCAGGACAACCAATTATATACACAGGTTAGTTTTGAAGATTATAATTCTACTGCATAATCTTATGTAAATTTTAGATGAAACATACATACATTCGTCTCATACGACACCATATTCGTGGACAGATGGGACAAACGCAGGTCTTAAATCTCCTATTAGAAAAGGAAATCGCCTTATAATCGTACATGCTGGTATGTTTATTTAATTTTATAATGTAAATATGTTGCTATTTATCATTATTTTAGGTGGTGAAATGGGTTTTATAAATAATGCTCTGCTAATATTTAAATCTGGCCAAAAATCAGGAGATTATCATGACGACATGAATTTTATAAATTATAAACGATGGATTGAACAGCAGCTCATACCAAATTTACCACCAAATTGTGTTTCTTTTCAGTCATTAATTGACAATAAAGTGTAAGACGATGTGAAAGTAACTTTGACAGCCTTCGTAACTAAAAAAATGTTACATTGTTATTGGCAAATGTATTTTAAAAAAACTAGATTTTGTAACTATGGCAATAAAATATGATTTTACTTTATGATTATTTCAAAAATTTTACTTGTAAAATTGTATTCTTGGACAACAAACGCGAAGTAACATAACCTAAACTTTTATTTTTTCAAACGTATATTTTTTTGTTGAGCTTTACACTCTGACGTCACTTTTTTTGCGCAGCTTGGTGTCTTCCGATGTTGATTTTACTCTACCTCCTATTTTTGTAAATACCTTTTTTTGGTATCTCCTATAATAACAGATATAACGGACTTTGTCACAAAAGTTGATCACCCTGTATATCAGTCGCATATCCTTACACGGCGTGATATGTTCGGAAGTAAAAATAGTTAATCACCTTTACTTGAAAATGTCGAATGCCAATGAATGGTTTTCATTCAACACAAGTGACAAGCGTGCGTGTAATTATAGATTGATTTAAGAAAGCAAACGAAAGGTTAATAAAATTAATGATTGTATATTTGGGGCGCCACGATTCGATTACGTAAAATGAAGTTAATCGAAATTTTGCATGTTTATTGTCTGAATGTGTATAAATAAAGCATAAAAAAGTAAAAAGTTAATAACAGTTATTATGTACTGTCTCGTAAAACTTATCAAAAATAAATCGGGTTTGTCTAAAGCCAAAAAACCTACTTTTACAAAATTAAAAGGTATTTTCTTGCAGCTGCCGACAGTAAAATTTAAAATTACTGCATAGTAAAATTTTAGTTTCAGTTGTACCTGCTTATACTATGCAAATCAGGAAAGCTTTATGGACGTTAATATTGACACTAAGATTTCTTTTAGAGTAAACACCATTCATAAGTTAATTTTAGAAATGCTATTAAAAATAGAATCGCATTTCACTAACCATAAAGCTTTCTGATGTAGAAACGTGAGCAATACAAAAACCCTCAATGGAACGAAACTCACTTCCACTTGAAGTGGTAAATCTAAGCTTGCTGAGAATCCTATTTGTCACACGCATATTTCCGATTTCCGCTTCACTTTCAAAATTTCATGTCGGTTTGTCATTCACATGTTTAGCATCGCAAGATGTGCTCTTGTTCCTTTATTTTTCAGACGTATCCTTTTTGTATCAAATAAAAATTTCTTTTATCTATTCTAGAAATCCTATTTAAATAAAATATGTTACAAGATTCCTTTCGAAGGACCAACAGCATGTTTCGTACATTCCTAAACATTCATATTTTCGTTCATAAATTGAGATGCTCTTATCAGGAAAGATAAATCTTAATTATCGGTTTACGAAGGGGCGAGTAATGAATACAAAAGGAATTCATTATTTAGGAATAAGGTAGATTAGTTTACTTGCATTTCTGTTTACTGGAGATGGGGGCGGTAGTCTATTTAGGTCTCGTATAACCGCACGGGCAAATATGAAAATTTATTGTGCTGTTTGGATGGTGTTTTCCTAAAATTAGGTTGCATATATTTCGACTAACATGGAAATTTTCAGTTTTTGTTTAGTGAAAAAATGTAGGTTAAAAGTGGTATTATAATAGACGTATTCGTAGTTTATAGTTAGAAATCTTAAATTATTACAGTTTCCTTTTTAAAACAATAAATTATCAGATTTATTGTGCTTTACAGAAACCATTCTAGACTTTATTACGTTCGTAATCTGATCATTTGTTCAGATCAAACTAATACCATGTTTCCTTTCAGTTTGTTTTGTATTTCTATGTAAGCTACTTATACAACAACCGCTACCTTAATAAACTCAGCTTCGTAGCTTTTAAGTGTTAAAAATATAGCATCAAATTTTTTTTTACATAATCTAAAGTTTTAATTTCGTTTATGGACTATAAAAATAATCTACTCTGTAATTACAGTGTGCTTTAATGAGACATGTAGTTAAAATCATCAAAGTACCGTAAAAAAATAAAGCATAGGAAAATTTTTACAGTAAAAGGCTACCCATGCAGTAATTTTTTAATAAAAATCTGCGTGCGTGTGTTATTTAATAAACGTAATCCACTCACTCAACACACAGTGGCAGTTAACTCAAAAAAGTTCAAATTGTAATATTTTACAATTAATCAGATAATGTATGCTGTATTCAAATCTCATTGCCCATTGGTAATCATTATTATAACAACCAAGCAATTAAAATTGTGAAGTTATAACTTGCAATAGTCACGTATTTATAATAATCATAAATCTTATAATTAAAGACTAAAGTTTAAGTGTCCCCGTCTAGATCGTCTATTATTAATTTAATTACACTATCAGAGTAAAAGTTTTGACTCGTCACTATAAACGCGTATATTTTAAAAACAAGAATCATTTTAACGAATTGTGCCAGAAATATATCTAAAAATCTGATGTGTGCAACAGATGACCTCACAATACAATGTAATTGATAATTTAAACAAGCACAAGTACAAATAAAGAATTTGATGTGTACTATGTTTTTCTTTGCTACTAGAAATTTTGTACAGTTTTTTCATATCATTAAATTGTTAAATTGTTTTATTAAAAAAATCGTAATACTTCGACAGAAACAATTAAATATGACGACCAAGACACATTATCTTAAATTTAAGTTATTATTTAAATCAGGGCTGTCCAACTGCAAGTGCTCCAAGGGCCGCTTTAAAAAAAATGCGTTTTGGAGGGCCGCATTACAAAATACTTCATATGTAACTTTATCAGTTAGTTTTAATAGGTATGGTAGGTATACAGTGTGTCCGAGATTCAGCATGCATGTATTGCTATATTCGTTAATATTGAAGATAGAATGTCGGTTAAATGGGGAAAGTTTTAGAGAATTTTATGGCTATCATCATGGTAAAGTCAGATTTGAAGTAACTTTTTTTGTTTTTCAGAAATAATTGAAGAAAACAAAAATTGTGCATTTTCTACTACCCCCTGTAGCTCTTTTATTTGAAGTCTGACAACATTTTGATTTGTATATTATTATGACACTTTTAAAAGACAATTTTAAAAAAAGTACCAAAATTTATCTACAGTCATTTGTTTTTGAAATACATACACTAACTATTGTATTTCATATGGACGCCATATTGGATTTTTACATTATCGAATAGTATTTTTTATCACCTTTTCAGCGATGTATCACATGATACGAGAATTTACTTCCAACTATCAAAAATTTAAAAAATATAAAATTGAAATAGTAGGCATGGATTAATAAATGAAAAATTTATACAATTAGATTCCTAATTATTGTAATTTCTAATAACTAAAATAAAAACAAAACAGATAATAGTAACTATCATAAAACATGCTCGATATGTCCCCTTCTACACTCCACACATTTTCTACATTTTCATATCATGTAATACATTGTAGAAGAGGTGTTAAAATCCACTATTCGATAATGTAAAAATCCAAATAGCGTCCAAAAACAAAAGTTAGAAATGTATTAAATTTTCTAAGTAAAAACAGATAAATTAGCAAGGGTTTAAAAGGTGAAAAGGTGATAAATATACTATTCGATAATGTAAAAATCCAAGATGTCGTCCATATGAAAAACAATAGTTGGTGTATGTATTTCAAAACCAAATGACTGTAGATAAATTTTGGTACTTTTTTTAAAATTGTCTTTTAAAAGTGTCATAATAATGTACAAATCAAAATGTTGTCAGACTTCAAATAAAAGAGCTACAGGGGGTAGTAGAAAATGCACAATTTTTGTTTTCTTCAATTATTTCAAAAACAAAAAAAGTTACTTCAAATCTGACTTTACCATGATGATAGCCATAAAATTCTCTAAAACTTTCCCCATTTAACCGACATTCTATCTTCAATATTAACGAATATAGCAATACATGCATGTTGAATCTCGGACACACTGTATAAAGAAAAAACGCGTTTGTATTATTATTTTAATTTATTCAAAAAAATATCTACTTACAAAAAAATTTGTGAGAAATTTGAGGATGTTGATTTTCACTAACTAATGCATCAATATTAACTTCAATATTTGTTGTTGATAAACGAAGCAACTGAGTAAGTGACTTATCAGAGAGGGAACATCTATATTTTGACTTTATAAATTTCATGTTGGAAAAGCTACTTTCGCAAAGATACGTGCTTCCCAGCATTGAGCCCAGTGTAAGTCCTAAGTTTCGCAAGTTGGGATATCGTTCTTCTAGCAGCAACTTGAAAAAGTCCAATCCAGTTTCAGTTCTTCCTTGGTAAAAAGCATCTGATTGCAAGTCACACAATTCCAGTTGAAGTTCTGCTCTGCTTACATTCTTAACTGAAATTGTAAGGGGCTGGGTGAAAACTAAAATCTCTCTTTCTATTTGTTTAAAATCGCTAAATCGTTTATCAAATTCTTCTGCAACTGTGTCAATGTATTTTATGTGAGGTAAATTTGAAACTTCCTCAAAATCGTTTATTTCTTCAGAATGCTCTTTACAACTTGGAAAAAATGAAAAATCTTTTTTTTCTAATGAAGACTTGAAAAGTTTAATCTTATTCTTAAATCCATTTATGTGTCCAAATAAATTGACAATATTCTTCTGTTTTCCTTGTAGCTTCAAATTCAATTCGTTAAGGTCAGATGTCAGGTCTGTTAAAAATGCCTTAACCAACGAATATCGGTGTGAAGTAACAAGTCCCCATATGTAGCATCTACTTCGGCTAAAAAATCACGAAACTTTCTGTGGGTCAAAGCAAGATTAGTTATTTTAACAACCACTTTCATGACATTCATTTGACGTAAGGATTTTCCATATAGGGCCTCTTGGTGAATAATACAGTGTATCACAGGACAGTTGATGTTATTTTGTTCCAAGAGTCCTGCAAATCAAATTTCAGTTCCTATCATAGCTCTGGCTCCATCAGTAACAATACAGGAACATTTATCGAATCCCCCGTAGTCTGATACCACCTTATTTACAGTTTCAAAAATATCTGTACCCTTGGTTATACCATGGAGAGGAATAAGATCAAGCAACTCCTCTGCTACACTGAAGTCGTTTTGAATAGTTCGGATAAAAATTACAAGCTGGCTAATGTCGGACAGATCAGTGCTTTCATCCAGGTATAGCGAAAAATATTTACATCCTTCTACCACGTTATGCAGTTTTTTGTATACATATTTATTGATATGGTCCACCCGTCTTGCAATTGTTTGATGCGACACTGAGACTGTTTCGAATTTTTCGGCAATTTTTGTTTCATTGAATTGTTTTGCCATTTTGATTGCACAATTTTTAATTAGCACTCCATCACTAAAAGGTTTCTTCGCTCTGACAATTTCCATCGTTACTTCGTAAGAAGCGGCAATAATACGCTTGTTATCAGTGTCAGATTTTTTAAAAAATGTTGTTTGTTGTTTGAGTTTTTTCTTATAATCCGTAATGATAGCCTTTCTTGACTCCCCTGTATATTGATGAAATGTTTTCTCGTGTAACGTAGTGTAATGTCTTTTTATATTTTATTCTTTGGAAACCGATAGTACTTGCATACAAATAATGCACTGAAATTTATTATTGTTGTTTGTGATTAAATAGTCTGATTCCCAACGGTCATTATAAACTCGATGTTCGTTCGTTATTTTTCTTTTCTGCGAAGACATATTTCACCGAGTACTTCACTTAAAAAGGCTTTAGAATTGGTGCGTACTACTCAATAGAACAATTATTAACTAACTCTGCCCGTCCCGCTTGACTCAACCTCTTTATATACAGCGCCTGGCTTCCCGAATATTCGAGAGTGACCGAGTAAGATCGGTCCGATTTCCAGTAACTTCGCTGCGACCTTCTATCCGTCGCCAGTGGCGTCATACGTTATTTTATTTGTATTTTATGATTAATGTTACAATTGTGCATATTTCGTATTTGAAGGTAATTTATACATTGAGAAGTCCGCTATGCGGGCCGCAAACAGCAATGTCGCGGGCCGCATGCGGCCCGCGGGCCTCGTGTTGGACAGCACTGATTTAAATAATACCTATAAAGCTCTTGACTAAACAAAAATGATCACGATCGAAAAAGTTGGTCAGAGAAAGTAAATAATATAAATCACCCAGTATACATTCATTTAGTTCTTAAATTGAAAACGTGTAAATATGAGCATAAAAGTACAATTTTTATAAACATATAAATCCACTTGTTACCCATGTTTTATTTTACATTTACTCCATAGTTAACTTTCGTTGTTGCGAAAACAACAGTTGTTTATATAATTCCTAAAAGACATAAATTCTACATAGAAATAAAAAAAAGTCATTAGAATTCTGACATTTTAAAATGTATCATAACGTGTAAGAATGCAAAAAAAATTTCGAAAATTTTTGACCAAACGGCCAAAAAATTTTTTTCAAAAAATCATCTGAAATGATCAGAAATGGCCTATAATGATTATAAATGCAAAAAAATTCGAAAAATTTTGACCAAGGGCCAACATTTTTTTTTCAGAAATCATCTCAAATGGTGTGTAAAATGTGGCGTGTAAAAATGAAAAAAAAATTTCGAAAATTTTTGACCAAAGGGCCAACATTTTTTTTTCAAAAATAGTTTTAAATGGCCAGAAATGCCTTACCACGTCTAATAAGATAAGGTAAAAAAAACCTCGTACGTTATGCGTCTTGAACCCAAGACGCCGGGATATCAATCAAACGCGTTACCACTGCGCTACGAAGGAGTTCATGAACAAACGAAGAACTTCTAGGATGGATCACTTAGTTTCCTACGTAAAGACGTGCGGGTTTGTTACTCTATAATAGTCGAAATCTGCATCAAAGTTAAATTTTTTAAACATATAAATCCATTTATTACCCATATGTTTCTATTGATGCCGTCATCATTTTTACATTTATTCCATAGTTAACTTTCGTTGTTGCGAAAACAATTGTTGCTTATACAAGGTGTCCGGAAAAAATGTGGGAAATCTCTCGGATTCAGATAAAAGACGAAAAATTAACATGACAAGTTCCTATACATTTTTTTCCTCCAGACCCTCCCTACGGAGATGTGAGCCCCTAAAGGACGCCGCTGGAAATAAGTTTTTCTTCAACAACTTTTAAAGTACTTGACATAATTTAATAAAAATTCAGTATGATGGCCACTAGTTAAATATATTTAGCTTGTTTAGTTATTGTCTAGTTATTTTTTCGTCTTCTATCTAAATCCGAGAGATTTCCCACATTTTTCCGGACACCCTGTATAATTTTTAGATGACATAAATTCTACTTAGTAATAAAAAAGTAATTAAAATTCTTTTTTATCATAACGTGTAAAAATGCAAAAAAAATTGCGAGCATTTTTTACCAAAGGACCAAAACATTTTTTTTCCAAAAAATCATTTGAAATGGCAAAAAATGGCTCAAAACGATTAAAAATGCAATACAAAAATTTTAAAAAATTTGGAAAACGTGTAAAAAGCAAAAAAAATACGATAATTTTTGAGTGCCAAAAATGCTTTTTTATTTCAAAAATCATCTCAAATGGCCCGAAATGTCTCAAAACGTTTTTTTTTTTTTAAATCGTTCCAAATGACCAGAAATGTCTTAACACATCTAACAAGATAAGATAAAAAAACCTCGTCTTGAACTCGAGGCGCCGGGACATTAACCAAACGCGCTGCCACTGCGCTACCGGAGCAGTTCACAAACAAACGAAAAACTTGGTGGATATTCAATTCTAGGATGGCTCACTTAGTTGCCGACGTATTTATTACACTCTATAATAGTCGATATCTGGAATTCCATTTTTACTGGACAGACTTCGCACAAAAGTTCATCAATCCGTCTACTCACTGATCCGAATCTGTGTACCAAATTTTATGACGATCCGATTATCTTTGTGGACGCTATCGCCCTGGAACACATAGACAGACAAACGGACATACATTTTGAAACTTTCATGTTTAAACCTCTTTTTCCAACGTACGGTAAAGCAATTTTTAAGTATGGTAGCTTATTTTAAAGAAAATTTAATCCTCTTTAATAATACGCTGGGATCTACTTTCTATCTATTTTTTATTTTGCGATAATTCACAAAAACTAAAGTGCTACACGGCCGATTACAATACCTACCAATACTTTCGTATTGTCAGGTAAAAGTGTGTTTTTTCAATATAACATGGTTAATTTGTCCTTTTTACGTCCCGACGTATAGGTCGGGACGCTTTAATCGTTGTTATATGGTCCCAGATAGTAAGAGAGTTATAAAGTAACTAACGGCAGAATGAAATCTGTATTTTCAAGGGCAAATAGTATTAAAATGTATTCAAATTTGCGGAAAGAAACTTTGCGCATATATGACTCACAAAAATATGAGTTTGGTTCTGAATGTTGCACACTAGGAGCAAATAAGAAAATCCTGGTCAAAACCTGTAAATGTGAACTTTAGATTTTAGAAGTGCTGGCCCTCAAAGTGGGTAGGGTAATAAATAATGCATCTACCTGCCTAAGAAGAGCACTGTAGCACCCGCCCCGTCTCTTCCTTATTTCAGTTTGAAATCGGTATTCTTCGAGTGTGCTTTGATGAGTTTAGGATACAACATCCACTGGTCATAACGCCCACCGCCATGTTGGCCTCAACGTCCACTTTTAAACTTGGTCCTAACGTCCACTTTGGTCATAACGCCCATCGCATACTACGCCACGTTGGTCACAAAGTCCACTTTTAAATTTGGTCATAACCTCCACTCTAGTCACAACCTCCATCGACGCCTTTTGGTCATATCGCCCACCGATGTTGGTCGTAACGTCCATTTTTTTTTCCGGTCATAACGTCCACCTTTGAATTTGGTCACAACCTCCACTCTGGTCACAATTTCTACCGACATGTACTGGTCATTTCGCCCACCGACGTTTACCGTAACTTCTACTGTCTTTTCCGATCGCAACCGGGCCACAACGTCACCAATTCTCTCGAGATACATCGTCCGCTGAACAATTGCACAGAGGTGCCTAAGATCGATTGCTCTATAGCTTTCCTATCTGAAAAATTCTAAAAATGATTCGAATAAAAGTTTCACCGAATCGAATTGTTCATAATTTAAACATACTTTTGACTATACTATGTGTCCCACTTAGCGTGGCCATTTGTTATTTTTTTTTTGCAATTTTGAATTCCCTATCTAATTTAAATGACAAGTATTTGGTGACAAATAGCGCCGTTTTAGTGCTATTTCATGATTTTCAAAAACAGATATGATTGTGGCTTCCACCGAAAATTTCAATATCGCCGAAACGAAACAACATGCGTAGATGCGGTTAAAAGAACACCATGCTTTATCTTTTCTGAGAACGTCGAAGAATTTCGTTTGAAATGAATTATCATTATCTTTCAATTTTGTTAAGGTATGTTTGCGTCTGGTTCCGATTTAATGAATATTTACAACTAAGGCCTACGAGGAAAAACGTGCGCTGGGGCCCCACCACAAATCTTAACTTTCAATCGCACTATTTCTCAATAAAACAAACGTACATTGATAGATATTAAACAAACACAAGGTTTCTTTTCAAAACCATGATACCAATATTTTAACTTAACAAAACGGATGTCACTCATTAACCCTCCTATTATGTTCGGGTGAATATGATCCAATCATGTTCTTCTAATGTGTATAATTCGTTATTTTATTTAAATATTTCGTTGCCATTGCATGACTTTTATTTCATTACTCCAATAACGGTGTACCTAGATTGGTATTAGAAAATTATAATTAGTTTTTTTGCCTCACAACACGAATGTATTGGGAAGTATTGTAATCGGTCGAGTGCAGCACTTTAGTTTTTGTGAATTACCGCAAAAGAAAAAATAGATAGAAAGTAGATCCCAGCGTATTATTAAAGAGGATTAAATTTCATTTAAAATTGCTTTATGTAAGTTGAAAAAAAAGAGGTTCAAACATGAAAGTTTCAAAATGTATGTATGTCTGTCTGTCTGTATGTGTTCCAGCGCGATAACGTCCACAAAGATAATCCGATCGTCATGAAATTTGGTACCCAGGTTCGGATTCATGAGTAGACGGAATGATGAACTTTTGAGCGAAATCTGTCCAGTTAAAAGGGAATTCCAGATTTCGACTATTATAGAGTGTATAAATACGAACGGCTATTCCTAGCAAACCCGTCTTTACGTAGGCAACTAAGTGAACCATCCTAGAATTGAATATCTAGCAAATTTTTCGTTTGTTCGTGAACTCCTCCGGAAGCGCAGTGGTTGATGTCCCGGCGTCTCGGGTTCAAGAAGCATAATGTACGAGGTTTTTTTGTCTTATCTTATTAGACGTGTTAAGGCATTTCTGGCCATTTGAAACGATTTTTGAAAAAAAAAGATTTTGACTCTTTGGTCAAAATTTTCGGATGTTTTTTATTTTTACACGTTTTGAGCCATTTCTGACAATTTGAGACGATTTTTCGAAAAAAATTTGTTGCTCTTTGCTATAAAACGTTGAAAAATTTTTTTGCATTTCTACACGTTTTGAACCATTTCTGACCATTTGAGATCATTTTTGGAAAAAAAATTCAATGTGGACTAGGACTTTTTCAAAATTAAAAAAAATCGAAATATCTCGAAAATACTTCATTTTTGGTATAGGACATTGTGCATAAATTTTATCTAGAATTTTATGTAGAATTCGAAAATAAAAAAAAAATATTAGGTTCTATTTAAAATAACAAAGTCTACTTCCCGTATAACCGGAAGTGCCAGATTCAGGACAATATTATATTTCAGATTTTTAACATAACTGTATCCGCCATTACTTTTAATCGAAACTCTTCGCGCCACACCCTGTATATATATATATATATATATATATATATATACGTTTCAAATGAAATAATAATGTTTTATTAACATGTATAAAGATGATGAAATTTTGAAAGCAAAATATTAAAAGTTAATAAGAAAATGTTAATAGTGTGTAGCATCATCACGCACAGTAATGTAGGCGTTCACTCTCCGAGGCATGCTTTCTATGAGATGGTCTATATCCTCCTGAGGTATTTCATCCCAGGCTACCAGGAGATGGTGTCGTAATTCATCCAAGTTGTTTGGGGGTTTTGGTAGTTGCCTTAGTCTTCTATATACGGGTAGCTGCACTTGATCCAGAAACCTTCTTCTAACATGTGTGGTATGTGGTTTAGCATTATCTTGTTGCAAAGTACCATTTGGCAACGTCTGCATTAACAGTACTACTACTGGCTCCAAAACATTATTAATGTAACGCTGAGCACTTAATATGCCTAGAATGAATACAAGAGAAGATCTTCCATCAATACGTATGGCGCCCCAAACCATGACTCCAGGTGTTAAGCCTGTGGGCCGTCTTTCAAAAAACTCTAAATTTCGACGTTGTCCTCGAAACCGCAGCACCTTCTGACGACCATCGTTTCGCCACAAACAAAAACGCGATTCGTCGCTGAAGACGATGTTATTCCATTGAAGTCCCGCCGCTCTTAACACCATGCCAATCTAGCAGTCTTATGCTCTTGAGTTAACTGGAGTTGTCGGTACGGACGATACGAATGTAAGCCAAAAGGCTTAATTCTCCTACAGATCGTTGACCAATACGACCAATAGCTCCTGTCCAGTTCACCGCAACAGAACTTGTTGGCTGAAGCCGATCTCTTGTGGCCATACGCCTAAGAAGTCGTTATTCACGATCATTGGTGCTGCGTGGTGGTTGGGACGAGGTCGTTGAATGCCTTCTTCAGACCAAGAAGACCAAATGCGGGCCACCGTGGTGTGGTCTCGATTAAGTCTTCTGCCGATTTCTCAAAATGACAAACCTGCTTCTTTCATGCCGATAATTCTACCCCTGTCAAAATCTGAAACTAGGGCAAAGTTTCGTCGTTGTCTTACTGGGGGCATTCTTTTAGAATAAATATGTCAGTTAAGCAACAGAAAATTGATACTAAGCGATTATATTTCTTAAAATGTATAAATAAAAATTGTTAATAATCGATGTTAACAGTGCCTGAAAGTACATAATGCCTTGTTCTTTTTCATTGAAACTTCCACCGTTTTCTATATGATACTGAAACATTATTTTGCCAAAATTTCAAAACCATAGCATTATTATTTCTAAGTGGTGCATTTCATTTGAAAAAAAGTTACTATGAACTTAGGTCCTCAACGCCTTCGTTTAAAAGATGTAGGGTTTTGAAGTTTAATTATTTTTTTGTTTTTTTTTAATATCTTCTTACAATGATGTAATAAGCGGGCAAAATTTTGTATACAGGGGATTTTTATCACGCAGAATTCAAATATGACCTTAGTTCTTTTATTACTGATAGAGGTCGTCACATACAGGTTTCCATCTTGTTTGAATCGGTCCTAACTTTTTTTGCCTTACACTGTATGTCATTTTCGACTGGAAAAATTTGTTTTCCCACCTTTTCTGCTTCAAAAAGGTATACTATATTGAAGTCGCTAGGACCACCGGTTTACGAGAAAAATGCATCCGATGCATGCAAATTATCCAAAAGCGCCAAAGTAACTTATTTGCAAAATCGTAATTAGAAGTCACCAATATGGGTTTTCTATTAATGTGTGGGCAGGTATCATTGACAATTACTTAATTGGCCCATTTCAATTGCCCAATCGATTGACAGGTGAACTGTATCGAAATTTCTTGTAGAATGGACTAAATACGTTATTAGAGGATGTTCCATTAGCTATTATTGGTAGAATGCGTTATATGTATGATGGCGCGTCAGCTCACTTTTCTCGATTGGCAAGTGCATTTTTGGATAGGAGATTTGAAAATACATGGATTGGTCGAAGGAGACCTGTACTCTGGCCAGCTCGTAGTCCCGACCTTAATCCCCTCGATTTTTCATTTTGGGGATTTATGAAACATGATGTTTATTCTGTAGAAATACATAATGAAGAGCAACTATGGATAAGAATTATGGAATCTGAAGAATGATTCCGTAATAACCCAGGAATATTTCAAAGATGCCGTCAATCCTTAGGAAGAAGAATTGAAAAATGTATTCAAGTACAAGGAATTTGAACATTTAAAAATTTAATGTTTTTTTTTAATCACTGCCCTTCATTGTTGCTATTTAAATTTAATTGTTGAAGTGTTATGGCATTGTTTTTGCAAATAAGTTACTTTGGCGCTTTTGGATAATTTGCATGCATCGGATGCATTTTTCTCGTAAACCGTTGGTTCTAGCGACTTCAACAAGGTATACCTTTCTGAAGCAGATAAGATGGGAAATCAAATTTTTCCAGTCGAAAATGACATACAGTGTAAGGCAAAAAAGTTAGGACCGATTCAAACAAGATGGAAACCTGTATGTGACGCCCTCTATCAGTAATAAAAGAACTAAGGTCATATTTGTATTCTGCGTGATAAAAAGCCCCTGTATACAAATTTTCGTCCGCTTATTATATCGTTGTAAATATATTAAAAAAAAACAAAAAAATAATTAAACTTCAACACCCTATCTCTTTTAAGGCGTTGCGGACCTAAGTTCCTAGGAATTTTTTTTCTTATTTTAGTATCCTCTATCGCGTGACACTATGCATGGCACTTTTTTTATGGCACCCTATATATATATATATATATGTATGTATAATATATATATATATATATATATATATATATATATATATATATATATATATATATATATATACACACAGTGTTAAGAAATTCTTTTCACAAAAGAAAACTGCAGATTCTAGAGCTGATTTTATGTCGATTTAACGGAACATTGTTATTTATAAGTTTTTTGTTTTTAAAAATTTCGCAATTTTAACATCAATTTAAAAAATATTGATTTTTTCGTAAAAGAATGATGCTATTGTCTGAAGTCGCTACGAGGCATCGTTTTCGAAATAAATCGATTTGAACGTTTCATGTGTTAATCATACTTTTACAAAATTAATTAATGAATTCCTTTACAATTATGAAAGATGGCCACGGAAAATAAACAAAATAACAATTGCGTGAACGTCAAAATAACTAGTATTACAGATATTAGTACCAAATAAGTTTTAAGTGAAAGATCTTTTATTGTTTAGTTACATTACCGTAAATACAAAAAGTTGAATATTGTTAGAATGGTTTCGTTTAGTAACGAAGAATATGCCGATATGCATTTAGTGTACGGCGAAATGCAATGCAATCCCAGGACAGCAACACGTAGATATGCAGATAAATTTCCAGGTAGAAGACATCCTGCTCCTAAATCATTTACGTTTCTTCATCAAAGAATTAGGGAAACATGATCGGTAATTCTTAAAAATAATGAAACGGAAAGACATGCTGATGTAATGGAAGAATATCAGGATGATATTTTAATGGAAATTGAGTACAATCCCGAAATAAGCGTAAGAAGGTTGACTGCAATGTATCCCAATGTGTCAAAATCTTCTGTGTGGAACGTTTTACATAAGGAAGGCTTGTATCCTTTTCATTTCAAAAAAGTCTAGGCCTTGCAAGCAGGTGATTTTCCTGCTCGTGTTGATTTTTCCAATTTGATGCAAAATAAAGAGAATCAAGACCAAGATTTTTTTTCTAATATTTTGTTTTGTGATGAAGCCGCTTTTACAAAAGATGGAATTTTTTAAAGGTTTAGAATTAATGCGTAGGTGTTCTTGATGATAATTTGCTTGGACCTGTAGTATTGCCTAATCGTTTAAACGGCGAAGAATATCTCACCTTTCTACAAAATACTTTACCGGATTTATTAGGTGACATTAATCTGAATATTCGGCGGAACTTGTGGTTTTTACATGATGGTTGTCCGGTTGCTTGGCCAGCAAGGTCACCAGATTTAAATCCTTGCGATTTTTGTGTTTGGGGATATCAAAAATCAATGGTTTATTCCCAACCAATAGAAATACGCGATCAGCTTTGGAGAAGAATCAGGATACCTGCGGCGAATTTAGGAACAATAGGGGAATTTTTGCAAAAATTCGGCAATTTTTTCATAAACGAATACATTTGTGCATAGAAATGGATGGTCGTCTTTTGTATATTCAGTTTTGTGTTTCATGCTTTCAGTTGTCATTTTGAATTTTTTTTATTATTAATTGTGTCAGCAAGATTTTCTTGTATTAAAAACGATTATTTTTTACTCGAGTTAATTTCTTACTTTCTAAAGCAAAATTAATTTATGACATGAGAGCAGTTTGACGTTCACACAATTGTTATTTTGTTTACTTTCCAGAGCCATCTTTCATAATTGTAAAGGAATTCGTTAGTTAATTTTATAAAAGTATGATTAACACATGAAAAGCCCAAAATTTATTTATTTCGAAAACGGTGCGTCGTAGCGACTTCAGGCAAGAGTATCATTCTTTCATGAAAAGATCGAAATTTTTAAATTTTATGTTAAAATTGCGAAAATTTGAGAAACATAAAACTTATGAATAACAATGCCCAATGCCCCGCCCAAACGAGCTGCTTATGAGTACAACTAAAACATCATATTCAGGCAATACGATTGGGCATATTCCACTAAATAAATGTACAGAACGGTATCATTTAAAGGGAAACCATTTTGACACCCTGTATATAGTATATATATATATATATATATATATATATATATATACACACACACACATATATATATATATATATATATATATATATATATATATATATATATATACACACACACACACACACATACAGGGTGAGTCGTTAAGAATGGGAAATCTGGAAACTGGCAATAGTAGAGCCTAACATATGAGGATTAAGCGCAACATGCCTTATACAAATGTTGCTAGTTTAAGAGATACAGGGTGTTCAAGTTAATAATTTTATTTTTAAATTTTCCATTAACTCAGTAAGTTTTTATAGAATCAACTTGAAAATTAGTATTACTATGTTTTTCAGCATGACGAATAAGAATTTGTCGTCAATTTTAACGTTGCTCATAGAGGGCGCTGGTTACACACTGCTGAATAGATAAATCGATGCTTATCTTTTTTGTGTGTGGAGAATCACATAAACAGAATCGAAAATTTGAACGAGCAACCTTCTTTACAGGAAAAATACATACTTGTTGGATTTTGATATCTTGATCCGTTTTCGAGATATTTGCCTCCTAAAGTTTCAATGCAGTTCGGCCTATTAATGCAACTTTTAGTCCTTCAAATACAAAGTTGGCTTATTGCTCTGAAAAAAATAAGTTGGCTTAAATGCATCTAACAGCTATCATTATTTATGCTTGTTAAGCTTATGTCAAAGAGTGCTAAGTAGCCTTATCTTTTTCTTTCTGCTTTATTTGTACAAGAATAAGTAGTAAAAAAATGCCACGGCATAATGAGTTTTCCAACAGTGAAATGCGAGATATGACTTGTGTTTTTGCTCAAACAGATTTTAATGGATTTGCTGCAACCCGAAGATATTTAGAATTATATCCTAATCGAAGACAACCAAATCATAAACTTTTTAGAAATATTTATTATCGCCTACGAGAAACTGGGTGTTTTCGTCCTAAGCGTCATAATGGTGCTCCAAAAACAATTTCGGTAGAACAAGAGGATGAAGTTCTAGTTCGTGTTACCGAAAACCAAGGCGTAAGTACTCGCCGTTTAAGTGCAGCGACAGCAATAAGTCAAATGTCTATCAATAGAATCTTACGAAAAGAGCAACTCTACCCTTATCATTTCAGTCCCGTGCAGAATTTATTACCACAGGATCCTGCGGCAGGTCTACGATTTTCGCAATTTTTACAGACAAAACAGAACGAAGACCGAAATTTTCTTGACAAAATTCTCTTCACCGATGAAGCAACATTTACTAGACGGGGAGTTATCAACTGGATGAATAATCATTTGTGGGATTCTGAGAATCCACATGCCATAAGGGAAAGACATTTCCAGCAGGAGTTCAAGATGAACATTTGGTGTGGGATATCTGATTTTTTTATTGGTCCCTTTGTACTTCCGCCGAATCTGAACGGTCAACTATACTTAGATTTTCTTGAACAAAATTTACATGAACTGCTAGAAAATATACCGCTTGAACTAAGACAAAACATGTGGTTTATGCAACGATGGAGCGCCACCACATTTTCCTCTGACTGTGCGCGATTATCTGACCGAACTGTTTCCACATCGATGGTTTGGTCGTGGAAGTGAATTTCCTTGGCCACCTAGAAGTCCAGATTTTATCCCCCTAGATTTCTCTGTTTGGTCTAGTTTGAATCGTCTACAAGGAAAGAACTGATTCCCGTGAAGAATTGCTTCAAAAAATTCAAGAAGCTGCCAATGTCATCAGAAATAAGGTAGTATTGTTTTTTAACATTAGAAGATCTCTAAGAAAACGAATAGAAAAGTGCATTGAAGTGGGTGGTGGACATTTCGAGTAGTTGCTCTAAATAAGTTATTCACCGCCATAATACGTGGGGGCTTGCATTACATATTTTAGAAGGCATTATTTTCATGTTTGTTATTTTTTTACTATGAACACTTTAGAGACGTTATAACTTCCTCTTGCGAATACTATGTGACCCTATTGAATACTCTGTGTATGTATGCATTATTTGTTATTATTTATTATTTAATGAGTTTCGTGTTTAAAAATTAAAAATTGGGCCAATAGGACGAACTGTATTGAAACTTTAGAAGTCAAATATCTCGAAAACGGATCAAGATATCAAAATCAAACAAGTATGAATTAACCATGTAAAAAAGGTTGCTCTTTCAAATTTTCGATTCAGTGAAGTGATTCTACACAAGCAAAAAAGATAAGCATCGATTTATCTATTCAGCAGTGTGTAACCAGCGCCATTTATGAGTAAAGTTAAAATTGATGTCAAATTCTTATTCGTCATGCTGAAAAACATAATAATACCAATTTTAAGTTGATTCTATAAAACTTGCTGAGTTATTGGAAAATTTAGAAATAAAATTATTAACTTGAACACCTGTATCTCTTAAACGTGCAACATTTGTATAAGGCATGTTGCGCTCAATCCTCATATTTTAGGCTCTACTATTCCCAGTTTCCAGATTTCATTCTTAACGACTCACCCTGTATATATATATATATATATATATATATATATATATATATATATATATATATATATATATATATATATATATATATATAGGTTTAACTTGTTAGGAAACCAAAGCAGGAATCGAGAACTTCAAAATTTCATTACAATTAAGCTTTGGATTGGTCTAATATTATAGGGTTATAAAACACAAAACTTTTGAAAGGTGAATATTTATAAAACTGTTAGTTGTGAGTAAGGTGTTGGGTGTACTCAAAAAAAAAAAAGGATAACGCTGTGGAAGAATTTAATTATAATGAAGCGACTACCAAATGTACGTTAAAGGACACGATTTTGGGTTTGCAAGAACATTACCGATTAATATAAATATTTTTTGGTTATTTTATGTTGTTGTTGTTTAATTTTATACACAGAGCACTCAATACTGCCGTTTAACTAATCATTTTATTATTTATTCTTGTTAATCCGAAATTCAGCATCTTCAGAATATTTTCATTTAGGTACTGAGTTTTTGGTGCAAAACAAAGTAGTTTGGCAATTTATCGAAATTATTTTAATAGTTTTAAGTTAGTTTGACACTTGTGCAGGTCGTTATTGTATTTCGGTTAGAGGTTGTAGCCAATTGTGTCAACTCTTTAATCTGTGTAATTCATGTTTACGATGTATGTTTACATTTACGTATCCAACTGTTACGTAATATTTTATTCACAATAAAATTTTTCAAGAACTTACATATATCCAAGATAGATCTCAATGTAATACAAACAAAATCTGATCTGTCAAAGTATTGCGTTGAACTACATATACGTGGCATAATATGGCATCATAATAGTGTTAAAATCTATATTCTTACCTGTTACCGACCACCATCTGGTGACTTTAATATTTTTCTATCAAACTTATGTGATATGTTTGAAGAAATTTATAATCATAAATATTTTTATATTCTTGTAGGAGATTTTAATATTCACTTTGAAAAAAACGATAATCGTGTAGCTCAACTTGAAAATCTTCTGCTCACATATAATATAAAAGTATGGTAAAACAGCCAACTAAAATGGATGCTATACTTGACAATATTTATACAAACATGTCAAATTATGAACTCTATAATATTGTGCCTTGTAATTTTTCTGACCATGACTATGTAACTTTAAGTAGCAATGTTAATGTGATAAATAAATCGATTGAAAAAAAGGTAATGAGCAGTTATACCACCAGAAATACTCAGCAGTTCTATTCGTATTTAGAATGAGAAAATTGGGCTCATTTAAACAGTTTTGATATGTTTGATGATGGCGTTCTCATATTTTTATAATAAATAATTATACTATTTCAATAAATGCTTCCCAAAAAATCTGTTAGTACTAAAATTTTGCCACAACAAAAATTGTGGATTAACAATGCGGTGAAAAGCTCAAGTACTAATCATAGAAACTTATATTTTTTACAAAAGAGGTTTGCTGAGATTAAAGATTATTATTTGAAGGAAAAACAAACGCATCGTAACTCAATAATGCATACCAAAAGATCATGTTATCAAAATATGATAGTTAATTTTGATACTAAGAATAAAACGGCATGGAATATTATTTCCACATTTAGTAGCTCCTCCACTTCTAAAAAACAATGGTCACTTGTTATACACGGAAAATCGGTGGATAACCCAAACATAATTGTCAATATCTTTAATGAAAAATTTGTTAACGCACCACATGCAATAGTATCAAAGATCTCAAACGCAACTGACTCAGATCACTATGAGTTTAGACAAGATTTTATTGTTACTAAAAGTATGTGTGAACGGCTGGTTCAGGTGATATTCCTTGCAATGTATTAAAGTCTGTAATTCCAGTTATAATTACTCCATTAGTGACACTTATTAATATGTCTTTTGAGTAGGGTACTTTTCCAAAAGAACTCAAAATTTCTGCAGTATGTCCAATTTTTAAAAGCGGCTCAGTTGATGAATGGAGTAATTATCGTCCAATTTCTTTGCCATCTAGCATTTCAAAGGTATTTGAAGTAGGTAAGATTGGAGACTTTTGGAACACACCACAATTCCAAGGTCCCACACTTCCAAGGTTACCACAATCCCACCAGTTCAAGGTTACGAAAGAAGTAGGTCATGTTTGCACTCAACTTTCCCAAGGTCCCACATTTCTAAGATTACCACATTGTAAGGTGTAAAAAAAATACGAAGGTCACTAACACTCAACACATTATAAAGACTAGTTGCGCATCCTACCCACTCAGATAGACATCTCACTTTTTCAAGGCTTGCTTATGTAATTTTTTAGACTTCTCTGATACCAAATTAAAAAAATAGAATGATATGCTAATATATTCATTTGTTGTATGTACAAATGTAGTCAGTGTATTATTCAGATATATGATTTTCTCTAGGAATAAATCATTTTGCAAAAGGTCTTTCCACTTCTGTATCATTACACCTACGAGGACGTGGTGCAACTAATTGAGCGTACGTGCATCGGAGATGGTCCTGTAGCGGAGTGTCAGATGACCGCCATTGGTTTATTCGAACTCCACATATGAAGCATTCAACCGTATCGTCTGAAGATATGGAAATGAACCCTGCTGCTGCAAGTGATGTAGGTGAGTGAACTCGAGACCATGTTCGATAGGTAAGTAAACGTTTATCGAAACACATCTTCTCACCGTAGAACACAGTAAGATACTTACAGAAAATAAATTATTATATACAATATATATATTGTAAAAAAAACGAATTGTCCAAATAATACACTTCTCCGCAGAGTATGCATGAATCATCTTCATATACCTCGTGCATCATTGTTAGGGGCGCTCTACCCGATGAGCACCAGTATTCTAGGTGTGACATGTGGTAAATTGCGACACATCTATCCATATGTGTATGTTGGGCAATAACTCGGTATTGTCTTGGTTGCAATGCTTTGTAGCAGTCATTGCATAAACTCATATGGCCAGCAAGATGATAACGAGCATGAAGAGCAAATGTGTATGAATAATATCCCAAATTACCCATGAAGGTATTATGGTGGAAGTAGCAAATTCTTTTATCTAGGTTGGCAAACCATTCAGTATTCCAATGCACATCTTCATATATACTATTTAATGCTTGTAATGTCGTAGAAGGCAGTAGCCCTTTTTTTCAAATTACACCCAGTTGGGAATTAGTTCACATGCTCACCACACACTTAGATTAAAAAGTGATGGTTGGTAGCACTCCCTATCATCCCAATTGTTTTGTACTGGGCTAGCAAACATACTGGCACTGGTGGAAATAACACGATACTATATGTGTAGTTATCCCTACTTTTAAAAAAAGGAAAGGCCTTATAAAAACATGTATAATTAACCTTGAAAAATGACATGATTGATATCTGCATTGTGTAACCTTGGAAAAATGGTAAACGTGAGAGGTGGAGGACATTGTATGTGTGGGAACCTAGAGGTTGTGACAACCTTGAGGGCGTGTAAACCTTGAAAATGATAACCTTGGAATAGTGGCAAACGTGAGAATGGAGGACATTGTAATTGAGTGAACCTTGATAATGGGAAACCTTGAAAATGTGGGGAGGCCAGAAAGGTGAAGTAGACATCCTTGTAGTGATTGGCGTGATCCCGCCAGCCTTGCAGAAACGCCGTGAATGAAGGCCTTGAAACGGTAGGATTGCTGAGGTAACGTGCAGTATGGCGGTCAAGGTGAAGCAGGTAACCCTGACGGCAGAAATAGTGGGGAAATTAGGATATAAATGTGGAGGGACTACATGTGAAACAAACATGGTATGTAATGGAGACCATATTACGTCAAGTGGTAGAAAAGGCGAAGATTGTGAGTGTCATGAATTCAAGTGGATATCGTATAAAAATATTAACAAGAAGAAAATTATACGCGTCTCTGATTGTGAAGAATCAGAAATCTATTTAGGATGGTAGTCTTTAAAGCAGTTATGGAGACTTCTTAAGATAGTCAGTTACCGATTGGATTTAGTACCTAGTATGTAATTTCCTGCATTTTATAATAAAATAATACATGCGGTAGCGGAAATGCTTGATGTTGCCAAGGAGAAAATTGATATTGACGTAGCAGTTGCGAAATCCGTTAAGTAATAAGTGGGGGTAACGACCAAAGCGAGAATAGGGATAATAATAAAGTTTAGTCAGTATGTGTTATAGTGCATAGTCGTGGCTTAAGGCTATGGATTCTGTTAGTGCAGTGCAAAGACTAATATGTCAATTTCAATCATTAGAATTTGATGCTGAACATGAAAAAGTGTATGGACGGAGTACGTTTAGTACATTTGTTGTTTTCAGCGGTTAATAGAAGACCTTAGAGAAATATCTCTGGAATAATTTGTACATGAAATAGAATGTCATTTACCGAATTCTATTTCAACAGATGACAACACGACAAGTGAAGGGGGTCTACATTAATGAGCTCAAAACGTAGTTCACGATGTAGTAGAATGGGAGCGAAAATAAGAATGGGAACAGTTACCAAGAGACTCTGCACGCTTTAGGAAAAGAATAGAAGAGTGTAGTCAAATACTTTCAGCTGTCCTGGAAAAACAACATCGTGATTACGTATTTATGAAACGCTTTAGTATTGTATGTATTAATAATAAATAAAAAAACTTAAAAAAGAGTTATTTATTACATCATAATATACAATATATAAAAGGAATCGTACAGAGCGTATTATATAATGTCTTTGTTAGAAATCCATGAATTGTGAGAATTATCAAACCCTAACCATTTAACGAGAGACATATTTCCTCGACGTCGTATTACACGTTCAACTAGGTGAATGTCAGGATGTTTAACACTTTGAAGTTCTGGCTCATAGAAACGTCCTTGTATCTCTTCATCTCGACTATCACATAATGTGTAGGTAATTGGACTGGAACGTTTCACAGCTGTTATTCGAAAGACTTCATAACTCCAATTAGGCGTGTATCCCTTAGAGAATATGCTTCTGTATTTGCTAATACGTACATAATCCCCCACTTTAAATTTAGACGTCTTATGGTCACGAACTTCATATTTTAAATGTTTCAAAATAGAGGTAGCATTTTTTCCGTTACATCTATAGGTGTATATCCGGTGGTTCTAAATTTTCTGGAGTTATAATCCGCAACAATTTGAGGTAATATTGATAGCCATTTATAGGAACCTTGTATACTGAATGTTTTCCACATTATTTCTTTATTCAACTACCCTACTCTTCAAGTTTGAATAACTGCTGTAATGATTAATATTAAATTTTTTCATTGCTTTCTTAAATTCAGCATTATAAACTCCGTTCCCATGTCAGTTTGTATATGTGTAGGCGTCTTTTGCAAACCAGACAAAAGGTTATTCATTACATGTGCGACTAGTTTGCCATTAATGCGTTTGCGTTGCGGCATTCCTAGTTATATTTGTCATTGATGTTAAGCTCCAGACCTGGATGAATCCACTTGAAATACACTATGGTACCCTCGCTACAGGGAAATGTATAGGTGTCGACTATACCAGTAGGAATACTAATTCTCTTTTTAATGGCTATTCCAGAGGAAGAAATGAAACTTTCATAATGAAAATCACTAGAATGCTGAACAATATGTTTACCAAATTTATCTATCAGTGTATATATCATGCAAATTTGATCTAAACACGAACATTTTACACATTACTGTTTTAACAGACGGCTCCGTAACAGATTTGTAGTCTACCTCCGTCAGCACTTCTTGAATAACGATTTTCTTAACACCTTTCGCTTTCTTAACTACTTGATCATCAGGAAGCTTTAGACAATAAGATTTTGATCCTGCTCCATAAAAATATTGAATAGCTTTCCCTGCATACTCATCTTTCATTCCTCCGACGACGGATGTATTCGTTGTAATACCTTGCAGACCGTTTTGATAGTTGGATATGTCATATTCATCAACGTTATTCCGCATATGGGCCACAGCATCAGTTGTTACCTTAACTATTAAAAAATCTGTGTCTGTATAGAGCAACGTTACATTATAACCGTAATGACTGCGCAAGATATCGTAAAAAATCGATACAATATAATTTTGGAAAGATCTAAAATACTAAATCCAACATATACGGGTTTGTCATAAGTAACGACCTGTTTGGACAATTCCACTGCAAATAATTTATCAGTAAATTGAATAAAATTCTTAAATTGCGGTTTTGCGACGTACCGTGCTAGACCCAAGCGACGTCCATTACTTTCCCAATGTGTTAATAACTTTATTACTATTCTTTTGTCGACATTCTCCATTGTTTTACCAAATACACCATTGTTGATGCATTTAAAGAAATCCTTTTCGAATTTGTTCTTGGCTTGATTTCGAAGAGTTGTATTAAGGTCTATGTATGGTACTCGCCATGGACTTTGACGAAAAGTCTATGCATCACCAGTTGTTCATCAGTTAGTGGTAACATTGGAACAACAGTTTTCAAATGCTTATTATATATCCGTTTCACATCACTCTCGAGTCGTGTAATGAATATCTCCGCGGCATTAACCCCCCTATAAAGTTCTAATTTGGATCAAGCATCTTTTACACCGCACTTAATATAATAATTGAATGAGAATGGTTCATGTTTGACCTTGAAAAATGCCCTCTAAAAATGCATGAAAAACGTTGTTTTAGTGGGTGAAACACCTGTATTTAGCGAGACGAAAACAGTACAAATTATTCGTACAACTGATTCTATAGTGGACACTACTGAACATACAATGACTTCAAGAGCAAGTTCCCCATCGTCTCCCCAGGTAAAAGCCATCAAATTTTATGTTTTTAATTTTTTTTTCATGCTTGGTACATTTCTAACGTTTTATTCCTTTTTTTTACAGGTTTCTGTTACGCCCCGTTCTCCATCGCCTGGGGAACTCCTGTATCCCTTCAACTCTATCCCGCTAGCGTCCTCAACTCCTCTCCCCGATGTCCCGCCAACTTCTACTCCTCAGGTTTAATATCCAATTGACGTTGACCTCCCTTCAGCGCCCACACCTCAGGATTCCTCCCTCTCTTCCCCTGAGGTTCTGTATATCCCACCCTCTACATCCTCTCCTATTATCGTGGACGCCCAATCCAGCGACGACGAAATTTATGAACTGACGACCGTAGTCCTGGACTCTCTACAAGATTACAATCAGTACTACAGTACCACTTGACATGACCAGTGCCGAAATCATTACTATCAGTGACGAGGACACACCACTACCTATTGACATAGGCGAACATAACGATGAGAGTAATGACTTCGTCAGCATATCATCCAGTGTTGAGGGAGTACGTTCTTCCTGTGCTGGGAACGATTACCTCAACACTGGTGGACTGACTCCGACGTAGACATGGACCCTGCCTATAGCTATGATTCCGACGACTATGACAATGACGCATTACGACAACAGCGACTACTTCGCGAAACACATACTGACTTTTGTAACGTAATCATCGTTGCAGAGAGTAGCGATTAAGAGAACTTTATGAACACTCTCACTAACAACATGCAACAACTGGAACGTAACGCTTACGAACTGTCAGACGTAGTAAAAACTAAGTGCACAGGAACAGTCACATAACAGCATACAGGACGAGAACAATGACAATGGCAGTGCTCCAGACGTCGCTCCGCAGCTCCAGGGTCACGGAAATAACGAAAACGCTGACGACGTGCAAGACAATGACGACGAAGAACTAGACGATGACTGGTTTTGGGCTACACATATCCCTATGACCATTGGTCGCACTATGCTTCCACCCCTGTACAACGTTATGTGTGCGATGGCGTAGGGAGACAGTGCCACTCAACGCAATTCTGTGTTTCTAATTATTTCCGGGTGGTACTGGCTATTCTACGCACATCGCATCATCACATGGGACCGTCTCACGTTCACGGTATGTATTGTCTTGATACTACTTTATTTATATTTATAATTCTTTCTTTCATTACAGCTGACAACCATAGTGCCATTCGTCGGGAATTATGATGTCGTGATTACGGAGAACTCTCTAGAAGAGCAGCTCAACTGGATACACACTAGGCTTGTAACATTATACCTTGACTAGCATAGTGTTATAAGCCTAGCTATACTAAATGGGTATGATCACGCCATTGTACATCTGGAGATGATACTGGAAACTGTCGAAGAGATTGGTGGACTTTACAAACTCATCCGAGTTCGTAATGCAGTTCTTCGAAAATTGGTCTTTGCAAGTGATCGAGACAGGCATAGTAAGTATACCTGACAGAGCTCTCCTTCTACTTATGATTTATTTCCAGAAAAACGTCGACCCCAATAGTGCGACCCCAGACCATACAGACCGACGCTAACTGACTGAGCGCGGCGACTACTATACAGACAGACAGGCAAACAGACAGGTAGACATACAGACACAAAGATAGACATAAAGACAGAGAGACGGACAGACAGACAGATACACACCACACGATGTATATGCTCAAATATGTCAATGATACTGTGATGGTATACCATCATGTACCGCTGATGAACATCTGCTAGTCCTCTAGAGGAGCATCTTCAGACGATACGGTTGAATGCTTCATGTGTGGAGTTCGAATAAACCAGTGACGGTCATCTGACACTCCGCTACAGGAGCATCTCCGATCGGCACCACACTGCACGTACGCTCAATTACGTGCACCACGTGCTCCACAGAAATGGAAAGACCATTTGCACTTATACTAAATCAAAATGTTTTATTCCTAGAGAAAATCATATATCTGAATAATACACTGATTACATTTGTACATACAACAAATAAATATATTAGCATATCATTATATTTTTTTAATTTGGTATCAGAGAAGTGTAAAAAATTACATGAGCAAGCCTTGAAAAAGTAAGATGTCTATCTGAGTGGGTAGGATGCGCAACTAGTCTTGATAATGTGTTGAGTGCTAGTAACCTGCGTATTTTTTTACACCTTACAATGTGGTAATCTAAGAAATGTGGGACCTTGGGAAAGTTGAGTGCGAACATGACCTACTTCTTTCGTAACCTTGAACTGGTGGGATTGTGGTAACCTTGGAAATGTGGGACCTTGGAATTGTGGTGTGTTCCAAAAGCCTCCAATATGCTATGTTGGATAGGTTAAATTCACATTTATTCATAAAGAATATAATTACATCGGAACAACATAGCTTCCGAGCAGGTTATTCCACCATCTCAGCAATTCACTCATTCATTAATGAGGTTGTCTCTCGTTTAGATAACCATGAATACCCTGCTTGGGTTTTTTGGCATTCGATTGTGTTGATCATAATCTTCTGGTTGCAAAATTTAATTTTTACGGTAATCGTGGTGTTGTTGCAAAATAGTTTACATCGTTCTTTTCGGAAAGACATCAATTTGTCAAAATCAACTACCAAGGTTGTTCACGTTCATCGTCAGTTCTTTCTATAAATGTGGGCGTGCCGCAGGGCTCAGTTGTACGACCGACCCTCTTTATTATTTTGATTAACGATATCTCAATCTTTCTTAAATCAATAGTAATGTACGCGGACGATACTTCGGTATTAGTCTATGCGAAATCATTGAAAGATGTGCAGGCACGCGCAGGTGACATTCTTCAACAATTAAAGGATTGGTTTAATCAAAATAAATTATTTTTGAATACAAAAAAAACAAAATTATTACCATTTAGGAGATACTGTCAAAATGAACAAGTTCCTTTCCAAAACGATATCGGCATTACTTGGTCTAGTACCGTAAATTTTCTTGGTTTATATCTGGACCAGAATTTAAACTGGAAACATCACTGTTCCGAATTGATAAAAAAATTAAATATTTGACGTTTTCAAATAGGGAATCTAAAGAAGATTATTGGAGCCCAATACACTTTTTTCATTTTATTATGCTCAAATTCACTCACGACTGTTATATGGCGTTTGTTTTCGGGGAATATCGGGTGCGGCAAAGGATATGTTTATTGCGCAAATTCTCTTCAAATTCTACCACTTCCCTCTATTTATATTCTTGAAATCTTATTACATACTATCAAAACCGGAACTCATTAACGGGTAATACAGATTTTCATAACTACAACACCAGAAAAAAATCAAACTTTTCTGTTCCTTTAAATAAATCATTAATAACAAGGAACTGCCAAACTTGTGTTGGTATAAGACTTTTAAATGCATTGCCACAATCTATAAAAGAAATATATAAAATAAACTTATTCAAAAAGGCAAACAAAGACTTTACTTCTAAAACATACAGTTTACGACTGTGACGAATTTATAACCATATGTGATATGATGTGATATGATTGTGGTGACAGTCCAACCTGTTAATGTTTTTCTATCTGTATTATATTATTTACACCATTTCCTATTATTGTATTCAGCCATTGACATGTCCCATATACGTATATGTATCAAATTGGGCATTAAAATTTATTATTATAAAATTTATATATATATATATATATATATATATATATATATATATATATATATATATATATATATATATATATATATATATATACATTGTACTAACGATTTCTGAATTTCAACCATCCATAAAAAATGAGTTTTGCTAATGTAAATGTGACTATATTTTGGGTTTTGAAGGTTTCTCGACATTATACACACTATTTTAGGTTACGTTTTTATTAACGTTGCACTATTACCCATTTTCAAATTTTTAAATTATAAGGCTTGGTACCAATAATGATAAAAGGCGCCACTGGAGCATGACTATTCTGTTAATTTTTTATTCTGCGCTTTTAAAGAAAAAAGGTTTAACCTACACCATAGTTTAAAACTCGCCATAAGCATGAAAACGTTCCATATTGATTATATGTAAAAATTCAACTTTATACGTAACCAATTATTATTTGTTTAAAGTGATAAAATTTATCTAAAGTATCAACTTTCATGACATTACTGGATTTCTGAATTACAAACGGGGTGACTGAATCCCATGGGTAAAAGGTAACCCGAGACCGCTTTCCGCCACAAAAATGACGTTTCCTTCAATATTCAAGAACTCGCCACTAAATGTGTACGCGTTAGTGACTAGTTTAAATATTTTTTCACTTCGTACTCTACATTTCATAATTATCGCATTACAAATACTTTTTCTAGCAGAAAATCTAATAAGCCAAGCTAGTGTAGAAATGAAATTCATGTGGGTGCCAATAATGCGCGAAGAGCTTAAGCGCAATACACTTGCGCAGTAGGTTACGGCTCAACATGTGCAATAAATTACTGCGCAATCACGAAAAGATATATATATATATATATATATATATATATATATATATATATATAAAGTTCACAAAAAATATACTGGATTACTCATTATATTTCAATTCATTATCCCTCTATCCATCCTCCTAGGTGTTCCTGAGTGCTTTAGCACGATAGGCCTAATTTAGCCTGTTCAGGTCCACAATCATTAAAAGAAAAACATTACTCCGACTTGTAAGTGAAAGGTACCAAAGCTCGAATTTGAGGGCAGTCATGCTTGGGAACAAATCGTATCATACGAATTTGACTCAAGTACGAAAAGTCCTGAGACTGACCCTGATGACGGAAGCAGAGTCGGCTTCCGAAACGTCGCGCTATAAAAGCAAAAATAAGCCAATCAACTAAAATAATATTTATCTACCTATTTATTCTATTTACATTATTTAGATCATGCATTTGTACATTTGTACATCTGTTACACTTATCTAGGAGCTACCATCCTCTCAAATATAAAATAAATTTACTAAAGGCTATGAAATACAGAGTATCCGTCATCTTTGATGCCTCCTACATCACTAAGAATCTAAGAAAGTTATCGAGACTCTTCATCGAGAACTCTTATCCGAAAACAAAATTTTATTCTCACAATAAAACTTTGCTATGCGAAATCACAACAATACTCCACCGACAACTGTTATTAATCCTTCACAAACCACCCAAAATTTAGATGTTAAAACTTATACTGGTCTTACATACTTAGGGCATGTCACGCCACAAATAAAATATATCTTGAAACCGTTTCCAATAATAATTGCAGATAAACCACTTATTACTAGTAATTCTTTGTTCTCTCCCCTCAAGGATAAAACACACCTCCTGTTACTTTCAAATATGTATATGCTTTACAATGCAGAAAATACACTGGTACGTACATAGGACAAACCTCTCAGTTTATGAAAAATAGAATTTCTGGTCACAAATCGGACACAAAGTACAAAAGCTTGGGATGTCAATTAGCAGCTCATGCTGTAGAGAATAATCATCCTTTCGACTTCGACAATCCGAAAATACTAGCGAAAGAAAGAAACCTTACAAAACGTCTGTTTCTTGAAATGTGCCATATTAATAAGGATAAACATTCAATAAATAATAGAGTAGACATTAGCAATCTGAGCATAATATATAATTATTTGTTAAATATAGAGTTTTAATTTCATAGATTTTAAAATATGTCATTTACCTTGTTTTAAAGATACTTTCAAATTTCCGCCTCATAATCTCATGTTAAGTTGGTACTTCTATCTTTATCTAATTGGAAAATTTTCCTTTATCTCAACACATCTGTTACTTTTAAATTTCAAAAGAACGCATTTACGTCGTCTTCCATTTTTGTCCGGTTTTATAAGAATTGTAAGTCCTCTACACTTAATTATCTTAATTATTATTAGCTATATTAATTATACATTTTAGCATATCCATTCATGATTCTGTTCTTACATGTAATAATTGCAAAATCCGCACTTTTACATATGCATCCATATCACATTTTTTCTCGTACATTCTGCATTTAAAATTGTAAGTTCATCCTTAAATTATTAAATTTATGTATCTGACCATCATCAAATTTTAGATTAGTCCTGATGAAGAAATAAAATATTTCGAAATATTGACTTAATAATGGAATTTTAAATTTCTTAAAATTAACAGTCCGATCTAATTTAACGAAGTGGGTCAAATTACTACATCTTGTACTCTAATATATATATATATATATATATATATATATATATATATATATATATATATATATATATATATATATATATATATATATATATATATATATATATATATATATATATATATATATATATGAATCTCGATTAGGTACTAGCGGCTACATGTTACAGTAATTTTGTTTATATAATCTACTTTTGTTAGGTTACAGTAGTTTTGTTTATCTAATCTAATTCTGTTAGGATCTAATCTAAACTGTTGTCCCTCAAGTGGGCCCACTCTACTTATTAACAAGATCGCTAATTCAAGAACGTATTCAATTTGTCGAGAACGCAGTAGTCAAAAATTTTCGAAAACCCTGAAATTTGTGCCACTAGTCTATAGTTATCAATTATACTTGGATCATTCTTTCTGTGTATTGAGACCGATGTTTTTATTTGACTAGGAAAAGTACCAGTTCTGAAAGATACGTTAAGGACTCTGATGTAATTAGTGAACTAGTAGCTTAAAAACGGCCGTCAGTGCAAAAAAAAGTTAAAAAAGTGCAAGATCAAAGGTCATGAAAATCAGTTTTTTGCAAAAATCTCGTTTTCTATGGCTCGGAGGTCAAATGAGGTAGTCACAAGAAAGAAAGTTCATGAAATTATCTACAAAAATGGCCTTATTCATTTTTCACATACGACGAACCGTTTTAACATAAACAAGCGATGAATACTTCAAGTTGACGAGTGAAAAGACATTAAGAGTCCCCATGTTGCCAATGAGAAGCAACTTTGAATAGCAGCTGTCTCGCATTCTATTGTAGTCTGTGGACCGTTAATTTATACCTGTGAACGTGTACCGTGTGTTGGTTTTCAGTGAGTTAAAATATTCGTGGACCAAGTGTATCGATATTTTGTAAAACTTACAAATTGTTCTCAACAACTTATATTTGAGAATGGAGGGAAAATGATAATGGCAATGTGTAGAGCTCCTAAGTCGGAAACATCTCTTGATAATTACCGGTATTTAAGTTTTGCAAAGTCTACAAGATTCAATACTGCTGTAAAATTACCATCGCTTCCACATACAATTGCAGCGGCTCAACAACACTTGTATCTTATATATTACCAGGTTCAAACATGGTTGGGAAGAGACATAGGACCCACAACAGTGGAGCTGGAACTTTAATAACATTTGTTTAAATTCCATTACAACACTGTTACCACCTGCGCCAGATAATATTCTTAACACCATTTTCTGTAATTGTACCAAAGGATGCGGTGCCAATTGTGGATGCAGAAAAATTGGTTTATCTTGCACTATTGTATGTGACAACTGTCATGGACAATCATGTCTCAATGCAATACCTGAAGCTTCTGCTGTTGTTTGTTCCGATAATGTTTCTACTGAGAGTGATATTGATCTTTTTGTAACAAACATCAGCAAAGATGAGAAAGATAACGAAGATAAAGACCTCCTAGAACCTGATAATGAAATAGTAGTACATGAAATTTATGAAGACGTAATGTTCTTACACTCAACATGGATTAGGCCTACTTGGGACACCATGTAAAAAAAACGCGCCTTGGATTCTACCTTTATGGTACACGGAAACCGATACAGTGCTCGACGTTCATATTTGTCACCACTCTACTTCGAAAACGGTTAGTCGTACGTGAAAAATGAATAGGACCATTTTTGTAGATAATTTCATGAAATTTCTTTCTTGTGACCTCCGAGCCATAGAAAACGAGATTTTTGCAAAAAAAAAAAACTGGTTTTTGTGACTTTTGACATTGAATAATTTTTTAAGCCTGGCTGCTGTCGTTCTCTATTTTTTCTAAGTTGTTTGAAACAACAAAATGAAGCGATTAAAATTGCTGCCACAATTTTTTTTGCATTGAAAACCTAAAATGACTATAGGTACCGGGTGCCAACTAAGAACGGCCGTCGGCCATATCTAAAGAATGGATTATAGCACAGGTTCGGAAAAAAATATATTATAACAAAAGTGGTCTCGAGAAACGCCTGGAAATTATTTTCAGAATTGTAGGTCCACCGCTAGAGGGGGTATTTGACAGTTAAAATATTAAAAACCAAATTTTTCAAAATTTACTCAATTAAGGGGCATATTAAATATTATAATCAGATTCCTCGACAAATTCTGCATATTTTTTATTTGACAAGTTTTAGTCTATCTCTTCAAATAAGGGGTGGGGGGAGAGTAGGAACCTTGTTACGAAAAAACGCCTTTAATTCAGGTTCTGCTTCACCGATTTTAATAAACTTGATGTTGTTTGAAAAAGCTTTTGTTAAACAATAGAAAATTTGTAAATTTGAAGCAATCTGATTAATAGCATAAATGCTAGAGGGCGCTGTTTAATATTTTTTTAATATTGTGTTTTCTTTTTACAATTTTAAATGGAAGCATAAAAATTTAAGTAGGTCTTTAAAAAGTAGACTAAATTAGTAATAAAACAGTGAAAACTGCAAGTCTATATCTTTTTCCTATCCTGAGATATCGTAAGAAACAGGTAAATGGCGGGAATTGTTCTTCCAATGTCTGGTTGGCTAGTTCGTGTTATCGGAAATTATTAAATTTAGCCTGGATGAAAAGATCTTACATTGGTCTGCAGTAATTTAAACTGTTATCATACTAATGTTATGGTTGCCGCTAGATTACCTAAATGTAATGCTGTCGCTACTAACAATGAGAACAAATTATAAAATAATAATGTGATAAATCTAACATTTTTTTAATTATATAAGAATGTTATATTTGTTTTCAAGCGATGTGTTAGTAAATCAAAAGCATAAAATATCAATAACAACCGATATTTGCCCAGCAACAACAAATACAGTTTAAAATATGAATTACGATTTACTGATGACAACAAAATTAGTAAAGAGGGCCATGTAAGATATAAGATAAATTCCCTGTTGAAAACAAGCAAGCTATGATTTTCACGCATATGTCAAAAATTATTCATCGTGTTGCATTTAATAGACTTTCTTTATCTTTTCGTACCAAAATGATTCTTACAAATGAAGAAGCATTTGATATTTTGGCAGGTTATTTTGAATGGCTGAGAAATGCAACCGTTGCTGCTAGAGTGTATGCACTGCAGTACCCAAACAGACGGCATCACAGCAGAAGAGTTTTTCTCCAACTCGCACACCGTGTGCGTACTACTGGAAATGTGAATCTTTCTGTGTATCGAAGACAACGCAGAGGTAGAACAGAGGAAAATGTTATTGATGTTTTAGCTTATGTAAATGTTAACCCTCATTCAAGCACCAGAGCTATAGCTAGAGACTTGGGTATATGTCGAACCACCGCCCAAAATATTTTAAGAGAACACAGGTGACTACTTATTTATTAACGCATGTTTTATTCGGTATTATAATGATAAAAATGTTTTAATTTTTTTCGTTTGTCGTTAATGTTTCTCATTTTTATCATACCGAAAATGTGATTACATCAAAGTTAGCTTGTGACAACATGACTAATGTATTTGCCGCCATTTTATGTCCAGTTTCAATAAAACACCAAATTATTTAATGAAATTATCTTATGCTATGTGAATAGATTTTAACTAACAACATGATAATTAAGTGAGGCAAAGTAAAGTAAAAAGGTACCAATAATAAAAAACAAGAGGCCAGGCAGAAAAAATTCGTAATAACATTACGAGAGTTAATGCATTTCGTTTACTAACAACGAAGGACTTCAATGTGTCTTATTGATCTGATTACTTTATAATATATACTTTTAGATTTCACCCACATCACATGGTCCTACACCATAGTTTGAATGCTCAAGATTTCGATACCAGGTTGGATTTTTGCAACTGGCTCTCAAATATGATACACGACGATCCTGAAATACTTTCACAAATTATGTGGACAGATGAGGCTACTTTTCATAGTAATGGTAGTGTAAATCGACATAATATGCACTACTGGATGCAGGAGATCCAACATCAGGGTCGTTGGTCTGTAAATGTGTGGTGTGGGATTCTAGGTGGAGAAATAATTGGGCCTTTTTTTTAAATGAGACTTAATGGAGAAAGATATTTAGATTTTTTAAGCAACGAATTGCCACTTCTTTTAGAAGACGTACCCTTGGCCATTCGTCGTGACATGTTCTTGCAACATGATGGGTGCCCGGCACATTATTCTAGAGATGTTCGGAATTTCTTAGATCAAGCATACCCTGAAAGGTGGATAGGACGTGAAGTGCCACCAAGGTCTCCAGACCTGACTTGTTTAGATTTTTATTTGTGGGGGCGAATAAAAGATCTCGTTTATGCCGATAGACCCACAACAAGAGCTGACATGATTGAAAGAATACGACAGACAATACGAAGTATTTCAAGGGCAGAAATTGAAACTGCTGTTCTCTCCACCCGTCAGCGATTGATTTCATGCATTGAAAATGATGGACGACATTTCGAACATCTAGGGCAACACTAATTACGTAGTTATTTATTTAAGGTTTTAATTGTTAGATTTATCACATTATTTTATAATTTGTTCTCATTGTTAGTAGAGACAGCATTACATTTCGGTAATCTAGCGGCAACCATAACATTAGTATGATAACAGTTTAAATTACTGCAGACCAATGTAAGATCTTTTCATCCAGGCTAAATTTAATAATTTCCGTTAACGCGAACTAGCCTTCTAGACGTTGGAAAAACAATTCCCGCCATTTACCTGTTTCTTACGATATCTCAGGATAGGAAAAAGATATAGACTTGCAGTTTTCACTGTTTTATTACTAATTTAGTCTACTTTTTAAAGACTTACTTAAATTTTTATGCTTCCATTTAAAATTGTAAAGAGAAAACACAATATTAAAAAAATATTAAACAGCGCCCTCTAGCATTATTAATCAGATTGCTTCAAATTTACAAATTTTCTATTGTTTAACAAAAGCTCTTTCAAACAACATCAAGTTTATTAAAATCGGTCAAGCAGAACCTGAATTAAAGGCGTTTTTTCCTAACAAGGTTCCCACTCTCCCCCCTATCCCCTTATTTGAAGAGATAGACTAAAATAAAAAATATGCAGAATTTGTCGAGGAATCTGATTATAATATTTAATGTGCCCCCTAATTGAGTAAATTTTGAAACATTTTGCTTTTTAAAATTTTAACTGTCAAATACCCCCTCTAGCAGTGGACCTACAATTCTGAAAATAATTTCCAGGCATTCCTCGAGGCAACTTTCGTTATAAAAATTTTTTTCCCGAACCTGTGTTATAATCCATTCCTGAGATATGGCCGACGGCCGTTCTTAGTTGGCCATGCGGTACATCATCCGGTCTTGACCGTTTATATTATATTTTATTTTTAATAATGTTTATTACTTCCGATGTTTAAACGGAAAAAGGAACATTATTAAATTATTATAATCGTTGCTTATAATATTTTGTCTAACTTGTACATTACAGGAGTAAAAAAAATAATTATTAAATTCTTCAGAAAATTCTTTATGATGGATAACTTTGGATCCATTTAATTATAAAGACATATTTTTAACAGAAACTTTTTTATGTGTTTACGAATTAATAACAGACCGGGTTGATTTGTTTGGATTATGTAAACAGAAAATCTTACTTTTATACAATCTCTTTTTGACACTTTTAATTAATAATTTACGCTTTATTTTTGCCCGGTTACTCACTAAAGCTGGATACTATAAAGAAAGCTCCCATAAGTCACATGTCACGTGTCGTGAAATTTTTTTGTTAATATAAATGTTTTAGGATTTTGAATATTATTTTTGGTTATTGTAGTTTCGTTAAAACGAAGTAGATTTGTTTTTGAGTATTAATTTTTTTCATGGCTGTAAAAGATTTTAAGAAACGCAATTATATTACGTGTTTCCGTCATGGGTTTGTTTGTTATCGTGCTTTGTGTTATGAATCTCGTAACGCGGATGTCAAATTTTCATATCACATACGAATACTTTGACAAACCAGTGAGTATAACTTACTTATTATTTTGAAAAATTTCATTTCTATCATAATAAATCAATCTGAAGAAGCATAGATTGTGCTATATTTCATACCAATTTATTTTATAATATACGATTTTTTACATTCGGTAGATATAAAGAAAAAGATATTTACTTAATGAGAAATATACAAATAAAACAAATGTAACAAAATATATTAAACAAAATGCGTTTATGTTGAATAACTCTTTGTTTACATTCTTGATTAAAAGCATGAAATACATATTCTTGTTTAGCGAACAAGAATTAATAAAATTACACGAACAAATATTTGTACTCCACTTACCTTTACCTTCACATAAGTTGTAAGGGATATTTTCAAGCGAATTGTTTACATTTTAGATACAATATTTTTATTACTATTGACAATTGCATAAATTTTTTTCTTTTTGATGCTAGAAACTTAAAAGTATATTTATGAAAAAGCATTTCTGAAACATTAATTATTTGAGACAGAAGTTGGGTTTTCATGAGTCGGTCACAAAGGACAGTTTCTTAGATAACTTCAGACGGAGTAGATTCATGAATATGTATGGAGATGTGTTTTACTAACTTCCGTCCTTAATCCCAAAATTATCGTTATCATAATAGCTAAAGCGTGAGTATTTCAAAAATTTTCTTCTTGTAGAATTTTCATATTATTATTGCATATTCTAGTCTATGAGACGCTTCCTCGGGCATTCCCATCGTAATAATATTTTCTTAACTTTTTCATATTTACATAGTTTTTAACTTTAAAACTTATGCGCTTATATAGGTACGCCTGCTTCCAAGCTAATTTATAACAATTTTTTCTTTAAAACAAAAAAAAATGTCACGTTTTATAGTGAACACCAGCAATCTCGCTTCGCGTACCACTTTTTGTGTTATTAGAAAGTTAAATTTAAATCTAAATTTGCAATCTGGCTTTGAATGGGAATAATTAGGAAACTATTGCCATATCAAAGCGTAATTTAATTTCGATGTAAAGCTTGGAATATTCGATAACATCAGACACGAACACTATCAAATATTTTGAGATAACTACCTTACTCAGTTATGACAAGAGTAAACTTAGTTACACAAACCTTACAAGTAAATGTACACTTGCCATAATCAAACCATTCAATATTGTACTTCTTGTTACATTCTTTCTCAAACTGAAATTACTTAATCTAATTAATAACATTCTGAAAAACAAATGTTACAATAAACATTATTGTACGTAACGTAAGCGCCTTGTTGCTTGAGTGACTAATTCAACATGTGTGTAGTTCTTGCTAATTAGACAGTTTGCTCTTTATTATGGGACGGATTCGCACTGTTATAAACACAGTAGTAGAGAAGAGTAGAAACAGGTATCCCGATTAATTACAATATGGCTATTAATTGATAAAGTTTGATTCAAGATCTCTATAATAAAATTACACATTTTTATCTCTCTCTCTCAACTACATTAGAGAAGGATGACCATAAAAACACCAATCTGCTGCACAGGGTGTCCCAAATTGGATAGTTTTGCAAGGTATCTCGAAAACTAGAAGAGTTAGAAAAAAAGTAGTTAAGATGTCATGACTTATATATTGATTAAAGTAACCATGGTTCAATCAGATCTTCAGTAGGTTATTGTATTTTCAAGCTACAGGGCGATTTTCGAAAATTGCCAAAAACTGTCTCTTCAAATATCTTTTTTATTTTAATAAATATCAAAAAAATGTAGAGGGACTTTTGATAGACAAACCAAAAGAGAGTCCAGTGCAGTGCACTATATTTTCTTAAGGGTCCAGGTAAGTAGATATGACATAAACTGATGTTTTTTTAATGAGACACCCTGTATATTTTGGGTCTGTTCGTTTCCATTTTTAATCCTCTTTCACCTAATATGACATATGACAGATATATTTCTTATAGTTTATGCTACAGGGTAAATTATGTGTCGCATATATCAATAATGTCGTTTATAAATAGAACACTCTGTAAGTTTTATTATAATATTGTTTATAATTTATTTTATTTAGTAAACAAAATATTAATGAACGGTATTTTTGCTATACGGTGGTCAAAAGAATTGAAATGTATTATTTTATTACACAATTCATAATAAATAATAATAATAAGTAAGTATATATTTAACTATTTTTATTTACAATTTTTAAGATAATAATGTTAGTTGCATAGGTCCATGTAATCGTTTAATTATAATTATTGTTTTTGTTGAATCCCTAATATACGCATTCAATAAATAACCTAAAATAAGAATATTTAGGGTCTGCCATAAATAAATGTAATACGTATCAAGTAGCCCTGGATACTGTCACCATCAAATCTTAACAAAGAAGACAAATGGATAATTTTTAAGTGTCAAAATTTGATAATCGCAGTAAGTCGCTATCTATAACATTAAATATGAATTTTGAGAATTTCGAAAAATACGACATGTTCGTAGCCGACATCGAAAGCGGAAAAACGCAAATGCTACGTCTGAATTGTATTTCCAAAGATACCCTGAAAGAAAACAGCCGGAAGTAAGAACTTTTAAAAGGCTTAATGACAATCTACGAGAACATGGATGTTTCAATAAACCTCGGAATAATTATAACAGAAACAACGAAGAGAAAGAGATAAATACTTTGGGGTACGTACATGCTAAACATAAGACGTCTTTAAGGGAAATTGAAAAGGAAATAGGTGTTGCAAGAACTACGGCAGGAAGGATTTTAAAAAAGCATAAGTTTAAACCTTATCGGACATCTGCCCGACAATTATTGCGTCCAACCGATAACCAACGAAGAATTCAGTTGGCTGAGTGGTATATTGGTAAATGCAACGTAAATCCCACTTTTTATTCCAACATAATATGGAGTGATGAAGCTCGCATTACTAGTGCGGGAATATTTAATAGACATAACGAATTATATTGGAACGATATAAATCCCCATTTAGTGCAGGGTATAAGGAGGCAAGGAAGATTTGGGTTTAATGTTAGTTGTTTTCTTAACCACAATAAACTGGTATATTGTATATTTGAAGACACACTTACGGCTGTTGGGTATGTGGATATTTTGGACACAAATTTAACTGAAATACTTGAGGACAAGGTGTTAGCTGAGAGGGACACGTTCTGGTTTCAACAAGATGGAGCTCCTAGCCACAATTCTTTAATTGTAAGAGATTATTTAAATGAGAAATTTCCTAATCAATGAATTGGAACCAATGGACCGGCAAGGTGGCCTCCACGTTCGCCAGAGGTTAAGCCTCTTGATTTTTTCGTGTGGGGATTTTTAAAAAATATAATTCATAAGAATGATTTTAATCACAAAGAAGATTTACTACATTGTGTTCAAGAGGCATTTAGAAAAATAAAACCTATTCAAATACTGAATACTGTAAGATCTGTACGCAAAAGATGCCAACTGATCATCCGAGAAAATGGAGGACATTTTGAACATTTATTGTAGTTTTTATATTTGGGCAAGGAAATTTAATTTTTTATTTTTGTTTTTATTTTGAAATTGTTGTGTTATTTTTAATGTATTTGTAAGTCTTTGTTTAACCGAGATTATGTATTTCCTTATTTACCTCAAAATTGTTACTAACTTCCTTTATGTTCATTATTTTAACATATACCTACCTATATTTGAGAGATAAAATCATACAGTTATTCATATTTCATTTATTTACTATATAAAATAAATTATAAACAACATTATAATAAAACTTACAGAGTGTTCTATTTATAAACGACATTATTGATATATGCGACACATAATTTACCCTGTAGCATAAACTATAAGAAATATATCTGTCATATGTCATATTAGGTGAAAGAGGATTAAAAATGGAAACGAACTGACCCAAAATATACAGGGTGTCCCATTAAAAAAAACAAATTTATGTCATATCTACTTACCTGGACCCTTTAAAAAAATATAGTGCACTGCACTGGACTCTTTTGGTTTGTCTATCAAAAGTCCCTCTACATTTTTTTGATATTTATTAAAATAAAAAAGATATTTGAAGAGACAGTTTTTGGCAATTTTCGAAAATCTCCCTGTAGCTTGAAAATGCAACAACCTACTGAAGATCTGATTGAACCATGGTTAGTTTAATCAAAAAATAAGTCATGACATCTCAACTACTTTTTTTCTAACTCTTCTAGTTTTCGAGATACCTTGCAAAACTACCCAATTTGGGACACCCTGTACAATTCATATTAGCGCACTAAAACTTGCGTCGTGATTAAGAAGCAGCATCTGTCACACCCGTTATTTTTTGAAATTATTGTTTATGCGTTTTTGCTTTCCTTTTTATAACATACAGTTTTTTTCAAAACTATGTACAACAACATTTTAGATATGCTACGTAATAAGTACCTTAAATCTCAAGGGTAACTCGTAGTTATGAACGTGCTTAATTATTTTGAACGGGAACGTGACATTCAAGGGGCACTCGTTCCATTTGAATCTGTTATGCAGGTATGTAGTACATTATTGTGTAAAATATAATACTTTTAGCGCATGTCTGAAACATGTGGGGTTAGTATAAATACAGTTAGTGCTATAAAAAGAAAGGTTACAGAAGCCCAAAAAGATAATAAACCTCCACAGTCACCAGCTAAGCGGAGAAAACGTACGAAAGTTCACCGATGTTGATCACTATGTGAATGGTGCTGTAAAGAAACAAATTTATGAAATGAATTCAAAATGTAAATGCAAACATGCAGACATGTCTAGCACTATACCTGTTTTTGTAGGTTACACTTGCATCATTACAAAAAGAATTAAGGAATTTCAGTCGATTAAGTTTAAAACGTCTCTTACGTTCCATTGGTTTTTCATCTAAAGTAGATGATGGCAGAAGAGGTTTACTGAAACAATCACATATTGCTGCCAATTGTGTACGATTCTTAAGAGAATATTACAAAAATAAAGAAGAAAATTATACAATCCTGTATTCGTAGATGAAACTTGTATTTTCAGTCCAGGATCGCACAAAAGAAGATGGCATGATAAATCTAAGGAAAGAGTGAAGAAGAAGCCTATGGATGAAGGAAAAAAGTTTGTTGTGATTTAGTTATTACATTATAATTTCTAATAAAATAACTGTATTTTTTAGATTTATAATCGTTATAGGTAATGAAGATGGATTTAGTTTCGATGCTTCACTTTTGTTTTCCACAAAGTCACAAAGTGCAGAAAATCATGGAGATTTGTATGCGGAGTTGTTTACAAAACGGTTTGAAAACAATTTAATTGCAAACTTTAAAAAACCATCTTTAATTGTAATGGACACAATCCACACTTCCAGAAAAAAATCCAAATAATTCATCTAAGAAGGAAGAAATATGTCAATTTAATCCAATGGAAATGATGTGGGCAAACTGCAAAGAACACTACAACAAAAATATAGGAAGACATAATTACAAATTTAACGATGACCATGTAAAAGAAATATGGGTAGAATCTTGGCAACAAATTGATGGGACATGTTGGCAGACATGCATTAAACATGCCGAAGTGTCTATGTTAGAGCGGTGGGAAATTGAACACATTTTGAGGTTGTGCAACCATTAATTATATCTGTTAACGATTCTACTTCTGAAAGTGACACTGATAGTTAACGATTTTGTTAAATTTAAATGCTATAATTCCAATGTCCAATAGGTGGACTGAATACATGTACTGATTTATATAACTTGCTTTTCATGTAACTTGGAGGAATATGAAATATATTTAAACTATGTGCTAAATTAAAGTATTAAACATCTATAATTTCGTTGAACTTCGAACTACATTACACTGTACACACTTTCTTCTACAAGAATAAAATAATCACAAATCTATCAATATTTATGTTATCGTAAAGTATCTACAAGAATTATGTCGATTACAAACAATAATTATGGTTCTAGAAGGGTTGTTACAAATCTTGAGATTAACAAACTACTTGCAACTTTTATCAATTTTTCCGCCTGAAATGATTTAATTTATAATAAACAAAAAGTATTTGTTTACTTACAAATATACAGGTTATGTATTATGGTGATATATAATTATAATCAAACCATGTCCTAAATTATAACAATTCAAAGTCGCAGATAAATATTTTTGGTACTATCAATAAAATAAGTGGACATAATGAATAATTTTTCTAGTTTAAAACACAAAAAATATTCAATAACGTTCAACTTTCTTTGACATTTTAAGGAAATTTATGAGGAGACATCTACCGATAATATTATTAACTAAAAGATACTTTGCTGATTTAATAAAGACTTACGTCGCCTAAATCTTAGTACGTGTAATTTTAAGAATGAGTCATACCCAACTTTATTTGAATCAAACTATAGTACTGAAACAGTAGGCATACTGTTGCTTAAACCTCTAACAAGTGACACTTATTTGGCATAAATATTGTTGTTTGGTTTTGGTCAGATGTACTGATATGTTTGCAAGTTCGTGTTAACTACTGAAGAAAAAGCGTTTCATTTGAGCACTATTTTTGTTTAGGTAGACGAAATGGTCCAAGCATTAAATTCGTTTGCGAACATTTTTTGGAGCATTTCAATAAACAGGCAGAAAATAATTCTATTGCACTGAAAGTTATAACCAAATTTAGAAGAAGTGGACGTGTGCTACATTAAGGAAAAGGTAAAGCTGGATAAAAAGAAAAGCAGTGGATACCAACGAAAACAATAAGCGGGAGGCTTGGTGTTGGAGAACGTGAAAGTGTGGCCGCTGGCATACGCAGACGATATAGTATTAATAGCAAAGGAAGAAAAAGAAATGAAGATGATAAAAACGATGGTCAGATACTTGAAAAGAAAAGATCTGGAAGTAAATGTGAACAAAACGAAGGTAATGGTATTGAGAAAAGGGGGAGGAAGAAGAAAAAAGGAGGAGTGGAAATGGAGGGAGGAGGAAGCACAGTAGGTAAAGGAATTCACATACTTGGGATACACGATGAGGCAAGACAACAAATATGGGGAACACAAAGACAAAGTGAAAAAAGGAAATAAATTAATAGGGCAAATGTGTAGTTTGGGATGGACTTAGGAAAAAGGAAACTACTATTCGACAAACTAATAAAAAATGTGGTGATGTATGGGTCAGAAGTGTGGGGGTCGAAGGAGCATCAAGAGGTGGTGGAGGTATAAGAGAAATATTAGAGATGGGATTGGGACTGGAAAGAAAAGGAACAGAGTGTAAATTATTACAAGTATGTTAGAAAGAAGTAAAAGAAGGGAGAGTAAAATGTGAACTGGAGAACACAACAGAATACTATGAAAGAAACAGGTACGCGAAGGAAGAAGTGCTTAAGGAGAGGAGGAGTGAAAGTAAGAGTAGACATAATAAGAAGGAACAGGGATCTACAAAAATAAGAAAGGTGGACAAAAATAAAAGAATCAAAATATAATGTGGATACAGCAGGTAAAAGAATTCACATACCTGGGATACACGAAGAGGCAAGGCAACAAAGATGGGAAACATATAAAAGAACGAGTGAGAAAAGGAAATAAAATAATAGGGGAAGTGCGGAGTGTGGGAGAACGACGGTTTGGGATGGATTTAAGGAAAAGGAAACTGTTATTTGAGAAAGTAATAAAAAGTGTGGTGTTCTATGGGCCGGAAGTGTGGGGGTGGAAGGAGTATAAAGAGGCGGAGGAGTTACAATGGAAGTGAGTACTGGGAATGGAAAGAGAAATTATCAGAGAGGAAGTGCAAGAAGAAAAAATAAGGGTAGAGGTGGGAAATAACAATAAAATACGAGGAGGAAATTAGAGAAAAAACCGAGTGTTAAATACTACAAGAATGCTGGAAAGAAATAAAAGGGAGAATTAAATATAGACAAGAATACAGAAAAGAATATTATGAAAGAAACGAGTATGCGAAAGAAAAAGTGGAGAGATTAAAAAGGGAAGGAGAGTGACAAAGGACATAATAATAAGGGACAGGGATGTGCAAAAGCAGGAAAGATGGACTAAGGTGAACAAAGGAAAATATAACGTAAGCTATAGGAACATTAAGGGAGAAGGGATACCCGGATATTGAAAGGGGAAGGGAGGAGGGAAAGAAAAAAGATGATAGCTAGAGTTAGATGTGGGAAGGAAGAGAGGAGAAACAAATATTGTAGAGGGGATAAAGACAGAAAATGTAGGTTGTGCGGATAGAGACAACCAAACATGTGTAGAAAGAAAGATAAGAGAACGGCAGAAGAGATACTAGAGGAAAAAGGAAAATGAACGGATTGGATGGAAGAAACATGGAAAAGGAGAAGACAGTTAAGGGGAGAGGAGGCAAAAAGGAAGCAGACAGTGTAAGTTAAGTAAGGAAAGCATGTATATAGCGAAATGTAAATAGTAGATGGAGATGTATAAACACACGAATACTTTGAAATATTGTAAAAATAAGCAAATAAAGATAAACTGTATAAACCGTACCAACGAAAATCACGAACGTATATCAATCAAAATATGGCCTCACCACATCGTAGTCAACAGAGATCTGCTGCAAATTGAATATGAACAGAACTTTTCAGAAGATATTGCAACAACTTCATGTCCGTTCATTCGTTCTTCAGACGACCAAACAATTGAGAATCGGTGATTATGCTGCCAGACTTGAATACTGTTGTAGAATCCTTGCTTTGCAATATGATAATCCCTGTTTTATCAGTAACATCTGGTACAGTGACGAATGTCACTTTCATTTATTGGGTCATATAAATAGACGTAACAATACATTTTAGATTTTCAACGACCAGAAGAGGTGCATGAAATACCGTTGCATAGTGAAAAAGTGACCATTTGGTGCGCAGCTTCTGGACGAGAAATTATTGGGCCTTACTTCACTGGGGAAAACGAACGTCCAGCAAGTGTTAACCAAGAGCGCTATGTTAGTCAAGTTTTCACATCGTTTGTAGATGACCGGAATTGTTTCAGCAAGATGGAGCAACATGCCACACAGTACAGGCTACAAGAACCATTTGCGGGAGACGTTTGGAAACAATGTGATTTCACGTTTCACCGATTTTTCTTTCCCAACTTACTCTCCGCGCGTAATAACATTAGATGCATTGGTTTGGGGAATGGTGAAACATTCCGAGATCACTCTCCGTCTACAACAGTTGAAAGAAAAAAATACACGAGCGATGCGACAGATGCAACAGCCTCTATTTTCAAATATGCCCACAAATACGCAAAGAATAATTCTCCTGCTTCAAATTTTTCTTCTTGAAGATTAAACAACATGTTTATCTTATGGAAAAATCTGCCTCCAGTAACACCTAAACTGTCTGGCTAACCTGAATGTAAATCATTTTCCTAATAAATGTTATTAAACCAGATCCCTGCAACTGCCAGTATTGTTGTTATACAATCTATATCTATAAAATATAAAAATTGTTTCTATCTATGTCCGTTATAGTCTTTGGAAACTATCCAACCGATGTGCTCAAAAAAGGTTTCGTTAGAAAGGCAATAATGCAAAGATGGTGTTAGACCAATAAAATAGGCACATTCGATTCATTCATGATTTTGACTTTCACGAATTTTGAAATTTTTAAAATTTATATTTTGAAATAAGGTATCCGCTATTATATTTTTTTTATAAGAAAAATTTTACCTTTAAATAAATATCGTAAACGGTTATTGAGGTGTGTTGTGACCATAGCGCGGAGCGAAGCTCCACGCTAGTGCTTAATAAAAATAAGGTGTCTTGTTTTATCTGAGTTAAAAGCCCTCCGTTTAAATACTTTTATCCTCTTGAATCCCACAAGACGATATAAAACATATTTTATTAGCCAGATATCTAGTAAAATTAGTCCACATTAGCTACTTATTAAGCAAAAACTCAATTTACGTCGTTAATGTAGATCCGTTTCTGCAATAATAACTAATGCTCTGTTGATATAATTTGTCCAACCCAAGAAGTCGTTACACTAATAATGCTGCAAGTGTCCTAGATATATTTTTTTAAAAACCAATCGAAATTCGATGTCCCACTAAAAAGGTCCACTGAATACAAACACACCCCAAATCACGAGAATGTTAACTTTCAGTAAAAAATTCGTATCAACCAATCGTAAAAAATTCAGTTAAGATAATTCCGTAATTAGGTTAAAGCGAGGGCAACAATCACTACTGTGGTATATAGCTATTTTTAGCATCGCAGGGTTTATAACTTACGAATTTACAAAAAAAGAACTACACAAATTAAAACATCAAACCTTATATATATATATATATATATATATATATATATATATATATATATATATATATATAATATATGTTTTATTGCCAATAAGATTTATTTAAAAATAAATTATTACAATTAAAAACTGAGACCTCACTAGTTATAAGTTAATATGAACTCTGCCTACTGTTATCAATGCAGCGTCTTTTATAACAATCATTAGTTTACTTAAGATAACTAAAATCTCTAAGAATTGATAAATTACAATAATAACACATATGAAAGTTTCCATGTGATAATATTTGATGAAATAATTAATATTTGATGTTTGACTATTGTTTACAAAATGATATGTTATACTAGCTATTTATATAATTATATATATTATTTAAAAATACGGAGAATATCACTCCTTTCCCCTTAAGACAGAATGTCTTCATTCTGCGAAGTTACCTGTTTTAAAGGAATTACTTCTTTATCCTGTCTTTGTTTCCTAATTCTATTACGTATCTTATTTCTAAATACATAGATCAAAACAAAAAACATGACTAATAAAATAATTACATAGTAGTTATAGATAAATATATAACATGCACTAAAGGATTAATTTTTAAATTAGTATTTAACATTTCAGCTTCTTCTTTTAAGGTTTTCAAGTTTTCTAAATGTTTTGGTTCTAGTTTTACAGTTAAGCTAGCTTTATAATTATTAATTTCTATAGGATTCTTGTAAGTAAAATTAACAAATGTGTTTTCAAAAGTTTGATCATCTATTGTTCATTGCTTCCGGATGATACTAAAGCATTAAAAATTACTTTAAAGTTATTAATTTCGTTGTGACATTCTTCAATTATTTCTAAATGTTGTTTAACTGGTACTAAAATTTTTCCGTTGTCTAATTGAGCATATAACTTATAATTGTTATTGACTACGGCGTATATACAATCTTTGTTATAAGTTATGGAACACTTACTTGTTTCTGTTCTTTCAAAACACACAATTCGTTTTTCTATCACTTTACACTTTTCATTAGGCCATAGTTCTTTTTTTACACCTTGAAGATGATATTGGAACGGCGGTATTAGCACCTTGTTTTGCTGATCAGGTATCCAGTAAATTCTTTTGTATTGGAATATTGAAGGATTGAGGATGGGTATATACAATATACATGGAATTGCACCTTCTGTTGACAAAATTCTAAACTTTGAAAATTCCAGTATTTTTAAAATATGGATTTTATCTAATTCAGGCAACTACGTCTATTTATAAATTAATTTTAAATGGTCGATAATTCTATATCAGACATAATTTCGAGATTTGTTATTTCAGAAAAGGTTAAAGAAATTATTCTTTCAATAGTTTGAAGATGTCCAATAATTTGGAACTTAAATAATTATTGTATTGAATAATTAACTGTGTGTCAAAAATACTGTTCACCTTGTTTAATTCACTAACAAATAAATCAGTGTTGTTCTGGATTGCTTTCAAGCGTCTGGAGGACCTTTCAGTGATGTGATTACCAAATGAAGTGTATTTATCTACTTGTTGAATAATTTTATCTTGATTTTTATATAGCGAATTGAGATTTTTATTAATTTCAGTTAAATCGTTGTTGTCAGGGTTGCCAGTAATATATTTTATTACTGTACCAAGAATATTAGCAAGACCACGTTTTCTTTTATGTTTAAGTTTAGATAATTGTTTTTCTATTAAGTTACAATTTTCTTTTAACACACGGACTAATTTCTGGATCATGTTGTTTGAATTTGTGTCTAAAATTACTACCTTACTTAATATTTGATAATAACTTAATTCTAAATCTGGGCCTATGTCTTCGGTAATGTATCCATTTGTATTAAATTTTTTTAATTAACGGATGTTATATTTACTCTATCAAAGCACGGATCTGTTTTTCTAATTCTTTGCCGTGTAAAATAGGCTACTGGTTCATTCATTTCAATGGTTGATTATTTATCTCTATTTTTCTTTTCTAGGGTCTTAGTGCCCTTTTCTAATTGTTTGTGATATAAGTGTTCGTAGAAGGGTAAAAATTCGGTTTTTCGCTATAGTTTTCCTACACAGTTTTGTTCAAATCAATTTCATGTGCATTAAGTACAGTAGAGTAAAAGGTGTATAACCCGTTGCAGAGCGTACAGACTGATTGCACATTAATACGGCCGATATCATTGAATTTTGGGGACTTTCGATTTTATTTTCAATCTTGATAATTCTTAATTTTTCTAAAATGGTGGAGTGTACTCTTTGTATTGGAGAGTTACTGTTACTGTTAGTTAGTAGTGAAATGCAATTCGATTTTGAATAAAGTACAATATTCTTGGAAGGCCTTGTTCTTGAACTCCTTTCCTTCGTCGCAAGCGATTTTCTTTGGGTAACCGTGGTGCGAAAAATAGTGTCTCAACTTATTTAACACTTAATCTTGATGCGTCTGTTATGTAAGGCTTGTGTATATCGTCAAAAGAGGTCTATTATTGTTAAAAATTTGTTTCCTTCGAAACAAAATGTATCAATGTGTACTACATCGAAAGGTTTCCTTGCGAGTAAAGGTCCAGAAAATTGAATTTTATATGGATTTCTATCGTACTTACTAACGTTACAAGTTTCGCATTCGTTAATTACTTTGTTTATCGTGGTTTTTAAGCTAGGTCAGTAATATTGAGTTTTTAAGTGATTATACGTTTCTAGTATGCCATTGTGATTATTAGAATGATATTTATCTATTACTTTGAATTGTTCGTTCGATTGTTTTATATATTTTGTTAGAAGGTTGCTTTTAACAAATTTTGTTTTGTTATTGAATAAATTACTTGTTATTTCGAAAAATTTAGATTCTAATTCCTTATAATATATTATAATATATTCCGTATAAGTTTTTTGGATCTAAGATTTCCTTTAACATTCGCGAAAAATTTTCCAGTTCGTTACCTTGCCTAATTGTAACAATATAGTTATGTTATAAGAATGGTTCTTGATATTCTATTTTATATTGATTTCCTAGTTTTAAGATTACGCGATACATGAAATGATTTACTGGATTCTCAGAGATTGGTACTGAGAATATTGGATTTTCAGTAGATGTATGTTGTGTATTATACGATTGATCATCTTGTTGTCTGTTCAATGATTCTTCTAAATCATCGGACGAAGGGTTTTCGTCGACATTTGGGATTATTGACATAAGGTCTAGTTCTGTATCGTTTGAGGTTTCCTTTGTATTTATTTCGATTGGCGATAACGCATCGGCTACTGAACTTTTTTTGCCTTTCTTGTTTTCCGTAAATGTATGGCCTAAAATGTTTCGTGGTTTCTACAATACTTAGCAATTCACGTTCGATAGTTGAATAATTGCGTTCAACACTATCTAAAGTCCTCGAGTAAAATGCAATTGGTTTGTTATTTTGTGATAAAATTCCTCCTATGGCTATATCGGATGCATCGGTTGTAACATAAAAAGTTTTTTCAAAGTCTGGATACTGGTACATTGGTTAGTAATTCATTGCATTGATAAAATGTTTGCAAATAATTTGATCTTTAAATTGTTTTTAAGACATTTGGTAAATGGTTGTACAAGTTTAGCAAAGTTTTTTATACATCTTCTGTAATATCCTACAAGTCCAAGGAAAGCTCTTATTTCTTTTACTGTTTTCGGAAGTGGGTATTCTTCTAAAGTTTTAATTTTCGCGGGGTTAGGTTTTATACCTTGTGATGTAATTACGTGTCCTAAGAAGGCTACTTCTTTACACAAAAATTCCGACTTATCTAGTTGAACTTTTAAATTATATTCTCTTAATTTTTCAAATATCTGTCTAATGTGTACTGAGTGTTCATGAAGTGATTTTGAGAAGATTACAGTATCGTCCATGTATACAAAACAGAATTTATACAGGTATGGGCGTAAAATATTGTCCATTACTCTTTGGAACATACTTGGGACGTTTTTAAGTCCGAACGGCATTCGAACGTATTCGAAATGCCCATTGTTTACCGAGAAAGCAGTTTTTTCGATAGAATCATGATCCATTTCTATATGATGGAATCCTTGGGCAAGATCTAAGGTAGAAAAGTACATGCATTTTCCTAGATTATCCAATATTTCGTCAATTCTCGGGAGTGGATATTTGTCTTCAACCGTTTTTTCATATAGTTTCCTATAGTCTACAACAAGTCGCCATTTTTTTTCCGCTTGCATCTGGTTTTTTCGGTACAATCCAAACTGGTGAACTATAAGGTGAAATACTTGGTTTAATGATTTTGTTATCAAGCAGTTTTTGAATTTGATTTTGGATTTCATGTTTCAATTGATGTGGGTATCGGAATGATTTACAATAAACTGGTTCGTTATCATTTGTTCTGACGTGTTGTACAACGTTAGTAAAAGTTCAGTCACAATTTTCGTTGCAAAAGGTGTCTTTATATTTCTTGCACAAAGATATAATTTCTGTTTTTTCTTCTAGATTAAGATGACTAGTTCGAATGACATTTGGAATATCAATCTTAAAATTTTGAATTTCTGGATTTACTAAGTCAACATTGGTAATAGGTTCTACCTCGTATTGTTGTTGAAAATTTATTTCTACTTCACGTTCTTCTTCAAAAGGAATAGTGCAAATGCCATTTTCTGCAACGGCAATTGATTCTGCAGTGATGTAATTGTTTAATTTAATTTCTGGGATTATAACTTGTCCTCTATCGACATTTACGGGAATTCTAATACTATTTTTAACAATTTGTTCTACTGGTTTAAAATTCTTCGGGTTTAGTTCTATAAAAAACAGTATTTTAGAATTACCTATCTCTAATGTTTGATTACTACAATTAATCGTAGCTCTAAGTTTTTGGAAATCTTCACTTCCTATTAATGCGTCAAATCTATCATGCCATGAAAATTAATTTTATCATAGTATTTATCAAGCTGTTCCTTTAACGTCCCCTAAAAACACCCACACAGAACCTACCACACGTAACAGAACTTCAAACGCAAGATTATTAATTTTGTTTTCTATTGTCAAACCACTATTTCCTAAGGGTTGACCTAAATAGATACTTTGATATACGCGTTTAAATAATTAGACTTAGATTACCTTTTAATGTTAACTTCACTTTAATTTATTTTTGTATTTATTTATATTAGTGTTTAATCAACCTATTCCTGTACATATGATTTTGCCAAACAGTCAGTTTGTCTTCAAAAATGTAGCACAGTTAAGCTACCGAAACGTAGACATACACAGTTTACTTCGAAAATACAAGAGTATCCGAAAAATGATGAATCTTTCATATATATACATATATGTATATATACATATATGTATATATATATATATATATATATATATATATATATATATATATATATATAGTACTCTGCATTGTAGAGAAAATGATTTGTTTGCCGCTTATTTTAATGTTGAAAATTTGATAAAGTTAGAGTAAAGATTACCGTCACTAAGTCCAAGCCTCTTCTCGATATGTAAGGGAGATCTGGAGGAGACATTAAGAGGGCAGCAAACGGGAGGATTAGTAGTAGAGAAATTGAAGGTATGGTCGCTGGCGTACGCAGACGATATAGTGTTGGTGGCGAAGGAAGAAAAAGAAACGAAGGAGAGATGAAGGCGATGGAAAGATATATGAAAAGAAAGGAATTAGAAGTAAAAACAAAAAAAAATAAAGATACTGATATTCAGAAAGAGAGGGAGGAGAAGAAAAATGGAAGAGTGGTAGAGATGGGGAAGTTGAGCAGGTGAAGGAATTCACATACCTGCGATATACAATGAGACAGGACAATAATGATGGGGAGCATATAAAGGAAAGAAAATAAATTAATAGGACAAGTGTGGAGTGTAGAGGAAAGGTTGTTTGGAGTGGACCTAGGGTGTTATATGGGGCAGAAGTCTGGGGATGGATGGAGCAAAAAGAGGTGGAACGGTTGCAAGAAAAATATTTGAAATGGATAAGGAAACATCGGGATGTATTATAAGGGAGGAAGTACATGTAGAAAAGATAAGGGTGAAGGCTGGAAGAAGGGCAATTAAATATGAGTAAGAAATAAGAGAAAGAACGGAGTGTAAAATATTACACGCATACTGGAAAGAGATAAAGGAAGGGAGAGTGAAATACGGACTAGGGGGGAGAGAGGAATATTATAAAAGGAACGGATATGCGACGGAGAAAGTAGAGAGGCTAAGAGTAGAGGGAGTCAGGGTAAGAGAAGACATAATAAGAAGAGACAGGGATGTTCAAAAACAAGAAAGATGAGTAAAAATAAAAGATGCAAAATACAACGTAAATTACAAAGAGATTAAAGGAGAAGGGATACCAGAATATCTAAAAGGAGGTGAGAAGAATGGAAAGAAGAAAATGATAGCGAGGTACAGATGCGGTAACGAAGAGTGGGGAAACAAGTATTGGAGGAAAGATGAAGAAAGAAGATGTTGATTATGCGGGGAAGGAATGGCGAATATAAAGCGCATGACAAAAGAGTGTAGGGAGTTAAAGGAGGAGGATAGGACTGCAGAAGAAATAGTTGAGGAAAAGGTAGGTCGAGCGGAATGAATGGAGGAAACATAGAAAAGGAGAAAACAACTAATGGGAGAGGGATCATTGAAATGAAATGAAATGTAAATAGTAGGAAATTGGTAAAAAATAGAATACTTTGCAAAATGTAAAATTAGCAAATAAAGATAAACTTATCTATAATATGGGATAGCGAAGTCATGGTTTGTTTAGAGTGGCCCCATAACGTCGGATAGAGAAAGTAAGTGGATTTTCTTTAATTAGGCAGTAGATCTTTAGATCTGAGGGCGGAAGGATGGAGTTAACAGTTGCGTGAAAGTCAGTGTGGATCGCGACGACACCGTGCCGATCGTGTGTAAATACTTTACTTACAACTGCAACCTAAAATTGTTATACGTAGAGTTACAGATCTTCCAGCATGGTTATACGCCGTTCTGTGTCCGGTACCACTCAAGGGAGGACTGTCGTGGTGAGCTCTGCGAGTTCAACTATTATGTTTGTTTACGTTACTATTTTATCGTGGTACCGTAAATTAGGTTACCGTAAAACAAGTATGTATGTATGTTTAAAAGAAATCAATTTATATTGTAAAGTTTTTGTTGCTCTTGGAACTAAATTTTTACACTACCTGCATTTTGGATTACTAGACGTGCTTATTTGGCACGTGATCACAAAAACAGTTGTTTATCACTCCATACTACCCACAATTCAAAAATAATACCTCCACCTCGCTCAATCCGCGGCGTGTCAAACCAAACCTAGAAATTGCAGTCAGAATTCTCAGCGCAAATATTCATACTAATCTAATCCATCCTAACTATATAATAATGAACCTTATTCATCTGGCAGTTTTTATGTCGCTACAGAAATAACAGTATTTAAGTTACCATAGTTGCAATAATTTGCAATTACATTGCAAAAATTTTCAATAATCTGTAGTATAATTATATTGAATAAAAGATTTCAATATTCATACATCCCTATTCTTTAAACTAGCGTCTCTCGAACTTTAAAAACTATTAATTTTAATTTTATTGTCAACTGATACATCTTAAACCTAAATCTATGGATTCCTCTTCGAACTCTGACCTCTCTAGAAAACATGAACACAACAGGTTATTTTGCGAAAAACACGGAGACAAAATGTAAAAAGAAAAAATTTACTTGAAGTAATTTTCCCGTTTTACCGCTTAATGATCCACGGATCTTGAAGAATTTCTCTAACAAAAATAAATTTTCCTGTTTGTATTTTATTTAAAGACTCTTCTCGTATGCTTAGTACAACCAATACTATACATTTTTGTAAAGTAACGAGTTCAGAAATTCACACCCCGAACGTAAATAACTTGGCTAACAAAAACCAATTTTCTGTTAATACATACTTAAGAAAAGCAGAAGTCACTTGGTTATAATCCGAGATGTCATTTATCAAACACGAAACTAAATTCGTTTCGCTTCCTAAAGAGGCTCATTATACAAACGCTTTCACAATGATTGTGTTTATATATTGCATTAACACATATTACTTATCCCAGTAAATATCCTAATTAACATTTTCCAAAACCATCCGGTAATTTAAATTGGTATTAAAACCGTAAGTACAAACGTAAGTTTCATAGACCCCTTTTATTACCTACCGACCTTATTCAAAGGATATAAATTTCTTCCTTAAATATAAAATGGAAATGAATAAAGCGTCACATTGTAACACGCAACTTTTAACCCGTTATTCACACGCTTTTGTATCGAACAGAGGTGTACCCAATAGAACTTAAAAACATGGAATTGAATTAATATTAAACCAGGGGATTTCTTATGACGCACTAATAATATGGTCTTTACCGCATCAATCTGCCATCGGCCAATCCTGAGATGACTGAGTATCCGCTCCCCGCTGTATACAAATGCCGTTAAGACCAAATTATTTCCTAATCTAATAATTCTTTCGTTGCTGTTTTGTAAAATTGAAACTTTTAGTTTATATTCTTCTTGATTTTAAAGTTAAACTTTAGTTGACCATTGTTTAGATAGACAAATAATGTATTAAACCGTTTTCAATCTTCGACTAGCTCTGGTGAAATAATTAAACGTAAACCTGATAGTGTTTACGTCTATTTTAATACTCACTCAAAAAAGATTAGTTCATGTATGGATTACTTTATTATTAACGGCACAACGGAAAACCGGTAAATTTTAGACACAATAAAGTTACAACATTACAGCAATCATATCCACTAGGCCCATTTTAAAATTACATCTACGAAACCGTCTGGGCAGAGTCACATGGACTTAATTTCTTGCCCTACTAATTCTTTTTTAAACCAATCATACTTACATTTTAATAATTCCATCAGAGAACCACAGATGCGGAAATCTTTATTTTTGAACTATACCACTAGTGCAATATACACATTTACCAAACTCTGCCTTAAAATTAATAAAAATGCTGACGACCAAGAAACCAAAATGTGTTTGTATAAAACAGTGTTTCATTATTTTTAATCAATTTGAAAACCATATCAGGTAGTTACTAATGTAACCCGACTCAGATCAGTTCCAATTTGGCCTAGATCAGTATGTTAGGACAATAAATTATCCCACCATTTTTAGAGGTAGTTCGCCCACTTCTTAGAGTTTCTTTGAACATAACAAATATTATTTTATCCTGCTACTGTGAGTTAGTGGTTTTGCTAGATAGTAGGAATAGTAATTTTTTTAAATAGTAGGTTGTGAATAACCTACGTTAGGGATTTTTAAGTAGGAGAAGTTACAGGCCTTAATCCACAGGTTTAGGTCAGAGCTCTATTGGTTGTTCATAATATTTAAATCATTAGTTTAAGATTTGACGTTGATTGGTTTAAAAATGGAATGTTTAAATATTGATAGCTTAGCTGAAATTAAAAATCGTATACAATTTCGTTTAGACGATATTTTATTGCCACCAGTGTACCATCGATTTAATTTACACTATTTAGGAAAATTTGGGCAGATAAATATTTGAGCATTTAACGCAGTATTCATTTTCTGAAGTAACCATGAATTTGGAGAGTAAGGAACGTTTTTCGGTTATTAGCGCTTTATTTGCAAAACAAATGAATGATAATTGTACTATGTAAATAGTGTAATTTTTTGAAAAATGTCTCGCACACATGATTTGTATGGGAAACGGAGGACGTAATTAGGCCGTATACAGTTAGTTAGATGAGACGTAAGAATCATAATGACACGTATTTTAGTATAGTTTAGTGATAATAGTGGTAAAGTTCGTGAACAGTTATAAGTGATATAAAGGGGGTCGTTTATTGTTTGTTGAAGTGAAGAACCGGGGCGTGTTAAGTATAAAGAGACCTTAAATTTTTCTTATTGAAGGAAAGTTTTGCACACCGAAGGAGCTGAAAACCTTAGAGGTTTCTTTGGGGACAGCAACGATTACACATTACATCAATTGTTACAGTTTTACAAAAAATAAAGAAGAAAAAAAAGTAATAATTTTGTGTAAGTTCATTTCGACCGCAATAAAATATTTGGATAAATTGTAATGTGCTAGCAGACAGTGACGATCATATTTTGTAAACTTAGTGTTACATTTAAATAAAATTAGCCCTTCCATTTTCGACAGCGCTTCTGAGAATTAAAAAAATTAATCTGAAACGGTGTGTAAATATAAATTTAAAAATAATATTCAGAATTGTTTACTAACGAGACATTTAAATTATGAATATTATTTCAGATTAAGAGATATACTTAATACAAGATTTGTTTTTTTTTTTGTTTAAAGTACATAAGTTTAAATACAAGGGCTATATGTTGAGTTATTATTTTTAAAACACAAAAAGCGTGTAGACATTATTCAGAGAAATGTATGACCAAAGGAGGTGAATTTAAGGTAAGTTCATTTATTTTTCTCTGCCTAATCAGTACTCACACTTTATATTTGCGTACGTTTTAACCAATTATAAGTTTGGGTGGCGCCTACATTTAATTAACTCTAATACGACAAACACTATGAAGACGAATTATTTTTAACCCCGTAAAGACTAATACTACGACTCGCGACCATCCCGTTGAGTTTATTTCGGCCATGTCTGTCAAAAATCTAATGCCCGTTTGGACCTTGGCACTCTTCCGGCCTCGGTAATATTGCTCAAAGTTTTAATCAATTTAGATTTGGTCTCACTACATACATACATAGTTATGTACGAAAAATAGCTTTAAATGAATACGATTATTCCTTTGATAATACATGCTACCTATCAGCAACCTACTTAGAAACTATGAGTAGTTCTATAGTAAAAATTTGACTTTATTTATTCATTACCAAACCATGATTAGTGTGACAGTATGTAGTTTTGGGGTACATATGTGTACTGTCATCATAATAATAAAACGTATCTAAATAATTATTTGGTCAACTTTATTACTCGGATAGAGCGAAACATTTGCTTGACTGGACCTTAGTCTTTTTGTGATTTCAAAACGAAAACTCCTGAAAACTATTTACAACATAATATTTATTAATGCCCTTTTGCTGACTATATTTTGGCATTGGAAGTATCCCGCTTCACAGTTTTCATTATTTTTCTTGTAATTGATATTTACGTTTACCTCAAGATAGTAATTACATTTTGTGTTCTTTGTTTAAATGTGTAATTAAGCTTTATTTGTAATCCTACCATTTTATGCGTTGGTGCGCTATTGTGGTGTAAAATAGTAATTTCCGTTACGTTAAACATAATGGTCTCTAATAATTCGTACAAACGCATATAATGCACATAATGTTGTTAAAATTAGTTTTAGTACGATTATATCAAGAATCCGTCTTTATGATTTTATTAAGTAGCAGGCCTAATTTTAGTAATACACTTGCAACGTTGATTAACTTCGTATATTTCATACTTTAATCGAAAATTACATAATTTACTCGTACATATAAAACCAGTTTTTTAAGGATGCTTTTAGCCTATATTTTTGATACAGTTTAATACGGAGTAACGTAATAATATAAGTAATCATAATAAATGCAATCGGTTTTTATATCTATAACGTGTCTATATTTGAAAATATTCGATTCGTTGAATTTTTGAGTAGTCGACAATGTTTTACGCCATAAAAAATTCTCAAAGCTTAAAATTTCAGGAATGAAATATGTCCATATATGAAGTTACTAAAGAAATTAAAATATTCTGTAAATAATAATTAGTTTATTCAATAAATATAAAAAAAGGAATCAAATGTTAAGTCGCCTATTGGTTTATTCAATAATAAACACGAATGCTTTAGATTTCACATATTAATTCAAGTGAACGAGATGATACCACGAATATTAATTTAGAAAGCGAGAAATTAAAAGTAGGAAATTCTGCAGAAAACAGTAACATTCAAAATCATTTGTTAATTGTAAACTACCCAACGCAATAATTGTAAGTAAAACAAAAAGGCGTAAACTGTTGAGCTCAAGGGTATAGGTACTATCAAATCAAGGAGTTAATAATTTTACCTCAAACAAACCGATCTGCACGTGCAACTATCTGTACTTAAAATTAATAACAAAGAAAAATAAATGCTCGAGTCACAAAGTCTCAATCCTAAATGAAAGTTACACAAATATAAAATAGATTTTACATTCAATTTCTTTATACAGAAACCTATACAGAATGACTGAAGTTGAGTCACAGTAAACACTTTCAAATTTAGCGGTACAAGAGACACCGTATTTTTTATCCACCATTATACTGACAGGTGAAGTTTAGTTGGCCTGTGACGTTCAGTTAAGAAATTATAACGGTTTAAAAAAATTCTTACATTGATAAAAGCGCTATTCCTGGTGTGATTCAATACTTTTAAGAACTGAAATTTTGGGGGATATGCACCAAACATTGAGTAACAATGCCCCTTTGAAAGCAACGATTTGCCGCTAGGTTACACAGTTTAAACCTGGTGATTTGAGCATTGAAGATTACCAACGACCGGGACTATCAAAAACGGTAACAACCCCGGAAACAATCGATAAAGTGTATTTTACGCGTAGAACTGTGCATGTTTAAGATGTCAGCAAGATGGTTGCCAATTAATAATTTAAAGCTGTTTAACAAGAATCAGGTTGATCTTCAGAGGCCCTTTGATACGGCCGATAAAACTTGGATTCATTACTACATCCCCGAATCAAAATGCCAATCTCATAGTAATGGTAGGCACCATGAATTTTCTAAAATACAACCCTAAGAATTGAAAATGGGAGAAAAAAGGGATGGAAGCCGAATATAAAGACAAAGATAAATCAAAATAGGAAATTAAGTATCTAATAATTAAAAATTCGTTTATCTGCTGAACATAAAAAAGAAAAATCAGACTTTGTTACTCAAATTATTATATACAACCGAGAATATTAATTTAGAAAATGAGACATCAAAAATTAGATTGCCGAAATTTTAATTCTGCAGAATGCAGTAACACATGAAAACAATTTGTTATTTGTAAACATTATTGTTTACTCAATGCAATAATTATAAGTAAAACTAAAATGATCGTATACCTTTGAGATCAAGGGCGCTATGTAAAATGTTAGTACTTTTACCTTAAACAAACTGATGTTTATGTGAAACGGTCAGCATTTAAAGTTACCAATAGAGAAAAATAAATGCTCGTGGCACAAAGTCTCTATCCTAAATGAAAGATAAATACAAATAAAACAGAATTTACATTAAGGTTCTTTATACATAATTCTGACGTTGACACCAAAAACAGCTACAAGATCAGTGCTACAACAGTTCCTGATATATTTTGTCAATGGGAATTGACAGAGCGAATAAGTAAACAAGTTACAAAAATTAGAGAATATACAAGTAAGTAAACGTTATATATAGAACTGGTTTAATTAATCAACATTCAATATATTAGGTAATCTCGTACAACTGATAAAAATCAAATAGTTCAGTTTAAATCGGTATGTCAAGTAGATGTTATTTATACGGATTTTAGCAAGGCATTTGATACCATCCCGCATGACACTGTCATAGCGAAACTTACAGTTTTCAGGTTTTTTGAATCACTTTAAGTAACAGAGTGCAACGTGTTGCCCACAATAATTGTGTATCTGATACAATTTTTGTCACTTTGGGGGTTCCTCAGGGATCGAATTTAGGCCCACTTCTTTTTTATTGTTTATTAATGAACTTCCAGCTATATTAGATTGTGATATTCTGTTGTTTGCAGACGATTAGAAAATTTTTTCTGAGGTATCGTCATTGTCAATTTTTGCAACTGCAGCTTAACCGTACTTCGAAGTGGTGTTTTGTAAATTGTTTAAAATTAAATGAAGCTAAATGTAAGGTTGTGTCGTATACCAAAAAGCATAATCTAACTGTATATAATTACGGTCTTGATGTAATGCACCTGGTAATATCGGAACTAGTGAAGGACTCAGGAGTCTACTTTGATAACAGATTTACTTTTTCATACCATATTAATGTCACTGTTTGCTCCGCAATATCTATACTGGGATTTATTACACGTTTTTTAAATATAATTGCTCTCAAAGCGTTGTTTTTCTATTATGCGCGTAGCAAACTGGAATACTGTTCTTTAATTTGGTATCCTTTTTGTAGTTACCAAATCGACGCATTAGAATCCGTTCAACGGCGTTTCTTGAAACTGTTGTGGTTCAAAGTTAACTATCTATGTTCCACTTCCCGTCCTTAGAAAGTGGGAAAATTAAGTCTAGCTTAACATTACTTTACAACATTATCCACAACAGGCTAGATACTCCTAAGTTGTTGTCTCTCATTAATTTTGTTGTTCCAGTTTATAAAACACGCTTGCATCTATTTTTTTATCACGCTGTATCCAAAACTAATATTTTGTATACGTCACCTATTACTAACTCTTGTTGCATTTACAATAAACAATATTCGAATGTGGATTTATTTACTTGTACTTTGGACAGTTTGTTAAGTTACTTAAAATCTGAAACTCAATGTTAAATTTGTTTCATTATTACCTTAATAATTTAAGCATTTAATTTTTAGTTAATTGTTTGCCTTGTTTCACTTATAATATTATGTTCACTTTATATTGTCCTGTAATTGGATCATTGGTTCTGTTGGACAGTAAATAAATATTATTATTATAATAGCTACATAATTTCGACTTGTGCAAACAGGCAGTAGATTGGTGTATATAATTAGTTATGATAAACTGATTGTTTTGACAGCCAAGTGAACTGAATGTAATCGTAAGTAAAAGGTGACCATTTAATTTCAGCAAGAATCGTATAAGTTATTTTCCGAAGTAATCACAATGATATGACGAGAATCTTGATATCGATAAGTCCACAATGAACACATGTAATATGAAAAATTATTTTTGAGAAATCTCGTTGAAAAGGAATATATAGAAGCCCTTATTCAATATAAATCGTGCGTTGGATTATATGCCAATTAACTTGGGTTTCTTAATTAAAAGTAAACAGAGAATTCCAAAGGACGTGTTTTTGAATTCAATATCTTTTTGAGAAGACTTAAGATTATTACATTCTAATTCTAGCACTAGATGTAAACTTTTATAAAATTTATATAATTATGTCATTAAATTAATTTCAATGTAGAAATAAGAAGATAAAGAGACATAACGAAGAGTCATATAATTATGTATACCCTCAAAATAGAAAATTACAATGTAATTAGACAATACGTAATAAGAGAATGATACACAAGTGTCAATGGCGTAACATAGGGGTTTTACTTACGGTCAAATTATTATGTATATTGCACAAAATTTACAAAAAGAGTTGTGAATGTGGCCTAAATAATCGAAATCAAATTACGGACGTCACAGCGTCGCTGGTCCAATTGTGATGATGTACAAAGAGATTATGTTAAAAAAATTACATATATATTAGGATAACCTGTAACACCCATTTTGTATTACAGGTTATTCAATGTAACTAATATTTTGCTTGTTTGAAAAATCAAATTAATGTCGCCAAACGTATACCGGCTGTAGAGGGCAAACTTGGAAATTAACATGGGAAAATTGTTTTTATTTTTTTCCTGCGCCACACTATGATGGAAATTCATTGAGTTTGTAGAAATAAAAAGTCGTGGCACGTTTTTCAGTTACGAATAGTCTAGTTTTCCTGAAAAAAAACTTTGAAAACCAATAATTTGAAAATTTGCATGCTTCTTTCGATCGTTTTCGTCAGCGATCGACGACGCTCGTCAGCAATTTAAATGGTCCTCGGTGGCAGCAGAAGACAGCTGTGCATTCATAAACGAGCCAAAATTTTGGATGGCTGTGGATTGTTCGTATAAAGGTTAATTTTGTGTTTGAGCATGCATTAAAATAAAGAATTCGGTAAAAGTAGTTCAGAAGAGGCGAGCGGACCTTTGGTACCGTACATCAGGCAAACTACAATCTGTTCGTCTTCAATTAGGTAAAAAAACTAATACCAATATTACATATAATCAGTCTTGCTTTCAGTTTTACTTTTAATGTAAATCAAAATCGGTTACTATGTGACACATGACACATAAACTCATTTAAGGTGATACATTGTAACACACTTTTTATATTATGTTGAAATTTGCAATAATGTAGGCAACTTCGTTCATTTCCGTGTCATGTAAATTGCATACCTTATTGGGTGATAAATATACATTAAAATTATCTTAGTACTGTTTGATTACGGTTCGGGCAGGTCATGCGCAATGATTTCATTAGCATCGTTTTTGGTAGATGGTTAAAAGCGAGAAGAGCATCTATTTTGCTCTCTTAAATATTTCGTTGAAAAGTGTTGTATAGTTTTTACAGTAAGAGCTATTTGAACCTATTTTACATTGTTTGAGATGTTTACCTTTTTTAGGCACGTTAATTTTTACGGTAACTTTTCCTTTTGGCGTATTTTCATTGTACAACTAAGTTTGCCGTTAATTGTACGCTACACGTTTCAATTGATCGAGGATGACGCAGTAAAAGTTTGTTACTATGCAGAAGAATTATAAAGAAATGGTACCTTAACCCGTTTAAACCAACCAAATTTGGCTGCTTTCTAAAGGAATTTGCATATTTGGGATCAACAAGTATCAAAACCCTGTTATATTTCCATTTCAAGAATTATTGCACAACCAAATTTGAAAGCGTGTATTCAGCAGAATTTAGTTAGCAGTAACAGTATAAGAGTGACAACCAAAATGTAAACGTACTGCAGGTATTTCATTTCTAAGCATTAATCCATAGATTTTTTACTTTATAGCTTTATGTATATATATATATATATATATATATATATATGTATATATATATATATATACATACTGGGTGATTCACGTCGATGGTACCTTAGACGTTTACGGAAAACGAGACATGGGATCTTTTTGAAAATTTGGTCACTTGCATGACTGGCTCGGATATATCGATCTAAAGTATTTTCAGCGTTGCGACGTTGTCGCTTATGTGGAAAAGTGGCATCACCTTTGATATTTTTATTGAGACGCCCTGTATATTATTACATTGTTGGGTTCGTTATTACTTTAAATTATATTGCATCCACATCCCTATTATCTTCAACCGTTTTTGAGTAATTAATTAATTCCTTTATTTTTTTGCTAAAACATGGTTCCAATCGAATGTTAATTATTGTGGTGTTTGAATTTGTAGAAAGTTGAAATTCTGGATGCACTCTATGAATAAGCTGTTCATCAGTTCTGCGTAACAAAATTGGTTCCATATTGTACAGGGTCGTTCGAAATTCGTTACGTTTCCCCAAGGTACAAAAATGCAGAAAAGTTCATTATTTAAAAGGGGACACCCTGTATATTATCGAATATTCTGATAGACAATTGAAGTTCCTTTAAAATGATGTACTTATCATGTTCCTATACCTAAACAGATTACCCGACCTCACACCTCTTGATTTTTACTTGTGGGGTAATTTGAAGAGGAAGGTTTATATGACACCGGTACTCACGAAACAAGACCTGCGTCAACGAGTTATCAGGAGCATTGAAGAGCTATATCCCACAGAGATAAGGCGGGCCACAATTTCATCAACGATTATTCTTATTCTGAAATGTTTGGAAACCAGCGATTGTTATTTTCAAAATTTATTGTAAATGCTTTCTAGTTTTGTTAGTTATTGTTTGATATTATTTGCATTGCGATTCATATTTAACTGAATTTGTTATTTGACGTTCTTTTTTTATAAATAACAGTAGGTATTAATAATTAACGAAATTATTGTATAATCGTACAAACTTTCTTTTGTCCATTGGTCGCAAATTAGGATACATTTCGTTGAACTTCCTGCATGTTCTCGCTATAATTTGGTCACATTGTCCATGAAAAATAAATAGTTTTATCAAAACTTGAATTGTGTAGTAATTTCCTGCTATTTTGACCCTTTTCAAATTTCTCCCGTTAATAAACACCCGAATGTTTTATTATTAGTGCACTAATTGTGACAGAAAAGACAGAATAGTCCGATTTTTATAGGAGCATGCTTCTATTTCGGAAACCTTACTGTTTAAGTATAGAAACATGATACATCATTTTAAAGGGACTTCAATTGTCTATTAGAATATTCGATAATATACAGGGTGTCCCATTTTGTACCTTGCGGAAACGTAACGAATTTCGAACGACCCTGTACAATATGGAACCAATTTCGTTATGCAGAACTGATGAACAGCTTATTCATAGAGTGCATCCAGAATTTCAACTTTCTACAAATTCAAACACCACAATAATGAACATTCGATTGGAATGAACCATGTTTTGGCTAAAAAATAAGGAAATTAATTAATTACTCAAAAACGGTTGAAGATAGGCATAGGAATGTGTGAGGCAAAAATAATCTAAAGGGAACAGTAAACCCAAAAATGTAATAATATACAGGGCGTCTCATTAAAAATATCAAAGGTGATGCCACTTTTCCACATAAGCGACAACGTCGCAACGCTGAAAATATTTTAGATCGATATATCCGAGCCAGCCATGCAAGTGACCAAATTTTCAAAAAGATCCCATGTCTCGTTTTCCGTAAACATCTAAGGTACCATCGACGTGAATCACTTTGTATATAAATATAATAAACCTTGTTTAAAATAAGTTGGTGTCCGAGATTTTTAAACATTTATTTACAGGCTGAGGCTACATCAATGTTGGAAAGCGAACATATCTAATCACAATTAGTTTTAAATTAAAGCAAATCAAATTTTAAGAACCAGGCCCATTTAATCTCCAACTGACTAAAAGGCTCAAACGCTTCTATTTGACATTAGAAGTATAAATAATAAATCCCTTTTTTTTAATATTACAACATAACCTCATAACAGTCTGTTTTGGCAAGATTCAAATGGAAGCATGAAAAGCCTTCTGCTGCCACCGAGGGCCATTTGAATAGCTGACGAGCGTCGCCGAACGCTCACGAAAATCAACGAGGTAAGTATTGATTTTCAGTCATTTTTCATAGCCGGAAATAAAAACCATTTTCCCATGTTAATTCCCCATTTCTGAAGTTGTCCTGGACACCCTATGTATAAATGTATTTCAGCGGGAGATTTGCTGACACAATTCTAAATTACTTTTAATAATTATTAATCAATCCGAAACAAAAAAACGTAGATATTATTAGAAATTAAAGTAAACTCAGAACTTTAGTCCTATCTAGATCGGACCAAGTGTTTGTAATATTATAATTAATGCTGTTAACTAAGATAACTCGATTTTGAATTATTTCCCCAAGCACTTCGTTAAACGCATAAAATTTTTGTAAAAGGATCAGTTTTCTTATCGAGTCATTGCATAAGAAATCCAATCAATCTCGAACAACCCACATTGTATCTGTCACATTAATCTAATTGAATTGATCTAGCAAACATAATGTAGATACGACCTTAAATTAAACCTTACCTTTAAAAGTATAGCACCAAATTTAAACATTCTTTTCTCAGTGAAATAGTGTAGAAAAAAAGTACATCTTACCTGAAACAAAAGAAAAGATGATTAGTTTTAGAACACACATATACATATGAAATTCGAATGTAGTAAACTATATAGATATAATGCAAGTTATACGCTTTTCAAATTAGAATTCCAAACGCTTTTTTAGCATTTGAAGCATTTATCTCTCCAGGTGTCGCTCGAAGTCAATTAACGAGTTAACTAGCTGGCAAGTAATTAATAGTGTTAAAAGAGTTAAAACTAAATCGAGCTTTCTAGGTAAGTAAAGATCTTTGAATTGGTAAAAGCGGGCGCTAGCATTACCCCATATACGTCAGTCGTACGTTATTCTGGTTCGCTTTCTACTATTAACCGAGTTCCCTTAGGACCATGTTTTAAGCCCCCGTTATTATCTTGAAACCTTGTTTCAGTTTAATTGAAATTATTTTAATTACGCTTAATGAAGGGTAAAAGATGCAACGTTTTTTATTTTAATTCTCACAAAACAGGCAGCTTTTATTGTTGATGAAATTTGTTAAATTTACAAGATGGATGGCTTGTGGCGGCGACGATGTTTTTTCATTTCTGTTTTTGTATGTTAACCGTCACTGTTGTTTTTTTGTTACATTTATGTTCATATACATATATAGAGACGCACACACTGAAATGCGTTGCAAATATAATATAAAATTATATACCCCTGATTTATGTTTTCATATTTTTAGGCCTCATACTCCACTCGGAAAAAAGAAGATGAATAGCGAAATTTTTTCGAATTACGTATACAGCGCATTTTTTCATAGAACATCATTGAGGTTTGTCCTAAATTTTATTTATTGAAATTAATTTTATAGAGGGTTGTTGTATATTGTTTTAGATCCATTAATGTCAAGGCTTTACAAGAAGAAACGTTCATTATCAATAATTTGAATATATGAGTTCCAACCTTGAAAATAAAGTGCGTTAGTTTCATTCTACACATGAGACAATTACTGTACTGTACCGTATATATAACATAATTTAATCTAAAGTTTCATTAGTTTAAAGTATTCAGTTTTTTGACTCTCAAAGTATGACATTTATACAAATTTAGTTAAACAAACACTATAGAGTGTTAGAGTAGTAATTTAGCTATTTTTTTCTGATCCTATTTTGTTTGGGTGTCACCTTCATTTTAATTCGTACTGTAATAAATTTCGAAAAGATAGCGGGTGTCCCACTAACACAGGCCAGTGACCGTATCTTGGTAACCCATTATCACAGAGCATTGGTGAAAATAATATAATAAAACAACACAAATGAGAAAAAGCTGGAAATAATTATCAAGTGTAAAAGATGGCCGCTAGAGTGAGTATTTGGTACATTAAATTAGAGAAACAAGCTCTTGTAACAACCCATTTTGAATTGTATTAAAATATACCGTAATTTACGTTCTTCGTTCGTATAAAAAAAAAAAGTTTTTAATTATTAATGAATTATAAGTATGTGGTAGGCAACTTAATTTGAATTTTGGTGTACCTTACGTGCATATCTTCTTAGGGGTTTATATTCCCATATCTTTGAATTAATTTTTTGCGCATATTTTTTCGCCCACCGCTATATGACCTGATATCGAAAGCGTCCTTTCGAGCATTACTTGATGAACCTTATGTTGATTAGGAAGCCATTTTTGAGTTTTCACCTAAATTTTGTGAAAAGTGCCATTATATTAAAATCTAAAACATTCGCTTTTTGCAGGCACTTTTTTTACTTTTACCACTTTTACTTTTATTACTTTGGTATTTTCGATGCTTATCATTACAATTTTGCAAGTAATTCAGATCTAAATTTAGATCACATTTTTTATTTGAACTTTCGAGAGAATGCAATAAACACTGAATTATTCAAATTTCATGAAGATAAATTTATAAGAAATAAAATTCATCTTTGGTAAGGTTTACAACGTACCGCATTGTTATTACGACATATTGCGCAATATTTGTGCAAAGATTACATTATCTTTGGTTTACATTTCCGTATTGCTTTAGATGCCAGAGGTTATCAAAAAGTTGTGTACAAAAGTTTCTAACAGGTATTTATACCCATAATTTAGTAATTTAAGGCTATTACAACTAGTTTTTAAGAGATATTTTATATAATTCTAAATTTAAATATTTAATAAATATAGTTTGTATATTTTTTAGTTTGACATTTGTGGTGAATTTTTTATTGTATACTCGGTTTAGTTATTCCGAGCATAATCAACTTGGCGTCCGAGATAATTTTTATTATTGTTACATGACAGTTACTATATTGATGTTAAGAGGAAATAACTAAGCAGAAATTTATGGTAATTAAGCAAATCAAAAAAAGCATGAACCTGTCCTACTTTAATCTACCGACTAAGACAACGGCATTACTTTTATTGAGTGTTTTGAATTTCTGGTTAGTTTAACGATTTGTTTCGAGAACATTTACACCAATTATTTACAACCTATTTATTTATTATTAAATTATTTACACCTTTCTATAAAAGGCGTCAAGTTAAGGTACCACAAAGGTATCCGTATTAAATATCTCGAACATTTTGGAATATTTCCTGTCCAAAACTCATTAGCCAACTTTTGAAATATCGGGAAATCGTAAACTTCTTTTTGAGAAATTTCAGTTTACTTTAACCAAATTAACAAAATCGTCTCGTTGAAAAAGGTTTTCTCTACTTTATTAATTGCACTATAATTTATTCTTCAGTACTTTTCACGTTGATTTTAAATAAAGCAGTAGTATTAAAATACTTACCTTTTGGGTAATTAAATCGTGTATTTTCTTTATCTTTTATAATTAGTTATACGTTTCGATAACTGTTTATCGAAACGTAGAATTATTTAAAAAGATAAATAAAGAAAATCAAAATTTTTAAATTTCACAAAATTGTTTCAACACCTTAAACAATTTTGAAAGATAGAACTACTAGTACCGAAGATAATTGAAGGTGTTATCGAAACGTGTATATTTGCATAATTAAATACACCATAAAAAACACAAAAAGATTTTAAACATGTGTAAAGAGAAATTTTTACATTTTTTAAATCTTACATTTTCAATTACAAATCGTTACTTTTTTTTTTAAATACATAAATAAAAAGTTTACCTCGAGTAGGATTTGAACTTACGACCTGTACTTTGCTAGAGTACCGCGCTACCAACTGCGCCACCAAGGTTCAAGCCCCAATCGATGTAAATTTTGTCTTTATGTATGTAGAAATGATGTAAATTCTAAATATAATGAGAATACAATCAAATTACTTATATTAATGGAATGTGAGCCTGCAATATCGCAAGGATTCACACATACCAAAGCAACTTGACTGATATTATTTAGAATTTACATCAGTTCTACATACATAAACACAAAATTTACATCGATTGGGGCTGGTATCTCGATAACATAGTAAAGGTCGTAGGTTCAAATCCTACTCGAGGTAAACTTTTTATTTAATAAAATTAGTAATGATTTTTAATTACATATTCACTTTTGCACTTATTCGTTCATAGCAAAACTTATAATAATTTACATTTTCAAATTTACAATTTATTCGATAACGACTTAAATTAAAACAACAAAAGTAAATTAGAAAACAGTAACAGCAAAGACCGACCGGCACAAACAACAAAAATTATTAAAGGTATAAAAGTCCAAAATGTCCATTTATTTTAATTTGCGTTTGTAAATTATAAAGGGTGGTTCAACACAAATTTAGTCGGGCTACTAACACATCTCACAATAAAAATACTGGAAGTGGGTACTGGGACTGGAAACAGAAACACTGGCGTCAGGAGGAAATGCAAGAAAAAAGTAAGGGTAACGGCGGGAAACAAAGCAATCAAGTGCGAGGAGGAAATGAGAGCAAGAACAAAGTGTAAAATACTACAAGAATATTGGAAAGAAATAGAAGAAGGGAGAATCAAATATGGCCAAGAAAATAGAAAAGAATATTATGAAAGAAACGGGTATGCGAAGGAAAAAGTGGAGAGATTAAGAAGGGAAGGAGTGAGGGTGAGAGCGATGTGCAAAAGCAGGAAAGATGGACAAAGGTGAAAGAAGGAAAATATACGGGGATATTTGAAAGGGGAAGGGAAGAGGGAAGAGATTTAGAGGGGAAAAAATATTGGAAAGGGGATGAAGATAGAAAATGTAGGTTGAGGGGCGAAGAAATAGACATATGCTGAAAGAATGCAGGGAGTTAAAGGAAGAAAGAGGACGGTAGAAGAAGTACTAGAGGAAAAAGAAAGGGGAGCGAATTAGATGGAAGAAACATGAAAAATGAAAAAACAGATAAGGGGAGAGAGGAGAAAACCGAAGAAGACAGTGTAAATTAAGTTAGGAAAGGATGTAAATAAACGGTAAATAGTAGAGGAAAATGTAAAAAATAAACACGAATACTTTTCAGGATTTGTATAAATGAGCTAATAAAGATAAACTGTAAACTGTAATTTTTGCTATTTAGATGTATTCATATTATCTTGTTGCATATAGTAGTTTTTCCATTGATTACGTTAATCAAGCAATTTTTTCATTTAGTTATATTAATTACTCCCTATCTTAATAAATTCAATTTGAGTGTTGTAAGGTCTATGTGTTGGGACAATAAAACAATTATTATTATTATTATCTCCATCAAGACTTTTTTTAATCGTTTAATGTCAGAACAAAACATTTAATTCTTTAAAACTACTATAAAAATTTTAGAGCGTGATTACAACTAATCTCATTCAAAATTTTGGTTTTGGTATTAACAGGGGTCAATGTAATCCTATGTAAACATAGCATATGCAAGCACACACACACACACACACACACACACACACGCGCACGCACGCACGCACGCACGCACGCACGCACGCACGCACCCACACCCACACCCACACCCACACCCACACCCACACCCACACCCACACCCACACACCCACGCACGCGCCCACGCGCGCACGCGCACACGCCCACACGCACGCACGCACGCATGCACGAACGCCCCCCACACCCATCCACACCCACACGCCACACGCCACACGCCACACCCCACACACCACACACCACACACTAGACACGACACACCACACACCACACACCACACACCACACACCACACACCACACACCACACACCACACTCCACACACCACAGAAAACACATCACACACCACGTACGACACCACACACCACAGGGAACAGACCACACCACAAATCGCACACCGCACATTACATACCACACACACCACGCACACGCACACTAAGGTAATGTTTATACTCTGACATTATACGATTTTATTTGACATCGAAATTGATAAACTTTAATTTAATAAAACAGACGTGTGCTTTGCGAAATTGTAAAAAAATTATCCCCGATTACGCTCTAATAGTTAATTAAATATTAATTAATTTGCATTAACACTAAAAATCAGCCGGTATAGACTTTATGGTTCAATATTCTAGAAATGCTAAGCATAAATCTCCTTTTCTTTTTTCGGTCCGAAGGATCGTAAGAGGACGACTTTTTCCATTGTGTTGCCTAGTGAGGGGCAAAACTTTTATGCGTTGTGTCCAATTATTAAAATATGTTCGTACCGAAAAAGTGTTACAGATAGTTTTCAATTTTTATGAGGTTGCGTTGGTAACCGATATAAAGGAAATAGTGATATAGCTATTTTGGTTTAAATGGAACATTGTATAGCAGTTACGTCGTTGAAGAAGCTAATAGAGTGGGTTACGTTAAATATCTATATTTATATTAAATTTAAGGAGTGAGTGAAAGGTTCCATACAAGTACTTGTTATTTTTTATTTAAGTTGTTAGTACGAATAAAACTGTAACATTTAAAGGACAGTGACGTAAAAGTTTAAATTAAAACCAAAGTGTACCGTGACGTTAAACAGTGAGATTTTTGCTTTCTGTGGAGAGTAGTGCTATTTTAAGTACTTTTTTATTTTATTTTTTATTGTTAGTGTATTTATTTAAATAAATTGAAGCGGATATTGAACAACTAAACTTCGGTGTGACTGCTTTTGAGTTATACAAAGTAATATTTAGTGCCGGCAGCTAAAAACATACAACGTGTTGTGTAACAAAACAAAAGGGACCGCTCAAATGTATTTTGTTGCATATTTTGTTAATTATCGAGGCTAAGAGGACTTGCGCATCAGAAGGGAAATTGTAATGATTTATAATTGCTGGTGTTTGAATGTTAAGGAGTGTAATTTTTTTTTTATTACAAGGCATTACTTTAGAATTGAAAAGTAGTACTTCGATTTTGAATAGTAGGTTTATTGGATATGTTTTAAAGTAAAGTCATTAGTTATTATAATGAAACACATAATAGTGAAATTTGAATATTAACATAAGACCATGACTTAGATTTCGTTGTGTTCAGAGGCGACACATAATAGTGCTTGAAAATTTAATTTGAACTCAATATTTTATTTCACTAGCATATACATTAAGAATCCAGATTGCAGAATTAACTAACTTTGGCTTAAATTTAATATACTCACAATACATAAAAGAAAGTTAGCATTAACGTTATGTCAATCGTATAGTGCAGCACGCGTAGCGTTTATACGAGTGGAATTGCCGTGGGTTTAAAAAAGAATTTGCTACTGTACATTTCAAGTTTGACGAATTACAGTCGCATCATGATAACTGATTTGTACAGCAATTAAATTACATATTTTAGTGAATAAACGGTTATTTCACATTCAATAGGTAATTTATTACTTGCAAAGAAGTATATCTATTACGGTTATATTAAAGTGCATGCCAAAGTTTGACACTATAGTCTATTTATGAAGTTGTGTGTTACTAATCCAATCAGTAACAAAAGGGTTGCAAATATGTTTGAAATTTTGTGTTACCAAAAATTTAGCGACTGATGATTTAGTCATTATTTTGAATACAATACAATTTGAATGAGCTTATTCAGAGAAACTTTAACGTACTTTTTAGAAAATAAAGATAATTTTTCGAATTTTACGCTTTTTAAGTTGGGTTCCACAATAAGTCTTATCATCAACTTACAACTTAACAACTCTTTTATTAAAGATCATTTCTGATATTACTGCAGATATGTGGATGACATTCTTGAGGTTTCTGAAGGCAATGCCTCTGAACTAAGAGACTGTTTAAATTACTTAAATTCCCTGCACAACAATATAAAACAGATCGAATCAGAAAATAAATTAATACCTCTTTCATTTAACTCAGAAATTAATATCATATACTCCATAGCCAGGAATAACAGACACCCATTTCATATAATTAAAAGACTCCAACAAAAAATTACTAACAGATATCAATTAATTAACGAAATCACTTTAACATTAGTGAATTCTGACGATCCTTCCACTGTGAAGATTACTTTTTTTCCCTTTTACTCCGCTAACAAAAACCATAATTAAGTCCGTCAATGAATGAAGTATTCACCGTTAAATATTGATAAGAATGGAATTAAGTAGTACAAATAATCGCCGTCATTCGTAATGAATGTCAAATGGATATGATGTTGGAACATTCAACAATAGAATTTGAAACCCTATAAATATAATTAAGAGACTCACAAATTAATAAAATAAGTAATAATTAACACCGTCCTTATAAATTAATTGATTTATTTCTCAAAAATAGCATTGTTAAATAACACTTTCGATATAAATAATTAAAGTTAAACCTGCAATAATTTCTATCGCGTTAACCAGGTACACAACTACAATGGAAATTGTAATCTCGTTTCCATTGTGTAAAAGAAACTATTTTTAATAACACATTACAACCGCTAACATGTGCAAGAAGCAACCGACTTCTGTAAATTTTGAGTTATAACTAGACAAAAGTGACCGTAATTATTAATTAAGACATCCTGTGAAATAAGTATTTTTTGTTAGTAGAAAGTGGCAACTGATCCGTCTTTAATGACTAATAATTTGGGAACGTCGAAATAAGCCTTAATTCATTAATTGATTTAATATTAATTAAAACAACTTGTGACCCTGCTGCCTCATCATAGGAAGCCTGGGGATTTCCAACCCCCCCACCGTTAATATTTCGTATTTTATATAGCGAAGTGACACGGCCGAATTCTTTATCTTTTCGTTCTCACTGCTTTTGTACGTAGACGAAGCTGTATTTTGTTAATGAGTATGAGGTAAAGAGTAGTTAAACTTGATTAATATAATTAAAGTTAATAGATACTCGCTCTATAAGTACATACTTAATTTGTTTAATACTAGTAGTAAAAGTTCCTTTGCTACTGATCACCGCTCACATTTAAAACGCCACCGTTGAAATCCAAATAAATTAATAGAGCCTGCATTTATTAAGGATCATTGGGGCCACGACAAGAGACGAGCCCCGAGAGCAAGTTGCGCAGCCCTACACCTGTTTTACAAGTTATCATTAGGCTTCTTATTATTATAATACAAATTCAAATTTTACGGCAAGGGTACCACGACAATACACGAAGGCCTACGAACAAGTTGCGATCACGATTACAAAAGGCGAAGCCCCGAGAACAAGTTGCGACACACCAAACGTGTCTTACAATCTCGGTTATGCTCGGGGAGGGTTGGAACGGGATCGCCGAAACAGTCTTCGCCGAAATCCTCGCGCCGCGAAATTTTACGTATATGATACACGTTAATTTAAAAAAAATCCAAGGCCATCCGCTTCTATAAAATAAAAATAATCTTGGCACATGTTAACAGGTTAAATTAATTAAATAAAATCTTTTATTATAAAACACTTCATTATCTTTACATGTCTTTGTGCTTTATTAGAATACAATTTTTATAACAGAAGATAATTTTGCAACCTCTTTATAATGAATCCTGTGTTGAGATGCTTGAAATCGATACCCAGACACAAGAAGAATGTGGTTCGGCTTGTATGTGCTTCTAATCAACTACCGAGGCACGCACCTAAATCGTGTGCAATTATCGTAAACACGGATCCTGCAAAAAAACCAGGTCAGCATTGGACCGCTGTCTACATTGACGGGAATGGTAATGGGGAGTATTTTGATTCCTTTGGACGATCACCGCAAGGATATCATTTACGTTTCCTAGAGAAAAATTCGAGATGCTTCCTATACAATAAAACAATACTGCAAGATTACCATTCGAATGTGTGTGGACTTTATACGTTAATGTTTCTATATTTTAGATTACATAATTTACCTATGTTTGATTTTGTAAATAAGTTTTTCACTGTATCTTTAATCTTAAATGACGAGATAATCAAATTACTATCCAAATTTTGTTTTCCTACTATTCTAGTCTGATAAATAAAAAAGAGATTTTATTACTTTGTTTTTTAATTAGGCGTTACATAATACCTACTGTCATTTCTTTTAATCGTTTTATAAAAATTTATGATTTTTAGCATTTATTATTAAACAAAGTATGCTACTCAATATTGGTATTATATAATTACACCAACTGTAATTAACTCTATGTTACATTTTAATGAGGATTTTGTAATGAATTCGTTTTCTATAAAACAATTTTGTGTGTATGTACAGTATATAATATTTTATTTACATTCCAAAAATTACTTTTACTCGATAACCAGTTTTATATCAATTAAGCATAAGTCAAAACATAGAAAGTGGTATTAGTGTGCCTATACGTGCAGCAGAAAACGGTAGTTATAACCTTAATTTATTTATTTAGTTGCACAGATTTAATTACAGCTATTGCAAACAACATATCTTTTTTAAAAATATTAAGTGTTTGGATACCGAGGACCTGTGTATATACAACAATTTTAACGAGAGTATGGCGATTAAAGATATTTCAAAGGTAAGTAACCAGTTTTAATATTCGTTTAGAAAAACAATATTCTGATTACTGTGTCCTGTAATTAACTTTAAATAATTTTTTGCATTGCGTGTTGAGATTAATTTAAAATGACAGTGAAATTTAATTATTAGAATACAACCCCAATGTATAAATAAATTTTCGTATAGGTAAAAGATCACAATCTGTAGATAGGAATTAAAAGAAATACAATTTGCAATCTCATTTGATAAAATAAAAATGAGTCATAATACATATTAATAAACACAGCTTAAATAAAAAGCTTTCTCAATCAGAACACGTGCAATTGCCTAACCTCCAGGGGTTTTGCTGCTCTTAATATTACCAAAAAGACCTTAATTAGGGTTGAAATAGGCCCCCGAAAAGAAGCCATCACCCAGCCCCAGCCCTCAAATCCAAGACCAACGCCTGGACCAACCCAAGTCCAAGACCAACCCTAAGACCAAACCCTAAATACACCCCTCACGTGAGCAAGTACAAAAAAAAGCATGGCTATCAAAAAGGCTCTTAGTACAACAAAAAGGGTTGAAAATTCCATCAAGGGCTGAAAAAGGCCTCCGAAAAGAAACCATAAAATAAGGCCGGAAAAAAAATTGTTGTCAAAAAAGACCATAATTAGGGATGAAAATTCCATCAAGGGGTTGAAAAAGGCCTCCGAAAAGAAACCATAAAAATAAGGGTGAAAAATACGGTCTCCCACGTGGCTGGCCTTGTGACGTCAAAATCCAAGATGACGGCCAAGGTGCACCCTTACTACTTGTGTAAATTTTTTATTATTGAATTCTTATTTAGTTCAAACAATGACACTTTAGTTTATTATTATAATTAAATAATATACAAATAATTTTTGCTGTAAGTACCTACTGTCTTGTGTTTCAATTTAAATTTATCATAATGTATTTTAACATCACACGAAATAAGTTTATTTTAATCAAGTAGATTACCCTCAAGTTCTATTAGCTTACGATACATGTGAGTACCTACTATAACTGAAATCCATGCCTCGTCGAAACATGTGGTTTGCTTGACTAAGTTTAATATTGATTTAATCTTTTAAAATTAAATAAGTTTTGTATGGGGAAGGTTTCGTGTTTTTCCTATTGTTACGGACATGACATTCACTAGATCATCAACTCCCTAAAGGTAGCGTGTAAGCTACCGATATAGCTCAACAAAATCAAAATCAGAAAACATATGTCACAAAGGCGCCACCTGTTAAATAGATTTATAGCACGAAAAACGTCAGGAACTAGATCTTAAAATAATGGCCTAACAGGAAACCATAATCTTCACACGAAAAGAAACACTCACCTTTACCTTAAATTCTACTTCAAAAATATCTACGCAAATCTCACCTACACTAACATAAAATTCTAAGCTTCATTTAAAATCCGCAAAAATTGCAATAACTAAACTCAAAATTCATTATAATTTTCGGTATAAACTTCCACATAAGATCATTCGCTCAAATAACAAAAAAAAACTTGCCAATACGGTCATTAATTATTCAATTTAAAATGAATATTGGTCACAAAAAAATAAACAAAACACGATCGAATAATTAAACGTTCCTGTAATTTAATAAACGTCACTTAAAATTCATCAAACCTTACTTTACATTTCTGAATGTTAATATCTTTAATTTCGGTAACTTTTAAAATTTGTGGAACTAAAATCAACGTGCTTTTAAAATAAATGCCCCAAAAAATGTACACTACAAATACATATATTATGATTAAAAGACTGCATAAAAAATATACAAAAGGGCAAATACAATCAAAGAAACATCCCCCAGGAAACGGGGCGTAAACAAAAGTAATTCGGAAAAACACAAAAAAAACTAACACCTAAAAAGAAAGCAAATAAAGCTGCGTCAACTATTCAGCAGCTGCCGCTAATCTCAAGGAGAAATAATATCGATTACTTCTTCTTGCGTACGCATCATCAATACATACATATATACAAATGAGAATATTAAAACAAAATCTACTTACTTTATTACTACAATAAAAACAAACAAAACAAAAAAAGTGTATTACACAATTTTTCGTAAGATTTTGACACAATGTGACACTTTTCACTCTTCTAAACAAGCATATTAATAATTAATTTTAATACTTTTGCGTAAAATTTGACAACATCGATCTTTTGACTTTTATTTAATATTCAACTACTATAAAGGACCCCAAACATATTTAAATCAATGGATAACCACATAAGTTCTTCTGAAGAGGAAGCATTTCGGAGCCTATGAATACCAGATGTGGAAACTCATAATAAAAAGGAAAACTTGTCCGCTTGTCTGTTCACATTCACCTGCAAGTGTAGTTATTGCTGCATTCTATAAATTCAAAAGTTCTGAGATGTTCGTGAAACTGATTCCATTTATGTAGCGTTCCTCGATAAATATGCGTTATTCAGTAACTTGGGTTCACAAGCTGTTGATGTGAACACATATGGTTATTATAAAAACAGCGTTATGCACATTGAGCAACATGCTACACAATAATTATTTAATACTGAAATATCGTTATGGTATCATTGTTATAAATGAATAATTCTATTTTTCTCCAACCAGCTGTATCTAAAAAAAGCTATTTCAGATTGGTCGTATCACTGTGGTAATTAGGTAAAGAGTGTTACTTACTGGGATTCTAGAAAAATGATCTGACCTTGAATAATAGCCAAACGAAGTTCGTCTGAGGCATACTACGCTGGAGTTAACTTCACTAAAAACTTAAGATTCTCGAAACTAACTTCAAGTTTTCAAAATAAATAAAGTCAGGGTGATTTAATTCTTATTTTAGCGGTTACAGCAAGTTTGGCTTTGTGTTTGTGTGTTACCAAGCCTTGTCGCGAGAACTGACATTTACTTGTAATTTTGAAACTAGTAATTATTTTATTTAGTACTGTTTTATGAATATATTTATTCGATAACAATTTTTAATACATGGTAAATAAATGTACTGTACATTATAAATGTTTTACGAACATTTCTCGGGAAATATAATTGCCTGAAAGATTTTTCTAGGTTATGTATTTTTAATCATCCTACAATACATCATTTTTAAATTCAGGTTTAAGAGTGCGTGTAGTTAACCACACTACTTTAAAAACGGATAGCATAAAAAATAGAAATTATACAAAAAACGTAACGTTTATTAGTAAATACTAGTATTTAGCACACTGACCACCATGTGCATACACTTTATGGACAAGGCGAAAAACAGGCACGCAATATGCATATATTTTACACGCAGGTAAGCCATCAGTTTTAAACATGTGTCATGTATGTATTGATTTTTCAATTTAAAAAAAAATAACTATAAAGACTCAGTAATTATATAATTTAAGAAATAATTTAAGGCACTAAAGTCGTTTGTGGCGGCAGAGTTTAGAAAATACACAACATTTTCACCTTTAAATTGAGTCTGACTAATGGAGATTGATTGAAAAAATATTGAGAGAAAAATATCGAAGATTTTCGTGACTGTTGTCATCGGGAGGAAAATTTTAAGATAACTTTTTTATTCTCGTTTTTCAACATTTTGGTTTTAAAAATCAAAAGAATTAAAATGTTTTGTTGCCGAGAGTTAATGTATTGATGAAATTGGTTAAAAGTTTTTTAATGGTTAATATATCTAGAATATAGTAGTTAAAAATTAAAAGAATTAATTAAAGTAAAGGTAATTTGAGAAATATAAGATATGGATATAAAATTGTTTTTTGGATTGCCATTTGAGGAAGTTAGAGGCTTTTTTTTATTACAAGTTAAAATTTAGAATTTCAGTTGTGTAAAGACGTATAGGATCTTTTTGTTTGCTGTCACTAATAATGTTAATTTAAGATTTAATTAGGTTTCGTTCACAGGTAAGGCTTGCGTTACAATCAGATTACCGTTAGAATAGTTGAGTACAAATACTAGTTATTCTCGTTATTTTAAGTTTTAGAAATTTTCGTTCGTGGAAAGGGGAAATTACGTCTTTTAAAATTAAATTGACGTAGCTTTGCTATTAATGTTATAAAACTTTATATTGTATTAGTCATATTGAATTTAAAATGAATTATCTGTTAGAATTAATTTACTCGAAATCGTAAATATCATGTTTTCCAATTGATTTAAAATTAAGAACGCAAATTGTTAATGAGTGTAATTACACGTCTGGAGAAAAACAAGTTGTTTTTCGTATTAAGTTTTTGTTAACATCCATTGCGGCACAAAGGAGAAATCGTGCCAGGAGTCTTTCGATGTAAAGCATACCGATTCATGTTTAGTTAAGAATTATTGTAGGAGAAGGCAATATCTGAATTATAATTTGTCCTAAGCAAGTTAAGCACATGTGTGCCGTGAAGTGAGGTAAGGCCTTCAGTTACTTGAAAGCTGTCAATGCAGTTTCTATGTGGAAGCGCGGAGTTAAAGAAAAAGATGACGTAATTTTTCCGTTTTCTCTACCGAGGTCACTTCGTTTTTAGCGCGGTTGATAATTGAATGTAACGAGCAATATGATTGGTTGTCGATATTAAAGTTCAAGATGGAGAAAAAGTGATTTTGTGTGTCTTCAATCGTGGTTTTCATTTGGTTGAATGTAATTGGGGGCAGAAGGTAGTGGCACATAATTTTCCGACGACATACCCGGACCTTACGAACGTATCGCGTCCCTTTCACCTTTGTGCGGTTTTTGTTGCGAAGTTCACCAGGCTGGGGAACTTTACGTGGTTTGATCGTGGTCAACAAGACCTTCTTATTGTTTCCGAACGTAGGATAGTGTTTTCGTCAAGAGCTTCCTGATTGGCGGAGTTTTAGATCGCTTTTGCGAATTAGATTTGTTTCATGGTGACGTATGGTGTATGCTGATCCTTACTTCCGTGCTTCTGCTATCAGACTTTAATAGACCAAGTCTCACTGTACATAGTAACTCTTGTAAATAATATATATTTAATAAGAAGATTAAGTGTAAATAACAATTCATTTGTGCAATTAACATTTCTAGATGTTAAATGTATGTAATGTTCGTCCAAAGGAACGAAATTAATTTCCGTATTTGATCTGAGGTTTAAGAATTAATTTTAAAATTAGGGGGCACAATCTGCAGATAAGCTCCACAATTACAATTTTAAGTTATCTGGTGTGTACACTGTTACGACGCAGTATGTATATTATTGTTTATGATATGGTATCTATATAATAAAGAGTTAGTTAATTGAAGTTGTGAACTTTATTTGTAAACTTTTCCCGAACAGCGAAAACCTGATAACGGAAGTTAGTGATTACTTTATTTTCATTTTAAAGAAATAATTCAAGTAAAAAGATATATTAAGTCAAGGTTACTTTCATTTATTAAATGCCATTTGTTTGTTTCGCAAGTGATCAGAAGGAAAATTCACGACCGGAGTTGACTCAGTCATTTATAAATTTTTTTTGATAGAACATTCATTTACGTTACAGAGAGCATTTGTAACAGCGTTATTGAATTTTATGCTTGGTTATCTTTTGAGTAAAATTGGCAATAAAGCTTTGGTAAATAATTAAGTTTTTTTGTATAGCTTAATTTTCGATAATTAGTTAAAATATCTAGTAAGTGTTTTTCGTATCTTATTTAATCTGGAGGGTCAGTGTAACGTAAAAATAGGATAGAGAAGTCCGTTGACCCCAACAACTGATTGATTCACACGCTTCAGTATCACTTGAAGGTGTGAGGTTATTATGAAACATTTTTTTATATAGCTAGAGCTCGCCACCAGGTAAGTGCGTTCTTATCTGTTTGGCAGAAACACGCCCATTTATACATATAAGTATTGAATACATACCAAACAGTCTGTTACAGATCGGCTTATGTGGCATCAACGTACGTACGTATTTAAATTGTTAAGTGTGGTTTGTTAAGTTGCTCCAGAAAGTACATTTTCGTTACTAACACTACCTGCAATTTGGATTACTGTACGTGCTAGGATTTTGTGAATGTAAAATCATCTTTCCTTATTAGTTCCTAATTAAAAGTATTACCGAAGAAATTTAAAACAATAAGTGAGTGCTCTTAAACGTGCTATTTAACCCCTTAGGGAAGTTAACACTATTTCAATCAGTTGTGGAATGTTTATTAAAGAAAATTAAGTATGAACGACTTAAACGTTTATTTTTATTTGCTTATCGCGTCATGATGGGATAATAATGCTTAGCATTAAAATTATATAGTTTAGCTCCTGTTTAGTTGTGAAATTATGATCTTATCAAGATTTTGATTTCAGAATAGTTGTGCAATAATGAGTTTACATTTCTATTTGTGTTGTATTTGGACATAAATCGGGGTTTAGCACACGTTAATGACACCTAAAGTTGCGATAGAGGGTGTTCCATTTAAAATAACCGAGATAATCATGGGTGTGGGTTTTTGATCACCCTGTACAAAAAAAAGTTATCACAAAAGTGATAAGTTTTAACAAAACCAGACTATCACGAAACTATTTTGCCCATGAGAGATTAGCCTTCAATTGTTTAATTTAAATAATATAGGGTGACGATTTCATTACGATTTTCACACAAAAATGGCCATATCTTTAAAAGTACCCTATAGAACCTAGTAAAACCCCTTTATCATTGGAATAGGAAAAATTATTCTAATTGAAATTTGACATAATATACAGGGTGTTCCGTTAAAGAAACATAAATTTGATATGCTGTGACTTTATGAAATACCCTGTATATTATTAAATAATTTTTAAATGTGCAGCTTGACTTTATGAATAACTTTTTTTCGTAACTCTCAAGGTAACGGAGTTATCGAACTCCGGAGAATAAGTTGATCACCCTGTATATTGTACGTTTACGGCTACTTAATTTGTACATCACGATAAAATTCTAACGGTAGTCAACTACCACAGCTTGGCACGCTAAGATTTTATAATTTTGTTAAATACGTGGTTAAGCTACTCGTAGGTAAATAATAGGTTTTATGGTTCTGGGAGCTCAGTGATCAAAACGAACCAAAACACACTTCCTTCGTCAACATCGGACCTATCGCACCCGAAATATCACCAAAACACGCCCTTGAGGATTCCTATAAAATTTAGAAAACACATAGGTCGATATCTAACCTAACACTAACCTCCTTCCCCCCGAGAACGCCCCCTCCTCACTTGATACTCTTTTCGTGCACGTCATCGTTAAATATCCCCTGGGGTCGAATTTTGAAACACTTATGATGTGAATTGAATGCAAAAATAAAATCTTGAATCATTATAACTGATTGATAAAAGCTGCATTTGTGTTTTACGTGTATAGTATTCTTCCTATTAGATACACTGTCAATTGTGTTTCAGTTATTAAAAAGTTACAAATATTTTTATTAATATCTCTAGTTTAAAGACAGATAGGGATTTGAGGTTTTCACTCAATTCTTTAGTTTTCATCTCTTTTTGAAAAATACCACGGTGCTGTTTACAATATTCGAGAAAAACTGTAAAATTCATTGATGCTAAATAACATTTTCTACTAATCGCAATAAAAACTACATCGCAAATCAAAGATAGCAAGTTTGTAAAATACGTTAATGCTAATTGAACATATCGAATTTATGTTCAAAAAAAAGTTTCTACTTCCTCCATCACAGTTTTTGAGAAGGTACACAAAAAAGTCTTACGTTAAAAGTATGAAAATTCTTGCAACTACTCTGAACGAAATACAAAATTAAGAATTAAAAAAAATTAAGTTTCTTATTTTCGGAGGAAATATATTGAGTTGACTGTTTGCGTTATCGTGTAATGATTAGGTTTTTAACTCTTGCGGCGAAGCGGGCCTGTATGCTTTCCACTACAAGGTCTGACTCGGGGCTCTCCAGCGCCACCCAAAGCGGGCTATTGCAACTGTCTAGTAGGCATTTGGAAACCTACTAGACGGCTTCCTCCATACGCCACTAGGTCAACTTCAGAATTCGAGCCGGTGCAAACGATAACAGGATGGACGGGAGGACAGTTTGAGGATGCGACAAAGTCACAGATTTCCTTTCTATGAACTCGATTGTCCACTAACTGGTTACAAATAAAGACTTTTTTGGCTAAGACTAATTTATACGGCTATGAAATTAAACTATTAGCTATAGTTTCAATTCAAAATTAATACTCAGCCAATATTTATGAAATAGAATTGATTATGAAAAAGCACAAGATCAACCTTACCTCACAACGTTTTACACAAACGGCTAAAACGCAACAAGACGGTGGAGTATGGTGTGAGTGTGGCATAAATAACCTCGGTATACAACTTGTAGGGAGGCTGGAGAAGTCTAACCTAACCTGACTTCAGGCACCAGCCTCTTAGCTTGTTTTAATTAAAATAAACCAATTACTGATATTCTGATAATATAGATTTGCAGCCCTATTCCTTATCTCAAGACGGAATGGGTATAAAAAAATAATTATATCAATCAGATTTTAAGATACACAAGATAAATGACTACTGCGACAAGTGATATGCATCTAGATGCATAGTGTATTGTGAGAGTAACAATAGCGTACTGATTTAAACAGATAACAATTTCCATATTGTACTCATTGTGCTCAAAGTGTGTCAACGTACCGCATAGGCCTACTAGTGACTGTAGTACGGGCAACCATTTTTGGCTTGCAAAGTAATCCTTTTATAGAATTATGTTGGACACGTCTGGGGTAACCGAAAAGTGCACACGTTTCTAGCGAGTAGGCTAACTTAGCTCAACGCTAACGGATAATAGGACAGTACCGTTAGTTGGGAATGCTACATCGTCCGGGGTAGGACTGCGCAAAAGAAAGTATGTTGTGGAGATGGATGATCGTAGTTTGGCGCTATGGTCAGGGGTTGAAAGAAAATACCAATAAATTTAAATTAGTTATGAAGTTAATTAAGAAATAAATAAATAAAAACTCTAATGACCTTGGGACGGTATGATTAAAGAACAAACATTTAAGAATACCAGCTGAATTATATAGGAAAAAAATTACAGTCGATAGGAATGTTTATGTAAAGATGGATGACACGTAGAAAACTTGTTTCTTGAAGTTTTTGTCTGCCTGCCTTATTTTGACTTAAATTAAAAAAAGCGGTTCGCCTTGCCATTGAATCAATTCATACTTTTTCACTTCGATGTTGCTTTACAAATCTTTAATAGTTTTCTGATATTATTTTTAATTATCCATAATCAGATGTATTCTTTCTTCCATTCATAAGAATAGTTCTGTATGACAATGATGTTTTGCATTATCCATAATAATAACGAAATCTTTTTAATAGAAATTTTCCAAAACATTTTTCAAACACGTGCGAGTTTCATCTTCTTCTATTTTCTTAAATTCTAATATAAGTAAACCTTTTCCAGACGGTACATTTAAACCAGTCGGCCAGCCTTCTGACACACCGTACATGCTTCGTTTACCCAAGTCTCATTGAGGTAGTAAATATTCTTTTATTCTGCTCGAAATTATGGTTTAGCAAACAATCTTCATTATGGCTAGTAAAATAGTTCTGCAGTTAATCGTTCCTCATGAAAAATTTTATTCGCGCAATATTTTCTACAGTCAAATCTTACTGATATTGAAAAACTTTTGGCCATCCATCAGATGTTACACGTCCAAACCGCACTAGGCTTACCGAAGTAAGTGGGTTGCCAAACCAGCTACAGTGGGAATGGGCGAGGTCGATATAAGGAGTAAAATGATTGAAAGGTAGTTTCAAACACCTCACACTTACCATAAATCTACAACTCACAATGCTCAGTCCAGGAAAAATTGGGTCTAGGCGCCACCACAATCTTAAATTTTGCGAAAATAAACAGTCTTAGGCGGGATGTTAAATTAATTCTATCAGACTATGGAAGACAGGATTGCAGCCTACTCAGTAAAACCATTCACAACTCAAGTCAATCACACTTCAAAAGAAATTTATCCAAAAGCTCAAGAAAATTTTGAAATACACGGGTTGTCGTAAACTTATTGAACACTTAGCTGAATATTTTGTCGTTTTATTTTCAAATCTGCTTTCGCAATTTTTTTAAAGAAAATTACTATTCTTTTCTTCAAGTCACGATAAAACTATTTATTTATAAAAGTCTATATATGATTTATCCCCTTATGGGTTATTGCAGTTGCTATATACGCGCTGATACTAAACTACAATTTTCACAAACAAAATCCAACACTAACCATTCTAATCATCCCTTCAAAAACTATACGCGCGACTCTCTACTTAAGCTCCTCTCGAAATATCTGAACTAAACTCTCTATCCCTTCAAACGTCACAGTATATTCGCGCTAACATCAAAATTCACCTATCACAATCGAGATCTGACGAGTTTTCTTGCCGCGTCGAAGTTCTGAAATCGGAACAAGGCGCAAACGATGCGAAATAAACGTAGCCATCTTGAATTTACTTTTAAATTCACTGAAAATTCTCCAAAAAAATCATTAATTACAATTATATTCACACTGTACATTATTCAGATCATATCTCAATTTTCTGTGCAAATTTTGCATGTGGGCGATCCCTATTTCCGCAAAATCCCTCAATTTCTAACAACTTCATTCTTAAACATGCATTAAATTTTCTTATTGCACAATATTGCAAAATTTCTGCAAACAAAAATATACATACATATTCCTTACTGTACGTTCGTACAATATCACTATATCATAAACTCACTCATTCATACGACTACGACCATTTCTTTAATCCAAATTCTTTTATATATAGTAGCAAAAGACCAGTAGTCTCGTACCAGTGCCGTCTCAGAAAACATTGTCACAAAACCTTATTCTTCAACCTAATTTAATGCTTTCAGCTTAAAAATGTTTCTACAATATTCAAATATTATTTCATGTGATAAGTAATATGTCCTTAATCTCCAGTGGCGTATCATTTACACCAACTTGCACTTTACATACACACAAAAAAAATTTTTCCGTGCAAACTCACTTCATTTACGTTCAAATTACGTTACATACGTTATCAAAATACTGCACATACACGATGCGTCAAAATAGCTTACACAGAGCAGCGTGAATTTTATAGTGGATTGGAAATACTAACCAATTTCTTTAGGTGGTCTTCCTCAACTAGGCACAGGTTCCTTAACTTCTTCACCTTTACATTTGCAGAATTTGGAAATCCCTGTATACTTTGCTCACAATTCCACTATCTACACTACAGGAAAAATTATCAATCAAGAACGCGATGGTAACTGTTAGATGTCTATATAATAACCCAAGGGTTATTATATTTAATCAATGTTATTTATACCTCGCCCGCGATGTAACAGAAACTGCGCTTCTCTTTGACCAATCTTTGCGTTTAAGTTAATCCTTTTACATAAATAAAACTTAAGCTATTAGCTTTGCAATCTAACATTAAGAGAGATATCGAATAGTGTAAAGCAATTATGTTATAATAGGTGAGGTATTAAACCGTTTTGTTGTGTTTTACAGAAATTCGTATAGCTAACGAAGGTTTGAAAAGGTTGTAAAAGAGATTAACGAAAATCACGTAATGAAACTTACATGAGGTAGAATCTTTTAAGAATTAGATTTTAAAGCGTTTTCCTGCACTGTAAAATACGGTTACCTAAACGTTTAGAATGTCAATAATTTAAGTAAGACGTTAGAAGGGATTTAACATAAAACATAGAAAACATTTTAATTGTTAGATTTACAGAAATCTTTATAAATTACGAATACTTGATAAGACTTTGAACTGTAATTGACAAGGCTTTCAGACAGACAATAAAATTAGAAACATAACAACGAAAAAGTGTTTATGCAGGGCATCGGAACCCCCAAGATAATGCCAATTAGTGTTAATTACCCAATGTTTAATTATTTCAGTGTCTTGCAAGATATTCTCACTGCCAAAGAAACTAACTAAACCATGAATCAGAAATGCTAGAAATGTGTTAAAACGGTACGCCACTAAATTTTCATATCCACATTTTATTACTTTGCAGACTTATAAAATGGATTTTAATTGTTGTTTGCACTTTTAGCAAAAACTAATTATAACGTAAAATAGTCAATAGATTCGAAATATGTAATGTATTTTAATATAAAGCAGTCTACATTAAAGTGTAATCACACATGCAGTATATGTGTACAGGGTGTGTGTTGAAAGACGGCCCTAAATGTTATTTGGGAACCTGTAAGAGATACAAAAAAAGTTTTATACGAAGGTTGCTTGGTTCAATGGGAACTTTTAATTTATTTACTTTTCGTATATACAGGGTGTATCAAGTTGGGGGTACCGATGTCAACTTTGAAATTTTAAATGCAATACCTTATATTTTTTTACATATTTAGATTCTCTGTGTTAAAATAATATATTTTTGAAATGAAACTTTTTCCAAATTTTGCTTAGTTTAGGAGTAAATTGAGGCTATGACATCACCAATAATGGCGCACAAAACATTAACGCTTTTTCGGCCTTGTTTTTTAATTTTTTTTACTCTTGAGAAATTTCTTTCAGACCAATAGTGACAATTTCGCCATTCCACTTGCAATAAACGTGGCTTCGTCGGTCCAAAATACTTTAGGAAATATATTTCTTTCGAATTGGATTTCCATCATGTTGCTACAAAAGTTTAGTCTTTATTCAAAATCTGCATCTGTTAAGTGTTGAACAGGCAAAATCTTGTACGGTTTAAATTTATTCATTTTAAGACCTTTGCGAATACCGTTTTTGTTCATCTCTAAGTCCCTAATAGCGTCATTTCAAGAAAGTAAAATAAAGTAAAACTTCCAACTGTGATCTTCTGTCAAAACTGATCAATAACCCCTTTTTCAAACAAATCCGAAATAATTCTATTAAATATTTTCTTGTCCGGAATTATGTGGTTTGGAAAACGGTTTCGATATTCTCTTAAAGCCAGCGCAGAACTTCTGTTGTTTTTAATGTCACATTCAAATAAGTGTAATCCTTCTTGTTCAGAATATTGAGCCATTTTTATAAAGTAAAACATTATTTCATAATAGAACTTCACTCAAAAAACTAAGAAATGCACGTAAAACATATTTTATTAGCATTCTTAATTGTCAAATTAAAACATATGAAACAGGTTTTTGTTCGCTAAGCATAGCCGCTTTGATTCAAAATAATAATTATTAAAAAAACTATTGCTGCAACACGATCCCTGGTCTACTTGGACTCCTAACTTATCAGTCGATTTTTTAGACAACATATTACAAATTACAATATTGAGTTTACAAAGGCAAAGATTTTAAAACAAAAATTGTGAAAAACATACTTTAAATTATTATAAGTTAATTTTATAAAATATATAAATAAAAAGTTTACCTCGAGTAGGATTTGAACCTACGACCTGTACTTTGCTAGTGTATCGCGCTAACCAACTGCGCCATCAAGGTTCAAGCCCCAATCGACGTAAATTTTGTCTTTATGTATGTAGAACTGATGTAAATTCTAAATATAATGAGATTACAGTCAAATTACTTATATTAATGGAATGTGAGCCTGCAATATCACAAGGATTCACACATACCAAAGCAACTTGACCAATATTAAATTATTATAAGTTCTTGTTATGAACGAATAAGTTCAAAAGTAAATATGTAATTAAAAATTATTATTAATTTTATTAAATACATAAATAAAAAGTTTACCTCGAGTAGGATTTGAACCTACGACCTGTACTTTGCTAGAGTACCGCGCTAATGAACTGCGCCATCAAGGTTCAAACCCCAATCGATGTAAATTTTGTCTTTATGTATGTAGAACTGATGTAAATTCTAAATATAATGAGATTACAGTCAAATTACTTATATTAATGGAATGTGAGCCTGCAATATCGCAAGGATTCACACATACTAAAGCAACTTGACCAATATTAAATTAGGATTTGGTTCAATGGGAACTTTTAATTTATTTACTTTTCGTATATACAGGGTGCTTCAAGTTAGGGGTACCGATGTTAACTTTGAAATTTTAAATGCAACATCCTATATTTTTTAGATATTTAGATTCTCCGTATTAAAATAATATATTTTTGTAATGAAACTTTTTTCAAAATTTTGCATAGTTTAGGAGTAAATTGAGGATATGTAGTTTTCATCATGAATTTACCCTATTATAAAATTAATTGCTACATTTAAAATAATCATAATTTAAAAGTAATTTTTATATTTTTTACATCACAAGGGTTGTCCTGAATAGTTTCTATTATAAGTAGCTCTTATTTTTATACGGTTTTTTTTCCAGGGGCTCCTTGAAATATTTGAAATGCCAAAAACTCGGTTATTTTAAATCGGACACCCTATATATTTTTTTCTGGGTAAACTCCCTAATAAATTTTCTATCGATCTATATATATATATATATATATATATATATATATATATATATATATATCATATGTTCTATCCCTAAATCAATTTTTAGTGAATAAAATTATATTTAAACATAACAATTTAACACAAGAAAAATCAAAGATAATATAAGTTTGCAACAAATTTTACAATACATTTTCATATCCACCATGTAGTATATCTGGTTTTCAAAGATCGAATTGCAATTCTCTATGGAATCCAAATAATTTAAAGTATGTTTTTCACAATTTTGCTTTTGTAAACTCAATATTGTAATTTGTAATATGTTGTCTAAAAATCGATTGATAAGTTGAGTCCAAGTAGTCCAGGGATCGTATGGCAACAACAGTTTTTTTAATAATTATTATTATGAATCAAAGCGGCTATGCTTAGCGAACAAAAACCTGTTTCATATGTTTTAATTTGACAATTAAGAATGCTAATAAAATATGTTTTACGTGCATTTCTTAGTTTTTTGAGTGAAGTTCTATTATGAAATAATGTTTTACTTTATAAAAATGGCTCAATATTCTGAACAAGAAGGATTACACTTATTTGAATGTGACATTAAAAACAACAGAAGTTCTGCGCTGGCTTATTAGAATATCGAAACCGTTTTCCAAACCACAGAATTCCGGACAAGAAAATATTTAATAGAATTATTTCGGATTTGTTTGAAAAAGGGGTTATTGCTAATAAAAATAAACAGACAAGATCAGTTGGAAGTTTTACTTTATTTTATTGAAAATCTCGAAAATTCTTGAAATGATGCTACTAGGGACTTAGAGATGAACAAAACAGTATTCGCAAAGCTCTTAAAATGAATAAATTTAAACCGTACAAGTTTTGCCTGTTCAACACTTAACAGATGCAGATTTTGAAGAAAGACTAAATTTTTATAGCAACATGATGGAAATGCAATTCGAAAGAAATATATTTCCTAAAGTATTTTGGACCGACGAAGCCACGTTTATTACAAGTGGAATGGAAAATTGTCACTACTGGTCTAAAAGAAATTTCTCGAGTAAAAAAAAAATTTAAAAAAAAGCCGAAAAAGCGTTAATGTTTGGTGCGCCATTATTAGTGATGTCATATCCTCAATTTACTCCTAAACTAAGCAAAATTTGGAAAAAAGTTTCATTTCTAAAATATATTATTTTAACACAGAGAATCTAAATATGTAAAAAAATACAAGGCGTTGCATTTAAAATTTCAAAGTTGACATCGGTACCCCCAACTTGAAGTACCCTGTATATACGAAAAGTAAATAAATTAAAAGTTCTCATTGAACCGAGCAACTTTTATGTAAAACTTTTTTTTGTATCTTTACCGGTTCCCAAATAACATATCGCACACACCCTGTATACATCTGTGGTGTATTATTGCTCTTTCAATATTTAAAATATTTTTAAACTACTCGATAAATTGATTTTAAATAACAGATAATATGGTAAATTGATATTCGGAATAATTTTTGACCAAATAGTAAATTAAATTTCCAAGGTACGAAAGTAACACAACAATGCATAAATAACGATGGTTATTAAATCATAATTGTTTTAAAAGCGTGATTGATTGTAAACCAATGAATATTAAAATAGATTTTATAATTACTGCGTACTCTGTGGTTGATTATACGAAATCAATTTAAAGATATATATTTTTGTAATTTTCTTAAAGACAATCACCATTGTTAGGTAACTTTCATAAATAATTACAAGAAATACAAGAAAAACGGTAACTTTATCTAGCTTAACAAACTTGGTGGAATTATGTAAATGAATTGTGCTTACTTAATGACGCTCTACTGTATTCTCTTTGTGTTTGAAACTCTTTATAATCAAACTCTTACAACAAAAGAAAGAATTTTGTAGAGAACATCCATATAACTAATTCTACTTATCATCCAAGTTTTCATTGAAATTCTGTTTCATTTCTCTTACTTAGAATTTTGCTGTTTAAAATGTTCTTAACTCTTAAACGTATATTACGAAAAATGTTTATATATTGTAAACTACTGCTTCAAGGAAACAAATATATATTTACGCGATGGTGATTTAAAGGAACATGATCGCTCAAACATCGTCTGAATGAAAATGAGCAAAAAAATTTGTTTACATTTTGCTGTGACAGATTCTATTTACTTTAGTAAGTATAGCTACCATTTCTGAGTGCATTATTTAACCGAAATTATCGGTGATATGCAGAAAATATTCGAACATAATGATACTTACAATCGACCAGGCTTGCTGCACCTTCAAGATGATAAAAAAATTGAATAAGAAACGGTAATCTTAACCTAGTGAATGATAGAAAAACGAAATAGCTAAACGAGAAGATTGTGTAGATTAAATTGGGGTTAAAACTATCTATACAACAGATACTGATTTTTATTAATCAAAACACAAAACTCGAGTTCACCACAAATATCCAATAAAAACTAGCCCCGTTACCACGTTCGCAATTACAGCTACACTGCAAAAGTGTTGCAGCAGTTGTCTATCATAATAAGAGAAAAAGGTACTTTTTAAATTATTGAAACCTATAAGGCATTTCCGTTGCTAAGGAAGAAGCTTTAAAATTCTGCTGGCAGAGAAAAATTAGACAAATGACAGTCGTATTAAATCTAATCCTTTATAATTGTATAGTAACTTTTCTCATCAGAAAAGTATATAGTTAACATTAATTATTCCAATAAAGCTAGAAATCAATCGTAACCGGCAACCGTATCCTAACCCTAACCTCAACTTCAATTCCAATTTCAACTTCAACTCCAACTCTATCTCCATTTCCACCTCCAACTCTAACTCAAATTGCAGTTCTAACTCAAATTGCAGTTCTAACTCCAATTGCAACTGCAACAGTGATAGTAACTCTAGCTATAGCTGTAATTATTAACGTGTTTTAATAATTGTGGTCCATATCATGCTAAGTTTAGCATACCTTGCTAAAGAAATCTTTAACACTTTGGAAGATAGATAGGGGGTTATTGAATTGCCAAGAGATGCCTATAAACGGCTACCTTATATTATTTCATGTCATAAGTCAGAGGAACTAAGGAGATTAGAAAACGTGTAGAAGAATGCGGATTACTCCGTTTCGTACAAGTGGAGATTTGTACTGCATATTGAAGATGTGAATGAGCGAACCTAGTATTCGGAGCAAAGGTGGCCCGAGATGGTATCAAATAATATAATTCAGAAGGCGCAATAGCGATTGCAATGCCGATAATACAAATAAAGAATTGAAAGGATTCTTCTATGCTCAAAGGACTGTATGTCAGAAGTTAAGCACGAGTCGTTTATAAGCCTAATCGCTCTTTTTTTATACGACCAACGATATCGAGAGTGTATTGGGGAGTATCAACCCAGAGGTGAGAATTCTATTCTAGATGAACCCGAATTTGGGCCTTATACAGCAAAAAGAAGAAAAAGCGGAGTGTAACTGCTACTATAACGGTAACCGAAACCGTAACCGTAATGGTAACAGTACTGTTAACGGTAACAATCTCAAACTCAAGCTTAAACTAAAATTAAAAGTCAAACTAAAACTCTAACCCAACCCTAGTCCTAACACTAACTCTAACCCCAAACAAACTCCAATCCCAACTCCATCTCCATTTACACCTCCAACTCCAATTCCAACTCCAAGTCTAACTTCAACTGCAACTCTACAGTAACTCTAGATATAACATTAACTATAAACGTCATCGTAACTAACTGTAACTGTAGCTGTAGCGGTAACCGTAACCGTAACCGTAACCGTAACCGTAACTGTAACCGAAACCGTAATCGTAACCGTAACTGCAACCCTAACCGTAACCGTGACCTTGACCTTGACTGTGATCGTGACCGTGACCGTATCCGTAACCGTAACTGTTACATAAATTATAACTGTATTTGTAATTATAAATCTAGCTAACCCTGTAAATCTAACTGTAATTGTAGCAACTGTAGCTGCAACGTAACTGAAACTGTAACTGTAACGGCAACGGTAATAATACCGTATCACACCAGTCCACACTGGAAATTGGATTAGCAGAAGTTGTAACGGTAACAATGTAACGGGTTCATTAAGCCATCGAGCACCTAATTTGTTATGATGTGTATGTTCTATACTTTAATTTTTTATGTTTTAAAGTTTCCTGATATTAATGGACGGCACTATTATAACATAAAGTTTTTACTTCAAAATTGTTCGGCTGAAGGCTACACTTATAATAATAATAATGTTTATTTATTCAACAGACTGAAAGTCCAATTACAGAATAACTTTACGATATCTAGAAACAAAAGTTGCATGAGAAAGAAAAATATAAAAACAAAAAAGATTTTAACAAACTTTGATTACGTACTAAAAAGAAAAAATTAAAATCATCATTTATGCGCATATATAAAAAATTAACAAATTAACAACCCTTAAATACTACAGTACAGAAGACAAACTGATAAAACTGAAAATGGTGCCATTCCTATACAATAATAAAAGTGAACAATAAAATTAAACAGTTTGAAATAAATATAACAAAGAGGATACATTAACGTCCAGAGAATTACAATAAGTATTAAAATTGTTACACATAATGAACACTGGTGATTTTAGGACTTGATTAGTTTAAGGAGTAGGGATGACAAAAGTTACAGGAAATCTTGAAGAACGAGAAGGAGTATGAAAATCAAAGAGAGGTAGGATCGATGGGCAGTCAATAAGATTATTTAAAAGTTTATGCAAAAACTTGAGACTGTTACAAATGCGTCTAGCTTCAAGGGACGCCAAGTTGAACCAAGAAAGCAGTTGCTCATTTGGATATCCCCTGTTTGGGTATATTCCATCTATCCTAAACGATACATATTTTAAATATATCACAGTACTCTAACTTTGGTCTCACCAGGGTGGAATATAATGAAAACATTGTGTTAATATTTTTTAACGATTTACTATTACGAATAAGACAGCCTAGTGCTTTAGAAGATCACGCACATATGGAGTGAATCTGATCCGAGAAACTCAAATTCTGATCAAACACAACACCTAAATCTTTCTTGGTTGTAACATGAAGTAAAGGAAAGGAACTAATGGAATATAATTAAAATACAAACAGAATGAGAAAATTACACTTTAATTTCTTATGTAAACTTATTGAGTAATTCAACAGCTGTCTCCATTCGTATATTCAATAAATCAAAATAATATGTGCTGGTGAACTTCAGCATAAATGCAAATGAAATCGTACTTAAAAATGAAAATAAAATGGTACTTACACGTTTCGCAAAGCTTTACGATTTTTTACTAAATTTTAATCAAACCTTAAACTATACATTACGTAGATCTATTTTAAAATAAAATTTGAGATTAAAACTGAATAAGTTCAATGTAATAACTCAAATGTATAACATATGTCAATAAAATAACAATGATGCAGGCTATGCCCCCTGTTTACATATTATGAAACACTAAATACCTGAAGTCTTTTAGTTTTCTACTCATTAATGTATTAACCTTACTGAATGATATCGAAGCTAGCTTTACTTTAATGTTTTTAAAACAGTTTAACCACTTAATGTAGAGCTGAAGCTCTTCCGATTTTTTTAATTAATTATTCGCTAATGAATCAATTTGACCAAAACTGGAGCATTTCAAATAACCAATTTTATCCCCTCCGACGTCGCTACGAAAAAATGAGAATTTTTACGTCCATTCCAGTCCCACTACTTAAAAAATGGGCAATCTTTAACCTAACTAGAAGCTACCCTAGCCTACCCTACCCTACCAGAAGCCGCGTTCAGCGGATTTTAGTTTAACCACAAGACGCGCTACCGAGTGAGGACTCTTTATCGAATTGTCCTGTACTCCCTGGCTGTCGCTCAAATTCGTCTTCACCTGCTCGTAAGTGTTCTTACAACACCTACACAAGCACCCGACGCGAGATTAATTCCCGGCGTCGTTGTCCACTTAAACCGTCGGACAGAAAGGTTGTTTGTCTAAATTCTGCCGGCCTCACAGTGTCCACCAGAAAGTGCAACGGAGTTAATTGTCCAGGTCCATTGACGGATGCTACCTATAAATTTACACACGAAACACACTTACACGCCGCCCCCGGAATCTTACCAAGTGCGGAGTGTTGTCGAAAGGAAACCACCCAATTATTTCTTGTCATCCAGTTTCTGACCATAGAAATTACGTAAACAAAAGTGAATATTTGTCTCGCTTACATTTTATACATTGTCCGTTTTAGAACTTACTTTTTTCCGTTCTGAATCCGAGCTTTCCTATATCGCGAAATACAGTTATTCCGGTGTTAAGCACTCTTTAATACCAGACTTCATAAATGTTTCGTTTATGCAACCCTCCTCTATATGGAAATATAAATATTCCAGTAAACTAATCAGTCACGAAGGTTTAAACACCTTATAACCCGTCCTGAGATCAAAAATTAACCTGGTTTCTTACTGCCACCACGATTTTCTAACCAAGGCAGTCCTTAACGACGCATACCCCTGTTTTCGTATAAAAGCATTCAATACGAAAACACCCACAAACCTTAATTTTCAGCCTCAAATTCCCCGTTCGAGAAAAAAAGCAGTAAAAAATTCAATAGCCGCCTGTTTCTACCATCACCTCAGTGGAAGGCCACTCGTTTATCCTAATTACAAAAAGAACCTTCTCATTCTAATTCCAGTTCATCACTAATAACTAATCAGAACATCATCCTGTTAATTAAATAAGTCACGTCAGAAATATTATCAAAATACGTCAAAATTTTATTAGTTAGAAAGTTAAAAGCAATCAAACATACAAAATATTTCAACACTATCGTGCATTTCTTAACAGTAAAAATTTAGCTCTTTCATTAAGCTACTCAGAGACGTATTCAAAATATTCGAGCTAAATTTCTTTACGATAAGGTGAAATACACAGGCACGGTAAAATCAACACTTTTGAATAACGTAAATGTAGTATTCGGTCCAACAGACAAACTAGGTTTGGTTTCATCATGAAATGCCGCCATACTAAATCCGACAAGAACGCTTTGTGCTTCAAAATTTAATGTCACAAAAGCGAAAAGAATCATCCAAATCAAATTTTTCTTCAAAACAACGTCTTGCGTCCTCTATATATTTAATATATAATTAATTAATAAATAATAGCGATGACGCCATGTTGTGCAAGCATCGCTTACGTTTCTCTCAATACGAAATCAAACCATAAATATTCAGTTTTTCAACTTTACGAAACTTAATGTACGGGATCAGGCATTTCTTTAACGTACGGGAAAAATTTCCCTTTTAATTATAATAAATTAATACAAACATGTAATGGAAGATAATTATACCTTTTCGTGGGAGTAACTTAATCCATGACATGAATTATAACGCAATGTAAACGGAAATGAAGCTCTTAACACGCATTGCGCACAAAACAAAAATTTTACGCAACGGACTTTAATTAAACTTTATGTTAGAGTTACAACTAAAATATATAGGTTCAATAAAATTTTGATTAAAACCTGGTCACAAAATCTTTTGTGAATAACTCGAAAACTATTAATTATTGAGAAAAAGTAGTTAGACTTAAAAAACATTTTCATAGGGTAACAAATAAGCCCTACAAAGTTACGTTACATAAGGCTACTTACTTTTGGATTAATATTTATGAACCTATTGACTTTAGAGCACAAAGTACAGATTACAAAGATTTATATCTTTAGTTTGTAACGTGTCAATTCTTGTCTATCGTGACCTTAATTTAAGCTTTGAATTTGTGTTATTATTGATAAATATATTTACATTACGTTGGTATCTTTCTTCTTTCAATAATTAAATTTTGGTACATGTCGATATTTTCTCTTTAGTGAACGTAATCACGAACGTCCCTGTACATATGTTATGGTCTATAAGGGCTATTTTAGCCACATCAATTTTGTTTTGTGCGCAACTCAACACGAACTGACTGCATTTCCGTATCTTCTGCGTTTCAATGCATTTCGTATCTTGAGTTTTGCTCCATTGTATAAGGTATGTAAGGCTTTTAATTACATTTTTGTATATATTGCATTTAGTAGAGAACAAAGAAAGGGAACAAAGATAAGCCCCTACATTAAGGGAAACCGCTTGTCTTAAGAAGAAGCTCTTGTGTTAATGAATCTCGTATCGTTACAAAAGCGTGGTTGATGACGTCACAAAGTGAACATGCATAAAATGGCGTGGGTGCTAATGCAATGTTATCTTCACGAATTAATGCCGCTTTCGTCGTTCGAAGCCTGCTTTTGTAGTTTGGTCTACATTTCCATTATTTTCATGTGGAAGACATTATCAAAATTATGTTACCTTAATATATGGTCTACATTTCACTTAGTTGCACGTTGACGACAAATGGAAATTACCTTTACCGTATTAAAAATTAAAAAAAAACTTATAACAAACCTTTACCATATGTTTATCTTATGAATGGGAAATAACATTCTCATATTGCAGTTTGTTTTAAGACGAAGTTAATATATTTATTTTGAGTACATATAAGTACGTATCCTTTTAATACGTTTAAGGAAATAACAAATCAATCCAGTGTTGTTTTGATACGGTTATACAGAATAGAAACAGCTGAGCTAAGATAAAAACCAATGAGTTACATAACCTACAGTAACCATAATATTTATTGACATAGGTCAAGTATACGTTTTATTATAAAATACAGCGTTGACCATATTGCATTTTGCATTTTAAGTAGAGATAGATTATAAGCTTGTATAGTTGTGTTGATTTAGTAATTATTTAATATCGCAAAGCTTTACGAGAAATATCGTTTTAGTTATTTTATGCTGAAATTAATAAGACATTGTGTTTAATTAAATATACATATAAATACAGCTGTTTAGTGTTATTCCGATTACCAATGGTGTTAATGTACAACTTTCTCAATTTTTCTTGTATTTTAATTATTAAGCCTATGAAATTGAGTGGTGTCCAACAAGAAAAACAAACAAATGAATTACTGATTATACCTATGGACATATCTCTGCCTTCCTCACACACGAAAATAAAAGAGTTCTTAACTGAAGTAAGTTTCGTAGGTATTGTACCTTGCTGAGATAGACCGTGGTGCAACTTACCTTTTTAAAATACCAATCACCTCGAATTTTTTATTTGTTATAAGTTATTTGTAAAGTACTAAATAAGCTTTCAAGGTACAACATGCTAAACAAGGAACTTCACAGCCCATGATTGTGCTAATACAAACAAAACGTTACATTCCAGTACCAGGGGATCTCATATTTGACAAAAAAAAAATAAAGTTATTGATTAATAATAATTAATACAATCCAATGCAATATAGTTATACCATAAATAATACCGGCTGGAGTAATAAGGTTTTTACGAAACAACGATTGTTTTAAAAAAAGTTTTACACGCTTGTCTTGAAAACGAAGAATTTCCGGACCTGTGTTTATATAAAGTTTTTTTCTTAAAATCATTCAAAGAATCATCCTTAAAGTTTGTTCACGTACTTAAATAACATCCGATATGTAACTTATGTATATGTAATATGAACATGTGTTCTAGACATAATAAAACCGCTTAATAGGGTGTAAAAAATTGAGAAACATATTTATGTTGATTTTATTTTGTTTTTTTTTTTGCTTCAAATAAGCAGAAATATGGATCCATTAAAAATAGTCGCATCCTTGCTGTCTAACGCAGTTTTATGAAGTCGTTACATTGTAATGTTTGTAAGATATCCGCGTTTCATTAATCATTGGAAATATTTTAACTGTAGAATCCTGAGCTCAAGATATTAAGATTTAAGCCAAATCACTTAAATAAAATGTGACTCCTTACTGAGTTAAAGGGTGTTTTATCCAAAAATTTAAAAACTATTTGCACGCAGTACTTTAAAACTAGTTCACATATCCGTGTACGCTTGGCACAAAATTTCACACTGTATCTTGAAAACAAAGCATTACAGCACCTATTTTTATATAAACTTTTCGTCTTATAATCACTAAAAGAATCGCTCCTTGAAGTTAGGCCATGTTGTACATTTTGTTGATTCATAACTAACTTACACTGCCAATTTATGACAATATACACAGGGTCAGCGATAGGTCGGTGCAAATGGTGATCCTGCAACGGGCGGCAAATTTTAGGGGCGACATTTTGACTGTTAGAATGCATATTTTTTGAGATATATTTTAATTTTTTTTAAATTGCCGTCGTTACCCCTGTGCATTTTTTTAAAAACAATTTCTATCACTAGAAGAGTATTGGTATGGAAAAAAATAACTGGTACACCCCAATTTTTGATAGTTTGGTAGTTTTAAATTTTTGTTATGTTCTCCCAAGGACATACAATGAAGTAATTTTTATTTTTTTCCTCAAAAACGAAGCAATATACGAAGAAACTCAAGGGATAAAAAAGATTTTTAGTTGCGAAAGAAATAGGGGTTTTAAACCGGTAGTGGCGCACATTTTTCTTGTAAATAATATTGGTTAAGGAACTTCCAGGTACGCCAAAGCATTACAGCACCTATTTTTATATAAACTTTTCGTCTTATAATCACTAAAAGAATCGCTCGTTGAAGTTAGGCCATGTTGTACATTTTGTTGATTCATAACTAACTTACACTGCCAATTTATGACAATATACACAGGGTCAGCGATAGGTCGGTGCAAATGGTGATCCTGCACCGGGCGGAAAATTTTAGGGGCGACATTTTGACTGTTAGGATGCATATTTTTTGAGATATATTTGATTTAGGAATATACATAAGAAAAAGCGCTTGCTCCCAAATTTTCTTAGACTTAAAAAAATAGATAGGTATACTTTGGACACACGGTAGTTGGAAAATAGCTGAATTGACATTTTTTTTGTCCAATGTAATAAAAAACAAAACAAAATAAAAGGTATTTACAAAAGGTTACATTATATGTCCGAATTAGAATTTCATTTCATTCAGTAATTGGTGATGCATATTCAATTAACATTCTATTACTAATGTGCTAGCTCTTGTATTATGGACTATTCGAGAAATATATATTATTTTGTTATTGTAAAAATCTATTCTCTATCCTTTAAAAACGCGACAGGTAAGAACTTTCTTCTGTCGATTCCTGAAAATCAGAAGATACAGATTATCGTGCGCACATGATTTTACCTGTTTCGACATGTTTTCTCATGCCCTTATTATAAAAACAAAGACGAAGACTTATTTGTTTTATTTATACAATTACTGCGTTCTAGAAAAGTGCGATTAATTTTGAAGGTAAGTTATTATAATTATTTTACGTGTAGTTCGTGTATGTGGAATTAATGACTAATTAATTTAATTTTTCTGGATGAAGTCCACTTTTCTATTTTTTAAATGACGATTTTTTTAAACTTTCATCAAAATTTAAAATTTTAGGTAGCAAATTCTTTGTTTACGGGTATAGCAAGTTTTTATTTGTAATGTGTATTGATTGGTAAGTGAATTTTGATCTAAAAATATTATTGACGCGTGACAGAAATCGTGACAGGTGAAGTTACATCGGCGCACAAGTAATAACGCGACTACTATTGTTAATTTCTTTTATTTAAAAAAATATTCAAAATGTATTTCCACTTCCACTTTTAAGAAGTAAAGAAGTAAATATTCACCTCAAAGGAAAAAATATCTCCTAGAGGTCGGAATTTAGCGAATAAGTTGTGGTTTGAGGTTAAACCGATTGATTTAAATCAATTCAAGATTTTGTGCTACAAATATGATTGATTTTTCAAGACGCTGTACCCTCAACAAAGGCACTAGGAAAGGTTTTATATATTTTGCAAGGAAAATAAAATACGCAATCTTATAATATAAAGTAGACTAACCAAACTCTTGGACTTATTTCCGCGCTACTTAATCTTGTTTTATAATATGCAGATGAGAAACCTTTATAAGCTGTTTCTGTAAGTTGGGTTATGTTTAATTCTACTAAACATAATTTAACTTTGTCGGATAGTACGGAAGGCCAATGGCCAGGATCCTTATAAATATCGTCTTTATGCACACTTACTTCTTGTAACGTGCCTCTGACTTGTTCTTAACCACGGAGTAGACTGTTTCAGGATTTGCCTCTTCGGTAAAATCAATTTTCTTCAGAATTTTGTTTAATGAGGATTTCCCTTCATGTGTCTAGTTTATCTCCTCATTGTAATCTCTGTGTTGCCTCTTCCGAAGAGGTTAATAATTGTCTCAGTCAGCCATTTGCCTTTTTGGCTGACTCTTCTTTTTCGAGCTTACTTGTTCTGTATTGAGCTCCATAAAGCGTTTTCCGATTATCAGACATCTATTTAGAATAAAATTAAATATGACAAGGTGTCAATACGCTTATCTTAATGCAATAGTTAAAATATTTGGATACATTTTGATACAGATAAATCCTTGCAAAACAATTCTGTGCTGTTTCGACACGTTGATTTGCATTTAATATTTTGCAAAAAAGTGATTCTATTTTAATTTTCCCAATTGATAAATCAAAGTGTATACCTATCGCGCTTTTTTAATTAACGTTACAAAATATTTGCGATTTTTTTTCAAAAATTTGTCATTATCTAGATATACAAATTTATCCTATTAGTTATGTAACCGTGCGTAAGAAAGAAAATATACCATAAAGAGTACTTACGTTTAATAAATTTGCAGCCGCCGCAACTCAACGATAATCACAAAATCGAATACAAAAATTAAGCACCAAGGAACAATATTTTAATGTTGTTGAAACATACGTTCGGAATCCAAATGACAAATTTCAACTCGGTGCGCGTATTTGTAAGGCCTAGATTAGAACAAGTTATTTCCTGTAAAATCCCGCATGGAGCCGAAAAGCCAACGACGACGCGATCGAAAAAAAAACACCGATTCCCACAAGTTACGAAGTAAGAAGTAACATTACGTTTTTAAACAGACGTTGACTTCTTTACAGTAATTTCAATTATATTGAATATTTTGTTATATAAGGAATAAATACATATGCCTTAGTATAATTATCACAATTTTATATTAGATAGACAAATACAATGAAAGAGTGGGGAGATTTCGAACGATGGAAATTCGGCATATGATTTCCAGCGAATATTCAAAACAGTAACTACTCCAAAAAATAGTAAAAGAGAATTAGAGCAAGCAATAAATGATGTTCATATAAATTGGAGAAGCAGTGGGCAGTGGGTTAGTCGTGGTTCCCGAAAAAAGTAATATTCGTACACTTTGACAAAAAATGGCCTTAAGATTAATTTAATTAAATTAATTCGTGGCATTAGTAGGAGGGGGTTAGAGTATTGTACAATACGGTATAAGTGCCTATTACCTAAAGAATAAAGGAGTATTTCGAGATTTCAATACGATGCGCTTAGACGAAACCTAGGACATAGATGAAGCACTTCGATGACTAACATTACCTTAAGCGAATCAAAATGTCTTTTATTTTTGTATGCTTAGGTTTCGAAATATATGTTCTACATGTATGTTATGTTTGTTTTACAGTTATTTACAATTTGTCGCTTTTAGAATTTTTCTGTAACTGGATGTCTACCGTCGAACCATCCGCCTGTCACCCCGAAGCTTGCCACCCATGTGCCCCGCACCCGTTGCACTCCCGGATCAGAAGGGCCCTGCCAATGATATTGTAATTAAGATTAATGAACGCTTTTTATGGTTTATTCCAGTTGAGAGATGAATAGGACAAAAACTTTCAAATGCAATAACTGAAAAATTTGCAAAATTAGGGTTAAATTTGCAGGATATGAGAGGCCAGGCTTACGACAACGAGGTCAACATGAGAGGTGATAAATCAGGGGTACAACCTAGAATAAGGGCGATGAATCCACGAGCATGTTACTTGCCATTAAATTATAGTCGGAAACGATATGGCAAAGGTATTTCTTTGACATACCTTAACCTTAGTATCAAATGGGAAGTATTTACGATGCTTTATTCAGTACTTATGATGATACTGAAATTGACACTTCTATAAGAGATGAGGCTTCTGGCACTGCATTAAACAATTTAAGTTTTTATCTTCCATTGTAATTTTGTATATAATCTTAAATTATATTAACCCTTTTATGCCCAAAACTTTTTTTTTGGAAAAATAAATTATAACTCCGTTTATGTACTAGAATTAGACCAAGAATAAGCTTTTCTTACGAATTTTGAAAAAAATTTTGGTGGTTTTCGAAAAAATGGCCGTCCTTTATAAAGGACCCCGGTAAGTTGTGCTACTATAGGTGTAAAACAGATTATTTACGGCCAAGTATCAAAGTATTTACTACAGAACATATAATATTGATTACAAACATTCAGAACACAATAACTTAATTTTACAGATCACTTAGTATGATAAAAGAAGAAACACTCTTTGGGATGTAAGCCTACATTGCACTTGTGGCAAATGAAGTTGCATTTTTTGTGGCACACACCGCACTTTCGTTGATTGTCTTGATAGGTAATAAGATGATTCAGGTTGTCATACCTGGAATGTTCATGTAGATGTGAACTTACACGTACAGGGCCCCTTTTTGTTGCTTTTTGATGTTTCCAGAAGACCTGTAGCTATCGATCTTCTGAATGCCAGGTGATCCTGTTTTCCGTCGTCCAGTTTATGAAGGAGCCACGCATTCTGAATAGCCATGTCTATACAATGACAAAATAATGGAAAGCACCACTTTTTCCCTCGAATTGAGGGGCGGTATAAGGCTATATTTTCATCGGCACGGTCAACCCCTCCCATATTTCTATTATATATTTCAATGGTTTTCGGTTGGTCGATTAAAATTTTCTTTTTATCTTTCCGTGAATACCTTTCCACTTTTACAGTTGGAAAGAGACTCGCATGATTTGAAACAACTCCTACGATGATATTATCATGCCACTTGCATACTATAATGTTTTCACTTTCGATAAGAGCATATTCAAGATGTCCTCTGTTTTGTTTCTTTATAGCTTTATTGGATGGTATGGGACAATTGAGAAGTCTGTTTTCTCGGACAGTACCCGTTGCTTTCAGCCCTCTAGTGTTGAGTTCAACTATTAGAGGGATTGATGTAAAAAAGTTGTCAAACAGAATGTGAAAATTTAGATTGCCTTGTTCAGATACCAACACGTCACAGAATTGTAAAACAACGCTAGCCCCTAGGCCAAAAGTTTTATATTTTTCATCGAGAGGAGTTGTTGAACCTTGATATGGTTCGAACCATTCAATGTAACCCTTTCTAGTAGCTCCTGTCCAGAGCTTGTAACCCCATCTGATGGGTTTACCTCTGATAAATTGCTTGGACCCGTGATGTCCAAAATATGGAACCATGGACTCGTCAACCGCATGATGTTCTTCAGTTGGTGCATATTCAATGAATTTTTTGTTTAGGTATTGAAAAAGGGGTCTCAGTTTGGTAAACTTGTCATTTACATCCAATTGTAAATTATCATTGCAATGTAGATTTTGCATTATATACGAAAACCTATTCCTTGATATTGCATTGTATACCAATTCATTTCCGCAGTCCGGACTATTTTCCCCGTACATTGCTCTTCTTGACATTGTAACCACTCAGTATTATAACTCCTAAAAAGCACATTATTTAATTCGACGTTATATCGGCTTTACGTCCATGTTGACTCGCATAAAAATTAGTGTATCTTAGGATAAGCTCTATTAGTTCATTACTAAAAAATAAGCTGAAATAATCTGCAGGGGACCTATTATTTTTTGGGTTGCAAATTTGTAGGTAATCGGCGTGTTGCGATTGAATATCGACTTTTTTCCAAGAATACCTTTTCATTCTTTTAGGTGGATTTGAATGTTCTTTTGCAAGTCTAGATAAGGGAAGGAGGTCTTCTGCGTCATATTCGTCATCTTCAAGATCCTGATGAATAACAATCTCAACTCTTTCGCGAAGTTGACTTCCTGGAAGGTTATGAAGCGTTACCTCCTCTTCATTACCCGAATCTTCGTCGGTCATGTCTTGAGTTGCATTTTCCGGTGGTACCATTATAATGTCATCAGGGGCATGGGACATGTCTTCTAGATTCTCGATGTCATACAATAGTTCATGGAGTTTCAAGGGGCGCTTATAATAACTAACAAAAGTGAAAAACTATAAAAATGTGTAGCCATAGCTAGTTATTTTGCCAGGGTCCTTTATAAAGGACGCTGGATTCGGCGGTTATTTACAAAACATCTAATTGAGTTTTCAAATGTAAGCATGTTGTTTACTCACAAACATTCTAATATTCAAAAGATAATATAACGGCATTGCCACTTTTTAACAGAAAAACTGTATTACTTACCTCCAATTGTCCATGATGGATTTGTTAACAAATTCTCACTAACATCAACACTGCACAACCAGAAAAAGTTTTAAAACCGGCGTTCACAGCTGTCACACGTGGTGTAGATGAATAATGATTAACCTGCAATGCAGTGACATCTCATTTAACAAACCGTAATAAAGATTTACAGGTTTCTATAATGGTCCTTTTAAAAGGACCCTGGCTTTAAATGGGTTAATCCGATCAGCAAGCCACTACCATTGTATAATATACGTCGTATTAGTAAGAAAACCACGTAACCCCATTTTTGAGCTATATTGAGATTATAGCATCCTCTTGTGGTAAAATACGCAACGCATCATTACAGAAATCTGCGTAACTCGCATCTCAATATTGCCGCCTAAATAGAGCAAAAAGAAATTCACGTAAATCCAACCAGCGATATTGAGAAAAGCGCGTAACTCTCAGTTTTGACAACTGTATTTTGTAGTGTGTGGTGACACTGTGTGGTGTTTGTCTTGAAAAACGTATTATATTATAACTTAAGTACACAAAGTAGTGACTAAATATTAAGGTAAGAATATGAAAATGTCATTTACAGCTGTACGAGGGGTCGTTTTTATATTCTCGGACTAGGCATGATAAGAGTAGGTTAGAACAACAACAGAAATTTATTTTTCAATATAGACCCCTTGCTTTACAATACAAGTATTACATCGTTTCAATAACATCTTTAACCCATTATAAAGATATTCTTTTGGTTTGCTCGCAAAATGGCTTTCAACAGCCGCTATAAGTTCATCATCGTGCCTAAATTTTCTTCCCCTTAGCGTTCTTTTGAAATCTGAAAACAAAAAATAGTCACTGGGGGCTAAATCTGGACTATAAGGTGGATGATCAATTGCTACAAAGCCACATTTAGCAACGACACTTCGAGTTAGTTTTCCGCGTCTTTTCACTTTAATAACATATCTGAGGCGATGAATTAAGCTTGCATAATACTCTCCTGTGATTATACCACCCTTCTTCAGATAATCAATAATTAAAATTCCTTGGCAATCCCAAAAAACAGTTTCCATTATTTTTCCTGTAGAAGGGGTGACTTTAAACTTTTTGGGAGGACTGGAACCTCTAATATGCCACTGCATCGACTCTTCGATCAAAATGATGGACCAAAGTTTCATCTCCGGTGATAAGTCGATTGATAATTAAATCTAGTTCGTCCCCACAAAGCGCCAAAAATTCTTCACACTTCCCCATTCGAGTAAGCATTTGAAAAGGTGTAAGCATTCGTGGAACACATCTCACACTGACCCTTGTGTTGCCAAGGTAATCGTGTAAAATTCTGAAAACTGTGGTTTCTGAAACTCCTAATAAAGACGCTAATTGTCGCTTCTTTAATCTTGCATCTTCCAATACCAAACACTTGGTTGTTTCAATAACATCCGAAGTGATCATGTCAACAGGCTGACGTGGACGGGGATCATCATCTAGTGATTCTCGGCCATGTTTAAACAATTTTGATCATTCACAAATAGTCGACTTGGAAGGGGCAATTATCCCCGTATACAATCAACATTTCTTCACGAATAACTTTTGGAAATTTTCCTTGTTTTGTCAGAAACTTTATAACAGCTCGATATTCAAGTTTGGCCATTTTCAGACGTTACAACACAAACTGACAGATATTAGAACTAATAATGCTGCAATTGTTTTGTAAATTGTCAAGCACGTTACCATGACATATGTGATTTAAAATCAATAAAATTAAAAATTACATTAACATTATAAATTGCCTATTTCGGGAATATAAAAACAACCCCTCGTATATTACTGTAATAATATTTTAAAATGAAAATTGTTGACTATGAACAAACACGGATTTCTCATTCGAGTTTCTGTAGTTTTCAAGGGGATACGTGCATTTCCGTTAATAAGTTAATACCTAATTACATTGCAAATAAAGCAATCAGTAATTAACTCAAAATGTAATTTTCAGAATGACATCGTGAGGCGGAAAAATTTTGGAAATGGTTTTGTCCAAAGGAATCAGTAGCAAGAGACCTATAGTGATGTTGCAGACTTTTTAGTTCATTTAGAAACTGGAGTGCTGACTCTGTGTGAAAATAAATTTGAAAACAATGAATATTGTGACATATTACCATAAGGAAGAACTTCTGTATGTGTTGCACTGTTAAGTGAAATAAACGAGAGAGAAACACATGAAAAAATCCAAAATTGTTTAATGGAAAACTCACCCGAAAACGGGAATTTTGAGTCTTTCTATGTTTCCGAAAGAAGGGATTCTGATAATTTAAACACTTCAGAAGGTGAAGCTCATAATAACTTTGAATTAGTAAATAATGAATATAGATTAGATGTTTCTGATAATGACGAGAGAAATGATTCTGAAAATAATAGGTTAAATGTTAAATCAAGAAACAAAAGGAAAGTGCTTTCAGATTGGACCTATAATGAAAATAAATTCAAGCGTGCAAAAGGTTTTCCATTTTAAGGCAAGAAGAAAACTGGTGATGCTTGGGAGTATGGGGTACACAGGCCAGGGAAGTTTTTATTAAAGCCATGTAACTGTATACTTGGTAAAAAGGCATCAGTTCTAGAATGTATAACATTAACTGAAGGGAAACGATTAAAAATATTTCAGACATGTTGGGAATGATGAGCTGAAGAGAACGAAAATACAGGTGCAGACATTAGTAAAGTGCGAAGCGGTGAAAAGGAGACGGAAAACCAATATGTATCTTGTCAATGAAATATTTTCTGAAAGTAGACCTGGAAACTGTAAGGGTTTGCAAACGAACGTTAGGTTTGAAGGAAACATTGCTTTTGAGCTGCCTTAAAGAAAATTCATTTGCCACTGGTAGAATTGATAACATAGCTGTCCATAACGAGGTTAACAGGAAAAGTGAAACACGTTAAGCACGATTCGCGGAAAAATCTTTGCGATATGTGTGAAGTTTATAAAACAAAAAACGTTTCCGAGGAAATATACAGTATTCATCAGTTTCTGAAACAAAAAGCACGAGACGAAAGAGAAAAAGACAAGTTGTCCACAGATGAAAAAATCAGTGTTTATGCTATGGATTTACAGTGTGTCCTGCTAAGTCCAGTCGACAGTCTCATCAATACATTACAAAACTAAGTTGATCGTGCATAACTTTACATTGTACAATTGTACAAAAGAAGGATACTGTATCCTTTGAAATGAGAGTGACTGTGGCCCATCCGCTAACGAATTTGCAAGCATTCTCTTCTACTTCCTTGAAACAGGAATCACTAGGAATATAGATGTGCCGTAAATGATTTTCTTTAGTGATGGTTGCACGAGTCAGAACCAAAATTCAACTTTGGCTAATGCTTTTGTAAATTTAGCAATGACGAATAATATTTCCATTACCCAGAAATACTTATTTAAAGGTCACACTCAAATGGAGGTTGACTCTATGCATGCCACAATAGAAAGACAGATACCTGATTGTAAAATAAACCTTCCAGCTGACTTTGCCTACTACTGTAAAAAAGCAAGACAGGATCCATCACCATATAATGTCAAGTACCTAACGCACACATTTTTCAAAAAACATGGATGGATTAAAGTTTTACAATTCAATACATCCAGGTAGAGGTGTGTGGATCCTTTGGTCACAGACATTAAGGCCCTTTACTACTTGCCAAACGATGAAATCCATTTTATATTACGACAGACTGAATCATGGAGGACATTAAATAAAAGACCAAACAAAAAGATAAGTAAATTAGACAAGCTACCTGCTTTATTTATCGAACGACGAAAAATCAAAAAAGATAAGTACAACCATTTACAAATATTAAAATTAGGTCTTTTGGAAGACTATCAAAAGTTTTATCATGAACTCCCTCATGAGTGAGCTGGACCCAAACACTTTCATTTTTCAATTCTGTTGATATCTATTCAGTTTTTTTTTAATTACTCTGTATTCGTTTAAATTAATATTTATGCATAGTTTTCTCAGAAAATCACTTAACTCCCTCTATATTTATTGACATCATTTCAATTTATATTTTTTTTTATAAAAAGATAAGACTATCATTTTGATTTACCACTTGCATAAGTACGAATCTACAAAGACTAGTGAGTAACAAGCAGTGCGGTTTTTTTGATCCTGTGTAAAATTAAAAAGAAAGGAGTTAGATGGTTTTCTTACTAAGGCGCTGATATACAGGGTGTAGCGCGAAGAGTTTTGATTAAAAGTAATGGCGGATACAGTTATGTTAAAAATCTAAAATTACGAAGCTGTAGGTTTTGGATGACGCTGAGTTCAAATAAAATATTGTCCTGAATGCGGCATTTCCGGTTATAACGGAAGTAGACGTCAACTTTGCTATTTTAAATGAAACCTAATATTTTTTATTTTATTTTCGAATTCTACATGAAATTCTAGATAAAATTTGTGCACAATGTCCTATACCGAAAATGAAGTATTTTCGAGATATTTCGATTTCTTTAAAATTTTGAAAAATCCTAGTCCACATTCAATAACGATATCTCCATTAATAACGAAGCTAGTGACGTGAAATTGTAACCAATAAACAACAAGCGCTTGCCCGTTAACTCCATATATCCATCTCATTGATATTTCATACAGGGTGTTTTAGACTTAGCCGCCAACATGCACAATTTAAATCATTTATAAGTTGCTTACTTTAAATAGAACACCCTGTATTTTCCGCTGTATTTTTTTAAGCCAATTCGTTTGGTAGCAGTATTCCCTATACCTAAATCCAACCACTTTTGAGATATTTCATTATCTTAGTAAAACATAACAACACTTAATTATTTCAACATTAGTAAAGGGTAGGCCATGGCTGTCAAAGATTTGATAGTTAGAACGTTAATTGTTTATGTCGTTTTGACAGTTTTCTTTACCAGTTTGTATTTCATAGTAAATAATGTCAAATGTAGGATTTACTAATGATGATTTTTTAAATCTTGTTATTATTTACGGCGAGTGTAATAGAATTGTTGAACGGACTTACCGTGTTTTTGCAAAAAGGTATCCAAATCGACCAAATGCAACTGGTGATATTGTAAGAAGATTGCTTAAAAACTGCCGTCAGTTTGGTCAATTTAAGACAAAAACTAATAAAAATAAACCACTAGTGGACAGTGACATAATCGAAATTAATGTTTGTGAGAGAGATCTTACTTTGTCGACGAGAACAATTCATCGCATTTTAAAAAAACACAAATGGAAACCATTTTCCTATCATTTGGTGCAACACTTACAATTAGGTGAAAAAAGTTATATGATGTGATGAAGCAAAGTTTAGCAAAAATGGATTATTTAATCGACATAATTCCCATTTTTGTCTAATGAAAATCCACATGTTAGTAGAGAACGTTACTTTCAAGATAGTTGAAGTTTTAATGTTTTTTGTGCAATAAAAGACGATAAAATTTTAGCATTAAAATTTTATGATGAAAATTTAAATGGTACAAGATATTGCCACATTTTAGGAGAAGCCATACGACCGGCGTTACATACTTTAAGAAATGGAGAGGCGGCTTCAGCTTGGTATCAGTAAGATGGAGCACCTCCACATAACTTTGGGCCTGTTGCTCAGCATCTTTACGACATGTTTGATGATAGATGGATTGCCAATCAGGATCCGTTTCATTGGCCAGTTCGCTCTCCTGATTTGGCTCCTTTAGATTTTGGTATTTGGGGTTACATTAAAAATCAGGTATTTTCCAAACCTGTTACGACAAAGGAAGATATGATGCAGAAAGTCTTACTTGTTTTTAATTCTCTAACACCCGGCCATATTTCCAGAATTACAAGACCACCAAAAGTGGTTGGATTTAGGTATAGGGAATACTGATACCAAACGAATTGGCTTTAAAAAATACAGCGGAAAATGTAATAAAATACAGGGTGTTCTATTTAAAGGAAGCAACTTATAAATGATTTCAATTGTGCATGTTGGCGGCTAAGTTTAAAACACCCTTGAACTCAGCGTCATCCAAAACCTACAGCTTCGTAATTTCAGATCTTTAACATAACTGTATCCGCCATTACTTTTAATCAAAACTCTTCGCGCCACACCCTGTATACCTTAAGGTGTACATGTACAATGTTGCTACAGACCAAACACTGAATTATCATCTGCTATCGAGCTAACAAAAAATTGTAGAATTTTTTTCAAGGATGTTCGTTCGAATGAGGCTCTGTAATGCAAAGGAACTCGCCACGTTATTGACATCCCAGTTGACGTCAAGTTAAGAGAACCGCGCCACAGAGTTTGACGAAAAACTGTTAAGTTTCTTTACGAATCACGCGATGATCCAACCGGTCGCAGATCCCAAATTAAAATGAAATAGTTTTATTTTTTTGTAATAGATCAAGCTATTAATGCTTCAGAATCTAGATTTGATTTGATGAATACAATCATTTTTAATTTTTGTTCACCATATGTGATTTGAAAAATTTACCTAAAAACGAGTTAATTAAATAATGTAAGGACTTGGAAATATATATTATTGACTGATGGCGAATCGGGAGATGTGAACGCACTTGAGCTAGCAGATAAAATAGTATCCGTTTTAGGGTTGTAACTTGTAAATGCAACACAAAATTCTATTAGAGTACTAAAACCAAAGAGTATATAATAGGGAAGAGAGCTAAAGTAATGTGTTTTATCGTAGGTATGTACGTTAGGTTGCATATCACTTTCTGTTTAGATTTTTGTCCTAAAGGTATTTTTCTAAAATACCTTACAACGTTGCCATAATAAAATGATTTTAACTACTTTAGTGTTTTCTGAATTTACTTATTTATTGGTTTAAATTTACAGTTATTATACAAAATTCTATATAAATACTAATAAAATAAAATACAGCTATTTACGTTTTAAATAACGAACTTTAAAATTATACAGATGTGCTTAAATATATAATATATCGTATCACATATGTTTTAAATTTCTCAATTTTTTATTACTTGATGTAAAAGCAGGTAAACGCAAATCTTATGACATCCACTTTAATGTTTTATGTAACTTACAATTTATTAAATGCTCGATAATAAATAGTCTGTGTACCGTCAAATGGGGTGGCATTGATCAAAAAATTATTCTTTTTGAACATATTGTGAAAAATAAAGATCTTATTTTATAATAAATTAATTATATACCCAGAAATATACAACATGAAGCATTTCTAGAAGTTTGCGATGTTGAATACATAAATATAGGCGTGGCAAAACCTAAACCGCGTGAACAATCTCATACCTATTGTGGGGTGAGATTGTTCATAGAAATTATAATACACGAAAAGTAAAGGTATCAAGTAAGATAGGATCAATCTCGACCCATACTGTTCTATCTATAACCGTTTTCGAGATACAGCATTTTGAATGAAATGGGGTGAGATGGCTCAGTGTGGGTGAGATTGATCACCTGCTGGCAAATGTTCCTATTCTCGTAAAAAACAACAAAAACATTGTTATAAACACTTTATTTGGAGATTAACACACAAATAGAAAAATATGACAACTTAAAAAGAACTTTTTGCAAACTTAAACGTCATTTTGTAAGTACCACAGTCTGGTAAAAAAAATAACAGACAGTTCCTTCTCTAAACTTCAAATATATCGATCACTTTTTTAAAAGAGCAGACGACAGAACCATCATCATTATTCGTTGTTTGAGGGTCTGGCAATATGGCAAGTATATCGGAAAGATCTGCCATAAATTCGTCACCTTCTTGAACTATGAAAACTTTTCTGGTTTTATCTAACGACTTCAGTCCTAGTAATGCAATCTCTGTTTGTCCTTCTTCATCGTCTGATACATTTTGCACAATTGCTGTATAACGACACACTGTTTTTTTCTTAAGCCACCATGAACTTTCGCCAAAACAAACTTTCCAGATAAAATGTCCTCTTTTTTTGGTTCATAATACTCCGTCTCTGCCCTCACATCATCATTCTCATCTTCCAACGAATCTTCATCAGAATTGTCACTGGTAACTTGATATATTACATCCGAGTCACTAGAATCTTCATCATTACGTAGAGCAACGCTTTTACCAGCTTCCACAGATAACTTTTGGCGTTTAATGTTTTTTCTAGTTGATGCAGCAGTGGACCGTTGCTGCTGCAAGTAGCTAACAAAAACATTGCTTACAGAAATGTTAGGGTCTTTAGAGTTTTCGTTTGGAATCTTTTGCAAGACTTGATTAGGGTCAAGAGGAACAATCCCGGTTGCTCTAGATGAACTTACTAGATCATTTTTTATGGCGTTGTCAGACTTGCTATTCATTTCAATTAGAGTAGAAGCTAATAAATATGGAAAATCCTTCTTGTCTAGTGAAGATTGTTGGGGATGACTCTTTTTCCAGTTTGTTAAGATAGATCTCCAAGCCACTTTAAAAGGTCGGAAAAATCCAACATCTAATGGCTGAGTGAGATTTGTTGAACATATCGGAAGACAAACAAAGGCAATGTCATTCAGCTCACACTGTGTTAAAACACTTTCTGTAAAATGGGAAGAAAGATTATCGCCAGGAATCCTCTTCGCGTGTGGCAAGAAAACTGACTCAAACCTATCGGTAAATGTTTGGGCATCGATCCATCCGTGTTGTGTACGATTGAATCGGGACCCTATACTAGAGCACCTATCGTTATAGCAAGGTTTACCTTTGGGACCCATTTCAATCCATTGCTGCCACATTTTTTTCCGCTTTGTATATCACATATGGAGGTAACAATATACCGGAGGCGGGACCACACATCATTACCGTTACTGCAGGCTTGGTAAAGTTGCAAACGCGTTCGGGATATTTTGTCCCACGCCCAAAGAGCATTTTTTGCTTACCGGGATCGTTCTGCAATGTGTTTCGTCGTAATTAAATACATTGCAAGCCGGTATATTTTCAAGTGTCTTCCTTAAATTACCAAAATATTCTATAATCGTTTGCCTTGACAGTTAGCTCGGGCTCTCTTAATGTTTGATGCAACTTTTTGACTTATTTCTTTCCTTTGTCTTTCTAAAAAAGAACGCGCCCAATCCATACCCGGCATATTTGACTTAAGTTTGGCAACAGTACAGCCGTGGCTATCTAAATAAGTTTTAGCGATGTAACGTAGATCAGTCAGGGTTAAGGGGAAACCCCATTCTCCGCAAATATCTGCAGCCCTTGCAAATGCTCGTTCCTCTTCAGCTGTAAATATTGTTTGACCGCCGCTTTTTTTGACGCGAGTTTCATTAAATTTATTACGAAGCGTGCCAAAAGGAATCTTGTACTCTGCGGATGCCCTACGAATAGACCAACCCTCCTCGACTATTTTTTTGAGTGCAAGTTCTATGTTCCGTTCAGAATAATCCATATAGGAGCGTGAACCGAGTTTTCTTTTGTATTTTCTTGGCATGATTCTAAAACAACAAAATTTGCTTTATTTTTATAAATTTAAGTTCCAAACATATTTTTTAAGATTTCATTACTCAAATCTCATTAAAATACGAAATCATAAGTAATAATACTAATATTTGTATATTTGTGAGGCGAAATTGTTCAATATGATTGATCAATCTCGCCTCTCATGCACGATCAATCTCACCCCGCCTTATAAATTTCTACAAAACTCAAACACTGCTGAGGCAATGGCTCACAACTAAATATATAACGCCTAGAATACCTCAATAGTCATGCAGGTTATGAAATAATACCAAAAAAATGCTATAGTTTTTACTTACCAGGATAATTTTCGGGAGTTGTTATTTTACGAAAATCGACACCTTCCAAACAAAGCCAAATTATTCGAAAAATACGAGGACAGTTACATTCACGTGCATCAACAACCTGCGCCCATGTTTCTCCTAGGGGAAACTGTCGAATACACTGCAGTTGATAAGTTTGGCGCTAAATTCAAACTTATAAACATATGATTTGGTAATCAATCTCACACCCGGCGATTAATTTCACCCCATTTGACGGTACGTAATAATTTGATTTTGCTTGTAACCAACTAGGAACTTCTTTCTTAATTCTTTCTATACAAAGGGTAATTAAAATTTTTCGAAAATTAATACTTTCTTTGTTTGTTTTAAAATATTCTGTGAAAAGGTTAAGTAGGGTAGTTGTAAACGTGATTACGTCATCGCTCGGCATTTTTAAAAATTGAACATTTGCCCCCTATTATATACTCTTTGCTAAAACTAAGCACAACGTTAGATGTTGCTCCTAACATCAGCGTTGCCTTAAGAATTTTGTTGACCTTGACAGTAAGTGTGGTAAGTGGAGAAAGGGTTTTTTCTAAATTGAAAATAATTTAAAATATCTCACGTTTCACAATCATCCAAAATCGGCTAAACGGTTTGGGTGCATTGCTATAGAACAGTGTGTCCCAAAGTAGGTTCCGTGGAACCCTGGGGTTCCACGAAAAGATTTTGGAGTTCCGTGAGACAAGTTGTGATATAATATTAAAATAAGATTAGATAACAATATTTTCATAAAAACGCATTAAACGGCGTTACGGGTACATTTGTAATAAATCTGTCAAATTCAGCCAAATTTTCTTTCAATGTCATTTATTTTAAGATCAGCTAGCTCACTAGAACCGAACCGTCCTAAGAAAGTGACAGGCTTCCGTCAGAAATGTATCGGCGCCTGAGCTACTTATACAATAAAACGCGCGACGTTCGGTGACTGTTGCATTCGTACCAAAATACAACAGTATTGATAGCGAAGTGGTCTTGTGCAGAATGTAAATTTATGTTTATGATTTTTGTTTTATTATTTAATATTTATGGTAAGTATTCTCAGCATCGTCGTTTTCGTTCAAGGTCACAGAATTTGTATTGGAAACGTTATGTACGCGAAAATCACTCAGATGTCAACAGCGATTTCAACGCTAATATCTCTGTATAGAACACTACCACTAATCTAATTTATAGCAGCTTTAGGTATGACAAGGGTTTCATGGCCCGTAGAAAATTTCATCAGTGTTCTATAACAAAAAAAGTTTGGGAAATCCTGCTATAGAACATGAATTAGCAGAGAAAATTAATCTTAAAAATATTCAGATGTTTGCTGAATTAAAAGTAAGAAACAACACTTAGCTTTTTACACGGTTTTATTGTTATGTTTTAGACTGTTGTATTATTGCATCTAGTTTGTTTAATACGTGTAGGTATATAGTTTGATTCAAATAAAGTCGGGTATGACTCATTCTTAAAATTACATGAACTAAGATTTAGGTTTTCATTAAATCAGCAAAGTATCTTTTAGTTAATATTTTTATTCGCAGATGTCCCCACAGCAATTTCCATAAAATGTCAAAGAAAGTTGAAAATGATTGAATGTTTTTATATTCTAAACTAGTAAAATTATCCATTATATCGACTTATTTTATTGATAGAGTCAAAAATATTTTGCTGCGACAGTGAATTGTTATAATTTAGGACATGGTTTGATTATAATTACATACAATCATAATACATAACCTATATATTTGAATGTAAACCAATACTTTTTTTATTTATAATAAATTAAACCATTCCAAGCGGAAAAATTGATAAAAGTTGCAATTAGTTAGTAACTCTCAAGATTTATAAGAACCCTTCTAGAAGCATAATTATTGCTTTGCAATTAACATAATTCTTGCAGATACTTTACGATACATTTGTGATTATTTCATTCTTGTAGAAGAAAGTGTGTACAGTGTAATGCAGTTCGAAGTTCAAAGAAATTATAGATGTTTAATATTTTAATTTAGTACAATTCTAAGTTTAAATAGAATTCATATTGCTCCAAGTTAAATAAAACGCAATTTACATAAATCAGTACTTGTATTCAGTCCACCTATTGTAGAGTTATGTATGTTATGTAAAAATTAGAATATTTAAATTACATTGGAATTCAAACATTTGAATTGAAAAAATTATTTACTCAGTGTCACTCTGAGAAGTGGAATCGTTAACAGATATAATTAAGGTTGCACAACCTCAAAATGTTTTTCAATTTCCCACCACTCTAACATAGACATTTCGGCATGTTTAATGCCTTCCATCCATATTTCTTTTACATGGTCATCGTTAAATTTAGAATTACGTCTTCCTATATTTTTGTTGTAGTGTTCTTTGCAGTTTGACCACACCAGTTCAATTGGGTTAAATTGAAAGTGATATAGTGGTAACCCTAACACTCTGTGTCCACACTTGTGCGCTATTTCATCTATTTCGTACACCTTCGGTATCGCATTATCTGCAATTAATTGCAGTAATTCTTTTTTAAACATGCTAGGTTCATAAGCTATGTTGTGTTTTAATAGAAAATTACATGTTTCTTCCTTCTCAGATGAATTATTTGGAATTTTTTCTGGAAGTTTGGAATGATAACTAGCATTGTCCACTACAATTAAAGATGGTTCTTTTAAGTTTGCAATTAAGTTATTTTCAAGCCGTTTTTTAAACAACTCCGCACACATATCTCCATCATAGTCTGTACTTTGTGACTTTTTAGAAAACAAAAGTGAAGCATCGGAAATAAATCCATCTACATTACCTGCATGAACGATTATAAATCTAAAAAATACAATTATTTTGTTAGGAATTATAATGTAATAACTAAATTATAATCAACCTTTTTCTTCACCCATTGGCTTCTTCTTCACGTTTTCCTTAAATTTATCACGCCACCTTCGTTTGTGCGATCCTCTACTGAAAATCCAAGATTCATCTAAGAATACAGGATTATATATTTTTTCTTCTTTAGTTTTTGTAATATTCTCTTAAGAATCATACGCGATTGGTAGCATTATGTGATTGTTCCAGTACACCTCTCCTACCATCATCTACTTAAGATGAAAAGCCAATGGAATGTAAGGGATGTCTTAAACTTGATCTGCCTAAATCGAAAACTAGACTATTGCTTAATTCTTTTTGTGATAATGCCAGCGTAACATGTATACCGTCAAAAACAGGTACAGTACTAGACATGCCCCGCATTTCATAAATTTTTCTCTTTACAGAATCCTTCACATAGCCATCAACTTCGATAGATTTAGATTTCGTGCGTTTTCTCCGCTTAGCTGGTGACTGTAAGGTTCATTTACTTTTTGGGTTTATGTAACCCCTTTTTTTGATATCACTACCTGTATTTTTATACCAACTCCACATGCTTCAGACGTGCGCTAAAAGTAGTCCTTTCAAGTTTCATATTTTACACAATAATGTACTACATACCTGCATAACTGATTGAAAAGGAACAAGTGCACCTTTATTGTCACGTTCCCGTTCAAAATAATTAAGCACGTTCATAACTACGACCTACGCTTGAGATTTAAGGTGCTTATTATGTAGCATATCTAAAATTATGTAAATTTTATATAAATTATGTAAAAATTTTACCGATAATTCACTGTATAAGTTGTAGATAATTCTGAAAAAACTTTTTTTTTTATGCAAAGTAAAGCAAAAACGCATAAACAATAATTTCAAAAAATGACAGGAGTGACAGCTGCTGCTTGTTAATCACGATACACGTTTTAGTGCGCTAATATGAAATGTACAGGGTGTTTTTTTTTCGTTAATATTATAGGGTATAGGCTAAACGGTAAGAGATACAAAAAAACTAAGATACGTGTCCCGTTCTCTTTTTTAGTGTTTAGTTTAATGGCGCAATTGGATCTACGCTAACTAAATTGGTTTCGAAGATACAATTCTCAAAATCTGCCGGTTTTTATTATCTCTTATGACTCGGTTATTTATGGAGATAAAAAAAAGCTTTGGATACGAAAGTTTTATGACTTTTTACGTTGAATCCAGTGGCATTCTTAAAAAAAATATAGATGTTTTATTTTTTGAGATATTATCAAAAGTAGCATTTTCTTAAATGCGACACAAAAAAATTGCATTTTTTCTTGAGATTGCAACAATATATAACACTTAATATTTTGCATTGTCCTAAATAGCTAAAATACTAAAATAACATTTTTTTTTAGTTGGACATGGATTTAATCAATTCTTTATTTTATAATAGGCATAATAAAATTGCAGATAATAACAATAATAAAACATTAATAAACTAAAACAACAACTACAAAAAACAAGAAAAGATTTATAACAACTCAACAGTAATTATTTCAAATACTTATATATAACAATTAGCATAGGTGGTTAATCACAAAAGGTGCTCAAATTGTCTTCCATTCTGCTCGATGCATTTTTGGGCTCTGCTTGTAACTGAACGAGTGGCGTTATAGATTTGAATATTTGGCACTCTTCCAATGCAATTAATAAAATTTGCTCTGAGTTCTTCTACAGTATTACTTCGGGTTTTATAGACTTCATTTTTGATAGTGTAACAACCTTTTTTTTGTGGTTGTATTAAAAAGTACATTAATTTAAGAATCGTTCATCTATTTGGCATAATATTAGAAAAGTTTTTAATTATTAATATGTAGAATTGAGAATGGAAATTTAATTGGCATTTCCTAGAACAAATCTTTTGGGTGTAATATTACATAAATAGTTTTAGTTCCCTTTCTTAAAAAAATTGGATTTATATTATTGTATTCGCGCAAGCGTGAAGATTTTTAAGGGGAATACACTTGAGTTATTCGGAAAGCTTTTTTTTTTACTTCACTTAATGCTGACTGTTAACAGCAATAAGCATGATTTTTACTTAATTTTTTATATTTTGGTGCCATCAGAATTTTGGTGGTAAGTTATTTTTTTTCTCATTATAATTAAAACTAAAGCCTTTGCTTTTTTTTAGGCACTTTTATTTTTTTAAGTACTTACTTTTTTAGTACGCACTTTTAATTACCTTTTAATCACTTAATTTGTATACTTAATAATCTTTAATGGCACGTATAAGTCAATATTTTACTGTACTATTATTTTAAATGCAAAGTTTTACTTGAGTTACCTTTACAACGCAAGTTCTACATTCTTTTACAAATAAATTTGGCGAATTAAACTTCAAGGAAATTCCATATTTTAAGGATAACTAAGCAAGACATTGACCTCACCATATGAACCATTCTGCTTCATAGTACCTGTCACAGTGTATGTACAGATCCGTTAAAAGGTAAAGTTTTTTTATAATTTAGTATAGTTTATGACTTCTGAATTTTTTCTCGTTTTCAAACATATATTAAATAAACTTATGTATAACTTGTTATTTTATTTTCATTTGTGTTAATTTGTTTATAGTATTCAATAACTAGGTTTTGTTGTTCCTAGATAGATATATAAAAAAAAAGAAAGACAACATGGCGCTCGAGAATTTATTATTTTTTTCATAATATTTTTGATAACATTTTTGGAATTAAGTGAAAATAATCAAGCAGAAAAGAAGCAACTAGCATTTCAGGTAGGTTAATTAAACTTTAAATTAGAACCCACCCTTATATTCATCTACCGATGAGCCGACGGCAGTAGCGATTATTAAAAGGTAATTTTTTATATTAATTAAATTATTTGATCAATTACGAATGGTATATTACAGCATCGCTTTTTTATTTAATGTTATAAGTTGGCCCAGTTTTAGTGTTTATACACTTGGAGCCGCTATTAATGTTACAATTTGACGCCTTTTAATAATTGTTGTTATACTTTGGCTTAAGTTAAGGTTATAATAGATCCCCAAAAATAAAAGTCGAGTGGCGTCAGGTCGGGGGAACGCGGAGGCCATCTGTTTGGTCGATATGTACCAAGCCAATTTTCGTCAAAAATGACATTTAGTAAGTTCCTTACCATGTGGCTATTATGTGCTGGAGCACCGTCTTGTTGTAAATAAACATTATTTCTTGCAGCTAATGGCATGTTATCCAACTCCATTATTACATATTCTTCCAAAATTTGGATGTATCCTTGAGCATTCAAATTTTCATTAAAAATTCTGTAGTTAAGGACTCTGTTTTGATATAGCGCCACCCATACATGGAACCCAAACCGTCCTTGTTGTATCCTGGCGACCGTCTGATGAGGATTTATGTTTGACCAATATCGATTATTATGTTGATTAAAAATTCCGTCGCTAGATATAAAAGCCTCGTCGGTCCATATTATATTTTGAAAAAAATTGGGATTCCGATTAATCTGCTGCGAATACCAATGATAAAATTTTAAACGCCCCTCTTCATCTCCAGGATGTAAGTTATGAACCTTTCTTATTTTATATGGTTTATACTTATGCTTTCTTAACGTTTTTAAAGCTTTAGATTTACTTGTGCCAATATCTTTCTCAATATTACGGCTAGATATCGTCGGATCAGCAGCAACACAAGCTAATGTATTTATTTCATAAATGTAGCACTCAAGCATATTTAATTTTTCATAATTTTGAAAATTATTCATTTTAATCACCTTTTTTAAAAAATATAATCGGAAACGAAATAAGAATACCAATACATAATTGTTACTGAATTTTATGACATGTAAACAAACAAAAACAATTGCTTAAAACATTCAATTAAGGGGCAACTAAAAAAAATGTTTTTTTAGTGTTTTAGCTATTTAGGACAATGCAAAATATTAAGTGTTATATATTGTTGCAATCTCAAGAAAAAATGCAATTTTTTGATATTATCAGATACAGGGTGTCCCATTTAAGAAAATACTACTTTTGATAATATCTCAAAAAATAAAACATCTATATTTTTTTTAAGAACGCCACTGGATTCAACGTAAAAAGTCATAAAACTTTCGTATCCAAAGCTTTTTTTATCTCCATAAATAACCGAGTCATAAGAGATAATAAAAACCGGCAGATTTTGAGAATCACTCTGTATCTTCGAAACCAATTTAGTTAGCGTAGATCCGATTGCGCCATTAAACTAAACACTAAAAAAGAGAACGGGACACGTATCTTAGCTTTTTTGTATCTCTTACCGTTTAGCCTATACCCTATAATATTAACGAAACCCTGTACAGCAGATTTATGTTTTTATGGCTATCCTTCTCTAATACATATGGTTGAGAGAGAGAGAGAGATACAAAAATATGCAATTTTATTATAGAGTTTTACATCGATGAGTCATACCCAACTTTATTTGAATCGAACTTTATCCACTCATTGTACCCATTATTATTTTACCGTATTGGTATTGCTCTTCGTGTTCAATGGCAACAATGCGTAGCGCCGGAGCCAATATACAAGATCTTTTTATAACAAAAACACTAATTTACGAAAGTTTGCAGAGATAATTAAATTTTCTTTACGGCATAATATTTTCATGACAGTTCAAAACCAATGTAACAAAATATTTATATGTGCTATTAACTACTCATTCAACTTCTGACAATTACACAAATGAGTTTGTTCATCTTAGCGTGTAAATCTTTTCCGAGTTTATGTTTATATTACGCAATTATAATTTGAGCTTTTGAACTATGTAATGTCACAAAGTCAAATAAGCTTAAACTACAAGGATGCAGTCGCTCCTAAAAATATAATAAGAAAAGCTCAACTTAGTTTAAACGCACACGCATACATATTTTTTTACGGCTGTATTACGTAGGTATATGCCCAATCCGTAAAATGAGAAATAAGGAGATTGAAACAGTATTTGATAAGATACAAAGTAGTGTGATATTTAAACGTCACGCCATATTTGAAGAGAATGGAAAGTATGCGAGAAACACGCTATTCAAAACTTTTCATGTAAAAGGTATTTGTCATGATCTAAAAGGATTTTTTTCAAATTTACAAAACAAAATCCCACAAACTCTCATGTGTATTGTATATCTTGAACTAATGTTAAATATATGTATAAAGAGTAACTCATTACTCGATATTGATCGTGTGAAATACAAGAGACTAAGTTGATAGAAAGAGAGTATACATTTGAGATGTGTGCGTTCCTCAATATTACGTCATTATTTACACAATCTAAGGAAATTTGCATTTTAATAAACCGGATTTTCCCTGCTTTGTGATGAGCTAATTGCTTTCACTGAGAAATAACAGTTGAATAACTTTTCCAGAAAAACGATTCCATGAAAATTAGGGAAACCAAAAACTCTTAAATATATAAATATATTTTTGTCCTTTCTCATAAAATTACTGTCTGAATAATCTCATAACGTAACGTTAGTTCGGATAATTGATGTAATAGTAGTTAATTAATTCAAAGTTGATATCTTGATTTCCAGAATAACTGAAGCGGAACAGTGTTTACATCCCTTTAGTAAATTATATAACTAGGATTCAATCTAGTAAATTTTCCTTATCGAAATTTCCTTTATTATTTCATTCGTAAATGTATGAAATTTTAATTACACGTTGTATTTCAAAATTAAACCTAATTATTCGAGTGTAATGTTTCAAAAAAATAATGAAAAGCAAATAAAGAATTTTCTTATTCGAAATCAAGTTAATCACCAAATTGAATAACACTTTTTCACGTTTCAAACAAAAGTTTTTAATACAAATTTATTTGTATTCTAAAAAAAAAAACAGTACGCTTTATAGGTTATTATTCATTACCCAAAACAAACATTGCTAAAGTACGCATAAAAAGAGAATAATGTTTTGTGTGTTTTGTAAGGAATTACCTCGCCAGAAGTGTTTACCGCTCCGTCATTAATTTATGAATCTAGCTATCCAATTTGTTTATGCTTTCTTCTCATATAAAACAGTGAATTAAATAAGGATGGTGAATATTCGTAGTGCATTTGACGAAATCGACATACGGTATTGAATAAGCAAGCGTAGTAGCAAGAGTAAACGTATCAACGCGAAATCAATTTGTTTTATATGAATATGAATTTAATTCTCAATTCCAAATAACTTCCATTTGTTTGCTTATCCTTTGTCTGTTTCCTTGTTTCCTTCTTTTAATCATCATTTATTACACATTTTAAAGAAAATCGAGAACCCCTGATATCAATATCTGCTGTCCAAGAAGTATGACATTAAGCGTTTAAGTCTTAAATCGTTACAATGACCAAATTACAGCCTTGAGTATATCTTAGAAGACGGGAAGAAATATTGAATCTCGAGCTGCACCTAACCCTCTTTTAATAAGTCCGAGTAAAAACTACCACGCAAGAAAACAAAATCTGACGATCTATCTGAAACATCCAAAATGGGCAAAAGGAATACGTTATATAATATGTATGCACAATCTTTTATACATGTTTGACATACTAATTTATTTACAGAAAAACATGTCACAGTTGCAAGTTTAAATGCAGAAAATCGTAACAGTGACATAAACGCCAGAAGTCTTCATCGTGCAATCCAGTCACTCGGATTCAAATTCAAAACAGACTACAACCGTAGAGCTTTATTGGAAAAAAGTTACAACGTAGAAATGCGAATTAAATTTCTTAAACTAAAATAAAGCAAAACATGAAGAAATGTTGGACATCACAGTTGACAAACTGATTATTAACATCGGAAACTATTCTGAAAGCTCGGATGGAGTGAGTGACTCCAATTAGAAGTTTTACACTTTGACAACCAAGTTTCTCCATAGGAACACGACCTGCTTAGCATTCGGGAGGTAATGGGTTCGATTCCCGTTACCGTCTACCTTGTATGAGGTCTTTTCAGGGGGGTTTCCTCATAGACATGTACCGGCATGGTCACTGCGTATATGCACACCATGTGCGGCAACTTAGGCGAATGTTGGGGTAGTACTTTCCCCCTCAGAACCCTAACTCCGTTCCTTCCGATCCTATCCTGACCACACCTATCCTTAATCCCACCATGCATATATACGTAATGTATGTATGTATGCTGGGAATCCATGATTGTGGCTGAAGGAGCTTGGGAAGCTCGAGCTGCCCGCCCTCCCCCTTGCGGAGGGAATGAAATACGTTGCCTTTTCCCTTTTTTTTCTCCATAGGCCCCGATTTAGGGTAGCTGCACCCTGGGCAAAACCTTTAGTAGCTCCCCCCCCCACACAAAAAAGGTCGGAGATATTTGTGATTACTGAATAGTATTCTCGGATTACCCCAATGTGGGCTGGTACCATATACTGTTGTAAAAATTACGTATTAGGTATTAACCTGAAATGGTATGTACTGTTGATAAAAAATTAGTAGGCCTATATTTCTTTTTTAAATAATATTAATTTTCCATAACTATGTTTTTAGTCCAAACTACAAACATACATGAACATAATTTTAAAGGTACCAGTTTGCATGTCAAAGGAGGGGGCGCGTTTTAAACGTAAAATACCTTTCGGTCAGAATTTAACCAAATTTTGATATGTTCTAGAACTTGACCAATTGATGAAATGTCTTCATTGCCCGAAAGCTCAAAGCTCAACAGTTTTTGATATACAGGGTCTGCAACATCCCTATTTGATACTTTCAATGTATCATAAAATGGACATTTTTGCCAATATTAACGCAAAACTTAATGAAATGTTATTTTTTTGTGCTACTGGTTACAACCTTTTCTTTACTTTCATTATTTTTGTACATACACCTGATATACAGGGTGAGACCAAATACATGTATCTGAAAAGAATTACACGGTGGTATTGTTTTCATATTTTGGTGAATGGAAGTTAACACATATATATGTCCATTTAAATTATTATTGCAAGTTAAGTCCCCTAGACGTCCGTTATACAGAGTGTTTCATTTCTTTAATAGATTTAATTGAGTATTATTATCCTTCCTAGTTAATTTTCTGATAACTTAATTGAAATGTCTATATTAAAATAAACTATTTGCTAACTGTATATACCTACATAATAGTCACGATGTGTTTATACTGATACTGGGTGTCCAAGTACAAAGGACCAAAGCGATATCTTAAACTTCATATAGGTACGGAAAAAACCGTTAACATAAAAAATCCCTTGCAATTGGATGTCGTTGCGAAATACAAAGCTTTTGGAGATTGACAGATAGAAAGGTTAGATGTGCTGCATTTATTATGCTCTCTATTTTCTAATAAAGTTTTCAGTAGATTCTTTTGATAAAGAAGGCGCTTGTCGAAGTTCATCTTTATTTTGAAAAATTCTTTAAGATACTAGTGTCTTCACTGTTCACACCATCGACACACCGGTTTCGCAGGTCTACCTCCATCATCACTACCGCTTTGTACAGCCATTGGAAATAAGAAATGTTTATGTAGAAACGCTAATGAACGTATTTTAATATATTAAAAATATCTAAGCTTAATAAGATATCAGTTAACTGAACTGATGAGGCAGAAAACAGTAAATAATTTTTGGTCTTGATATAACCATTGTCATAGAAATCAAACAGTTGCATAATCAAATGTTAAATGTCTATCACCTCCACATTATTTGCATTTAGTATATGATTTACAGCATTTGTAGAAGGATATTTGATTAGCTCGTGATACCTAGCGTATCCTAAAAACCATAGTACAGCTGCCGCATGAGAACAAGTACCTAAAGTTCTGGCGCCAGTCTTGCAGGTGCAGTAAGTACCTAATATTGGGTTAGGTTGATCTTCCTCATTATTCGGCACAAATGCAATCCACAACTGGTAACGAGTAGTATTTCTGAGGCGAGAATATATCCTTACCCGTATAAAACCGGGTTCGTAGTTTTCATCAAATTGATATTGAACCTGGCGGTCCTCTATTTCATTGTCCTGTATATAAGAAGGAGCAAGATTTAATTGAAAAATACCTACAGTTAACTCTTTAAGATAGTAATGTGACAAACGTGGGAATGAGGGAACGATAATTTCATTTAAATCAACCCATCTGCCCCTTCTAGCGCGTAAGTTTTCCTCCTCAACCCTGGCTTGAACAACATTTGGCTCTTGAACTTTTTGAAGAATATTTTCAGCTAGCTCAATAGTAGCATCATTAAAATGGGTGGAAAATATTTATTTATAATTGCTCCAACAATTTTAAGAAAATCAGTAATATTACAAATGTGGGGTGTTTTTATCTTAAAGCTAAAAAATTAAAAAATTGATTTTAAGTGCCCATTGCGTGCTTCTACGATCCACCTGGTTTTCGTAACGAGACGACTATCATTAGCCTCTTCTGTGGATAACTGTAGCTGACCTCTGGGCAAAAAGGCTGGCATTTTAAAATTAATACGTAATCTATTTGAAGCTGGAATAGCATCCAAGTACCCGCGGTCGAGAATGAAAATATATCCTTCATTAAACCATTCACGCATTCCATTCACATCTCTATTAAATTCAATTATAAGTATGTTAGCATCGTTGTTTTCAGAATTTGAGAAATATGGCTCTTGAATGTCTAGAATAAATGCGCTCGGGGCAACAAGCAGAGATGGCTTGATAAGATGTTTACCCTTATAAGTACAGTAGGACTGTCGCAACACTTTAAAACAAGAACTTTTCTCTATTTCTAGATAAGTACAGTCATTATAAACCATAACTTGAGGCCGATCCAGGTTTTGATTATATAGACGATTTGCAAAAGGAGTTACATGATTTTCGATGTAGCTGTCTCTTGTTGTAGCAGTAAATCCAATATTTTGTGGTACAAATCTTGCAGAAAGAGATTGTCTAACTAGAGATATAGCTAAACTGGCTTGTTGTCTTGTGGAATAATTAAAAATAACCGCTAAAAAACTATTACTAAGACCTTGTCGTAACTTGCACAGGAATGCTAAGAGATCTTTTTTACTTACATATCTCAAATAATTTCCTATTCTAACGGGGTCACAAAAGTTGAAAAGATTATTAAATTGATCTTTGGTTATAGGACAAACTGCTTTAAATTGAGAATCTGTGAAATTATTTTCGTCTTCGTAAGCCGTGTGGTAGCTTTTTTCTTAATTTCCTTACGTAATGCTTGTAAAAAAATATAAATCTCATTACCTGCTAATAATGGCCGATTGACATACCGTAACCCAGGGAGCAGAAACTCAAACAGATTACCATTCTCATCCAAATGAATATTACAGCAGTACGTATTTTCTGGCACATATATATCTCTCTCAAGAAAAATATGAATTCTACCTTTCGTGGATATTTTATGTATATCATTCCGATCGTTACAAATACAGCATAAGTGAGTTGACCTTTGTAGCACATTTAATCGCAAAAAATTTGGGTTATTGCCTATTGCTTGAATTGCCCTTACAATAGAAATATTGCAGACATTGCAGATTCGAGTTTCTTCTATTATGACCCGCTCTGGTAGATTTGCTTCGCGGCGACGTGCAATCACAATTTCCTGCTTTCTTGCATTTACCTCACCACTTATTTTCACCATAACCCTAGGAACTAAAGCATTTCCATAAGCAAAACATGGAATTCGATTCATTTTTCACATAAACTCTTCAACCATTTTAATTCAAAAAGTAGATTTGCAACTAAGCATCAATATCACTTAATTAGTGGATTAATTTTTGACGTTTCATAGCCACCTACTATATTGTTGTTATTTTATAAGTTTGGGAATAGAAAAAAATAATAATTGTAGTATGAAAAACGGAAAGAAAAGTGCAAAATCAGAAAAAAATCTAGTTGTACGAATAAAATCAGAAGAAAACGCGCAATACAACATTACGGTTTTGGTTTAAACGAATAGGTAAATACTAAATATAACTATAATATAATGAAAGTAAAGAAAAGGTTGTAACCAGTAGCACAAAAAAATAACATTTCATTAAGTTTTGCGTTAATATTGGAAAAAATGTCCATTTTATGATACATTGAAAGTATCAAATAGTGATGTTGCAGACCCTGTATATCAAAAACTGTTGAACTTTGAGCTTTCGGGCAATGAAGACATTTCATCAATTGGTCAAGTTCTAGAACATATCAAAATTTGGTTAAATTCTGACCGAAAGGTATTTTACATTTAAAACGTGCCCCCTCCTTTTTGAAGTGTAAAATCAATTTGTTTTTAATAAATAAACATATGAATTACAACTGTTATAACTTTTATTACCAACTAGAAAACAAACTAAATAGATAGCTATAGATATGAAAATGAAAAATATTACCTTTGGATTTGTCCACAGCTTGTAATGGGTCTTTTTATTATCCCTGCTGTTAATTTGTGGTGGTCGTCACGTTGGGGGTCATCTTGTAATGGGCCTAACATTTGGGCACTATTTCAATCTTGTACAATTTTGAACTTATTGATAAAATTTTATATTGTTTTTGTGAAAATGTGAAATAATTCAAGGTCAACTAAAGTGATTTTAATTTATAAAGATAACATTCATTAACTAAACTTTTTTTATTGTTATTACATTTCTTTCTTGTGCAAATGAACTTTAATAATTACTAAACAAATTCCTTTCTGCTTTTTATCGGGACGCTCCAGCTAACTTAACATCGGTTAAATGACTATCGCTATCATTCATCAAAATTATTCTCAATCTGATGTTATTAATTACCTGTACTTACCAATTAATTGAACTTGCTTTCCTCGGTATTGACACACGCAGTGTTTGCAGAAGCTTTTAAGATTTGCAAAAGTCAATAATAAAAATGAATCAAAAGTGATAAGATTTAATTAAGTCAAATTCTAAATGCAGACTGCTTTGTTTACAACATTACATAAAAATGATTCTAATTCTATGTTAGTTTTCTTAACGTTAACATGCAAAAACAATCCTTTACAAATGATCAACGAAATACACTTTCGTTCAGCATTTGTATCCAAACATAAATTTTAGAATAAATAAAACACCAATTATCGTTTATTTGTACCATCAAAAGGTCTTACTTGTTATCACTTTGTTGAAAAGCTGATGATGTAATGCTTAAGTTCCTCGGGCCGATCAGGGGGCCTCGCATGGGTTCAGACTGTTGGCGCCTCGCTCTCTTTATTCTTTTCGCTATCTTCTTTGGATCTTTGTTGGGGACAAATACTATTCTAATTTTCTTTTATCAATTAATGATTTTACTCAATAATCGCTCGATATATTTACACTACAGTTTTTATTTAATTCTTCAGTTTTAACTACCAATAGGCTGCACAACAAAATGCAAGCTATTTACAAACCGCGCATGCTCCCTGTTTATACATCAATAAATTCGAGTTAATGTCCTTCATACTTTGATTTACCAATTTTGATCGGTTAATGTCTTTTAGGTATATTTATTGTTCACTATTTAAACATAATTGATTACGGTTCTGATACATATCAAACGCGTATCTTCGCTTATTACGCCACTTTTAATACGTATTTCAGATTATGGAGCAATCCTTTATATTTCCGCCCACTCGACAACAATTGCACTTTATATTAGTTTAGCTTTTCCTCGCATTCATACGGAAAATAACATTTATATTCTCTTTATCACTATATTAACTGACTTTTTGTTATAATTACACAACATTAATGGCAGCATAACAAATCTACGGCAATCGCTTTTTCACACGTTTGGTTAACATCAATTCAACCTTGATCGCTTACTCAGAGCGACCTTTTCTGTTCGCTCACTTAGCGCGACTGACTTTCATCGCTTATTTAACGCGACTCACCACTAACACACTTCATTATGACAGCATCTCTACTTGCTCCCTTATACAAAACAGTCATATCCTCAATAAAAGCCTTCCAATTTACCATGCAAATACTCATCGAAACGAGCTCAAGCATTTCCTTAATATTAATTATGTTCAAATACAAATAACCAACAACCATTTAATTTCATATAACAGCGCGAAATTCGAATTTCTAATGCTTTCATCTCGTGTATGACTATGAAATAAACATTAACATTTTGCAACTAAGGAAAAAGTTAAATTTTTTTATGAAATAAATTACAGTAAGTGAATAGCTTGTAATATAATCATTTTTTATACTTTTCTTGAAAACTTTTAGTTAACATAACTACATTGATTTTTTCTTAGCGAACTCGGTAGCAACTTCGGAAAAATCTGTTTTTAGTGTGATATCTTTTTCAGAACACATTAAAACCAAAGAGTTCAACTTGCTGTTCAGTAAAGTTGCTCTTTTAGGATTTTAAACTCTTGAAAGAATTGAAAAACTTCTTTCAGCACTGCAGTTTTGTCACTGAAAACGTCAGGAACAATTTAACAACAGTTGAAAGATTGGGGAATGTGTAAGCTAGGTTGTTTTCTTTGACGTAATACATTGCTGTTACGTTTTTGAACTTTTCAATCTCAACGTAAAATGAACACACCCATTTAAAAAGTCAGATGTAACATCTTCTGAGTATACTGTGCAAAGTTTTGTAACGGCTCTTTTAATATCTGATGCTTCCGAAGACGGATTTAATAATAATGGCAACACTTGAAATCTTGATGATACTACTTCATAAGCGTTTTTCCTGGCTGCTAAGTTACCTATTAGTGAGTCTATAATCTTTAGGAACACATTAATTTTGAAAGCTTCTTGCATCTAAACCACCTTCAATGCTACAGGTTTCATCTGCAAAAACTTTTCTCTTTTTTACCCGTGTGTAAGTAGGAGATTCACATCCCGCAATGGACAACGCTGACTGTTCAAAGGAATCAAATTCGTCCCTTTTTACCTGCAAATAACCCTCCAACGTTGTTAGTTGTTTTATTTCAGTATCAAGGTTGATTGTTTCACTTTGAAAGTAACTTGAACATTTGTCTACTCTTTCCAAAATATCGTTCCAAAAACCAAAAGAAAGGTGTGTTCAAAGTCATGAAATTTTGATTCAAGGCTGGATGCTGACAATCTACAAGTACAACTCTTGTACAAATCCGAAAAATGCTACCGTAGCAGTACAGCACTCCGCGGCAGCAGAACCAATAAGATTCAAGGAGTGTGCAGAACACGGGACGTACTCAGCTAAAGGGCCATGCTGTTTTGTTCGAGCTTGAACGCCTGAGTAGGCACCAGACATATTAGTTGCATTATCATAGCTCTGTCCTAGACAATTCAAGATTTTAAGGTTAGCATTTTTTAAACATCCTATCACAGCGTCTTCTAAGCCAGATGATCTATGTGATATTCCAGGAAGAAGGTTTAACAGACCCTGCTTCATTGTGAGGAACGCAACGTAACACTACTGCCAACTGATCAATATGAGCACAGTCTCACAGTCTGATGTTGAATCTACAACGAGGCTGAAATATCTAGCCTCTTTCAATTCTTTAGTTATAGTATAAACACACAGCTACCCAATATTTCTATGAATTCGTTACAAGTTTGAGACGAAAGGTAAGAAGTGTGTCCACTACCCTTATTACCATACTTTGCAATATGCTGGGCAAGAAATGAGTCATATTTACTTATTAACTCTAGACAACCCAGATAGAGACCGTTTGAAGTTGAACTAAAGTGTTCGTTGTCTCTTTGAAAGGGTAACCCTCTAACCGACAAAAATTTGACAACCGAGACAATTCTAGCCAATACGCTTCGCCTGTAATTAACTTCTTCATACTGAGTAAACCGAAGTTTATCAACTTGCATCCAACTTTTTTTGTGGTTATGTAAGTAAGAACGTTTTCCTGTGAGCTTGAGATTGTTCGTGTTGTTTAAGGAGTTCAATGCTATGTTTTCAATCATTAAACGCAGTGGAAAGATTAGTTTTTACTGTTATCGATTGAAATAAGCAACATGGAACACAAAATACTTTCCAAGTTGTTTGTGAGTATAAAAGCCAATCTCTGTGCCTCCATTAGGAATAGTGCTCTTAAATATGTTTACTGACAAAGTTCTCTTCGACTCATTAAATAAGCACTCAGATTTGGAGAAGTTTGCCGTAAGATTTTGTGTTCGGCAGTTCTTAAGAACATTTTCAACGACTTCATTCAATGTAACATCCCGAGTACCTGGATCACCTATTGAAAAGATTGAGGTAAAGGTAAACCTACCTCGACCTCTGAGGTTACTTTAGAAGGCTGGGAAACTTGGTCTCATGTTCACCATGACTTTTATCAGTAGTAGATGTGCCCTCTTCTTGCATACTGAATGAATTGTCATCATCACCGACATCACTTTCAGTACAAGGTTTGGTACTTATTAAATGAACTGATTTAAAAAAAGATCCGATTTTGGGAACCTTTTGCGAAGCTTCTAGTTCATCATTTCGTTTTTTCGTAGCCCGTTTTCTGTCTTCACTTCCACTTAACTTTTTACTCATGATTAAAAGATGTATATTTTATATGGAAAATAATATATTGAAAATAAAGCAAATTAAAAAAATATCAAAACCGTCACAGATTTTTCAAACGTTATTTGCAAAAAAAAAAAAAATATAAACACTTTTACCTGGAATAAAATCACAAAAATGTAGACTTTATTTATCAACACTAACAATGTTTTATTTTTTATAGAAACAAAAAATGTAAGATGCCTACATAAACACTCACAAGACTACACTTCTAGTAGTTACACACTAATAACATTTTCAACACTAATAAAATAAACTAAAATTATTTTTTATTTTTAATTTAAACCGCACAACTTTACTCTAACAAAATCTTTGTAACACTGACTTACAAATAAATAAAGATAAAACACAAACTTCGTAAAAGAGGGTGGGTGCTGCATTCCAATGATAGGGGAAGAATTGCATACAACGCAGTCCGTGGGAGAGAATCTCATGTTTGTGTCAGCTAACATAAAAAACAGCTCAGCTTTCGAATACAATGTTTCAAACACGCTTAGATAATGAAAGTCTTGTCTTTCCTTAGGTATAGATATTAAGTAATTATTAAAATATTGTGCAAACAAACATATACAATTATTATGGTAGGTAAGAAGTTATTGATGTACCATATATATATATATATATATATATATATATATATATATATAATTTACTAATTTGAACTGATTCAAGTACATACATACATTATTTACATTCACATATAGATTCTTTCTATAGGACAAATATTATTTGAGATATTTCAGTTTTAGAGAGATGCAATTTTTGCATCTCGTCACTGAATAAGTGTTTTTAATACTGGATTACAAGGTATTACAAAAATGAAATAAACTAAACAAACCACAGCCGATAGCACAATACTTTCAAAAGAGGAAATGTAAAAAAATTAACGGCGAATCGATTGGTAACAACCTCATCTCTCTGTTACTAAAGCTTACCTCTACAGATTGTTTTGAAAACACACAATTTTCCTTTGCGAACTGAAAAAATTGCAACTTCGCAAAAACTTCAGAAATATTAAGGTTGTAAGACGTTTTCTGATTAAATAAAAGGGTATAAGTAATGTATTACATACGAAAAAGAAAGTTTTGAATCTCGTCTTCGCAATGGTACATATAATCCCTACCCACCCACGACAAGCACGCGGTCGCAGGCAGCGTCCCTTGCGCTCCACTGTATGCTACGCTACAGCAATACAATGTTAGACAGTTGCTTGTAACCGTCTCTTGTGTGGACTACTCAAGTTTGTTGTGTCGTTCTCGATTTTTTTACCGTTGTTCTGGTTCTGGAAATAATAATAATAAAAAATTATCCGGAAATTTTCCGCCCTGAACAATTGTCCAGTCTGCCCATTGGTAAATCGGGGCCTGTAATTCTACAATCTACAATTAGTAATATAAGTGTGTTAGTTCACATTTAATACTAGTTCTACCAGGATATCAACAATGATTTAAGCAATAAAATAAAAAGAATCTTAAAAACCAAAACATTAAATAAGTAAAGTTAGATTGACAACATTGTGCATATTTCAATATAAGCAACTGTTACACGTCTTTCTTATGGTACATGCCATAAAGCAGTCAAACGTCAATTACATTTTCATCCTTACAAAATAACGGTTGTGCAAGAATTTCAAAAGCGTTTAGAATATTGCCAATGATTCAACAACAACTTGAGAGATGACGAAATACTGAACTTAAAGTTTCTTTACGGGGGAAGTACGGTTCCATTTATCTGGTTATGTGATTCTATTTTTCTATTTTTAACTGCAATAATAAACATATACCTACTGTACTATGTACGTAAATATAATTAAATAAAGCTAAATTAAAAAAATTAAGTGCTAATTCACAATAAACGTAAATTACAATTTTCCAAGTTTTGGTACGCCTACATAATAGGCAACTCGTCATTCACAATTCATTTATGATAGTATTTATTTTAATACCTGGATTTATGCCACTGGACATAGCACAATTTTCATTTTAAGGATGCGGAAAAGTATTACTGTTCTAGGAGCGGCATGGCCAAACAATAATAATCGCACTGTATGAGTAATGTATTTCAATTATGTAAGTACAATATATTTTGTGGTAAAATGCTTCTCAAGATGTTACTTCACACATTTCTCATACAATTTATGTTCCACATTAAATGCCATCTTCGTACGAATAATTGTTCCATTTTATTTAGGCACATAACTTAACATCCTTTGTGTAATACTGTTACCATCTTGTGGACCACTATTGCTACTGAATTGGTAACAACAATAAGATTTCAAAGGCAGTATTTAAAATCAGATACCTCAGAGATACTAGAAACATTTACACGTTAAAAGGGGTCTACTACGCCGAAATTGAGTCTCGGCTTAGATATGGTATGGTCATCTGGGGTTGCAGTCTTCATTCTTACAACTTATTACTTTCACAAAAACGAGCCATTCGTCCAAAACATCTCGTAGACCACTTTTAATTCAATTAAACATACTTACAATCACTTCTCTACATATGCTTGAAGCAGCAAGTTGTGTTCATAAATTGAAGTCTAAGTTTATAGACAAACAATATTGCACATACATACAATACTAGAGCAGATTACATTCGTTCACTACAGCACAGATTAGGCATCACAGGAATAATAGCCCACTTTGTATGCCAAATAAAATTTACAACCATCTTTCAAGCACCTTTAAAAACCATCCCTATGAAATATTTAAAAATACCTTAAGGCAGTACCCTGCAGAGAAATAGTATTTTAATATAGCTGAATTCTTTTATATTCAAACATAGTACTTATGTAGTGGTCTAGTAGTAGTGAGGCACTTGCGCCGCCATTTTGTTTTTTGACGTCACAAAATCCCCGAGCTGTAAGGCACTTGCGCGGCCATTTTTTTTTCACGCCACCGTGGGATAGATATGTATAGTGTACGCTACTTGTTTCTGTAACCGCGCTCTAATATCTTCCCTAGGGGCCTGTTTATAAATCCTGTTTGCGCAAATATATATTTCGTTTTGGCTGTTGACGGTTTGATAGACATTTTATTCTAAACTAGTTTTGATTGTGGACCTGAACAGGCTAAATTTGGCCTATCGTGCTAAAGCACTCAGGAATACTTAAGAGGATGGATAGAGGGATAATGAATTTGCCAATAGATGGCTATGAACAGCTACCTTAAATTTTCTCAGTGAGAGGAAAGCAGGAACTAGGGAGATCATTCCAGAGCTTAGAAGCCGTGTAGAAAAATGTGGATTGCGCCCGTTTGGTACGACAAGTGGAAATTTGTACTGCATACTGATGATGTGAATGAGCGAACCGAGTGTTTCTCGCAAAGATAGCACGAGATGGTACCAAAGAATATAATTCAGCAGCACAATAGCCGTTGTAATAGCGATAATACAAAGAAAGAACTGAAACGATCCTTCTATGCTCAAGGGACTGTATGTGAGAAGTTAAGGACGGGTTATTTATAAGCCTAATCGCTCTCTTTTAAATACGATCAACGATATCGAGAGCGTATTGGGGAGCACTAGCCCAGAGGTGAAAATTATATTCCAGATGAGGCCGAATTTGGGCCTTATACAGCAGAAGGAGTTGTCGAGAGGTAAAGTACTGCTTCTGTACAAAAAGCCGATTTTACGAGCAGCTGTTTTGGTAGCGGACAGAAGATGATCAACCCATGAGAGATTTGAAGATACAGTCATACCCAACAGAGTAATAGAGTCTGAAAATTTAAGAACTGAGCCATTCATACTTACAACAGGAAATGATCGATCTTTTTTGGCGGACACAAGGCAACACTGAGTTTTGTTAGCATTAAATTTAACTAGATTATTGCTTCCCCATTCGAGAATGCATTGAATGTCTTTGTTGATTGATTTTGCCATTTCAGCTTTAATTTCTTGATTTGACATAGAAGGTGAATTATCACTATGAGTAGACTGAGATGAACTACAGTGAAGAGTGCTATCGTCAGCAAAGAAATGGATGGGGTCAGTTGTTGAAGAAATAAGGTCATTTATGTACAGCAGAAAAAGTGTAGGCGCTATAACGGATCCCTGTGGTACGCCCGCGTTAATGCTAACTTCTTTTGAAAGAAACCATCAACTACGACACGTATTCGTCTTTTGTCAAGGAAACTAGAAACCCAGTGGATGAGCGTATCATTTAACCCAAACGAGGTGAGTTTGTTAAGTAAACACTTATGGCAAACTTGGTCAAATGCCTTGGAGATATATAAAGCGACTACAACTGTTTCACCGGACTGCTCCACTGTACTGTTCCAAAGTTGGGTCACATATGAAAGATCACCTGTTGAAGGACTTCGCCTAAACCCATATTGGCGGTCACTAAGGAGTTTGTTAGTTTCAAGCAACGTGAGCAGTTGCTGATTGATGGCTTTTTCCATGATTTTAGACAAAATGGTCGGTAGTTTGAAGGATCGGTCTTATCGCCTTTTTTTGGGAATAGGTTGAACATTTGCTAACTTCCGTGATGAAGGGAATTCCCCAGAAGACATAGAGATCGTATAGAGCTTACATAGGACTGGTACTAGTTCGGGGGAACATTTCTTTAAGACAGTAGCTGGGATACCGTCTGGGCCAGTCGCCTTATTGAGATCAAGCCTACTGATGATCGATTCCAAGAGCTTGTACCGAAAATGAATTGATTTCATAGTGTATGAAGAAGAGTTGACTAGGGGCACATCTTTTCCAGAATCATTGAGACATGCAAACAAATCAACAAAAACATTGGCTTTGTCTACAGAATCAGTAAATACCGATCCGTCAATAGATGTCAGGGGGGGAAATGCAGATGTTCCAAAGTTTTTACTAATGGCTACAGCTAAAGACCAAAATGTATGACTGCCTAAAGGAGATGTAGCTAGTTCATTGCATTTTCGTTGTTCGAACAACTATTTAGTTTTAAGTGATGACATTTTTGCAGATATTTCTAGCACCAACGTATTCTACATGACTGTCGACCGATTTATTAGCGTTCCATTTATTTTTTAAAGATATTGCATCAGCACAAGCCTTATTGAATCAGTTACTAATTTAATTTAATTATAACAGTTTCGAAATTGCATTGCATCTCTATATGTACGGTGTTTATTATTATTGTTTACGTCCAATTGTTATACGATTAGTACATTTTTATACCGTAACAGTGTTTGATACAAAATTTCATCTTAACCAACATATTCAAAATATCGTATACGATACAAAGAAAGTAAAATAAAATGTGATCGATAAAACGGTAGGTCACAATACCAAATAGTATGATAAACCAAGAAATATAGGATAATCTTTATTCTAAAAGGCTTTCCATACCCCATACTTGATAATGTCACAAATGTCAATGGTGTGTTTTTAGATAAGAGGGTTAGAACTTTCTCGCAACCCAACAACCCAAGCTAAAATTGAACTTCTATCTTTTGCGTCGTATTACTAAAAATTGTTTATTCTAAGGTTTGTTTAACATTTTTAATCATTTACTACCAGTGAACGTGCTCGAACTAAAATAAGTACGCGACAGTTAAACTTCAAAATAATCCGACCACATTTGTATTTGATCTATTTTTCTGAAACGTTCTCCATTTTCTAAAAATCAAATACTTTTCACATAAACTAGTGATCCACTGTTTACCTAAAACATGGCGTAATGATGACGTCTACAGTCAGGTCATATAATAATATATCAATCACGATTGAATTATTTTACAGTTTAAGGTATTTTCTCACATAAATCACAGCAGGTAAACTCTAGCTAGATAAATTAAACCAATATGATATAAATACTTCGGCGTAGTTAACGTGAATGCATTTACACATTAAACATGTAAACCACTCAACCGCTGTTTCTATATACCGACTACATTATTGTAGTGCATTAAAATTTGTACACCTGAATAATACATTATCAAGAGAAGTATGACTTTCATTTATAAATTGTGATGTTTCATCAAAAAAGGAAATAAACGTGCAAAACTAATTAAGAAAGGTAAAGCGTTAACAAAAGTTTCCACGAAAGTAGCAGTTTTAATTTTTCCCAAAGGATTAAACAATCCAACAATAAGGCAAGCGGTTGAATCACAAAAGCAAGTCGTTTATAATCCAACTATCTCTGTTTTACACCCTCTAAAACAAGTTTAAAGCAGGAGCGTATCTCCGATCACAGTTACATATTTGCGAGTAAAAGGGGCAATGTTGGCACACGAAGTTATATTCTCATATGCATATAATACGAGAGTTTACGCAAACTGTGTAATTTCAGTTGTAACCCAAAACACATACAAAATAACGGAACTATGCATAATAACGCTCTTGTTTCCTAAACGTTACTTTAGACACTCACTGCAATAAACCCTTTACAAAGAATGTTGCTTACTGAGACACTACTCGACTCGACTTCTTTTTACATTAGTGGAACTTCGAATTGTTTGCCACCGTTTCTATTTTTGTTTTCCCCTTAGTAGTTTTGATAGTAGGTGAACCTTGGCTTAAATTGCTTTCTTTTGTGCTCTTTGTGGTTAGAAATAATAAAGAAAGTATAATGCCGGCTTTTAAAAAGAAATTGAAGTTGTTTTAATCGTAAATAACAAGCACATAATGAAGTCCTACACAATGGATGAGAATAAAATAAAAATTATAACTTGTTTTACTTTTGGCCAAGGCCAATCAAGATTAGTTTTTTTTTTGCTACTATTACTAGACAAAGCTTGAATACTTTATACAAAAAAGAGAAAAAATCACGAGATCTAGTTTCTATTTCTGTAATCTTGCTTATACGAATAAATAATTCAAAAGAAGGGTCGTTAAAATTTATGGGCATCGCTACTTTATCTACGCCATGCAGTTGAATAATGTAAAATTATAAAAATATGGATTATGAATGAAAAGAGGTTCGAGGTACGCATAAAAGTGTGTGGTTAAAGATCGAAGAGAGTGCAGCAGCTTATTAAATTTAATGATTAATTTTATCAAACAAGAGCATCAATTACATTACTAATGCAAATCGTGGTGCGAACACCGAGATCGGTGTTTGTTGTTGTTGTTGAGCTGATTACTATGTGGTCGAGGGTCCTTTTAACGAAACATGGTTTAACACTATCAAGTAATGTTCAACACGATATGTAAACCAATGAGAGTGGTGCTGATAAATAGCAGATTCGATTACTTACAAATGGATGAACAGGTTAATGCACAAATTCTCTGTGTCTACTTAACGAGCGGCGGTAAGCTCTTAAATATAACCGTTGGCGAAGTTCTTGTAGTTGATACGAATATGTTAACGTTTACAAAGTTTATGGGTCCAGACTTGATAGCTAACTAGACTGAAATAATGGTACTGACTTCCTTCACAAATTTTATTGGATATGAATAGATTGGTATCCCAACATTTGTTTTTAAAAGCTTCATTTAGATTGTTTAGCGTAGTGAAACTCTGTTTTTCAATACAAGGTAACAAAACATTATCATTTACTATTGTTCTTAAGAAATGTTACATTTAACAAGCAAAACTAGCCAAATAGTTTTCAGCAAACAAGGTTAAAATTTAACTAAGGACGAAATCTAAGAATGTGCGACACTAACAAATGCTGATAGTAACGTGTTGACGAAGGTACGGGGACGTTTAATACACTAATTTTACGAACAAGGATGTGAGGAATGATAGAACGTCAGTGATTATATATATATATATATATATATATATATATATATATATATATATATATATATATATATATATATATATATATATCCAAATGCGTTAAGTCGGGAGATCTGGCAGGCCATTCTATTGCGCCTCTTCTGCCAATCCATTTGCCGGGACACCGTTGATTAAGCCACTCGCGAACACCCAACGCATAGTGTGGGGGTGCACCGTCTTGTTTATACTGTAAATTTCTTTCATCTAACAGTGGATTGCCTCCTTCGTCAGCTTGATTTTTTTTCCTATAGTATTGACATTTTCGATTGTAATTTCAAAAAGGGCCGATGGAAATCAATTTTCTGAACGCCGTTGGATTTTTATTTTGAATACCTTCAAAATGATGTATTACAAGCTAGGGGGTGCAATTTGAAATGTTAAAGTGAGGGGAGTGGGGATTAAGGGGTGAAAAGTAAAATTCCATGAACACTGTTTATGAATGTCCCCCTCGACATCTAAATTGACGTATTTTTTTTCTAGGTCGAGATTCCATTGCTAAAAAAAATATTAAGGGTGACTAGTTTTGAAATGAAAGCACTATATATATATATATATATATATATATATATATATATATATATATATATATATATTGTAGGTAGCGGACCGCTAAAAATTTATTATTGTAATCAACGTTTGTCAAATCGCCATTGTTATCACGATAGAAAAGATAATTAGTGGATTTGTAATATCTTAATAATACATCGTAATTTGCTAAATATTTGAAAATATTTTTATTTATATATTTTTATCTAAGGAATGTAGGATTGTTTGTAACTAATATGTAAGTATAAACATGTTAGGGGGTGAGTGGCAGGTGCACGCTTAAAAATGCTTTACTGAAGGGGCGTAACAAATCATTGGAATTTTTCTTATGCGCGCTCATGAAACTGTTCCAACATAAATTAATGTTTCTTGTTTTTTTTATTACTTTTGAAAGACGGGGGTTGATTTCGGGAGTAATGATAGTTAGGTTTGAATCGGAGGGGGGGGGGCAGTTACAGTTAGCTTGTCAATCGAGCCAGATCGATTTTTCGGTTAATTAAATACCTTCATTGTAAACAGTTGGTCTTTAAAATAATTCTTGCGTGTACATTTTTCTTTTGAATTCGCCAACACTAAGTTCGTTTCTTTCGGGATTAAACCGCGTATGTTAACGATTTGTATCTGTGATCAATTAAGGGAATATTTATTTTAGTGTAAGTATGTATTTTTATATACATGCAAGCTCCCAGTAACTCGTTTTTATCAGTTTAGATAACATATTAAATACTAAACATTGTCTTGGAAAGGTATCTTATTCGTACGCGAACTTATTAAGCTGAAATCTGCTAAAACAAAAGGGAAGTACAGGGCCCTCTCACTCTGGTATTTGTGCGAATTATCATTGTGGGTTGTTGGTTATATTTATAATTGTGTAGAGTTGGCTGGTAAATGGGTATATTTTATTTTTATTGTTTTTATTTGTTGTATAGGTGAATGTGTAACCAGAGAGAGAGGGGGCACGGTATTTTTCTAACGCACTCAAACTTATATATCGGTCACGATGTTAGGGATCTATTTATAACGTACCCTTGTAAGGCTTTGTTTTAATGAGTTTTTATTTCAGTTTGTTGAAGTTGAATTATTTGCCTGCGAGCTGATTTCTATTTGTATGTGATTATTTGTAATTTGACTTATGTATTTTGTGCTTTGGTGGTCACTAAACAATTGGGTACGTATAAATTCTTTGACAGTTTTCTTTTGTCCTTGCCTTTACCTTATTATCACCTGTGCATTTCTACTGCGACAAACCACCATCAGGCGCTTCCCCAGGTGACGCGTAGAAGAATTTCTCCTATATGTAAGTGGTACGGTGAAAATTAAGTACCTGGGCTGATGGAAGACTGGAAATAGCAGTTGTTTTTCGATGTTCATCGTCTTCCAACACATTGTGGAAGATTTTTATTACCATTTCAACATCACCAGTCGAGTAAAAAATAAATAAATAGCCATCAGTCTCCAACACCCTGAGGACTTTGGTTACAATAGCGATCAGACAAGGTAGTCAAACTGCTTTAGATAAACAGGTTGAGAACGTTGTCGGAGAGATATGTCTAGCAAGATCCGGGCTAAAGTTATTAAAATGTATTCAGATTATGCTTCAAAATATGCCAAAAACACAAAGCGTAATAGAGTCATGAGAACTCTAAGTATAGTTCGCAAAATGAAATGCTGTAACGAAGTCAAAAATTTGCGTTACGTTATAGTACATTTTAAATTTCATGAACTAATATATAAGAGAAACCAGTTCTTAAAGCTCTAACTATTCTCACACATATCAAATCATACAATTATTCATAAATATGAAGCATTGCATATTCCAAAGAACTTTAACTTAACAGACAATTAAGTAAGCAGCGACGATTCATAGAAAAACAGGAAAAGCGAGAACGCTAAGTGCAAATAAGCTTAATTTCTAGTATAACGCTCGAAAAACAAAACCGCTGTGTACAGGATATGGTCCGTAATTTTAGACCTTTAAAATAGAAAGGAAATTGTAAAGCGTTAGTTCCGCGGAAAACAAAATTGTTCGGTTGACGTTAGCCGTTAACAATTAAAACTTAAGTCAGCTCATAGTAAATAAATAAAAACATATCCCCTTTCTGCATCGAATTAACTGAAAGAAATCATTAGTGACACAAAACATTTTTCTGTTATAGTGACAACGGTGTTTCCCCCCGGGATTGGATTACAGTACTCGACAGTCTATATGCCCTCCTCGTTCTTGGGGTAAAACACTAGTGATCGCCCGCGGACAATGCCTAAAGTATGTCTCAAAGAACGGGAATGATAAATTATCTGTCGAGTAGTGCAAATACAAGAGCTAACCCGAAACTGAAACTAAACTTCGATTATTTGAGCTCATCCTACCAAATTGGTTAGCAACCCCGATGTTGAAGATGGCCCTGACTACCAAAAGTGGTATGAAATACCGAAAGTACAAATTTATAATTTTAAAACATCATTTGCAATTTATAAAAGTAACAGAACACCTTCCAAATGGTTAGAATTTTGCTGTTATGTTTATTGCTTTTAGAATATTTTTACTACGACAGACAATGCCTTTATAAATTATTCAAACTGACACTTAATGGGTGCTAACATCTCGTCAATAATTGCTAATTTTTTTGTTTTTCGGGATGTTTTATTTTATATGTTTTATGTAACTAAGATTTAAATGCCTGTAATTAAGGTTGAGAAGGAAAAAAAAACACATGTTGGGGTAGAAAAACAGGTGACTCGAAATTGTTATTTGAAAAGTACCGTGACAAATCGTTAAGAGTTTATATGCGCACGAAGTTGGATAAAATGTCGCTAGTTGGTAATTAATTACACTGGAACATACCGCAACCAAAAGACAGCTTTGTTACTTTGAACTTCGAGGCATATAGGGTTTGCTACAGACGAGTGAACATTTAAAAAATTAATACATTTTTTAATAATAAATATGAAAATATTGCCATGCAATATTTCTTTTTTTTATTTAATGAGTTTTAAAAACGGGGGTGAATTTTTGAGAAAAGAGTTAGTTGAAGTTTGAAGTTGATTTGAGTCATACCGGGTAGGCGACGTACTATTGTTATGCCACAAACCATAATTGTAAACGGTTGTAGTCATAAATATATTATCGTTTCCGTTTTAGTAAACATTAAAAACTTTTTGTGTTGGTCTTACTGTAAGTTTTTCACAAAATTAAAATAGACGTAAACCAACTGATATCGATAAATAATCACCCATTTTAATCCGCGAAGTGGATGCGTAAACAAACGTATCGATAATGTTACAGGTGACAACGAAAACACCGAATGTAACAGATAATGAAAACGTGCCGACTACTCAGTGGTATATGGGTCGAGAGGTTGTTACAAAATTTCAATATTTCAAGTACCGTATACCGTAAGTCGTAAATATGGGTTGTCACACTTAAAAAAAAATCAAATCGTCTTAATGGGCGCCAGACAAAATCTGGAGAGCACACCTGAGCGCATGCAAGTACAGTCAGCTAAACAGTCAAACACTCACTTACATCTACCTTATCTCTACCTGTAAAATCTATAAAATAGCCACACGTCTTCAGAGTATTAATGCGTGTGATCTAATCAGTTTCTGGGTCAACGGCCTTCTTTAACCTATTCTTACGTGACTGCAAACCCAACGCATTTAAACGAAAAAACACGCATAAACAAACACTAAATATTTCGATCATTATTGCAAGTTAAATACACGCGAGCAAACTAGTTATCTAACAAAACTTTATCATACGCTAACTTAAAAGAAAAACAAACAAAAAGCTAAATAATCGCTATTGAAAAACTCTCTTATTCCATTACGTTGCACAAACACTCTATTAAAAAAATAATCGTTTCAGGTCATGAATTTGCCATTGGATCACTTTCAAAACAAACAACATTCGGTAAAGAAAACTAACCTTGACTTAAATCGTATTATCGTATTTTGAAATTCTAAATTCCGTCTTAATAGCTTTTCACTGCGGTCAGTGTTATCTAACAAAACTTTATCATAAGCTAACTTAAAAGAAAAACAAACACAAAGCTAAATAATCGCTATTGAAAAACTCTCTTATTCCATTACGTTGCACAAACGCTCTATTAAAAAAATAATCGTTTCAGGTCATGAATTTGCCATTGGATCACTTTCAAAACAAACAACATTCGGTAAAGAAAACTAACCTTGACTTAAATCGTATTATCGTATTTTGAAATTCTAAATTCCGTGTTAATAGCTTTTCACTGCGGTCAGCTATGAGATTACAAATAATATTTATAAACTCAGTATACTATCAATATATTGAGTAAAACAAAGTAAACAATAATACACACAATATACACCAGCATCAATCCAAAGCGTGGAGATGTTAGGTAATAATCGCTTAATCTTGAAAGATCGGCTTAATGTAATATTCATGTTGTTTTAAATTTTCAATATAACGTTGCTTATTAAATCTCAAAAATACGAGAATCAGTCCGAATCCTATAAAAGTTAACAATCTTATGACGTGAAATTTTGAATACAATTTGTAAACAAATTAGCACCAAAAGAAACAATAAACCGTTCAATGCACGGATGAAAGCAGTTTGTTATACAACTTAATAGCTTGAAACATTCAAATACAAAACAATTAGGTTCATCCACTTGTAACTGCATAACTTTATGAATAACATGTTGATTACAAAAAAAAAACACCACAAACAAATAAATAGGCAAACAAGGGATTGCCTCCTCGATATTGCTCAGAACCCTGCACAGCGAAGATCAGCTTGGACGGAAAACTAGCGGTACCTCTGCTCGGTAGTTAAGCAATCACCAAATTCAAAGTTCACTACTTTTAACTAGCTGCTTAATGGATTTATAAAATCTATATACACAGAAATAAGGCGATAACCGATAGTTCAGATATTTCACCTGGTGTTATGTACACGACATCTTATTATTATATGTACTTACAAGGTCCTATATACAGTGAGTTTTTGTACACTCAACCGGTTGATTTTAAGCGCGGTGGACTGGTGTGCGCCTTCAGAAACTAACGTACGATTAACTTGATCCGCTATAAAGCGCTAATTACTTCATTAACAGGGTGCACTTGGTTAAACACAACCATATCCAAGAGTTACGAAATTGGCACCAAAGGACCGATAAACCGACACAATACCTGGAGTGTTGCACCACTGCAATATCCAACAGGTGTTTGGGTAAACTATCCCTACGAAACGTTCACAAGCCCCCAGGACCGATACCTAACTCCTCCACCGTTACAGCGCGCGAGCCTACGTCCTTAACTTTCTGCGGTCTAACTGAAGACTGACTGATCAATCTTTCGCTTGGGAACTGTATTATCAGCACACATACAAGCAAACGGTTAATCCTACGAAGAAATATCGCGCACATATTTTCACTTCAGGACATATTGTAGCTCAAATGAATTTTCCTCCTTCTACAATGACAAATCTTAACCAAAACGAACCGGTGAACTGTATAAAGAAACGGGCCCCCCTTTTCCAAACTGTACCTCAAACTGACGTTATCGGAAACGCAATACAATAACAACTTAATAGTCGCATCTGACATTTCTCCAAACCCTATTTTAAATTACTTAACAACAAATGACGCTTTTAATTGTAAAACTTTATTCTAACTAACTAAACCTTGGAAAATTAATATAACATTTTCAATTCCAACTAAATTAACACCAACAAAAAAATAATTTAGATCAGAACAGAACTTGATTCGAACTGCAATACTAAGCATTACAATGAGCTCATTAAAAATCAATAGCAACAAACACGTCAATTTAATCAAGGAATGGCAGTTTTAGTTCCGACTCCAATTCCATTGTGAATTTTATGGAGTGTACACGGCTATTTAGATGATCTTGGAATGCATTTAGCTTATGCTTGCCGTGTTGTCAAACTAAGTATTCTCCACGTATTTAAGCCACATCCTTAATTTCTCCGTGAATTCGGATATCGCTTGGTCTTCAAAGTCTTCTATATATATATATATATATATATATATATATATATATATATATATATATATATATATATTTCATTAATACTTGTGGAAATCTAAATAGAAACATAATATTCCTATACGGAGAAGAAACTTTGAACACCATCAAGATTTACAGAAAGTTACGTATCAAAAAATGTGAAACACTTACTAATTTAACTTTTTTAAAGCGTTGTCGTGACAATAAAATAATACCCAAGGGATTTAAATTGAAACCACGTAATTGACCAGGATGGTGATGCGAGAGAGAGTTCAAGTATCTATTCGTATGTGTTGGTTTTCGATAAACTTTGTGTGTAAATTTACCATTAGGAAGTCTTGTTGTTAGGGTGTCCAAAAAAGGGAGTGATTTATTATCTTCAACTTCCATAGTAATTTTGATGTTGTCATGAATGTTGTTAATATGTCCTAGAAAATGGTTCAAGTTTCCTTTTCCATGGGGCCAAACTACAAATGTGTCGTCAACATAACGAAACCAACAGTTAGGTTTTAAATCTGCATAATTTAAAGCAGTGGTTTCAAAATGTTCCATATATACATTCGCAAAAGCTGGAGAGAGTGATGAGCCCATAGGTGCTCCTTTAATTTGCTTATAGAATTGTCCTTTGTATGTAAAATACGTTGAGTGCATGCAGTGGTTTATCAATTTGAGTATATCTTGGTTTATTGAGTGTTTTTGTTCTAGAATTTTCATCGTGTCTTCAATAGATATTTTGGTGAAAAGTGACGTTATCCTACCACTTACATAGAAAAAACAACAAAATTTATCATTAATTCTACAAAATTAGACTAAGAAACAAAACAGAAACTAATTCCAAGAGAGTAGAGTTCAAGAATCCCCAAATTATACGGATTCCCAAAAATACATAAGGAAAACTGGCCATTACGCCCTATCGTCAGTGCATTCAATTCTCCGACTCATGACCTTGCTCGTTATCTAGCAAAAGTTATTCAACCAATTTGTGAAAATGCTGTATCCTACATCAAAAACTCTTATGATTTTCTACACAAACTCAAAATTGTACCCTTGGCTCCAAATGACATTTTAGTTAGCTTCGACATAACGTCACTTTTCACCAAAATACCTATTGAAGACGCGATGAAAATTTTTGAAGAAAAACACTCAATAAACCAAGACATACTCAAATTGATAAACCACTGCATGCACTCAACCTATTTTACATACAAAGGACAATTCTACAAGCAAATTCAAGGAACACCTATGGGCTCACCACTCTCTCCAGCTTTTGCGAATGTATATATGGAACATTTTGAAACCATTGCTTTGAATTCTGCAGATTTAAAACCTAAATGTTGGTTTCGTTATGTTGATGACACATTTGTAGTTTGGCCCCATGGAAAAGGAAACTTGAACCATTTTTAGGACATATTAACAACATTCACGACAACATCAAATTTACTATGGAAGTTGAAGAAAATAATTCACTCCCTTTTTTGGACACCCTAATAACAAGACTTCCTAATGGTAAATTTACACACAAAGTTTATCGAAAACCAACACATACGAATAGATACTTGAACTCTCTCTCACATCACCATCCTGGTCAATTACGTAGCGTTATGAAATGCTTGATATACCGCTCTTACCACTTATCTGACCAAAATTCTAAAACGGAAGAGATGAAGACTATTAATAAAATACTAATTCAAAATGGATACAAAGATCAAGATATATTAAAAATTACCAACGAAATAAAAAGACCAAGAAATAATAACTTGTCAAACAATGAACGAAAGATTCCTATTATTCTACCTTATATAAAGGGAATTACAGACAGAATAGCAAAGAAATTTCCCAAAAACGACTTCAGACCGGTATTCAAACCACATTCAACTTTGTCCCAACTTTTAAGAAACCCCAAAGACAAAATTCCTAATGAAAGCCAAGGAGTGTATGAGATACCGTGCAACAACTGTCGAAGAACTTATATAGGACAAACTAACAGAATAGTATATGCGAGAGCCGATGAACACCAACTAGCAATTAAGCAGCACAATCCTTCATCATCTTTAGCTGCACATCATTTAGATACAGGATACCAAATTAATACCAACAATATCCGTTTAATTGTACCTCTATATACCTTACAAGAAAGAATTATTAGAGAAGCAGTTGAAATTGAAAGAAGACCAAACGCCCTCAATAAACGAGATGACACTTCCAGAATGCCACAAATTTGGAAGAATGTCATTAAACAAGTTGATTCTACATTTCAACCAACTCCAAATCTTCCAGAAATTTCAAACACTTATGTTGCAACTATTCCTGGCGTCCCCACTCCTGCACCTTTTACATCATGTACTAGACCAACTACCCGAAGTCAAACACACTCGTCCAGAATAAATTTAAATTAGTTACCTTGTTTCATATTCTGTACTTGTTAAAAATAGTTACCTTATTTCAATTTCTGTAATTGTCAAATAAATTCTTGACAAAGGGAACAAAGGACGTTCCCGAAACGTTGAATTAATTGTACGTTTATTTACACAAGTTTTAAAGAAAATATGTCTTATTTAAACATTAATACTTGTGGAAATCTAAATAGAAACATATATATATATATATATATATATATATATATATATAAAAATCGCTCACTCTCGGTGATAGTGGGAACCCATCGCCATCCCAAACTGTTATTGGTAGAATTTGTCTAGTACCTGGAAATATGTAGTTTTAACGCATTTGTGAATAGCCTCACAATGTCGAAGCTTAGCAGTGTTGTTTTCGTGGTTTAGTTGGAATTTTCTGATGGTTTCCACGAAGTGCTGCGTATTTTTGACCATAGACTCGGTTTTTCCCGATAAGTGTGTGATGATGTCTAGCAGATAGTGTGCTAATGGGTGAGAAACTGAATTTCTCGAGCTCACAATTAGTCTCAGAGGAATTCCTTGCATATGAATCTTTGGTAGGCCGTACAGGTTTGCTGTAGTGTGGGGTGAGTCTAGTTCTCTGGTAATCGGAGAACTCCCCTTTATGTTTTGCCAGTATCAGGTCTTTCGATTGATGGTGTGGGGTCTTTTGGTATTTGTTTGTACTCGCCCCCGTCCAGTAGTTCTTGGATCTTACTGTTGTAAGTGTCCATATCCATTACTACAGTCGCGTTTCCTTTGTTTGCCGCGAGAATTTTGATCGTTGGGTCGTTCTTAAGGGAAATTACCGCTCTCCTTTCTAGGTTAGAGAGGTTAGGTTTAGTTTGCCTAACTAAACAGGGAAAGAGTAACCGAAAAAGAAGAACCCAAATATACAGCGATAATACCATACATACAAGGTACCTCAGACAAAATACGAAGGATAAACAGCAAATACAAGATACGAACTGCCTTAAGATCGACCAGAACGCTCAGGGGAATACTAACCAAACCAAAACCATACAATGACGCTCAGAATTCCAAGATTTGTGTATACAACCTATCATGCGAATTCGGCAGAGCATACATCGGAGAGAGCAGTAGACTACTCAAAGTGAGAACACAGAAACATAAGAACAACGTCCGCAAGGGCAAAACAGAACAATCTACAATCGCCGAACATGTCTGGAACGAAGACCACCGCATCCAATGGGATAACATTTAGACAGTGGCAAAGGACGAGAACACAACTCGTCGGAAACTCAAAGAAGCACATCGCACTAGTAGAAAATCCAATAAGCCAAGCTAGTGTGGAAATGAAATCCATATGGATTCCAATAATGCGCGAAGAGCTTAAGCGCAATACACCTGCGCAATAAGTTACGGCGCAACATGCACAATAAACTTCTGCGCAACCACGAAAAGGTTTAATATATATGTATATATAAGTTCTAAAAAATATATATTGGATTAGTCAGTGGCTTAGAGGTAAAGGTGTCAGACTAGTAAGTGAAAGGTACCCAGTTCGAATCTGAGAGTAATCAAATGCCTGGGAAAAAATTATATAACATATGAATTCGACTCAAGTGCGAAAACAGTCCATCTCAGGACAAGTCTGATGACGGAAGCAGAGTCCGCTTCCGAAACGTCGCGTTCAAAAAGCAAAAACTGTGGAAATAGGCCGGTCAACTCAACTAATATGAAACCACAGTTACAAACACCTATAATCACCAGGTATATTAAAAAATATACAGGATTATTCTCAAGAGTCGGTAATCCTCTAACAGCCTGCAGTTTCTTACGTTTTCGACTTCTTTTTTCGTTTGTTGTTTCTAAATTTTAATGGACCGATTAATATTGTAGACATTTTTAAGGACAGTTTTGATCACTGCAACTTTTTCAACGTACCACCGTATACATAATTGCACATAGCGGGGTGTGGCAAAATTTGAATTATTTTGATATACAGGGAAAAAGTTATAGTAACATTTCTCTATTAATTACTGGTTTTAAAAATTTAAGTTAACAAAAACCATACTACCAATAATTTTGAAAATGTGTCATACCCTAGAATACATGTGTGTGTACCTGCATTCATAAATTCAGCGTTTTACCCCTATAATTGTGCTTAAAAATATCTAAAAACGTAAGTCCGCATCGATTTATCAGATTACTTTTTTTTAGCATTCATAACAAAGTCATAGCATTAATCTGCTTAATCAGTAGTCGAGAATTTTCCAAATATATGTTAAAGAAAAAAATGCGTTTTTAAGGATATAAAACAGGATACCCCACAGCCTTAACCTGCACTATCGGACCCGAGTGAACCCGCGTAACCTTATTAGAAACGCTACTACTAGAATAATCCAGCGCCCTGTTGAAATGAAAGATGTTGACTTTAATAAATGAATATAATTAAAATAGTAAATGACAAACGTTAATTACAGTTTTAGTAAATACCAGTGGGCGTATAGTTGTACCGCCCAGAGGACCCGGACTCTTCACTTGAAGCACAACAAAATGTATTTATAGCTTGATAACATCGACATCTTTTAAATACGGATATAAACGCTATAAATTAATATTAATTAAATGATTAATTATAATAAAAAAAAATTAATAACTATAAATGCATAAATATATTTTTTAATAAAATAGTGCAATTGTGGGAAAATCTCGTATGTAAGTGCATAAATCATGCAACAAAAGAAAAATGTAGTTATTCGATAATATCTGTTATTGATTAGGTAGCAAAAGTTGTGTTTGTATGAACGACAGTTTATCTGATTATAACGACATAAAGTATATTGCGTGTGTTAAATATACAAGGTATGCTCACATAGTAAATTGTTAAAAGCATACTGAAATTATGTTATAGAATTGATTCTGAATAAATTGTGAAAGGTCCTAAACCCGACGGCAATCATTCAATAAATTGAATTTTTGGCAACAAAATAGAAACGACTGAAAATAAATGATTTAAAATTCTTACTTACTAAATAAGAATTATTACGACTTTAAAACCCCGAATTTAACTCTTGTTGCCTTTGAATCAGTAATAATAATGAGAAACCCGTGCAGTAACATTGTATTGTGTATTTGGTTGTGTATTAACCTAAGGTGAGCTGTCATCGTCGAACGAATTGATAGCGGAAATTACTAGAGAATGTGTAGAGGTGAAAAATGATCATTTCACTTACATTCAAATTTAATAATTAGATCAACGTTTGACGTTTGTTGGTTATGCACCCTTTTTTCTGTGTTCGCTATTGCTGCTTTGAGGAAGGTTCAGTAATAAGATATTTTGAATTACAACGCAGAATATCGTTTAAGTAACCGTCCATGTTAAGTTTGACAACTTTTAGGATTTTATTAAAAACACTGTTTTAAACGGTTATGACTTAAATTATTATTGAGTGCATTGCTTTTTTCTTGGTATCTAAGTTAATTAAAAGATTAAGGAGCACGAGTGAGTACGTAGATAAAAGTGCCCACTAGCGTTTTTCGAAATTGCATTACCCGTATTGACCATAGAATTTTACCTACGAACGGATAATTTATATAAGAATACTCAAATTTCGTTTGTTTATAATTGCGTGTGTTGAGTTATGGCGTTATATGTGGTATAACAACGCATAGTTTTAAGGTTTAATTCTAAGATAATTTTTAGAGTGAAATTCCGATGTTTGATTAAACATTAGTGTCCTAATTTTGCCATAATTTTTGTCTTGCTTATTAATGAGTTTTTTTTTGCTTTATTTGTATTTGTGTAATACACTGTATTCTATATGTTGATTTTTGTACAAGAGGATGTAATAGGGCTGTTTTGCATCTCTTCTCATTCAGCAGGTGTCTCGCAAGATGTACATTAATATTAATGTATTAGTATATCAATCTAAAGAAAATTTTTGAGAATTAAAACCCCTTATAGAGCAGACTTATTTAAAAAGCGCAAAACTTTTCATGAGTGATTTTGAAATCAATTTTTAGATTAAACGTTACTGAATAGTTTACTTTCCTGCTTTAGATGAACAGTTTTAGTTCGTATCCATTGCTTTTTCCTGAACAACAATGGGTAACCCAGTAAGTATATCTGTTAAGTACGAACCACGACCCACGCAATGAGTTAGTTCGGAAATATGTATGATAATTGTAAAGAACCATCCTGATGTACTTATTTAGTTAATTGTATAAATAATATTAATACACTAAATTCATCAAATTATAGCATGCAAGATGTGAGCAGAGAATGAACTTCACTGCCATTACCAGCAATAAAACTAGAATCCCGACGTGATTTTCGGTATTCTCTCTTTACGTTTCAAACAGATCACTCCACTACAAGCATCCGACTTGAGAAAACCACTATTTAATATTTTGTATTAATATGCATTAAATTGTTTTAAATATTAATATTAATATTGTTCCGAAACATACACTTATAAAGTTGACTTTTACATGAATTTCTGCTTCATTTACAAAAAACGAAAAAACGATCTTGAAAATACGGTTTATTAAGGTAAATATACACTTAAATTAAGCTTCCTTCAAGGAAACAAAACTCTAAGTAGAGGATTCAATTTTCTAGTTTGCCGGTGGTTAAGTTCTGTATAATTTATATCCCCTAAAGAAAGATTGATTAAAATAATTCCCGATTGTCCAAAAGGTTTCCTCTACATCTCCGAAGTGGCCCCTTTGTATTTAGAGATCTACAGATATAATTGTTATTTTATAAATACATTGGTTTAATACCTTTGCTGATTAGCGATTAACAAAAACTTTCCTTTTAAGCCAGTTTAGATCGAAATAAAGCCCCTGTAAAGATTAATGGACGTCTAGAAGAGGAAACTAATTAATATAAACGAAAGATTTCCCATTTCATACATACAATTTTCCTGATTATTTTTTGACCATTTTTAAAGAATAAAAGGTTTTATTTCTAGTCACGTATACGTGTTAAAACTTACCATGCCATGATTAGACTGCGAATAATCTCTAGTAATTATTGTTTTCATCTCCAAGGGATTAGTGAGTAAATATTTACTCATGTCCTGTTGGCAATATGAGTTTGTTTGAAGGGCTAGATTTATTATTAAGGCATCGGTGAAAAATAAATTAAACAGTTTATACGGAATTGTTTGATACATGTCTTTTATAAAATCTGGCAATAAGATTCTAATTGAGAAGTTTTAGTGATTGCATGGTTGTTAACGTTATAGGTGTAACTTTGGCAGTGCCAAATTTGGAGAGATGAATGTCGTCCTCTGAGTCAAAACCATCAGTGTCCACTTTTTCACTTTCTCTCAAAATTTCTTTCTTGCCACTTTGAATATCTAGTTCTTCTTCATGAAGATCAATATCATCAAGCGAAGCAATGGAATCATTATCAGATGACATTTCTGCTACATCCAAACAATCATTGAACAGTTTGTAGAACTCACTTTCATTCATACCCACAAGGTTGAAAAGTATTATCGTTTAAACTTAAAAAATGGAAATTTTCTGTTAGTTATTTAATTTTTACAAAAGATATTAAATTAAGACACAAAACATCTTGGCACCGAAACATCCCGGCACCGAAACAGGGTTACCTAAACGTCCTAAACCAATAATCCAATTCAATTACATGGTTATTCCATCTAAGTTTAAATCAATTAAAGATTTAAAGCTTTCCTATTTGACCTACATAGGTGGTGAAGTAATTCATCCAGTAATCTAGAATAGCTGATTACAAGGTCGAGGTTAGCTCAGTCAGTAATAACATACAACACGAATATCCGCCATTCACGCTCACGAACGACCATTACTTATCTTATAATGCACCTCGATCCTTACTGCACACACGCACGATCACATGCATACACACGCGCACAAACACAAGCGTACACGCTCGCCTATACGCACACGCACATGTACACGCAAACGCACACGCACACGCATGCGCACACGCACACGAACACGCACACGCACACACGTACACATGCACACACGCACACACGCACACCTATGCAAAATTGTGGGAGATCATTTCTGTAAAATGTATAGAAATGAAGGAATCGACATAAATGAATGCAGCCCTCTATACAAACATCTAGTACCTTTAACTCCCGGCGATAAACATTTTTTGGATCAACCAGTCACGCTTGAAAACTTAACAACAGCACTGGCCTCTCTTAATAAAAATAGCGCCCCTGGAATGGATGGTTTAACGGTGCAATTCTATCTGGTGTTTTCGGATAAATTAAAGTATTTTACTATGTTACAGCAAGCCTTCGAAAATGAACAACTACCTCCATCAGTAAGGAAAGCAGCAATAGTTCTTTTACCGAAGATTGGTGATCTATTGAACATAGATAACTGGCGCCCCATTTCTTTGATGTCTACTGACCATAACATTTTTTCGAAAGTTCTGTCTGTGCGACTATCTAACATCATCTGCAAAATTATTTTACCGGACCCAAAGTTATGCCGTGTCTGATAGGTATATGTATGACACTATACACTTACGTAGGGAATTATCAAAATAAAGTTCCACTGGCAATAATTAACCTCGATCAAAAAGCAGCGTTTGATAAAATTTGTCACAAATACTTGTTTCATGTGCTAAAGGTTATGAATTTTGGAAACAGCTTTATCAATGCCATAAAACTGTTGTACACAAATGCTATGAGTCATGTGAGATTAGGTTTACTGCTAACAAGAGCGGTTAAGTTTGGGCGTGGAATTAGACAGGGATGCCCATTGTCACGTCCTTTATTGACCATCGCCATCGAACCTTTCTTAGCCTTATCCAGACATTTCCTGAAAGGATTCACTGTGACAAAATTACCTGCACCTATTAAGATAACCGTAAGTGCGTACGCGGATGATGTGTCGGTTTTCATCGCAAGAAATGAAGACTGTTATACCAAATACGCGGAACAATCTGGATTAAAACTAAATTTAGCTAAGTGTAAAGGTTTTTGGTGTGGTAGTTGGAAAGAGAGGAAATAAACTCCACTTGGAATCACTTGGTCTCCAAAAATACGAGTGTTACGAATTTATTTTTCTAATGACCAGAAGCAAGACTCCGATGAAGCGTTCACGGATTTAGTTCAAGCGGTTGATACCTCAATGAAGAGCTGGAAATGGAAGTTGCCATCTTTATCGATGTTAGGCCGAAGAACGGTAGTCAACCAATACATCGCACCAAAGTTGTGGCACATTCTTCACTGTCTTCCAATTAACGTGCAGCAACAACTGTATTTGCAGAGTAAGATAACAGGATACATTTGGAGAGGAAAGCACTGGACAAGTCATCGTCATGTATGTCTTTCTGTTTGTTACGAAGGTTTGGGTTGCTTCACATACCATCTAAAATCAAAACTTTCCGGATCAAGCTGGCACAAAGAATTATTAACAAAAAAGAAAATAAGCATTTGAATACTATTGTAAACTTAAACCTTATGCAAGCAGATTCGTTAGGTTTAACGTGGCAGTGGATGTTTCTGAACAGCAAAACACCCAAAAAACATCAACTATCGAACTTAATTGTTCAAGTAATAAAAACTGTACAAAATGTTGAGGTGATTTTGGACAATTTTGGATCCACTTATGATTCCAACAATAGAGTCGAGACAATCCCACCCATTTTCTCGACGAACTGGCAAAAGTTAGGTTTTTATACGTTAGCAGACTTAAGAATAAATAATTTATGGTTACAGGAGAAAACAATAGAAGCACGATTGCAAACAACCTGTTTGATAGTAAAGAATGACGTTAAAGAACATAATAGAAGAATAAAACTAATCTTCGGTGATAAATTTGGTGCAGAAAATTATAAAACTTCTCAACCAAGCAATGCAATAACGTTTAAGTGTGAAAATTAATACTGCAAGTTAACTTCTAAGTCTATGAATAAATTACAACAGACCATAACAGCGGGCTACTTTAACATAAAGGAGAATTGTAGTTTGGAGCATAATTGGAACGAAAAGAAGACGTATTGGAATTCCTTTTTCAATTCACTTACCAGTGGGTATATTTCAGAGGTTGCTTGGTGGTTAGCAAAGAACTAATTGGCAGATCCAATTTATTTGAGGCGCGCAAACCTAAGGAAACATGATTCATGCCAATTTTGCCGGAAACCAAACTGTGATGTGGTACACATGATATTTTTATGCCAACATACGCAAGACATCTGGAGACTAGTGGTTACACAAGTAAAGAAAATCCTACAAATCAACGATATAAAAAATATCTACCTCTTATGTGGAATAAATGGAAAAGCATATATACATAGTGTAGCCAACTACTTAATAAATTGAGCAAAAGCCACTATATACAATATCACAATAGGCGCTATGAAAAACAATAACTTTTCCCATAATTTTAAATAGGTTAAAATCTAGAATACTGCAACATTTCTACTGGCACCTGGAAAAGGATGCTATCGGCCTCTTCGAAAGTAAATGGTGCATAAACAATGTGTAAACTAATCAATAATATGGAACACTGAAATGTAATGGAATAGACCTTAAGTTTACATTGGAACTTAGAATTACAATTACATTTTGATTTAAGTTGATTATGTATAAATAAGAATTTTAATTTTGTAAGACAGCATGTAAATTAACAGTTGTAATAAATATAATAATAATAAAAAACACACACACGCACACACGCACAAACTCACGCACACACGCACACACGCACACACGCATACACGCACACACGCACACACGCACACACGCACACACGCACACACACACGCACACACGCACAGACACGCACACGTACACACACGCACGCACACGTACACACACGCTCGCTCACGCTCATGCAAACACGTACACGTAACGCACATGCACACACACTAGCACACGCACGCTCACACGCGCACGCAACAAGCACACACACGTACACACACTAGCACACGCACGCTCACACGCACACACGTGATCGCACAAGCACACACGTACAAACGCGCACACATGCACACGTACACGCACACGCGCACGCAAACGCACACGCACACGCACACGCACATGCACACGCACACGCACACGCACGCGCACGCGCACGTGCACGCGCACACGCATTCGCACACGCACACGCACAGGCACACGAACACGCACACACACACGCACACACGCACGCATGCACACACGAACACACGCACACACACGTAGGCACACGCACACACAGGTACCCGTACGAATACGCGTACGTGTGTTAGTAAATAACAGTTTTCATTTGTTATTTTATCATTAAATAAAGTTTTTCATTTCATTTTTTATAGGCCATCCTAATATTATAATATATATATATATATATATATATATATATATATAATGAAGCACTTATACTTATTAAAAATCTTAATGATTACACGAGTAACTATTGTACTATATTTTATACCTATAAGAAGCTGATTTAATAAATTCGCATTCTGTTTTCCGCTTTGTATTTTTATATAAACAAAAGTTTGATATTGTAGTAATGTTTTTAAGAATGTATGTATATTCGGGTAGGTGTGACAGAAAGAGGACGTGAAATGTGAATGACCAATGTAACAATCATCATGAGATGGTTAATTTTCGGTGTTAAAAAAAGAAAAAAAAGATTTAGATTTATTTGAATATTTGTGCTAATTGGTTTAAGTGTGAGTGTTTAATTGAGTGTAGCGCGCTGTGTGCGGTTAATTCGATTCGTTTGCCGGTATCATGCTAGGTCGTCATCAAATAGAAGGGGGGATGTGGAGGGCATATGGAGTATTGTCTATGGATCTCCTCGGGAAGTTCGTCAAGGAGTTGTGTTAGGATTGTAGGGGGGGAGTGTTTGAATTTTTATTTGGGTTTTTTCCGTGGGAATTGAGGAAATCGGTACTTGTGGTAAGGGTCTCTCTGGTTGGGATTGTGTCACGGAAATGTAATGTCTGCATTCTGTGTGTGATGGGTGGTATGTTTGGGTGTTGTATTGTCAGGTCCTTAGGGTACCTCCAAGGTAACCTGTGTATGCGTATGAGTATTCGGCCTTCACAGGAAGCGATAACGGAGAGGTGATTAGGGTTTATGTATATGGGTGCTCGGATATCCATAACAGGGCGTATCTATTGTATCTATTGTAGGTATGTGGTAGTGTTTTGTGTCACTTTATGAAATACAAATATTATTTATATAAAGAATGACATACCTGATACATTGTCACGTCGACACTTTTTCGATCATGTGTTAGAGAAGTAAGTATGGATGGTATTACTTCGGTTATGCAATTGGCTTTAGTGCACTCCCAAACAATTTCGTGCGATTTTTTGATATACTGTTTCTTAAATTTATAGTCAATCCTTACGAAACGTAATGTTCACGTGTACAGTGAAGGTACTTACTGCACATATTTAAAAGAATCCTCTTTACTTGAAAGGATTTGGGAAAAATACAAACTTTGCACCCTCGTGATGATGAAAGAATATTAAATTTTTGTAATTGGTTCATAAATATGTGCCATGAAAATAACAACTTTCCGATGAAACACATTTTACAAACAGTAGTATGTTCAATCGCCATAATAAACACCTGAGGACTCCAGCAAATCTTCTCCGTTTACAAGAAAGATGACCTCAGATTAAGTTTGACTTCAATTTATGGTGCGGTGTTATTGGTTCGCAGCTTGTTGTGTCATGTGTCCATTATTTTATCATAGATTTTCCGATAATTTACAAAATTATAAATTATTTGTTCGTACCGTATATCTTAAATGTAGTGTAAACTCTCGCAATTGGATGTAATAACGGATTAATGTCTGGAGAAGCTTTTCTATTGTAACATTTTCTTTTGTCTTTTACGTATCTGAAAGGTTTAGGAATTTTTTGCGATTTTCTAAAACAAAACAAAATTGAAGCTTTTGTTGTTGATCAAAGTAAAAGGCAAAGGTGATTTACATTTTTGGGATCGATGGTTTGGGAAAACCCTTTTACTAAGTTGAGAGGAAACATTCGTTAGTGTCTTTGTAAATAAGGGTAGTTTTGTGCAGATAAATATTTTCGTTATTTTAAATTGCGTGAATTTGGTTAAATCAAGTAAATCATATAAAATTAAATTAAAGAATGCATTCAAATTATTATTTTCAAAAGTTAAATTTAGCCGTTTCGTTTGATAAGGTTTAGTTTCAAGCAAAGAATTTGTATTTATATACAGGGTAGTAAAGGGTAGAAAATTTCAATTTTCCATATATCCATTACTTATATAAGATTTCGAGAAGAGGTAAGTGTTGTTGAGGTTGCCGGCGATTTTCGAGTTTGAATTTGTGGATGCGCGTACTTAGTAAATTGAATACCTTTTCTTTAATTGGTGAATATAATGGAGGGGGTTTAAAAAAACCAAAGTGGCGACAAGTGAAATTATTCACGAGAGGAGCGTTCAGTTTTTTTTCGTTATGGTGACGTAGTGATTACCGTGGAACAACGGTGACCAAGATCCGTGTTGAAAGAACTATCGTCGCAGGGTTCTCATTCCCTCATAACCCAAATAAGGGATCATATAATTGTTCAACCTTTATGAGACCAGTTTATCGTTACGTGCAGTTGGTCCATAGGGACTTATCGAGACCCAGAAAGGCGTTTAATGTTTAAAGTTACCAAGTGCTTTCGTCGTTCTCTGAAGAAGTCTTCGCTTCTTGCGGAAAAAGACAACGTTCGTTCCAAAGTTTCATACGTAAAGTTAACAGTTTGCCGTTAATTAAATAATCTGCTGCAAATAGACCAGCTTTTTCGTTAAGTTACATATAATAAGTGTTAATCAGGAGTTGCACATAGTTCTAAAAGTAACAAGTATCGAGCAGAACTAGATCACAGTAAAGTAAAGTTAATATAACTGTCAGTGTACATACAACCAATTGAAATCGCAAGAGAGGCCGTCGTTAACTAAATGACACGGGGAGCTGCTAGCGTCGCGTTAACATTAACCATACAGCCGAGGTCCTCCTGCAGGTCCGTTCCAGAATAAAAGGGCATCCTTCACCTAAGGTAACATTCCTGTGTTTTTTATTATTGTGGTGAGTGATTAAAGCTAATAAATTTATGGTGTGTAATTTGTATTATTTTGTTATGAGTTTGCAGACGGTTGAATATTAAAGATTAACTTTTCGTTGTTTTTTCTAGTTGTTCAAATTGTCCATCCCAATTACTATCCAAATTTATTTGAAGGTTTGTTTTGAATGTTTGGTTAAACTGACGAATTTACATCGAAATTATGTGACAAGTGCGTTTTAAGCATGCCATTTATTTGTAAAAAGGAAAGTAACCATTTATTATCTTGGACATTTGAATCAATTTTATAGTATGTTTTAATAGATGTAGATCATCGTAAGCTAACTAGATTCACCGGTAATAGATAACCTATGTGATAAAATTGTAAAATTTGTGTTGACAATTCGATGGTTCTGTTTTTTATTTATTTATTCACATTATATATATATATATATATATATATATATATATATATATATATATATATATATATTTAGGTTATTGGACTTGTTTTTTTTATGTGTACCTATTATTTTTTTTAATGTTTTTTTTTTAATTTGCTTATTTCGAATTTATGTCATTACATTGTGTTTAGTTAAATAAAACAATTACCGCTGAAAGTTTTTCAAGCAATTATTTAATTATAGCGTAACATTTAGAGGCTAACGACTCACTGCGTTATTTTCTTTTATGATTTGAACATAATAAATTGCAATTTGAAGAACATTTTTCAAGTGGTTATGTACAGAATTACATTTTTTTTGTTGTCGAAGTGAAATTACTTGAGCATCGAATTTTAATAACGTAACGTAACAATACATTATTGTTTTTTTGATCAAATTAGTGATTGATTTTTTTGCAGCACGCAATTATTTTAATTAAGCGTGCAAATATTTTTGAAGCCTTTCAGGTTGGCGAGATCTGCTGGTCCCAGTGCCACATGCGAAGATTACGTTTAGGTAAGCGAGTTATTTGAGTATTTTGAGCGAGCTGTGAACTGACGTAATTGCGCATTTTAACCGCTATAGTGACATTTCAAATACTCTGGCGCCCTTTTACGTCATTTCAACACCTATTTGGACTTTTACATGATAAACTACTCGATTGCGTGCAAAATTTAGTACACTGAGTCTACCCCGATCACTGACGAGTCGATCAAAAGCCAAGTTTATCTGTTATTTCGCTTTACTGCCAGTTTATACCGTAACAGTTGGCCATTAATTTTTAATGGGACTTTAACTGGAAATCGATATTTGCAATTTCTTAAGGAAGATTTTAACAATATTCTAGATGAATTAAATTTACACACGCGTGCAAACATACAGTGGTATCAACACTACTGTGTACCACCCAAACTTGTGGAAAGGCGGAAATGTTCCCGTTTTATGGGCGGCACGTTCTCCGTATCTTTCACCTTTAGACTTTTTGTGTATTTGGAGTAATAACGTATGTAACAAAAGTTTTCGTAAAAAGTTTATAATCTCAATATCTATCCTAAATAACTTCGAATTTAGTCACCTTTGAAATCAAGTGTCACAAAATAAATTAAACTTCAATGTGTCATACTATATTTGTCAAATATTAAAAAATTATGGCGTACAAACTCGATATCCGAAAATCTGTGTACAACCTAGTTGGACAGTTGCCAAAACGTGAAATTGTGAATATATTTAGAGGTGAAAATGTGGCAGTTTCGACCATTTATGAAACCATAGCTGAATGTGAACAAGGTATACCATGTATAAACCTTCCAAAATCTGGGCGGCCGAAAGCTTTGACTAATGCCGACTCAAATAGGTTGATGGAAGCCGCAAACGATCAATTGGGAAAATCCACTCGGAAATTAGGTCGTAGGTTTCGAGTAAGTCAGATGATCGTTAGTCGAGAACTGAGCAGAAGGGGACTTACATATCGGAAACGGAAGAAATGTCCAAAATACACTGATGAACGCGGAATCCCAATATGTTGCTGTGCTTTAAGAAGACGCAACTTCACAACTAATAAAGTTGTGATTATGGATGACGTAATATACTTCACGTTGTCTCATTCGGAAATTAAAGGTAATGACGGGTTTTACACAGCTGATATACAGAATTGCCCAAATAACGTGAAATATAAATCAAAAAAGAAATTTGAAGACAAGGTATTAGTCTGGTGTGCCACATCAGCTAGAGGAATTTCAAGACCTTACGTTGGTCGTGTTAGAGGTGAGGCATTGGATTCGAATATTTATACTGAGCGGTGTCTTCCCAAATTGGTTGATTTTATTAACACACATCACCTTAACGATGATATTATATTTTGGCCCGATCTAGTATCTTGTCACTATTCTAGAACAACACGAAATTGGTTAGAGACTCACAACATCTCATTTGTGCCCAAAAATGACAACCCCCCAAATGTACCTCAGGATCGTCCGATTGAAGATTTTTGGGCAATATTAAGTAGAAAGGTTTACGATAATGGTTGGGAAGCCCAAAACGAACAACAGTTACGTCGTCGAATTTTCCAAAAAATTCGCGAAGTAAACATCACCGTCAGGACATGATGCGACAGGTTAATCGGAAATTGCGTACTTTTTGAAGACCATGGCCCTTTGAGTATCATTTAAGTTGTGTTTGTTGTTAAGTATCTGTAATTTTTTTTTCCAGGGCAAGATATGATTTTTGTTAAACCTAATAATAGAAATACGTGTATTATGCTTTTATTTATTAAAATAAGTGATACAACCCTTACATTACAATCAGAAAAAAATACACTATTAAAATATGTCATAGCCAACTATGGTTTCCATTTAAAAAATTCAACTTTGCTTCATAACTTCAAAATGCTAAGCAAAATTAAAACTCTAGTACGGTGACGTTATTCGGCACAAAATTATCTACAAATTGTATTTAAAAATTTTTTATCTATTTTTAGAAATAAATAAATTAAAGCGCTGAAACGATTTTGGAGAATTTTACTTTTTTACAAATATTTAGTAAGTCATCCATTTTCTTAAATCAACAAAAGCGTATCTGGATTAATCTTCTAAAGAAGCAAATCTTTGCCCATGTGTAACTCTTATGGTTTCCGAGATCCCCATACAAATAATGAAAAAAAACTCACTCTGTATATAACTTAAAATATATAACCTATCATATACACAGTACAGCTGCGTTTCCGAATTTTATTCTTGTTACATTTTTACTTGATTAACCCTTTCGATACCGGACCATATTTTCCGATAATATTATTTAGTTACCAGCGGTACTTTTGAGTCCTCCAAATTCTTTTGAACGTTTAAACGACAAAGTAACAATTCTGACCGTTGTCTCCCAACGAGACTCTCCGGGACTGTAGAAAGTTTATGAATATTATCAGACAAAGCGGCAACACCGACTATTTTTGACAGAACGACGATTGTTGTCAGGGTATATCTCGTAGATAATTAACGGGATTGTTGTTAGCCAAACAAAGTATAACAAAGTGAAATAAATTGAATTTTGGTGCATTTGAGGTGTCCGTAAGTACTTTTTTAGCACGTTTACATTGAGAATGCTTTAATTTTATGTAATACCTGAAAACAAAAAACACGTTTTTCTACATGGTACTCAGAAGTACCGTTGGCAAATGGTTAGTCAAGATTTTTTTTAATTTCAGATATAATGGCTGGAAGGTGGAAACGTGTTCTTAGTGAAAAAGAATCACTAGAATTAATTGAAAATGACGATTTAGACGATCTTCAGCTACCTTTGGATAATAATCAGGACACCAGCTCAGAAGAGGACAGTGACGTAGAAGAAATAATTCAGATTGGTAAGCAACAAACCGAAGTGGACGACGAGGCTGAAATGAGGGAAATAGGAGATACCGAAGAGATTGAGGAAGAATTAGGAGAAAGTGAGGACGTAGAAAATAAAACAGTTACGAAGAAAATAAAAATAGATCGAAAAAAAATGGAAAAACTTACTGTTCTTCCAGATTATCTAGATACTAATGATTTGTGGCTAGAAACACATTTTGCCGATTGCAGAGAAATTACAGACTACTTTTTAAAACTAATGGGGTCTGCAATTGATGATACTGTATTTCAAACTAATCTGTATGCCACGAAAAAGGAAAAAACCTTCAGATCACCAAAGAAGAATTTTTATCTTTTATTGGCATAAATTTCTTAATGGGATATCATATATTACCAAGCATAAAGGATTACTGGTCGACCGCGGATGATTTAAAAGTGAATATTGTTCCAGATACTATGCCGCGTAACCGATTTCAGACAATACAGCAACATTTACATGTAAATGATAATAGTCTACTGACCAGAGATAATAAAGATAAACTAAATAAAATTCGGCCACTCGTAGAAAACCTTAATGCAACATTTAAAAATTATAAAGGACGTAGGTGTATGTCGGTGGATGAATCTGCTGTTAAATATAAAGAAAGATCATCTATCAAACAATATAATCCTAAAAAAACCCATAAAATGGGGTTTTAAATACTGGATGGTAGCTGACATGAGCGGATTTGTCAAAAAGTTTGAAATATATCAAGGGAAAGCGGAAATTCCAGATAAATATAAAGAGTATGGTTTAGGAGAAAAAGTTGTGTTACGGTTAACGGAACAAGAATGGCACCAAAATAAAATAATTTTTTTTGATAATTACTATACCAGTTTGACCCTATTAGAAAAATTAAAATTAGAGCAAACATTAGCCTGTGGCACAATTAAACAAAACAGAGTGGGTATACCAAAAGACTTAACACAAGAAAAATCTATGAAAAGACGCGATTTTGATTATCGAATATCAAACACTGGTATCTCATATTTTAAATGGAAAGACACACAAATTGGGACAATGGCATCCAATTATCATAGAAGTGAAGCAGCACAAGTGGAACGAAGTGGAAATGATGGTAAGAAGTTTTATATTCCATCCCCACAGGTTGTTAAAGATTATAATACATCTATGGGGGGAGTGGATTACCATGATCAACTAAGATAATATTATATAGTAAATCGACGTGCTAAAAAGTGGTGGCACAGAATATTGTGGCGATGTCTGGAAATCTGTTTCGTGAATAGTTACGTAGTTTACAAACATTTACACAGTATGGATAACGATGAGGATAAACATATATCCGTTCTGCAGTTTCGAAGACGGCTTGCGGTGGGTTTATGCTCAATCTCTCCAAAATTTTCCCAAAAAAGAAGAGACAGTGGACCTATCAAGAAAATTATAGCGTCGCGGACGAAATAAGATTAGGAAATAGAGGAAACAACTGGCCTGTATACACCGAGAGACGAGGTAGGTGCGAAGTTTGCAGTGCTCAGGCCGTACAGTCAAAACCATTTAGAAAGTGCTCCATTTGCCTAAATAATAAAAAAAACTGCTTTGTAGAATATCACGAAATAAACGAGTAATCATTTTTTGTTCTAAATAAATATGTAAACATTTTTTCTCGATCTGTTTTCAACTCTTTTTTATTCCCAGAGGTACTCAGAAGTACCGGTAACAAAAATGTAACATAACAAATAAATCTTCCAAAAATAACAATATGTGTCATTTACGTATTCATGTTGTAACATAAATTCAAGGTTATGTTTGAAATTTTTCTAATATATACATGCTTGGTATTTCGACACCCAATCATTTCAGGTACTTAGAAGTACCTGTGGTATCAAAAGGGTTAAGTAAAACTGAAAGTGATCTAATATTATTGTATATTACGCTTAAAAATAATCTTAAAGCGTTACTCCAAGAGTTCGACGGCTACCAGACCGTTGCCTCCTTAAAAATAGCTTTTTCCTTTAAGTGCTTTCTCTCTTTAGTTTAGGAAGTGTATCATACAGGGTTAGTTAAAAGTATGGAGACGGCGATTTATTGTCGTTAATATTCATTTTAGGAAATTATGTTCAATACAAAAGTTTGTTATGAAATTATTATCTACATTTGAGAATACTTGAATTATTTTTTTCTTCAATTGTTTTTAAGTTACGACGTCATCGATATTTTTTTGAAATGACAACTTATATTTCTGATTATTGATTTCGATAGTACATTCTATTCTCTTTTCAACGGTATACAATTTTCAATATGTTACATTTGAAAAAAATTGAGAAAAAGTGCCTTAATATTTAAATATTAACCTTTTAATTCCCAACGTTCCCTTTTTGGGAACATTTTATAAAGCATTGTAAAATATTTAAAATAATGCAATGAAACGTAAATTTTTGATAATTATTATTTAATAGTGTTCAAAATACAGGAATATCTTTTTAATTTTCAATTATCGTACATGGTTTATAGTTTATAAGGTTTTAAATTATGTAAAATTTTGGAAAAATCAGTTTTGCTTATCAAAAATTATTGTGCAATGAAATCATATTTTATACAACAAGATTTTTCATTTCTAGTGAAGGTTAATCCCCCTATTGTGATTTGCAGTAAGAATTTTCTTTGAATTTAATTGTTTGGTGGTAAAAAATTTGCATTCTTCGTTATGTTCCCTAAATGGGAACGTTGGGGCGTGGATTACCCCCTCTTACCTGAGTATGAATTTCTATGCAAGTGAACGCAGTTTGAGTCAGTCACACTTACGTTGCTTATAAATAACCACGTTGCTTGCAGAATATATTGTGATACGTATTATAATAATAGTTTATGTTAGTGTGGTGTACAGAAAATTGTTATGGATACTTCTACTTTCTACGGGTAAGTTATATCTTTGAAAATGCATCCACTTATATAATTATATATAATTATTATAAGTATATAATTGCATTCTTTTCGTTTTCAGGAAGAAATCCGGTGTATTGCAAAGGTATAGATACCTTTCCGATGCTACAGAGGATGTAGCATCAACATCCCACAAAAACTTGGACATAGCCATATTGCCCTCAGAGGCTGGCAACCGTAATATTGAAAGCGACGATGAGGATATTGATGAAAATGACCTGGACACAAGAGCCATGCCATCAGATGTAGCAGGTGAACTTGAAATTCACGTGGCGGAATATAGTGATTCAGAAAGTTCAGATGTTGAAGAAGAACAACTTCCCATACGTTCGCGTACTCTGGACCTTCCAAAGTGGAAGAAGACAGATGATGTATTCCTAAATACTGAACCAAGTAAGCCCGATAAAGTTGGTAGCGAACATATGCTGAAGACAGAATATGAAATATTTAATCTTTTTTTCACGCCTGAAATGGTAGAATCAATTGTTATTCAGACAACCCTTTATGCAAATAGAGATAAAAATAACCCCAACTTCAAAACAACAGATCAAGAAATTCGTCAGTTTTTGGGATTGCTCTTAGTGAGTGGCTATCATAACCTCCCCGGCGAAAAAGATTACTGGTCCACTTCAGAAGATTTACAAGCACCGATATTCTCAAAAACCATGAGCAGGGACGCATTTCAAACAATCAAACGGTACTTTCACCTGGCTGATAACAATAATTTGTCTGCCACAAAAGTCGCAAAAGTCGAACCTTTGTATGAAAGTTTGCGCCAAAATTTCCAACAGTTCGGTGTATTTCATCAGCCATTGAGCATCGACGAACAGATGATAACCTACCACGGCCACCACTCGTCAAAGATGTTTATAAGAAATAAACCCATACGATTTGGCTTCAAGTTGTGGGCACTTTGTAGCTCAGATGGTTACCCATACAATTTCGACATCTACTGCGGAAAAAATAATGGAGAAGTAGATACAAGGCCTTTGGGTTACCAAGTTGTTGACAAGATGCTGTCTATCATTCAAGAACCTTCATTACATGTTGTGTATTTTGACAATTTCTTTACAAATTATCAATTACTAAGTGATTTAGCAGACCGAGGAATACGTGCTTGTGGAACTGTACGCGAAAATAGAATCAAATGTCCGCTGCTTCCTGCAAGGGAAATGAAGAAAAAAGGGCGTGGTGCTTATGACTTTCGATCTGATGGGAAAGTTGCTTGTGTTCGATGGAATGATAATTCCATCGTTACACTAGCTAGTAATCACCATCGTGTGACCAATACAAAAATGCAAACGTCAAGAACGTCAAGAAAGAAAATAACAAGGAACTTCCTCAACCTCTTATGATCAAGAAGTATAATCAGGGAATGGGTGGCGTAGACCTATTGGATCGTATGCTTTCTAGTTATAGGCCTCGTCTAAGATCAAAGAGGTGGTGGTGGAATCTGTTCGCTAATGGACTAAACATGGCGATTGTTGGCGCTTTCCGATTTTATACGTATCTTCACCCAGAACAGAAAGTTACACACTTATCTTTTCGTCGTTCTGTTGCAATGTCTTTGCTGAAGGTTCAAATGGTATCACGACATCGCTTGGGAGGACAAACTGCTCCAGTTGTTCAAGATATCAGATACGACAATGTGAACCATTTCCTTATATCAACTAAACAAGGAAGGTGTGTGGTTTGCGGAAATAACACTCGCCTCAAATGTGAAAAATGTGAAAAACGCTTACATAAAAGTTTCTGTTCTGAGTCATACCATAAAAAGTAATCTTCAAAAATTATAAAATGAATAACATGTAAAATTTCTATCGAAAGTAAAAGTTCCAATATTAGATTTGTGAATTTTATTATAGGTACTTCAACGTTTGGTGTTTGGCAAGAAATTGTAAATGACACCCCAACGTTCCCATTTTGGGAACATAGCAATACAAGGAAACTGAAACTCAGAATTTTCTAATTCCAACGTAATGTTGTCATTTACTCAAGGAACAGTAACATATACCAAAATAATAGTAAAATATCAATTATAAATGGGGTCAGGAACTAAAAGGTTAAAGTTCCATTAAATTAGCAGAATTAATTAACACGGTAACTAGACTCATTTATTTGCAATAAACTTATCAGTCACAATCTTATCATTAAAAACAAATTAATAACTAACTAAATTAAAGTAAGTGTTCAAATTGTTCTCCATTTCTAATTTGACTCAATCGATTTACAAAACCCTGAATAGAATTTTGTAAAAATTCACGGGGAATTTCTTCTATCATTCTGGTAATTCGGATTTTTAAATCTTCGACATCGTTGGGCTTATCTTTGTAAACCCTGTTTTTTACGTATCCCCAAAGAAAAAAATCTAAAGGGCTTAAATCAGGCGAACGGGCTGGCCATTCAATACTTCCTCGTCTCCCAATCCATCTGTTTGGAAAGACGTTATCCAAATATTGACGAACATTTACACCATAATGTGGTGGGGCGCCATCTTGCTGAAACCAGATACTGTTATTGGGAAGGTGTTCATTGTTTTCATCTGGATACAGCAGAGCACAAGCAGGTATAATTTCATTTTGCAACAACTGCAAATACAGAGCCGAAGTTAAATTGCCATTAATGAAAAAGGGACCGATAATATGACCCCCTAGAATGCCAACCCAAACATTAACCTTTTGGGGGTACTGCGTATGGTGCTCCTCCATAAACCAAAAAGGATTTTCCGATGACCAATATCTGCAATTATGTCTGTTTATTTCACCGGTAAGACAAAAGGTAGCTTCGTCAGAGAAAAGAATATTGTTGACGAAATTTGCATTATTATTGCAAATACTTGACATTTCTTCACAAAATTGTAGTCTCCTATCAAAATCATCTTCCGTCAACTCGTGTAGAAGTTGTATCTTATAAGGTTTATACTTTTCACTTTTTAAAATTGAAATGACCGATTACTGTGAAATATTGTGATTGGCCGCTAATTGATTGGTTGATAAATGGGGATCTTCAGATACGGCCAATAGAACATTCAGTTTTTTATCATCGCTTTTCGCTGTTCTAGGTCTACCACTCCTTGGCAAATCTTTAACACTACCGGTTTGTTCAAAGCGTTTTAAGGTTTTACCAACAACGGATTTAGAAATTGGATTTCTGTTTGGATGCGTGTCATTGCGTGTCTATTTCCATAACCCAGCATCATTACAAGCGTTCTTGTAAACTTCTGCGTCTATTTCCATAACCATTGCATCATGAAATATGTCATATTTACAATGCTAAGTTCACGTTCACTTAAACTCGCCATTAATATTCTTTAATCTTTAATATTTGAACATTAAGGCACTTTTTCTCAATTTTTTTCAAATGTAACATATTGAAAATTGTATACCGTTGAAAAGAGAATAGAATGTACTATCGAAATCAATAATCAGAAATATAGGTTGTCATTTCAAAAAAATATCGATGACGTCGTAACTTAAAAACAATTGAAGAAAAAAATAATTCAAGTATTCTCAAATGTAGATAATAATTTCATAACAAACTTTTGTATTGAACATAATTTCCTAAAATGAATATTAACGACAATAAATCGCCGTCTCCATACTTTTAACTAACCCTGTATAATGACACAAGAAAACTAAAACAATTTTTGCCTAATCAGTATTATTTTGCTTTGACAGTTCAAAGTTAGACTAATGTGACGCTACTTTGGTTAAAGTAGATGTTGCTATCACTTATAATGATGAAAAGATAATTAAATTAAACCGAAAGTTTACATGAACTAAAATAAAAAATGTCTGTTAAATTTTATATACAATAAACAAATCACAAATCAAAATATTTAGAAAAGTGGGCTGTAAGTCAATACCAAACAAAAAAAAAATTGGGCAATATTATTAAAGGCAAAAATAAATGTGTCTCTAGAACCCACAAACTATATGTTATCTCTACTGGAAATATTGACTATCTTTTATGTATATAGAGCAAAGGCTGACAAAGAAGCGCGAGTATAATACATTTTAAACTAAAAACACTACCGAATGATTTAACATAAAGCTATAAAAAAAGTGGAACAGGTAAAAGAAGAGTTTGAAAACGTAGGCGATGTATAAAAACAAATCAGAAAAGTTAGTAAACTTGCTATTACGAGTTTTAAAACCAAGGGCATCCCTTAACCGTATCAGAATTGATGTTTCAAACTTTCGTTATCTTCTTAACGTTCCAAATTTTTTCTATTGAAACGAATTTTCTTAACTCCAAAAAAATATACAGTTTTACTGTGTAGAATGTATTAAGAAAAACTCTGCTGCTATTTCACTGTCTTGAATTTATCACAAATGTAAATAACGCAAAAAAATTAGAGAGCGCCACGTTTACAAAAAAATGACGTAAGCGTATCCGTATAATAAAGTTGAGGGGTTAGAAAAATAAGGGATTTCTGAAATTTCGACCAAAAATGTGCATTATTAAAATTTTATAGAATATTCAAGAATATGGTTGCGTTAACCTGATATTTAGCATAATCCATTTGTTAGTTCGAATATCAGTTACTGTATTCAAATTTTACTCAAAATTTCATTTGGTTCGATTTAGTAGCAACCTGTGGAGTTAATTTTCGGATTCGGAAAATGTATTGCAATATAATGAAGTAATCTCTGATTCCTAGATTGATGAATTATGTGTGATAAAGGGAAGACTCATTTTAACTTCATTATATAATGAACATATCCCGTTTCACTTTATAGATAACCCTTACGGAATTAACCATTGAAATATTTACGGTCACTTTATAGGCCATCTGTGACGTAAATTTATTTATAGACATACGTGGCTTTAATTAACTTTTATTTTAGATCAATTAAAAGCTGCATGCACAATTGTGCATTACTTAATTTTATCGGTACTAAAATATTTATTTTGGGATTTTATAATTTCCTATACCGCTATAGATAGCGAAAATAATTGGAAAACTTAAAATTAAATTATGTGATCTGCTAAATTAAAGACTTTTTTCTGTTTCATATTCCACTGATTCTACATTTTTACATTGTACAGAGTGATTCATTAAAGTGAAAATGTAAAAATACTCAAATCCTAGGACCTACTTTACAGCGTTTTACAAAAAGTAGGTCATTCCATTGGATCTAGGACAAGTCAGCGACGCCGACTCATCGTGGCCATCTCATCGCCGGCCAACTCATCGCCAAGCCATCTCATAGCCGAGGCTGACCGAGAAATTGTTCAACAATCGTACGTAAAGAATGGATTTATGTAGTATTCACTCTTTAACTTTTGTATTTTGCATCAAGGTATAAACACAATATAAAATTATGGATTCAACAACAATGAATAGTGCTGTCGTCAGCAAAGCAATGGACCGGGCTAGGACCGGGCTAGTCGTTGAAGAAATAAGATCATTTATATGTAGCAGAGAAAGTATAGGCGTTAAAACTGACTCCTGTGGCACTTCCACGCTAATGCCAACTTCTTTTGAAAGGAAACTAACTATGACAGGTATTCGTGTTTTGTCAAGGAAACTAGAAACCCATTTGATGAGCGCATCGTTTAACCCTAACGAGGTGAGTTTGGCAAGTGAACACTTATGCGAAACTTGGTCAAATGCTTTTGAGATATATAAAACGACTACGACTATTTACCGGATTGTTGTAATGTCTTGTTCCAAACTTAGGTCGCATATGAAAGAAGATCACCTGTTGAACGATTCTGCTTAAAACCATATTGGTGGTCACTAAGGAGTTTATTAGATTCAGGGAAAGAGAGCAGTTACTGATTGATGTCTTTTTTAAGATTTTAGACAAAATGGAAGTGATGGCAATTGGTCGGTAGTTGGAGGGATCGGTCTTATCGCCTTTTTTGGGAATGGGTCGAACATTTGCTAACTTCCATGTGAAGGAAATTTCTCGGAAGATGTAGAGATCGAATAGAGCTTAGAAAGGACTGGTACTAGTTTGGAGAAACATTTCTTTATGATAATGGCTGGGCTACCGTCTGGGTCAGTCGCCTTACAGAGATCAATCTTATTGATGATGGATTTTAAGAGCTTGTACTGAAAACTACTTGGTTTAATAGTGTATCAGGGCGAGACTTTTTTCTACAATCATTAAGACGCGATAAATAAATCCATAAAAAAATTGGCTTTGTCTAGAAAATCAGCAACTACCCGTCAAAGGATGTCATGGAGGGAAATGAAAATGAAGATGAAGTTTTTACTGATGGCTTTAGTTAAAGACCAAATTCTACGGTTGCCCAAAGGCGATGTAGCTAGTTCAGTGCATTTTTGCTCTTAAAACTTTTTTGCTTTAGTGATAGCTTTTTTGCGCATTCTTCATGACTGAACCGTTTTATTAGATTTCCCTTTAAATTTATTTTTCAAATATACTGCATCTGAACAAACCTTAATGAACCAGAGCTAGGAACAAGAATGACCAGTACGATTTTATTTTTGGGAATGTATAACTCCATGCTCATGAAGATGACTTCAGATAATGAAAGAGCAATGTCCGAAGATGAGGACGACTTAAAACAACATTTACGCCATGGAAATGTTGCAAGGTAATCCCATAAATCACTTAATTTAGCTGAGTTAAAACACCACAAGGATCTATGAGTGTTGCGAACAACAGAGGAATTAGGCACAGTAGAAGTTATATCTATTAGACAATGGTCAGATAGACCCAGTGGTGAAAGAACTGAAGTTTGATGTAAGAGACACATATAGAAGATGTGGAGTAAGGTTAAGGTTATCAGGGATTCTTGTGGGTTCAGAAATCATTTGCGTGAGACCACATGAAATAGCAAATGTTTCTTCAGTATAACCAGCAGGATTAGTAGTAGGTGAATATTGGAGTCAATTAGAGTTATGAACATTAAAATCTCACAAAAATGAGATATCGCAAGATGGAAACTGAGACAGAAAGTAGTCTACTTTCAAATTAAGATAATCGAAGAAGTATTGAAACTTGCTGTTATTAGGAGACCTATAAATGCAACAGTAGAAACTCAGGACCAGGATGTTATCCTTGAGATAGGCAGACACTCATCCTTTGTAAGTTAGAATGAAGAATGTATTTGGGAAATTGCAAGTCGGGCGAATCGGAGCTTTCAGAGGAGACTTGTGTTTCAGATAAAAACAAAATATCAGGTTGTAATTCTTCAAGTTGTTGGAGAACAACATTAAGATTAGACCTGATGCCATGGATGTTCCAATAATGGATCAGAAAGTGAGTGCTTCCGATCATCGATATAGCTTGGGTCCCGCCCTCCCGGACATCCGAATGGACCATGGTTTTATGTTCGGAATTTATTACCCTATAAACCACAACCATTTATTTTTTTTAATTTTGGACTTTTAATCCGATAGCAAGACAGTGAGAGCGAGGACAATGAAAAGAGTGAACGGCAGCCTTACCGAGTCAGAAAATCATAAACTCAATATTAAGGGGCTGGCATAGGGTACACATGCCTCCCACCATAATGAAATGATATCAACTGAAGCAGAGCAGGCATACTACAGCAGGGTATAATACTGTGGAGAGACGTCTGTTTCTCCACAGTCGTCCTAACGATAGGGACCAGACTTCCTTCTGGTCACACTCAGGGTTCCCCTCGCGCAATCCCTTCAGCAGGATTAAAGTTCCAAGGTTACAATACTTACCTATGTTCATCGTATATTGAAAATTAAAATCTAAGTAAATTGTTGATCGGTATCGGAATTTATACAAACAAGTAAAAGAGGGTAACAATTTTGTGAATTTATCGAAAGCAAAATCGGCGATGAGTTGGCCGATGATGAGTTGGTCGGCCATGAGATGGCCACGATGAATTGGCTGCGTTGAGTCGGCGGTGCTGACTTGTCCCATTATATTCTTTGAGCTAAAATAGTGGGATTTTTCTTACGTCACCTTACATTTGAATGCTTTTTTCAAGATACAGGGTAAAAAAGTTAACTTTTTAGAAAGTATATATCTCTGCTGTATTTTGATAAATGTATTTCGATGCAAATTTTAGTATCATTTAAGCACACCTTCTGTATGGTTTAAAAAAAACCTAAAAGAAAAAGAGGGGTTCGTGGTATCTTTTGGTTCTCCATTTATTTTTGACGGATGCCTATGCATTTGCTACACACTTTTGGTGTAGTAAGCTGACGGTTTATCACACTTTTTTGCCTCTATATATTCTACTACAACTACTAAATACTCGAAAAGTCAAAACTTAAATAAAAAGCATATGTTACCGATGAATAATTTTAATAATAATTTCACAACGATTGAGATAAATTTATTTCTTGTTGATACCATTCTGGCGAATCTAATTTTTTGAATTCCTTATTCGTTCGTTCAGTTTCAAAATTTCCATAAGCAATGAACTAAACTTACTGAAAAATTAAAGAAAATAGCGCTTTAGCCTTTACCACTGACTTCTCTCATTCATTCAAAAAAATAAAGTTGTTTAAAAAATAATCAAACATTTCGTAAAAGAAGCATTAAATAAAAAGAGTCCAAATGGCTAGTTAAACCATCAGTTTACTACAAAAAATGGGTGTCATGGGTAAAGAAGAGTGATATAAGCCCATTGGCTTATCCCAAAGAGTATATGGTTAATGAACACACACGCACACACACGCACACACACGCACGCACACGCACGCACACGCACGCACACGCACGCACACACACACACCCACACGCACACATGCACACACGAATACACGCACACACGCACACACGCGCACTCGCGCACACGCGCACACACGCACACGCGCACACACGCACACGCGCACACGCGCACACGCGCACACACGCACGCACGCACCCCCGCAACCGCTCCAGCGCCCACACCAGCAACCGCCCCGCGCCGCACCCGCACCCGCACACGCACGCACGCACACACACACACACGAACACACGCACACACGCACACACGCACACACGCACACACGCACACGCACACACGCACACACACGCACGTACGCAAGCACGCACGCACCCCCGCTCCCGCGCCCGCGCCTGCACACATGCACGCACGCACGCACCTGCAACCATGCACACACGCACACACGGACCCATACATACGCACACACACGCATACACACGCACACACGCACGCACACGCACGCACACGTACGCACACGCACGCACACGCGCACGCGCACTCGCTCATTCGCGCGCGCACGCAAACACGCACGCACCCACGCATCCACCCACCCTCCCCCCAAACACCCACCCACCCACCCACCCAACCACCCATCCACCCACATATACGCACACACGCACGTTATGTCGAAGCTAACTAGAATGTCATTTGGAGCCAAGGGTACAATTTTGAGTTTGTGTAGAGAATTGATGTAGGATACAGCATTTTTACAAATCGGTTGAATACTTTTTGCTAGATAACGAGCAAGGTCATGAGCCGGAGAATTCAATACACTGACGATAGGGCGTAATGGCCAGTTTTCCTTATGTATTTTTGGGAATCCGTATAATTTGGGGATTCTTGAACTCTTCTCTCTTGGAATTAGTTTCTGTTTTGTTTCTTAGTCTAATTTTGTAGAATTAATGATAAATTTTGTTGTTTTTTCTATGTAAGTGGTGGGATTGCTTCGACATAACGTCACTTTTCACCAAAATATCTATTGAAGACACGATGAAAATTCTAGAAGAAAAACACTCAATAAACCAAGATATACTCAAATTGATAAACCACTGCATGCACTCAACGTATTTTACATACAAAGGACAATTCTATAAGCAAATTAAAGGAGCACCTATGGGCTCATCACTCTCTCCAGCTTTTGCGAATATGGAACATTTTGAAACCACTGCTTTAAATTATGCAGATTTAAAACCTAACTGTTGGTTTCGTTATGTTGACGACACATTTGTAGTTTGGCCCCATGGAAAAGGAAACTTGAACCATTTTCTAGGACATATTAACAACATTCATGACAACATCAAAATTACTATGGAAGTTGAAGATAATAATTCACTCCCTTTTTTGGACACCCTAATAACAAGACTTCCTAATGGTAAATTTACACACAAAGTTTATCGAAAACCAACACATACGAATAGATACTTGAACTCTCTCTCGCATCACCATCCTGGTCAATTACGTAGCGTTATGAAATCCTTGATATACCGCTCTTACCACTTATCTGACCAAATTTCTAAAACGAAAGAGATAAAGACTATTAATAAAATACTAGTTCAAAATGAAAAAATGAAAAGACCACCTCCCGCCCCTATGCGGGCTTCTCCTCTTCTTCTCATCGAGTGACGAACTCTTTCGAAGCGTTAGGTATGGTTTCACAACCGTCCACAATTTTATTCCTTAGTTGTTCCACTGTCTCGATTGATGTAGTATAAAGTAATGATGTTAGGTGTTCCCACAAATAAAAATGTAGGCTATCCAAGTGAGGCGATCTAGCTGACCAGAATTGTGGTCCCATACAGCCTAGCCAACGGTTTTGGTAGGCTCCATTTAAATACTCACGAGCCAATATGCAAACGTGGGCTGCAGCACTATCATGCATGAACCAATGTTGTTGCCGTAACTGAAAGGAAACATCTTCAAATCATTTTGTTGAAAATTACTGTTTGATTGTCCGTTAAGATGTCCTGGTAAAAAACGGTCCAATCAAATAGTTACCTGTGACACCGATCCATATTGATTCAAAAATATGTTTTCCACACAAAAAGAGCCATTATCCAAATTTTTCTCAACTTTTGTATAATACTGTATAATTCCTGAGAAATTGAATTCCGGGGAAGTCAGTGGGGTCGGGATTGTGGTAGAAGCGGTGGACAATTGATTGTGGAAGTTAGAATTTGCACTAACGAAGCCGTCTGAAATATCCGTTGCTCTCATTAATTCGAATAACACCTCCTCCTGGTTCGGGAGATATGTAATATAATTACGAAAAATTCTATAGTGTAGTTTTAATGGCATTAGTAAATAGTAATTATGAGTTGATGCACGCGGACATCGGAAAACAAGGTAGACTGTCTGATGGTGGTGTTCTGGAATGGACATAGTTATATAAGAAATTAGTGGAGAATCAACTACTTTCCTAATACCGCCGAAACTAAAGAAGGGTTAAATATTGTTTTAATAGGTGATGCAGCATTTGGATTACAGGAACATGTATTGACACCATATCCTGAAAAAGACATAGATTATCATAACAGAACTGTCTAGGACCAGAAACGTAGTAGAAAATGCTGTTAGTCTATTAGCAGCACGTTGTAGACTCTTTCATACCTCTACCTCTATGGGTCCGAAAAATATAAATGTTATTGTATTTGCAGCCTGTATTTTGCATAATTTTTTTAAGGAGAAATGGTAGAACATATGGAAAAAAATATTACATTCGATCGGAAAAATTCTAATACGCATGTCATGAAAAATGGAGATTGACGGTAGGAAGGAACCGAACTCACTGCCTTAGCATGACGATAAAAAAACGCATCGTTAGAAGCAAACACTAGCAAACTACGATATAATCAGTATTTTAATGGCAATGGAAAAGTGAAATGGCAAGATGAAATGCTAAAAGCCGGTAAAGACTAAATAGATTGCTTGTTTATGTACCATTGAATTACTCGCTGGGGAATCTTGTATTTCTTCAGCCAGATCGAGTGCTTGTTCCGCTTAAAAATGATTTATTTCGTTAACCAATTAATACACAATACGTAATGATCTACTAACACAAAGTATTTTTTTCTTTACCTACATGCGAACTATTCCCTTAAGAATCTTAAGTCTTGTCCTTCCATCTCCATGAACTCATTTTCTGTCAAGTCGTTGCACTGAGTTTCATCCTCAAAATCTTCACTTTCTGTACTTTTGACTGCCATTTATTGATCTGTGGTAAACAATAAGAAGTCGAAATACCACAGATGTGGTTCATACAAATCATTTGAACCTCTTCCATTGCGTCCAGAAGCTTCAACTCTCTCTCCTCAGTTCTTTCCGAAAACATCCTCTGAGGTGTTATATTTTTCTGCTCACAAATTTCCGGCCGGCATCTGAATAAAAGAAAGGAAAAGGCCACGTATTTCATTCCCTCCCCAAGGGGGATGGCGGGCTACTTGAGCTTTCCAAGCTCCTTCAGTCACAGACATGGATTACCACTATACATACATACATTACGTATATACGCATGGTGGGATCAAGGATGGGTTTAGTCAGGATGAAATCGGAAGGAACGGAGTTAGGGTTCTGAGGGGGATAATACTACCCCAGCATTCGCCTAAATGGTCGCAGATGGGCCTGTCTCTACAAGTCGTTCTAGAAGAAGTTGAAACGCTTCAGGCCTGCCATGTCTAGTTAAAGGGTACTTTTGTTTATTAATCCTGGATGCCAACAACCAGTTCCTTTCAGCTTGTCCCAAAACATAGATAATATTAATCAGGCTCTTCGTTTGAAAAATTCATCGCACACTAAGTAAATAACGAAGTCATTATCAGCTAATTATCTGACAATTATTCACGAATTATTTATAATAAGTTGCTCTTTACAGCATAATGTTGAATTGTGTCATAAACCTATAGCTTCACGGTTTTATAGCAATTAGAATTGTTTCATTTTTGTTTTTCTGTGAATTATGATGTTGTCTTTATTTATTTTGTAATGTGACAAATTCAACAAAAATAAAAAATGTTTTCATTTTTCAACTTTATCACCAAATAATTCAAAAACACTTAGGAATAGGTAGTAAATAGTGAGTATCTATTGAAAGCCCGTAAAAAATGCTACTCAAATTTGTAATAAAATACAGGGCGTGCCATTTAAAAAAAAATTGAGCAAAATGGACCACCCTGTATATTCAAAGAAAATAGTCTGTAATCTGAATGTAGAAGTTAAAATTAGGCACACTGGAAAAACAAATCCCAAAATTTCACTACGATACCTTTCAAGATGGCAAAACAGGAGCCTACTTAATTGACTAATTTTTTTTACATCGAAATGTCAATAACTTAGGAACCGTTAGTCGTAGACCCATAGTACCTATATTATTTTGCTCAGCATTTAACAGAGAATTCAAATATATAAAAATATATAGGGTGTTCCATTAAAAAACACAAGTTTAGTGCAGTACTCAAAAATGGGACACCCTGTATATATAAAAATATTTTTACAAGATGCTCCTCGTTGTTGACTACAATAATCTGTTTTTTAATAAATCAACAGTATAGGCGTAATCTTCCACCCCCAAATCATTGGGACATCCTGTATATATATATATATATATATATATATATATATATATATACATATATACACATTAATTTAGATAAATTGTTTTGACTTTAAATTATGCAAGAAAGGACGCTCTTGCTAGGCGAGGCTTATTGTCATACACCTGCAATATTCCAAAGATATAAAAATACCCAGATATAGACCCTATACATATCGATTGATTATGTTCTATCATGGCCACCTCCAACAAAGGCAGAGGCCTACTGGAAGGCCTACACCAAGCGGGCGAGTATTCTGAGAGATATAGGGTAAACGGTAATGGGAATCGAACCTATTACCTCCCGAACGCTAAGTAGATCGTGTTACCACAACTCTACTAGCAGCTGGATAAGATATTCAATAAGTGCATCATAGTTTTTCTTTTTTAAATTTTTGTTGGTACACTCTTTTCTTGTAATTTTCCATAAAGCCGGACGTTCTTTGTAAATTTCTATAAATTTTGTGAGAAAATTCTTCAAAAAAACAACACCGTCAGAAGACAGGTTAAAACTTTCACTGTGACGAATACTTTTGCTGTTAGTATACGGCGGCGGTTTTCACACAGACAAGTCTGTGCCGGTTAAACCTGATGTGCTCTTATCCACATAACATAACTGAAAGAAAAGTACGCACGTTTGAACCGTGTCGTTCCAAACCGGCGTATCAACATCTCTGTGTACAGCCAGCCATACAGAACACCCTGTATCATTGGGATCTTTTGAAAAGTGACAGTTTTACATTTTCCATTTCGTATATCGTTAATCTGCAGCTAAACAAATAACTAAATTCAGTTTCATGTAGGCTTTTTCCAATACGAGTTTTTGTAAAATCATAAAGTTTAAAAGCACGTATTGACTAAACAGTCACTAATACTCTTTGAAGACATACATCTATGCTAAAAATCGTTTTACAGTAACGTAACATGTAACGACAGCGTACATTAATGTTTTAGTATGATTTTTTTTTACGAAAATAGAAAACGATATTCGGTTCCAAATGTATCAGGCGAGTAAGATCTAACATTAGTATTTATTACATTATTTATATAGTAAAAGCTTTTGATGTAATAATCTATGAGAGCGATATATAGAATGTGATAGATGGGCCACTATTAATGTTTATAGAGAATGAATAGTATAAGAGTAGACATGTAGAATATTGGCTTTAATATAAATTTTTTGCACAAAAGTTTGTAACAATCTAATCCATTAATCACAATTGTTTTTCTTCAACGCTGATATTCGAAAACAAAAGTTAAATAGGGACGATGTTCTACAATGTGATCCGATTGGGATTGTACTAGCTTTAGCGTTATAAATATAGAAAACCTTTAATTAAAAAAATTACAGCTAATAATGTATAATATGATGAAATTTAAAATTATTTTTACAGCCGATTGACAAACTCTGTCGTACTCTACCTTACCATACGGGCACCATAACTGAACTTCATTTTTATTTTATTTTAAACGAACAAAGCCTTGAAGTGTAATATCGGGATTAAGGACAGTGCTGTGACAATACATTTATTAAGTGTCTAGATTTAAAGACAAACTTACACACCCAAACACATTTTATTCACATTATCTGCATAATCTGACCAATCTATTAGTATTATACAGTTGGAAATGACTAAATGTTTGACTATTAACTTGATTAAAATATTCCTTGAATGTTTAGGGATATTGTGACCAAACACTAAAATAAATTAAAATTTTACCAACCTAATTTATGTTTACAAGTGTATTACCTAAATAAAAACCGATAAAAAATTAACAAACGTGCCAATGCTAACTAAAGTTATGAGCAACTATTTTGATGAATATTATAACTCACAATTCTTAAAATAATTGGTCATAAATCAAGTTAAAAATAAAGGCATTGTATGTTGAAGTTGATTATACCGGGTGGCTCATTAGTGCGTGGATAGAAGATAACAGCTTTATTTGATTAGATAGAAAAAAAATTGAATGCCAAAGTTGTGGAGAAGTACCAGATGCACATTTCAAAATTCTACAGAGTGGTTCACAAAAGCATGACAACGCAAACTTACATTTTTTGATGACACACCATGTATATTTTTACCTTTTTGGATTACAGGTGACCTTGAGTAACATTCCATATACATATCTTCAGTAATTTTCGAAAATAATGTAAGTACAATGTTTAAGGTACCAGTTCCTTCTACATATATTTAGTGTGTTATGATTTTTCTTTACAGGGGTATAATTCCACTATCCGGAGCTCTAACTTTATCGGAATACTTTACTCATGTTTGTTTATGCTCTACAGGACAATATGCGAATTGTTGCTCTTCTCGAAAATTTTAAGTGGAACACCACATTTATATATATATATATATATATATATATATATATAATGCATTGATTGGATAGTCCTTTGCAAGAGCATTTCAATATTTGTTGGTATTTGTTATAGCATATCTGTAATTTATATTTAACAGTCGTGGTCCTGAACAGTCTAAGTTTAGCCTACCGTGCTAAAGCACTCAGGAACACTTAGGAGGATGGGTAGGCGGATATTGAATTTCCTATGAACGGCTACCGCTACATGAACTAGGATGATCATTCCAGAGCTTAAAAGCCGTGTAGAAGAATGTGAATTCTGCCCGTTTAGTACGACGGAGATTTGTACTGCATATTCATCATATGAATGTAATACCGGTAGTACAAAGAAAGAACTGAAATGGTTTTTCTAGGCTCAAGGGACTGTATATCAAAAATTAAGCATGGGTTATTTATAAGTCTAAGCGCTCCCCATTCAAGAATACGTTGAATGTCTTTGCTGATTGAAATTACCATTTCAGCTTTAATGTCTTGATTTGAGATAGAAACTGGATTACCATCATATGTAGACTGAGATGAACTACGATGAAGGATGTTGTGGTTAGGAAAGCAATGGATTGGGTTAGTCGCTGAAGAAATAAGATCATTTATCTATAGCAAAAAAAGTGTGGGCGTCATAACTGATCCCTGTGGCACGTCCGCGTTAATGCCAACTTCTTTTGAAAAGAAACCATCGACTACGACACGTATTCGTCTTTTGTCAAGGTTGATGAGTGTATCATTTAACCCAAACGTTTAATTAGACCAAAAAGGTAAAATTTGTAATTTTTATATAATATAATAATGTCTCATGATTGTAGTTTTTATAAACATTTTCTAATTCTCCACATTATTATTATTATACTTGTAGGACCCTTTGCATAACCTCTCAAATTATATATCTTCTAGTTTTCAAGTTCGTATTTTTCTAATAGTTAATTTCGGTTATACAAAAATATTCACCTTTAGAATTGCATGTAGCCACAGCAAACTTTAACTTTGACAAAAGCGAAAAGAAAAAAAAAACAAATAGATTGCTTGTTAATTTAGTTGTGATCAGTTCAGGAACTTCGCATTGTGTTGTATTCACTTAAGTGTGTTACATGTTTGATTGCGTTAATTTTTTTTTGTCGAAAAATAATGCACAAGAAAAGCTTATAAATAACATTTTTATGAGAGTACCAAAAAGTTTGTTTATTCGGTAGCAGAACTTATAAGGTAATGAATCCAAATAAATGAAGACATCCGAAACAGGAATCATTTGCTAGTCGTTTGGAACGTTTTGAACGAACTAGAAACATTACATATTAAAAACATGAAGGACAAAAGCCGTAATAAATGAAGAACTAGTTGAAAATCCTAGTATCAGCAGTCGTGAATTAAACAATAACTTGAAAATCCGTCGAATATCTGTTCAAACGAACAATTTGGGCTTTTGTGAAACGTTCCTCCTAATATTTTCTAGGAAATGTAGCTCCAGCAAGATGGAGCTCCTCCTCATTTCGCCAGAAATGGATCCTACTCATTTCTCCAGAAATGTTGAGTACTGGTTAAATTAACATTTGCTTGGGACGAAGGGATGTGGTTAACTGGCCTGCTCGATCGCCAGACTTGTACCCCTCGGTCTTTATTTATAGGGATATGTGAACGAAATTGTTTACTAGGAAGCTCCGAAAACAAAGGAAAATATGAAAACATAAATTAGACACTTGTTTGCCAGGAGCACACCGATAATGCTACGAAAAGTTAAATAATATTTTAGAAAACATGTTGAAAATCGTAGGAGACATTTTAAACGCTCGTTATAATAGCTGGGTTATTAAGTTTATGGTATGAGCTATTTTGATAAAAGTTTCATTAGCATCATAAATTTTGTATCTTTTCGACTTAATTACAGAAGGATCGTGTATAGCATAATGAAACATGACTAAAGCATTGGGTAAAGTTATACGTCAGGAGGGTGGGATTATGTCCATGTTTTTTTATGATTGTGGACCTGAACAGGATAAACTTGGCCAATCGTGCTAAAGCACTCAGGAACACTTAGGAGGATGGATAGAGAGATAATAAATTGCCAATAGATGCCTATGAACAGCTACCTTAAATTTTCTCATATCATAAGTGACAGGAAAGCAGGAACTAGGGAGATCATGCCAGAGTTTAGAAGCCGTGTAGAAAAATGTGGATTGCGCCCGTCTGATACGACAAGTGGACATTTGTACTGCATATTGATGATGTGAATGAGCGAACCGAGTTTTTCTCCCAAAGATAGCCCGAGATGGTATCAAAGAATATAAACCAGCAGCCCAATAGCCGTTGTAATAACGATAATACAAAGAAAGAACTGAAACCATCCTTCTATGCTCAAGGGACTGTATGTGAGAAGTTAAGGACGGGTCATTTATAAGCCTAATCGCTCTCTTTTGAATACGATCAACGATATTGAGAGCGTATTGGGGAGCACTAACCCAGAGGTGAGAATTATATTCCAGATGAGGCCGAATTTGGACCTTATACAGCAGAAGGAGTTGTCGAGAGATAAAGTACTGCTTAGATCTGTACAAAAAGCCTATTTTACGAGCAGCTGCTTTGGTAGCTGGCAGAAGATGGTCAACCCATCAGAGATTTGAAGATACAGTCATACCCAACAGAGTAATAGAGTCTGAAAGCTTAAGAACTGAGCCATTCATACTTACAACAGTAAATGATCGATCTTTTTTGGCGGACACAAAGGCAACACTGAGTTAAGAGTAAAGATGAATCATAAAACATTAATATGTAGGTGGAGCTGGTGCCTTGAGCTTGATCCTATTTGGACATTCTACTCTTTAAAATTAATCATATAATACAGAAATATAAAAATATAGTGTATGTGTAAGTTTGTGCTGCCACGCTTCTGTGAGCCACCCTGTATAATTTTAAAACAAGCATTTGATACCCAACAACTTTTATGTTTAATTTTGTTTCCATCTTCTACTGTTAAATCATCTTCCATCCACGCATTAATTAGCCGTATATATATATATATATATATATATATATATATATATATATAGTTACGTGGATAGCAACGAAAGTAAATATTCTAAAAGAGTTAGAAAGAAGTATGTACCAAGTAATTATGAGCACGATCAGGGTATAAACTACATATATCTAAAGAAGGTAAAGCGCAGTTTTAGTAAACACACACTAACACCATTACTTTTACTTTTTCTTCTTACATTCACACATGAAACATTTCAAAATTTGCAAGTGTGATTGTGTATATGATTAGTAACGTTAGCACAAAAAAATGTGTGAGTATGAACAGAATTGCAGGCTGAAATGTCATCCGTAGTCGGCAACTTCGAATTGTTTCTAGCGCAGGTTAGTGATGTCTCACGTTTTGTTAAGAAGCTTAATTCAAGATAAGAAGGAAGAAACAAAGCAATCCATGATGCATTTGGCAACGTTGCATAATAGAATAACACATCACAAAACATATACACAGGTAATCAAAATGGCATCTTATAAAACATATCGATAAATTAATAAACTCTTTTTATAAACGGAATTTATTAATAGATATTTAAAACATGATCCACAATAAACAAATAATTTTTTAACAAAAATTTTTAAGGATAAAAATATTTTTAATAAAATAAAAAAGAAAACAAGGCAACTCGGAAAATCTTTTATATATAAGAATAAAGGTGTTAAGCATTAATAGCATAATAATACTGATGTAAATACATGTTCATTTATTAACGGACTTAAATCGACTAAGTTTACAGAAAATTAAGGCATTAGGCATCAAGTACAATTCAAATATTCCGTGATAAATATTTAAGAATGCATCCAGTAAATCAAATTGCCTAATTTTTACAAGCGTTAAACGACGTGAGAAAAACGCAGCATTTAAGTTGCACTTGCAAAGCACTATCCCAAGGATTAATTACTGCAGTTTAACCCCGCCGAATAGGATTACACCTCATGGCATGTTTTTCTTTGTATGTATAAAGAAGAAGAGCTTTTGTTCGGCAGAAATAGAGGCATTATTCATAATATATCCATCTTTCTTTGTCACGTACAATAAGTACGAGACAGCAAAGCATTAAGGCGGTTTCAAGCACAATACAACCATATATTGACAATCCTCCTTGTTAATCCGATACCCGTTCAGTTCTACCGGACAGGCTTTAGTAGGGACATTATTTTTAGCTAGTGTTTGTGTTGCTTCACGGAAGCAGTCAATGTATATAAATATTTTAAAGAATTGGTTATAAGAGTCAGATTATTCATCTTATTATTTAATTAAGATGAAGATAGACTTCCCCTAACAATATTAATGTAAGATTTCATTAAGGTGACGATTCGATCTAAAGTTTTAAATAAAACTAATATTACATTATAATACATTTATTACGGATTGGTCTGAAAATTGTTTATTTGGAGACAGACCGATTACAAAATTTAATTGGTTTCATTCATCAGTGTCATTGAATATACAGTATTTGTCTTGATTTTCAGTGACTGTTTATTACGATTTTTGTCCATTAATTTATGTAGATAAAAGTAAAAGGTTCAGGTTTTCATAAAAGTGGTTCACACTTGAAAACGTTAAATGTGCAATGATAAAAACTGTAAACACAGTTTGAGAGAAAATATAATTCATAAATGATGCACTGATTGTTACGTTTGTTTCAATTTTAGGATAGGAGTTAATGATTTTGTGGTTAAAATTAATAGACTTAATTATTTTCCACAATTAAATTAAATGTCGTTATAACTCACACAAAAATTCATTATTTTGGTAATTTTCCGTATATTTAAATTTTGTGATATTGTCTAACTTAAAATTGGCATCCAAATTTTGCAAGTAAAACAATAAAATTTTACAATTTAATCAAAACTGTGTAAATTTACATTCTACAAATTTTGAATGCCGTATTGGTGACTCGTCAAATTTTAAAATTTAATTAGAAGTGATTGATTATGTTGACATTTTTATTAAAATTATTATAACTAATGGATTTGGTATAATATCTTATTAAATATGGGAGTAAATTACTGTTGTGTGTTCAAAAACTATTAATGAGGAAATGAGGACCGAGGGACTTCAGGAATAAGAAGTCAACCTTGTACCAAGTGCCAACGGTCTGGTCGTTGGGCGGGTACTGGATCAAGGTACCGTGTTGTGCAAAAAGTGAGAAATAACTCTAAAGGCGTAGAAGTTCTTCGGGACAAACGGCATTAGGATGGAGAAGGCAAGGGGAAACCACTGCATTAAAGACCTCACGGTATCCCACGACAAATCACTGAAAAGGTGAAACAAATATGGATTCTTCGAATGTTGAATTAACCGGTTCTCCTGGGTGGACATTATCCGAAGAATGCATTCAGGAAGAAAAAGGAAGAGAATGAAAAAGGTAAATTAAGGATAGGAAATTGGAATGTTAGAAGTCTACTAAAGGAAGAAAAGCTTGAAAATCTACGTCGTGAAATGATCAAAAATAGACTGAATATGATTGGGATATGTGAAACAAGGTGAGAAGAACAGGAAGAGGAAATATATAATGATGCAAACTTCTTCTTCAGTGGCAAAAAAAGAGAGAAAAACGGAGTGGGATTTCCTGTGAGTAAGGAACTCTCCAGATGTGTAACAAAAGAGAAACTGTGATAAAGTGATCGCTCTAAATCTTAACGCGATACCAAAGGGTATACTAGTGATTCAAGTGTACATGCCAACCACAAACCATGGTGATGAAGCAGAAGTTTATGCAAGAATAGAAGGTATAAGAAAAAGAAAGAGGTGGTTGTTGTAAAATAGTAATGGGCAACTGGAATGCCGTAGTGGGAAATGAGAAAGAGGGAAGTATAGTTGGTATGTACGGAATTGTAAAGAGAAATGAGAGAGGCGATAGAATGGTAGATTTTTGTAACGAAAACAAAATGATAGTTACGCATGGTTTAGTAATCATAAAGACCGTACATTTAGAAATCACCTGGAGATCGTTACCAAAGTCAAATAGATTTCATGCTTGTAGATAAAAGATGTAGAAATGGAGTAAAGCGAGCGTGTGGATTGCCAGGGTAGATATTTACAGTGATCATGTTCTACTTATGACGGAAATCAGATTTAGGCTTAAAAGGGTAAAAAGAGCACAGAAAGAAAGAAAATGGAATTTAGACAAGTTAAAATTTATAGATAAGGAAGAAGTGGGGAAGCTTATGGATGAAGAGATAATGAACTACAAGATGAAGAGAATGTAGAGCGTAAGTGAAACAGAATTAAAACAGGAATTATAAGAGCAGCTCATAAATCAGGAAACGATACCAAGATTGAAGAGAGAAGAAAGTACACAACATCAGTACTAATGAAGGAAGAATAGAATATCAAAGGTTAAATACGAAGTTGAGAAACGAAACTGATGAAGCTAGAACAAGGTGCTTAGAAAATCAATGTAATGAAATGGAAAAGCTTGTTGAAGGCTTGATATTGTTTATAACAGAATAGAACATTAAGAATTAGTTGAAGCAATGAGGTGCAAGACAGGAATGGAAAAATGTTGGAATATGAGAAATAAATTCTAAATAGATGGAAAGACTACATGGAAGATCTTCATAAAATCAATGAAAAACCAAGAATTCTTGAACTAGAAAGAGAACATTTAGTGTGTCCTAATAATATAGGAGTCCGCATTATGCTGAAAGAGCAAATCTGGAAGAGCTGCTGGGATAGATGAAATTCCACTAGAGATCTTAAAATGTCTTGATGTCTGACGATTTTCTAAAGACACTGATGATACCTCTAGCTAAGAAGAAAGGTACAAAGAAATGCGATGAGCATAGAACTATCAGTATGGTTGGACATGCTGCCAAAATATTGTTAAGAGTGCCGAATAAAAGGCTTGAGAGGAAAATGAAAGAAAATCTAGCGCGAGAACAGTTCGGATTTAAAAGGGGAATGGGAACAAGAGATGTGATTGGATGTGCAAGAACAATAGAGGAAAGATATGTTGAAAAAGGAAAGAATATGAGTTTGTTAACCTGGTAAAAGCACTTGGTTGTGTTCTGTAAAATAAACTGATGGACATGTATTGAGAAAGAATAGCTAGTTGAAAGACGTAATTGAAGAGATAGTGGAAGGTATAGGTAACAGAGGTAGTAGAAGAGTGAAGATGGTAGACGATTTGAAAGAAGGGAGTGGATATGCTGATATGAAAAGACTGGCGATGGATAGTGAAGTGTGGAGAAGGCGAAACGTAACCTGCACATAATAGATAACCCATGAATGAAGGTGATATTTATTTATTTCAGAATTTTGGTGGCAATATATATATATATATATATATATATATATACATATATATATATATATATATATATATATATATATTAGTTCAAATTTATACGAGGATACATTTGAAAGTATCCAAACGTCTTACTACTTTGATTTTATGAGTATATAGGGTGTGATCAATAATTTTCTGACAACGTATACGTTTCAAAATTTTCATAAGCTTTGGCAGATATTGTTTTTGATATTGAGTTTGAAGATTTTGAAAATTGAAGTGACGTGTATGTGTTTATTGTTATGAAGTGTTGGAGTAGGTTACAATTCTATCTTTCACAGTCAGGATTAATTTAAGAACTCGCCTAGGACTATTTATTTCAGAGAAACCGCCCACCTCCATTGCAGTTAACTTGGCAATCCGCTTACTTTGGTAAGCTTTCAAACGCCTAGTACAGTTTGGTCGTATAACCATATAGCAGAACAAGAAAACAATATTTTGACATTACAAGGAGCGTATGTGTTATTAAATAACCTTTGACAACATGGCGTTGAAAAACAAGGATACCGTCATTTGTAGATGAATAAAGTAAAAGAGACATTTATTTAATCGCGTAGGTATCAATCTAATTTAAACATAATGCGATGGAAAAGTATGTAAGTAAAGATATATATATATATATATATATATATATATATATATATATATATATATATATATATATATATATATATATATATATATATATATATATATTCATTTAAGTTTCCACGAGTGTTATTATGAAATGAAAGACTCATTTTTCGGATATACTCGTGTATTTTTAACGTAAACTATATGTCTACGTTTCGGTAGCTTAACTTTGCTACCTTTATCAAGACAAACCAACTGTTTGACAAGATGTCATATGTACACGAATAGGATGATTAAACACTAATATAAATAAATTCAAAAATAAATTAAATTGAAGTTAACATTAATGGGTAATCTGAAATCTGTCTAAGTATTATTTTAACGCATATATCATAGACTCCGTATATATATATATATATATATATATATATATATATATATATATATATCCGGGGCACGATTTGCCTAGTAACCGGTTTGCCCGATATGGTATTACTCAAGAGAAAAATACAGCTGCCTAGGATCGACCTGGCTACAAGGGGCGGTTAAGGTCGAAACAGACAGGCCCGTTGCTGACGACTGTGTAGGAATGAATGGCGAGTCGGTACGTGGAGTGTTAGAGGTATGCATGGTGGTAAAGAATTTAAAATTGCGAATGTACTATACAAAAGGTAGCTTGATATTCTGTGTATATCGGTGACAAAGCACAAAGGAAAGGATGCTATGGAGATGGAGGATGGCAGCTCGGTACTATGGTCAGGAATTCAGACTGAATTGCATGGCGCAAAAGAAGTTGGAGTAATGTACATAAATGAAAGAGAGAAAAGATGTGTTAAACAGTACGAATTGGCATCTCCCCGGTTAATGTGAGTTAGAATGAAAGTGGAGTTTTTAAGAGTTTTTCTTATTGCATGCTATGCACTGGTAAATGGAGAAAGAGCGTGAGAACTTCTAGAATGATGTAGAGAACGAGTTGAACGTATGTAAGCCAAACGAAAGAGTGATGATAGTGGGAGATATGAACGGATGGGTGAGTGTACAGAAAGAAGTTTAATGTGAATGAAACAGTGTGGAACGAACAAATAAAAGACACTGACATTGAAAGTGCATGGATAAGTTTGAAAAACTGTGTTGTCAAAGGTGCCATGCATATATGTGGATGAGCGATTGTAGGTAGATAGAAAAAATGTGCTCGATGGAATGTATCGATAAAAAGGCAGTATGTAAGGATTGCTGAAAAAAATGAGACTGAGAAAAAGCAATTGTTTGAGGTGTACAGATTAAGAAACGAAGAAGCGAAGGAGGCAGTAAGTAAAGTATAAGCAAAGAGGAAGTGATAGCTCTGGAACGAGAGAAAATACAGAATGATTTTGAGGGAAACAAAAAACTCTTCTGGAAAAGGGACAAAAATACTAAACGTGGCCCAAAACAGAACGCTGCATGAGTGATGAATAGTATGGGACGATTGTGAAGTGAAGAAATGCTGGCAAGAATATTTCGGAAAGCTGTACAGTAGTGAGGAAAATAAAACTGAAGGGTTAATTAAGGAAAATGTAGAAGGAATGGTGAATGAGACTGAGAATGATATTGGAGAATAAATGAGGTAGAGAAAAAGGTAGGAAGGTTGAAAAACGGTAAAGGAGCAGGCGTAGATGATATCACTGGTGAAAAGTTAAAGTGCAAAAGTGCAAAGATTATACGAAGATTGGGTGAATTATTCAATGTATACCTTAAGTGTGGAAAAGTGCCGAGGGATTGGAAGAACGCGTACCACTGTATAAGGGTGAGTTTGCTCAGTGTACCTCTCCAAGTAATTGGAAGAATGCTGATTGATAGAGTACGAGAAACACACAAACTAAGATTTGGGATGTACAGGGTGGTTTCATGCCAAGGGGAGGATGTATTGATCAGATGGTTGCCGTCCAGCAGGTGATCGAAAAGTGTTTTTATGTGTAAAAAGGAAACTGTACTGTGCGTTGGTAGATCTGGAAAAAGCATACGGCAAAGTGAAGGGGGAGAACCCGTGGGAAACGGCAACCGGGTATGTGTTAGGGTGGGAGGAGGGTGAGTGAATACTTGAATATTGAGCAAGGAATGCGACATGGCTGCCTGATATCACCGTAGTTGTTCAATGTATACATAGATAAATGTGACAAGTATGTACCGATACAAATTGTGTAATGGTTGGTGACGTAAATGTACCAGTTCTGGTGTCTACAGATGACACAGTCTTATGAAGTGACAGTGCGGATGAGCTACAAACTGCTCGGAGGAAGTTTGAGCATGTGAGAGCATGGACCTAAAGGTAAAGGTGAACAAAACTAAAATTGTGGTGTTCAATCGGGAAGGTGGAAAGGAGAGTAGAGTATTTACTCTGCAAGATGAAATTGTGGAACAAGTGGACGAGTTGGTATATCTGGGTACAATGTTTACTGCAGATGGTACAATGAATGCCGAGATTGGACGAAGGGTCAATGCTGGAAGGAAAGTGAGTAGAAGTATGTGGACGATAATGAGAAACGAAAGCATGGGCGAAACGAGCAATCTATAATGGCGTGTTTGTCCCATCAGTACAGTATAGAAGTGAGACGTGGGTATGTCAAAAAAAGCACGAAAGAAAAATAAATGCCGTGGGTATAAGATTCTTGATAAGCGCATGTAGTAAAACGAGAAGGGATAAGACAAAGAATGAGTGTATAATGACGGAGTGTGGCGAGGAAAAGACGATGATGGATAGATATAACAGTAATACATTAGGTTGGTTTGCTTACATTAAGAGAATGAATAACGGGAGATTAACGAAGCAAATATATGTGGGTGAGGTTAGAGGTAAGGCCGGGTCTAGTAGGCCGCGTAAAGCTTGGCTGTATGTAGTAGAATGTATGATAAAAGAAATAAAAGTAGGGAGTTTTAAAAATAAAAGGACATGTCAGAGACAATGTATGAATCTTGCGGATGCTAAGGAGGAATGTAGAGATAGGAAAGCATGGACAAAGACTGTGAATAAAAAATAAATAAGAGACAGGGATTGTTTTGCCTACCCCGCACGGGAATGGCGTGAAGGGGAAGCACCTTTATCCAGCTTGTAGCCTTATTTCGTATTCCGTGATTAAATATTTTTTAATAAATCGGGTTGGTAACTAACAATCAAGTACACGGAAAGCTCCCTCTACAATCGTAACATAATGTGTATGTATATTTTGGGACCTAATTACAATAAGCATTGTGTGTTGGAAGAAACAATACTACCATATTTCTAATCATAATTAAAGTAATATAAAGACAAATTCCTTTAAAGTATAAGAGTAATGTTAAAAAAAATGATAATCTAAGTGCAATCACATTTGGAAATAAATCGATGGCACCTTGGCTTTAGAAAGAACTTCATAAAGTACGCTACTTAATTATAATCCAGTTACTCAAACGGGAAGCTTGTAAAAATGACAAATTGCATAGAAGATGAAATAAAACATTCAACATTAATCTCAGTTCTACGGTTAAAAGGCATCGTAGAATCTATTGACCGAATTCAAAAGGATCAAATAAATGGGAAAATGTAAAGGGTTAAGGAAGTAAAGCGAGGGTTGTATTTATAATAGTAGGGTCAAAAAGCGGGTGACCCCGATTGGTAACACCGAGCGGGGTCAGGGGCACGATCAATACTATATATACATTCGTGTTTAGACCAACAACAAAAGGTGAATACCGTAAACACAATTTTTGAATAGAGAAAGTAGTGTATAATATAATAAATAAACCTATTGCACAAATTCTACATGTCACAAAGCGATATGAACAACGTCAGTTAATACGTATCAATAAATTTTTGTTAATTTTTTCTCGCAAGATTAGTTCAAACATAAAAAAAAAGTATTCTCGAACGTATGTAATAAATCACACGTTTTGAATGGATTTACGTGACACAACGAAATAATAAAGACTTTGTGGAAAGTTGGCATAAGCGCAAAAACATTAGCATCAAGCGTATGCATAAATTATAATGGCTCTTCTTGTATTAAGTAATTAATAATCTATGTTAATTCCTGTTCAGCAAATTATTTACTTGTCTAATTTATAAATTTCCTGCCGTTTGTTTTTCTCCTCAAGCTCTTAAAAGCGTACAAAGAATTTATTTCGTCTTTAAACGTGCCTAAATGTATTTAGAAAGCAGGTTTTCCAAAATAGTAAATGGACGTACAAAAGTAAAGGAAAATTTAAAATTACTTTAAACAAAAAATGCCGAAAGTCAGAAAAATTTACATACATACGTTATTTATGCATTATACTGTTCACACATGTTTTTTACTTTATTATGCGCGAGGCATGCATAAATAATGTACCGTTTTCATGAAAAAAATTTCATGTCGCGTTTTCCACGATTCTACACTGAGCATTGTTAAAAAGATTCAACATTCTGTTCATTTAATAGCAATAATGTTATTACAAAAGAATTCCACAATTGATTTTATATAATTATTTATTTCTTTACGCGTTTTAATACATGTGTCATTACCAAGAGAAAATAAATACCTAATAACAAACAAGTAGTTATGGTAATGTGGTCCCCCAGGTACCCTATCTTGCAAAGTGTGATTCGAACTTATTTGCGATAATGCAAATTCCAGAACAAGACAACCGCTAAGTGTTTTATCTTGACTTTACTGACAATAATGTTACTATTACTCAAATTAATTGCTTGCCTTACTTTGACTTTCCTGGCAATAATTAAAACATTAGAATTTATTTACAACTCTAATATTTAATTACTCACAAACCTCGAATCTGATCAAAAAATTGTGGGAAAGAACCACCAATAAAACTCACTTTATTCATAAATAAGTAATTGCACAAGTACATTAATCAATCAAATAACAAAAAAAAGAACAATGAAAGGGTTAAATATATAACAAAACACCATTAAATCAGGTTAAAGTGCGTACAAAATTATAACAATAAGAGAAAAATAAATAAAAAGCAGTTTACTTACATATAAACACAATAAAAAAACCCATGTAGTCACACCCACAATCGTGTTGTAAATAATCAGAATAAAAATCGTAATACCAAACATGTGGCCCTTTAAAACCAATCACGCCAGTCTTTAAGCTAGTAAGCGCATAAAGCAATAAACCAAATTACGGTACATATAAAATACAACAGTAAAATTGCACAGGTGATAATAAGGTAAAGGAAAGGACAATAGAAAATAGACAAGGAATTTACACGTACACAATTGTTTAGTGACTACTAAACCACAAAATACATAGGTATAGTTACAAGAAATTACATATAAAGAGAAATTAGTTGGCAGGCAAACAATTCTACTTAACAAGCTGACAAAAAAAAACTCATTAAAACAAAGCTTGAATACGTTAGAAAAATACAACGCCCGTTTCTCAGGTTACACATTCATCTATACAACAATAAAAACAATAAAAATAAAGTTCGAGGTGTTTAATGGTTATCTGGACATAGGAGTGTGTACCCACTCGGCAATTGCCTTTTACAATTAATAACCAAAGCGGTATCATGTACCCGTTCGCCAGCCCACCTCTACACAAATATAAATATAAACAACAAACAACAATGCTAATTCATACAAATACAAGAGTGAAGGAGCCCTATACTGTCTTTTATTTTAGCCGATTTGAGCTTAACGAGCGAATAAGATACGTTTGCAAAACAATGCTCGATTTTTAATAGGTTATATAGGCTTGTAGAATCATTTGCTACCCGCCTTAATTTATATAAAAATACCTACTTGCACTTTAATTGATCACAGACACAAATCGTTAACATTCGCGGTTTAACTTCAAAAAGGGTAACTGTTATTTATGGATTAATATTTCAAAAACACATTACAACTAACACCCGACAGAAAAGACAAACTGTTTACAATTAAGGTATTTAATTAACCACCCCTATCTGGCTAGATTGACACTCTAACTGTAACTACTTTACCCCCGATTTTAAAACTAACTACATTTACTCCCGGAATCAACCCCCATTTTTCAAAATAATAAAAAACAAAAATTTTCATGTTGGAACCGTTTCATATTAATTAATGAACATCTTAATTTTAAAAATAAACATTCGTCCGTAATAAGCGCTACATTTAGGTCTCAAGTTTCCACGCACGTTTTTGATTGCAGTGTGTACCGACGTAATTAATTACTAACTAGTGACATTTTTATATCAAGAATGTGCACATAAGAATTTCCAATGATTCGTTACGCCCCCTCAGTAAAGCAGCTTTTAAGCCAAATATTAGTTAGTTACAAAAATAAAATATTCCGAAAACTATTCTTAAATAACGACTTAATATTGAATAAAATATGTTAAACCCCATTAATTAACTTTCCTATCGCGGTAACAATGTTTGTTGCAATAATAAAATTTTCGCGGTCCGCTAACCACAGTAACAAATCGTAAAGGCCAGCTTTATGTAAACTGTAATTCTATGTTGAAAATAACTGGTAAAGTGTCTAAAGACACACTGTTCGTTCGTTAAACGCACTTCACGCTTATAAATATCGAATGCTTCCAAAACATCTAATATGGTTTTTTTATTACAAAAATGTAAAAATTTAATGCTGTTTTGTGACGTCATAAGGTGATTATTTACTACTAAAGGTTTGACATAATTTCGTCTGTGTATTTATATTTGTAACAACAAATGTATTCTTTGTATCTAATATGAAAGTTCCTACGTGTATGACCAATATAAACAGAATTACAGAATATGCAGTTTAATTTATAAATACTCGACTTTTATCAAAATGCCGTTAGTTAAATCTTTGGCATTGTAGCGTCCCCAGGTACCCTATCTTAAAAAGTGTAATTTGAACTTATTCGCAATAATGCAAATTCAAGAACAAAACAATCGCTAAGTGATTTAACCTGACTTTACTGACAATAATGCGACTATTACTCTAATTAATTGCTTGCCTTACATGGCCTTTCCTGGCAATAATCAAAACATTACAATTTATTTACAAGTCTGATATTTAATTACTCGCAAACCTCAAATCTGATGAAAAGAATTGGCCGTCCAGTGGTAGGTATGCTGTGTTATTGGAAGTTAAGTGTTGCATCATACGGGACAGGTAAGCAATGAAACCACTCAAATTATAATTAACAGGCTTTGCGGAATGATGGTTCAACCCGATAATGTACCATTTTCGGAAAGAACCGACAAGAAAACCCAATTTATTCATAAATAAGTAATTGCACTAATAAATCAAATAACAAAAAAAACAATGAAAGGGTTCAATATATAACAAAACACCATTAAATCAGGTCAAAGTGGGTACAAAATTATAACATTAAGAACAAAATAAATAAAAAGCAGTTTAGCTACACATAAACACAATAAAAAAAACAAATGTAACCACATGCACAATTGTGTCATAAATAAATCAGAATAAAAATTGTAATAACAAACATGTGGCCCTATATAACCAATCATGTCGGTCTAAGCAAATACAACAATAAGACAAATTACGGTACATATAAAATATAACAACACTAAAATTGCACAGGTGATAATAAGGTAACTGCAAGAACAAAAAAAAAACAGGCAAGGAATTTGCACTTACACAACTGCGTACAATTACAATAAATTACATATGAAGAGAAATTAGTTCGCAGGCAACCATTCCTCTTAAACAAACTGAATCAAAGATACAAAAAAAAAAACTCATTAAAACAAAGCCTTACAAGAGTAAGTGCAAATAAATAACAACGTGACCGAGACACAAGCTTGAGTAACTGCGTTAGAATAATACAGCGTCCTCTCTTAGATTACACATCCATCTATACAAACCAGTAAAACCCGTAAAAATATAATTCGAAGTGTTTTAATGGTCATCTGGAACAATGCTAATTCGCCCAAATACATGAGGGAGGGAGCCCTATACTGTCTGACGCTAGCCCTTTTATTTTAACAGATTTAAACTTAATGAGTCCGCCTGCGTAATGCGATAGTTTTTGTAAGGCAATGCTTGATTTTTAATACGTTACATTTGCTTCTAGAATTATTTGCTGCGAACTTTAATTTATATTAAAAAAATTACCTACTTATGTTTAATTGATCACAGGCACAAATGGTTAACATACGCAGTTTAACTTCAAAATGGTTATTTATTGATTAATATTGGAAAAACACATTAAAACTAACACCCGAAAGTAAATACAAATTCGCGTTGGTTAGTTCAAAAGAAAATGTACACACAAAAAATATTTAAAGACAGACTGTTTACAATGAAAGTATTCTAATCAAACAAACCGATCGATGTTACTCCATCAAAACTCTAACTGTAACTGCCCCTCTTCTGACATCAACTAACTACATTTACTCCCAAAATCAACCCCCGTTTTCCAAAAGTAATATAAAAACAAGAAACGTTACGTGGGAACAGTTTCATATTAATTACAAAAAGAAGTATTAATTTTTAAAAGGTGCATTCGTCCGTAACAAACCTTATCGGTCTCGAATTTCTTAGTACCCAACAAAGACGTCCCTTGATCTGCAGATCTCCGACGTAATTAATTATTAAATCAGTGACATTTTTACATCAAGAATGGCGTATAGAAATTTTCAACAATTCGTCACGCCTGTTTCTCTACCCTAATATAGGTTTTCTTTTTCTGTTCAATCCTTAATCAAATATCAATTACACACATTTTCACATTTCTTACATAAAACACATAAAATAAAATACCACGGAAAAAATTGCAAATTACGATTGCTTATCAAGATATTTAAACCCGTAAATTATCCTTTCTATTGCGATAACAATTGCGATTTAAAAATGTTTGTTACAATAATAAAATTTTCTCGGTCCGCTACCTACAGCATTAAGAAAATATTTAAGAACATTGGTATTAATGTTGAAAGCCACTTTCTATTTCTTGTTCTTTTGTAATATATGAGCTATTTTTTCTGATATATTTCCAAAATACGAAATTGATACGTACCTATTTATTTTCTATCGTTTCTGTCTTAATTGGGTAAATGTTTTTTTTTATATATTATTTGTATTCTTGTTCTTTAACTAAAGTGTCGATTATATTTCAAATGTAACTATTTACTTTATTATATGTAACTATTTGTTTTATAATCCATATTTCTTCATTGAGGTTTGTTTAGTTTATTGGTAATAACATTGCTCTATATACTAATGATTTATACTCTGTTCCATCTTATTTTGTCTTACAGTAGGCGATTATATTTTTTTGTGTAGTGGTATTTCCATTTATCAAAATGAAAAGAAGTCAATTTGATACCGTTCAAAAGTAATCGTGTTCCGTTACAAGTAACGCAAACCTTATATTCTCGCAAAGAGTGCAAAGTTACACATTTTAAATTGCCATATGCAACTTAAAAATAGTGCAATGGAGAAAGTAATACATTTTTTACATTATTTGCGAGTTATAATCTGTCAGTTATTTTATATTAAACCATTTTATTGTTGTTCTACTGAGTTATTATCGAGTTTATTGTTATTCTTAAAGTTTCCGTTCATTTTCTTGTTCCCGCTCTGAATACCTTTTCTTGTTTTATTGCAAAATTCCCCATTACAAAGTATTTCCCAACTATGAGATGGCCGACATAGTTGCGACTTATTGCCAAGAACAATTTAATGGAGGAGCTGTAGCAAGGAGGTATATTGAATTGTACCCAAATCCTCGCCAACCTAACAGAAAATTATGTCAAATTTTACTCCAACGATTAAAAGAACATGGGAGCTTCAAAGCGAGATACCAAACCAGACGTCCAGCCTCTCTACTCGTTGGGGAGGAAGAATATATTTTACGTTGAGTTGAAGAAAATTCTGAAATCAGTATTCGGCAGTTATCTGCAATTACAGCTGTACCCCAGCCGGCAATACATACAGTTCTTCGTGCCCAACTTCTGCATCCGTATCACCATTTAAATGTACAGGAGTTGTTGCCGGCTAATTTCCCACTAAGATTGAATTTTTGTCATTGGTGCCGTAATAAACAAAATAATGACCCCACATTTTTTAATCGTGTGGTTTTTACTAATGAGGCAACCTTTACCCGTCGAGGTGTCATTAATACCCGTAATTCTCATACATGGAGTGAAGATAATCCCCGTATAGCTAGAACGAAGCATTTTCAGCACCAATTTTCAATTAACGTATGATGTGGAATTGTCGGGGATTCTTTAATAGGGTTACGTGAGCTTCCTACTCGGTTGAATGCAGAATTATATCTCAACAGTTTGGAAAATAATTTGCCCACCTTACTAGAAGATGTTCCGCTTAACATTAGAAACAATATGTGGCTTATGCAGGACGGTGTTCCTGCTCATTATGTTCAATATGTGCAAAATTTTCGACAACGATGGATATGGGAGTGATCATCCCTGGCCAGCGCGAAGTCCAGACCTCAATCCGTTAATTTTTTCTTATGGGGTCATATGAAATCCATTGTTTATGAACAATCAAACGGCAATAGAATGAAAATGTCAAGAAAAGTTCGAGAAGCTGCAAAAAGAGATTAAAAATAATGCTCAGTCATTCTTCCGTGTTAGACAAAATTTAGCTAAACGTTGTCAAAAGTGATTGTAGCTAATGGCGTCCGTTTTGAGAATCTTTTGTAAATAGTCAATAAAATCTAATACCGACTTAATTCAATTTAATTTTTATTAGAAAGTGCATTAATATTAGTGTGACAAGTGGTAACCTGATATAATATAAAAGTTTTAAATTGGTACATTAAAACGTTAAGGTGCGTTTTTCTTGAAAACGGTACAGTTTGTGGATATGAAACAAGTATAACAGAAACATACGAAAAAAAATCTGTCGACAACGCCCTCTACAATATGCAGAATGGCTCATAAACTGAGAATATTCAGCTTCCTCCGAAGTGGATGTGTTCCAATTTTCAGCTTGATACATCATGTCATTTCTGAAATATGTCCAATGTTAAAAGTATCACTTTAAAGAGCTGTAACTTCTTCAGGAAGCACATTTGTACTAAGGTATGTTTGGTCTAACCGATCTGATTTGAGGAAGTTGTAGTTAAGCTGTGCCCCTATATATATATGGGATATCCTGTATATTGATCAATTTGCAATAAATAGGTATACACACATGGCTTCGAAAAGCATTACAAAAAGAACTTTCTTTTTACTTATAGTATTCCTGAGCAGGCTAAGATTTGCCTAATGTGCTAAAGCACTCAGGAACACTGGGAGGGTTTAGAGATATTGTTAGGCCGCCCAGAAATGTTTATGAACGCCTATCTTAAATTTGCTTAAGTCAAAGTTTGGAGGAAAACAGGAACTGGATAGTGCACTCCACTATTTGGTCGCCGTGTGGAAAAATGTAAATCGCGCTCGTTTAGTGTGACAAGATGGAATTTTGAGTGCTTAATTATTGTGTGAATGGGCAAACTGAGTATTCCTAGCGAAGATGGCCTGCGAAGGTATTAAACAGTGTATTTCGTAGGCACACTTGCCATGGTAATAGCGTTAGAACAAGGAAAGAACCGAAACTATTCTTCTATGCTCAAGAGACTGTAGATCAGAAGTCAAAGAGGGGTCATTTATAAGTCTTATCGCTTTTTTTGGATGTGGTTTATCATACCAAGAGCATATTGGGGAGCACTGACCCCAGAGGTGGGAATTCTTAAAGACTAAATCCCCAATCACTATATTGTTTTAAGTCGTCCTCTTCTTCGGACATTGCTCTTTCAGTATCTGAAGTCATCCTCATGGGAATGGAGTTATACATTCCGAAAAAACAGTACCGTGTAGTTCATTCACGTTCCCAACCCTGGTTCAATAAGACTTGTATGCAGTATCTTTAAAAAATAAATGTTACATTAAATGGAAATCTAATAAATCGGTTGACAGTCATGTAGAATACGTTGGTGCTAGAAATATCTGCAAAAGTGTCATCACTAAAACTAAAAAGTTGTTCGAATAACGAAAATGCAATGAACTAGCTACATCTCCTTTAGGCAGTCGTAAATTTTGGTTTTTAGCAAAAGCCATTAGTAAAAACTTTCGAACATCTTCATTTCCCCCCCTGACATCTATTGACGGATCGGTAGTTGCTGATTCTGTAGACAAAGCCAACGTTTTTGTGGTTTTGTTTGCATCAAACTCGTGTCTCAATGATTCTGGAAAAGATGTGCCCCTAGTCAACTCTTCTTCATACGTTATGAAACCAATTCATTTTCGGTACAAGCTCTTGGAATCGATGATCAGTAGGCTTGATCTCAATAAGGCGACTGGCCCAGACGGCTATTGTCTTAAAGAAATGTTCCCCCGAACTTGTACCAGTCCTATCTACGCTCTATACGATCTCTATATCTTCTGGGGAATTCCCTTCACCATGGAAGTTAGCAAATGTTCAACCTATTCCCAAAAAAGGTGATAAGACCGATCCCTCAAATTACAGACCAATTGCCATCACTTCCATTTTGTCTAAAATCATGGAAAAAGCCATCTATCAGCAACTGCTCACGTTCCTTAAAACTAACAAACTCCTTAGTGACCACCAATATGGGTTTAGGCAAAGTCGTTCAACAGGCGATCTTCTTTCATATGTGACCCAAATTGGGAACAATACAGTAGAGCAGTCCGGTGAAACAGTTGTGGTCGTTTTAGATATCTCAAAGGCATTTGACCAAGTTTGGCATAAGTGTTTACTTGCCAAACTCACCTCGTTGCCTTATGTCCAAATAGGATCAAGCTCAAGGCACCAGCTCCACCTACATATTAATGTTTTATGATTCATCTTTACTCTTAACTCAGTGTTGCCTTTGTGTCCGCCAAAAAAGATCGATCATTTCCTGTTGTAAGTATGAATGGCTCAGTTCTTAAGCTTTCAGACTCTATTACTCTGTTGGGTATGACTGTATCTTCAAATCTCTGATGGGTTGACCATCTTCTGTCAGCTACCAAAACAGCTGCTCGTAAAATAGCCTTTTTGTACAGATCTAAGCAGTACTTTACCTCTCGACAACTCCTTCTGCTGTATAAGGCCCAAATTCGGCCTCATCTGAATATAATTCTCACCTTTGGGTTAGTGCTCCCCAATACGCTCTCGATATCGTTGATCGTATTCAAAAGAGAGCGATTAGGCTTATAAATGACCCGTCCTTAACTTCTCACATACAGTCCCTTGAGCATAGAAGGATGGTTTCAGTTCTTTCTTTGTATTATCGTTATTACAACGGCTATTGTGCTGGTGAATTATATTCTTTGATACCATCTCGGGCTATCTTTGCGAGAAACACTAAGTTCGCTTATTCACATCATCAGTATGCAGTACAAATCTCCATTTGTCGTACCAAACGGGCGCAATCCACATTTTTCTACACGGCTTCTAAACTCTGGAATGATCTCCCTAGTTCCTGTTTTCCTCTCACTTATGATATGAGAAAATTTAAGGTAGCTGTTCATAGGCATCTATTGGCAATTCATTATCACTCTATCCATCCTCCTAAGTGTTCCTGAGTGCTTTAGCACGATAGGCCTTATTTAGCCTGTTCAGGTCCACAATCATAAAAAAAAAAAAATTCAAAATACATCAAAGCAGATAACACTTGGTTATGCTTTTTACTCGTACACAATTTAATTAGCAATAAACAACAATAATGACAAGAGATAATCAAACTTATATTCTAGATGGTTTGCTTCTCGTAATCCTTTGATTATGTACGCAAAAGAAAACAGAAACAGCCGCAATCACTAGTTCATTGGGCAGTTGAAACACTCACGAGCGCGGTTGTCTTAACGTCTTAACACATGGGGCATCTGCTTTTCAAATAAACGTTCGTCACAAAAAATAATGTTTATTTTCACTTGAATAAAATTCTTATTTACATTATACAATCGATTTTATGTTATTCTCGATTGCACATGTACTTCATTCAATGTCAATAATGACCACTAATTCCTTTAGTTCACACACTTTTAATGCCACTTACAGGGTTACTTTCGGCTTCTTTATTGATTCAAGAGCTTAATCACTGAACACTGTTAACCAAATATTTGCTGTTTTATTTTTAAATCTGCCTTAGTACTCTTGAAATAAAAACACTATTACTTCCTTCCAATTCACACTTAAAACTTTTCTTTGTAAATATTTATGTACGATTATCACCGTCTTGAGTTATTGCAGACAATTTATATGTACTGCATACTAAGTGTTTGCAAACAAAAACCAGCACTGACCGTTTTAAGGCCTCTTAACATTTCGACGCGCTAGCTTCAATTCGAGCTCTTATGCCGAGCAACTCTCAACTCCCCTAACCCTTACTACACTCTCGCTTTTATATCCTCTGTCCACCATATTGCAAAAACGTCACAATGTTTTCGCGCCAAAACCACAATCCACCTATCATGAACAAGAATTCACTGCGTTGCTTTGCTGCGTCGAAATCCTGAAAACCTAACAAGATGCAAAAGATGCGAAATAAACATATCCATCTTGAATTTTCTTACAGACATACTCACAACTCATCGGAAAAGCCATTATCCGTAACCATATTCACTTCGAACCTAACTCAACTTTTCCTGAAAATTTCGCATGTGGGCGATTCGTCTTTCCGCACAATTCAACAACATCCAACGCATTTACCCTTGAACATGCATTCAATTTTCCATTATTGCGCAACATTACAAAATTTATACAAACAAAAATATGCATACATATTCCTTACTGCACATTAATACAATATCAATATAACATAAACTCACCCATTCATACGCCTGCATCCATTATTTTTGTACGCATTCTTTAATACACAGCAGCAAACGACCAGTAGCAATCCGGTAGTCTTTTACCAGTGCCGCTTCAGTAAGAATTTTCCAAAAACATTATTTTTCAACCAAATTTAATGCTTTCAACACAAAACTCTTTCTACAACATTCAAATATTCTTTTATCTGACAAACAATGCTTCATTAAATTCCAGTTGCGTATCATTTACATCAACTTACGTTCTGCATACCCAAAAAAAAATATTATTTTCGTGCAAACTCACTTCATTTACATTCCAAATGCGTTCCATGCAATTTCATAAGAATTTTGAAATCTATGGGTTACAAACACAAACGTATCAATGGACAGAAAATTATATATGAAATGAAACACGTCGTTGTAGCCAAAAGTAAGTGTGTGAGAAAATTTCTACAGTTGCAAAGTTCAGGCCAAGATGTCAGATTTCTGTATCTAGGCGAAACATGGATTTAACAAAATGATTTTATTATCTATCGTTGCATCCATGATTCTGGTATCAATAGCAATCTATCAAAAATTATAAGTGAAGGAAAAAGGTATATAACTTTACATGCGGGGTGTAATTTAGGGTTTTTGGAAAACTGTGACTATTTACTCGATTCGTAGATCGAGGATCGGGAATATCATACAACTATAAATGGAGACAGGTTTTAAAATTAAGTGAATTATCAGCTGATTCCTGCGCTGTCCAAACTATCCGGAAATTATGTGGTGGTTATGGATAACGCACCGTATCATTCGATGCAGTTAGACAAGCCATCCTCATTTTCTAGTAAGAAACATCAGTTGCAGGTCTAGAGGGAAAAATTACGTAGTTGATAATATTTTGGTTAAGCATGAGTATGAAGTTTTAGGAATCACTCCTTATAATTGTCGTAATAATAATGGCTTCACATCATTTATGCCCGCTCCAGCACCCAAATCGGTTTTCGAGCCGTCCGTGTACCAAATTAGACTGCCATGTGGAAATTTGTGTCTATACATAGTTTGTACTGTGAATTCTGAATCTATATAGCTCCAATCTGGCCTTCACCCTAATCACCAGATCAAGTAGAAGGAGGTTCAATAGCGTCTCCATTGCAGCAGTACGCGCGGTTCTCATTGTCGCCGTAGTGCCTAAACAGGTAAGTCTTTGTATCTTGCCTAGTTTTAGTTTGGCGGTTTCCTGCTTAACCTTTGGCCAGCACACCAAAGCGGCATAGATTATTGCCGGTTTGACTACCCTTGTATATAGCTAGTGCATCATACTTGGTCTAAGACCCCACGTTTTGTCATAAGTAATTCTCTAAATGTGATGGTTCGAGGTAAGTTTGGAGTCTAAAATAACTCCCAAAGACTTTACCTCTCCCGACATATTGATTACTTCGCCGCCAAGAACGAGAGGTCCTAGGTCCTCTATGTTCCTCCTTTTTGTGAAAGGAACTATGGGGGTTTTTGGGGACTGACTTTTAGGCATTCCCTCTCTATCCATCTAGTTGTTACATTCAGGGCCCTTTGCATGAGCTCTCTGACTGTACTGGGAAATCTCTCTTCTCCCGCGTATCGTAGGGGTGAGAAACCTTCGTTGCTGAGGTCCACTAGCAGCCCGTCCAGGACAAGGTTCCACAGTAGGGGAGATAAAACTCCACCCTATGGGCAACCCGCTGCCACCCCAACTGCCAGAGTTTCGTTCAATAGCGATGCCACGCTACCTCTTAGCATGCAGTCTATCCACCTGCAGCACGTTTCCTCCATACCTAAATTACTCATGGCTGTGGAAAGAGTTGAATGCTATATTGTCGAAGGCTCCTTCTATGTCCAGGAATGCTCCCAGAAGAATCTCTTTGTTTTCCAGCGTTTTTCCACTCTCCTGATCAGGTAGTAGAGCGCTGTTTCTGTTGATGAGCCTGCTCTGAAGGCAAACTGGTCTCAGTGGGGTGGTCTAGTAACCAGCACACCGTCCCTGAGATATATATATATATATATATATATATATATATATATATATATATATATATATAGCAGTTTTTCTATTGTCTTAAGTATAAAGGACATAAGACTAGTTGGCCTATAAGCCTTCGCCTGAGAATAACTGACCCGACTAGGCTTGGGTATAAAAACCACCCTGGTCAGTCTCCATTTTCTCGGAATATATTTCATAGCCAGGCTGGCTCTTATAATCTTGCAGATACTTCTGAGCAGAAGGTTCGATCCCCTTTGTAGCATAATAATAATAATAATAATTTCATTCGTTCCCAGTGATTTAAATGGATCAAAGTAGTTTACCGCCCATTTGACTTTATTGATTATAATCACATTCCTAGCTGTTACCCAGTCCGCCCCTGATGCTCAGCTTCCAGGGCCATCGGGCCCTTAGTTTTTCCATTCAATCAGTGATTGATCCAATACTTCCGAGCTTGGAAAGTGTGCCCTTTCTAGACACGCGTATGTTACAAACCAAAAAGGAAAATTTCCAGTAAAAGCATTCTAACGAAGGATGTATTTAAAGCACAGTGAAATAAAGCCAATAAACGGTTAAAAAATAATAAACAAGCAATATGAAACCCAGTACATAATGTGATAATCGTAAAAATGTGCCAATTGATATAAAGATTCTAAAAATTTAGAAATACGAATGAATTGAGCAGTTATCAAGCAGATGACGCAGGTTTCCATAAAGTGACAAATGTAGCAATTTCAAACCAAATTTATTCAAAAGAAAGCAAAACATATTAAATTATACATTTGATAAAAAATCTTGTAACGCAAAATATAAAAGTACAAGGGCGTCTATTCTATAAATCGCATTTGAGAAACCAAAATAAATGTATTATTTAGCATTCAAAATCTATGAAAGACTAAACAGCTGATATTGTATGTAAGAAAGACACTCGGATAGTAACAATAGTAGAATTTAAAGCACTGCAATTTCACAAAAACCAACAGTAAGAAAACGTGAGTCAATTCTAAAAAAAGCAAAGAAACTAAACCTTACTTTTAAAAATAAAAATCACTATTTAATTATTAAAGTAAAAAGAATTATTTTCGCCTTTGTGAACTGAAGAGTTTGGCAGAGTTTCTTATAAGAGCACAAAGTCAGAATTAAATTACAATTCTGATGAGCGACAATGTTTACAGATAGTTTAAAGTTTCTACATTTAATATGATACTTCAATCGATACTTTCTAAACATCTCCCTTTTTAGTTTGTTTACGCAAGACCTATCTGCCTACGAAAAAAAAGTTAGGGCAATTTCAAGTTAGGAGAAAGAGAAATACAATTATAGGAGTTTTGAACCGTCACGAAGTAAAATGAAGTACAAAATACGCAAAGCACTTGTGGCGCTATCTGGAAGTTAAATTGGATGGAAATAAGGCGAGTTATACCAAACTACGCAAACAGACGCCGCTAAATTGAGAATTAATGTCTTGCGTAAAGCGACTTTATTGCATTCTTCATTTACAATAACTTGCGGCACGTTTTATCCACAAAACTTTCAATAACCATTATTCTTTAAAAGCAAATACAAGCGGTGTGTCTCATGGTTCTTGACACGGCACCAAATTTTTCTAACTTATCCCACGTTTCTCAAGTAAATTCTTGCATGTTAATGTTGATCTCGCGAAAAAATTAGGTTAGCGTCAATTATATGTAAGGTTAGAGTTTTAATATGGTTTCTCATGCAATATTCTTAAAAAAAATTAAGTGCACTGTAACATTTACTTCACTTTAAATCGCACTTTTACAAGAAACTCACGTAATAACATAACGTTTAAAAGTAATATTACATTTCTTATCGGGTATTAAATTAATTTCTATGTTCGTATCAATTGCTAAACGCGTGTCTTTGCATACTGCAGTCTAATGATCGAAAAAATAAGCTTTATTTTATATACGAAGTTGCTATTCTTTTACAATCTAAGTTATACGCAAAATTACGTTTTTTATAAAATGGAATGTTTATTAAAAGAAACTGTTCCAATTTTGTTGTTTTTGTTCGTATTTATAGGAATACAGAAAAAAACTTTAAAAAAATATTGTGACTATAATTGCCAAAATAATAATAACTTGTTTGGTACCATTGTAAAGAGAATTTAAACTTCTTTTAGAATATTAAAAAAAAAGTGCTCGTTCAATTTTAAAAAAATCATTTGTCTTGCGATGTTCTTTTGTTTTTATGTAGCATTATTAATAATTGAATGTAGAGTATTTTTGCTTCTTAAACTTTTTTTCTATCTTTTATGATAAAATATCTGTATGCTTGGACACGTAAAATCAGACTATATATATATATATATATATATATATATATATATATATATATATATATATATATATATATATATATATATATATAGTATATATATTGGATTACTTAGTGGCTCAGCGGTAATTAAAGGTGTGAGAGGTGTAAGTGAAAGGTACCAAGTTCGAATCTGAGAGTAGTCAAGTGCTTAAGAAAAAATCAATGTATGAAGTGCGAACATAGTCCTTCTCAGGACTAAGCCTAATGACGGAAGCAGAGTCCGCTTCCGAAACTGTGAAAATAGGCCGATCAACTCAACTAATATGAAACCATACTTACAAAACACTTATAATACAGTATATGTGTTAACTTTTTTCTTTAAATATTCCCAAAAGACAGTGTCGTGTATTACAGATATGCTACTTCGTAAATAATATATTACAATTATGCACTTAATAAGTATTAAACACTCTTGAACGGCCCCTCGGATACAAATTCTTATCAATGTAATCGATCCTTTTGTTATTTAACGCTTCGAAAATCATCCACAATTGACCCAATTTTAAGGATAAGAACGAAGTGTATTAAATTAATTTTAAATTTGGTAGTTAGATGTATAAATAAATAATTTTTAAGCGAGAAACAAGTTTTGCTGATATGATACATTTAATTAATGTGATCCTAATTAACGTAATTTAATTAATTAAGCCTTTTGTGTAATTCCCAAAAATAAAATATTCTTTGATATTTATCATGTGCATACATTCCTGTTAAATCTTTGATTTCGATTATAATTCCTAAATTTCATACAGATTCCAAAGTTGGGAGCCGAACGACAAACGTCGATAATTTAGCTCAAGCTAATTTAGAAAATTAAAAAAAAACATATCTGACAGCATCGTCTTTACGATGTCGCGCAGATTCAACGAGTCGGGGTGGTTCGACGAATGTTGATGTCTGAACAACACATATGGCTTATTGGGCCGCTGCCAAGCAGCCTGCTGGCATCAGCACCAGTTCGACAGACGAAGAACGGGAGACGCAGAAGACGCCACGGCCAGTCGTCGCTCCGTTAGTGGAAGCTGCACAAACGGTTCCGACGACGTCCAACGCCGTGTTCAGCGACTTGAGAAGTTTACGGACAGCCCTGCAGCCATGGAACAGACGACGACCGGAGCAGATACCAGAGAGAAAGCGACGCTGGTAATCTTTCGACAGAAGGAAAACTGGGTCGCTTCATCCTGAGAACTCGACCCACGACGGACTCCAGCTTGCCTCATCCCAGGATCAAGACAGGCTGATGAGGTACATAGATACATGCGGTACTCCGGACTACACATATTAAGCAAAGAGAGAGCGCTTGGATAAGGTAGTTATATATGACGTGCTCGTAGAGATTTCCTTGGTTGACGTTAGCTCAGAGCTTACATTAAAAGGAATTATTAGTTCTTTCCTCTTCGAGGATGAAGCAGCGAGGTTGCACAATCCCCCTTCTGATAGTAGAGCTACCAACAGACGAGGACAATAAGAAGATTCGAGAGGTGGAGTGGGTCGCCTGCCTCCGAGTCATCAGCGAGTACCTTTGGCGGAAATTGGTATCGCCAGTGTCGCCGGTGTCGAGGTTTCCGCGACGCACAACGTTGCTGCAAAGCGGCGGAACCAGCCCGGACCGGTGTAAGTTACATCCGAGCGACGGCAGGCAAAGTTGTGAAGGTAAAAGTACCGAAAGCGGCTCCCGTCTGCTCAACCCGCCTTAGTATTTAACGCTGTTTTGTGCTTCCTCGGAAGTTTCAATATGGAAAAGGCCTTAACTCATTCACAAGGTGGCAGCGGCGCTCGCCCAGACTCGACTGCGATAGACCTGTGGGGAATGGTCCTTACGCACGGTCAAGAGGTAGGTTGCCCTTTTCGGATAATTACACAAAGTCCGACGCGAAGACTTGTTTCTCAGGATAAGTATTTACTATCGATTTTAATTTATTCGTTCATATTCTGTTAATACCGACAATAAATATTAACACAACTCATACTTGTTTCCTTTTATTTCAGATACCCATAAAACGAAACACAATTGTGTCAACTGGCATACCACAACATAATGCCAATCACCAACTATGAATTCCACGCGGTGAAGGGGACGAAGACTACTGAGCAGCCGCCATTTAGTATAAAATTTTAAATGGGATCATGTGGCAAGTAATATCTCGTTTGAAAGCTCGTTCCAAGTCCTTATCAACGACATGAACAACATTAAAATATTACTACTTTCATGAGTTTCAACCCAAAAAACCCCACTAAATGTTTTGAGGTTTTTGGGTTGAAACTCATAAATCAGTAGTAATATTTAATGTTGTTGATGTCGTTGACAAGGACTTGAAACGAGCTTTCAAATGAGGTATTACTTGCCATATGATCACATTTAAAATTCATATTTGCTATTTTGTAAAATATCGTATTTTTAAATGTGATCATATGGTACGTAATACCTCATTTGAAAGCTTGTTTCAAGTCCTTCTCACGACATCAACAATATTAAAATATGACTACTGATTCATGAGTTTCAACCCAAAAACGCCAATTAATGTTTTTAGGTTTTTGGGTTGAAACTTGCAATATGATCCCATTTAAAATTACTTTACAAAATGTCGACTGTCCGCCATTTTTAATGATTACGTCACTGAATACCATCATAAAGGGTTGTATATATGCCATAGTTAGGTCTCCCAAAATTTTATTAGTTTCAGTTTTATGGTTCACATAATAGGTTGGGGTGGGGGGTGGGGGGAGACTTTAGACGTGCACTGTGTATAACTACCATTTTACGTTAACTAGGCAATTTTGCAATAAAAAAATTTCTGAACTGACAAAACATATGCATAAAATACAACACATTAACCGAAGGAATGTCAATCCCTTGATTGAAGATAGGATTGCTTAAACAAACCACGACATAAAAAAATAATTAACATTAAGAATTTCCTGCTATTTTGTTTTAATACAATAAATGCCGCTGTATATACAAGATGGGTCACTGTGCTTCTAAAACAGTGTTTTCGACTGTCCACGCAGCTTACAGCTGAGAGTTCAGAAGTAGCGCAAGAGAAGATGCAGAATCTCGCTGGTCGCGGGAAAGATTTTCGTTTGGAATAGCCTGAGTATTCCATCGTCGCTCGATAATATCCACACCATCAATTGATACCTTAATTCAGATATCCACATACTTTCACTTATAACAGTTTATTACGCAAACCTTTATTTAATTTATGTTACACCTAAGTGTCTTTTACAGTTGCGGTCGCTTTTATTTACAGTCTACCAGATTGTACCATACCAATTTAAATGTTTTAATCAAATTTCTTAAAACAGTTAACTATTAAGAAACTGCACATTATATATTAATAATTAATCCCCAGACAGAATTTAAGACAGCCTGCGATTGGGGCAAAATTGCCCTTATTGTTCAAGCAAAACATAGTTTAATTTTTAAGGTTCACTCGCGTCTACCTATTAAGTAATTATCTAAACCACTATTCCTACTTTTCCTTTACATACACGTCACCAAAACGATTACGTTTCACCACCCTCTTCGCTTAAATTTGACGAGATATTATATTAGACGCAAAAGATGAAGTATCTTGCGCCAACAACATCAACACAAATGTTCATGTCTTCATTTTAACATTTTCGATCGAAATTTCATACATACACTGATTTTCGGTATAAGAAAAGTTTATACTAACTCGCTATAAATACCTACCACGCAAAGTAACACTTGTTTTCGACAATTTAAAGTTCGATAACATAGATCTAATATTCAAAAATTGTAAAAGAGTTAATTAAGGTGATCAAAATCCTGAATGACCCCATGACAATTTTTGTGAAAAATTTCCAAATCTATGTCAAAATGTCTTTTAGCATTAACAAAAAGTAAATATTGTAAAATAATTTTACGAGTGGACGATAAAAATTTACGCAAAATTTTGTAAATTATATATTGATTCACCTTAATTCTTAATGTACGAAAATTCGAAAATAAGCTACTCTACCTTACAGCGCAATCACTTGATGCTCTTGCCTTCTGACACGGTAGCAATTCCGGTAGCGCCTGTGTCGCGGGTAATATTTTTACTTATCTTTACGTACCTTCTTCAAACGCCCAAAATATTTTTATTATATGTTCAAAAATTATTAATAACGATACTATACGACACTCCAGCGTAGTATTTGAAAAGTACACTTAAGAACATTTTCTTGTACAGGTAATCACTTATATGACTCGAAAGACACGTTATGTGCGAATTAGTATAAAACAATTTTAATAATCCAAAATATACTCACACCCTCGCTCGTGCTAAATTTGGTCAGTAGAGCCTGGTCAGAAAGTTTGCCTCTCCGAGTACCGTCGTTGAAAACTGTATTTTTGGGGTTCCCCAAATCCCTCCAGCCTGAGTACTGAGTTTCGCGAAAATCCATCGAGGCATTTGCAAGAAGCCTCCACTTTCGCGTCAGTCGTCTTTAGTATGATACCTTACGCTTTTCCATATTAGTCGGGATGCCCCACACACCACGCGAGTTTGGTCGAGATTGACCAAGCCCTCTCAGAGATGGCTTCTCACGAGCGTTGAGCATAAAAAAAAAGATCTTGAAATAGTTCAGCCGTTTTCGAGTTACGCCACCTACGGACGGCCTGGGCGGAGAGCCGTCCAAATTATCAGAGTAAAATTATAAGGATGGTAACTACATACTCGTAAAACAAGAAGTTACAGGTTGAATACCCACGCAATAATGTTTTCATCGTTAGCAATTTACACAGAAAACTGTTTGAAAATAATCCATGCACACTCCGATCAGTACCACAGGTAACTAATGATCAAGCTAACTAATTATATTTGCGAGAGCAGAACTAAATACCGCAAGTGTTTGCTTAAATCATATTAAATATATTAAAAACCCACAGTTTTATCCAGCTATACATCCAGTAGTAAATGTAAAATATTTACCTATAAAAATTGTGTGCTTTCCTGAATGTCAAACACCTACGAACTCTATAGAATTGATTTAGATAAAATACATTCTCCCGTTCATCTCTTGTGTAGAGATCAGCTGTCGTAACACTGTTAACTGTCGAAAAACCTAGGCTGAAGATATTCCAGTTATCAAATATCCAGTAAAATTAGTCCTGATTAACTATTTATTAAGAAAATTTTCCTGTTAATGAAAACCAATATTCTAGTAATATAATTTGAGAAACTCCAGAAACCGCTATGCATAATCCAGCAAGCGTCCTAGTGATATGTTAAATATGCGATACTAAACCCGTTTCCTGTCAAAGAGGTCCATGGAATACACACAGACACTACGTCACGAAAATATTAATTTTCAACTAACATTTTATATCTACTAATTGTAGATATTGTATAGAATTTGATAATCATTATAATCAAGGTACTCAAGTTAAGATAATACCGTAATTAGTTTAATTAGCATTTCTAAGCCTACGTCAACTTGTTAATATTAGAATAGTTCAGTAATTAAGGGTGATTTTAACCCCTATTATTAATATTACCGATAAGTTTTCTGGCGTACTCAATTTCTATAGACAAGAATATGCATTCGTGTACCTGCCTCTACATACACAAATATTTGAAAGCGAAAATAAAATAAATTTTACGAATTTTCCTAATTAGTTTAAAGTGAATAAACGCTGTTTTAAAGAATTTAATTTGGGTTTAGCTTTCAGGTAAGTTAGTTAAAACATACCACAGCAAGAAGTTAGTTTTCTCAGCCGCGCGGGCTTACCATATATCCATGTTTTGATTTTGTGTTGTTTTAATCATAATTATCGCTACCCAACGTCAAGAAGTTCTTTTACATCCCACACCTATGCCACTGAAGCTAGGTGGCAATCAACACCATTTTTACCGTAGCGTATCTGGTGATTTTTTGCACGTTACACATTCCGCAAACATTTCATTGTTAATACATGAAACATTCTATTTTTTAAATCAAACAGTTTTGATTAAAAATGAGCCAACTGATTCAAAGAATTTGCCCACAGGGGAAAATATAATTATTTAAAAACTGAAAAAATTGCTAAGATATTGTAAGAGTAATTTTAAGGTTTTACGCATTACCGTTAATATAGAAGGTAACGTGTAGGGCATTGAACGTTATTAAAAGTACGTAAAGACTGTTTGGAATTTGGGATATTAATAGTTAAATTCTGTTCCAAGCCGTTCATTCAGCCATGTTTAAATATCTCATATAATTTAGGTCTAGTTTTATTTTTAAAACTTACTAATTTCGTGTATAAAATAAAGCAAATAAATGTGACGTGGTGAAAAAAATTTAATATTGCAGCGGGAGTACTTTTATGAATAGTAACACTTTTCCAATTTAGAAATATCAAAGTGGCTATTGGCAGATTTTGAACTAAACAAATTACACTAGTAGTTAATGAAGTGAAAATAACATTATGCATAAAATTTATGCATAATTAATGAAACATCGGTTGTGAGAAAGAATCGTCACGTTATCATTAAACACATATTTATAATGGAAGCAAAGACAGTAGATGTGCAAATTAAAGGCATGGATATAAACGGGTGCGTAGTATGATATAATCGATTAAGGAAACTGTCCAAAGTATGTTAAAGTGATCGAGTAATTCACGCAATTACCTATTAGTGACAATTAATAACAGTCCATGGTAGTGTAAAGAAAAATTACAAAAGTGGTTATTATCGATCTTTCGGTGGAGTTATATGATAAATGGATCACTTAATATTTGGTTAACATGTCGAAAGAAGGTCCAGATATTTCGCTTAAGTTTAAGAATAATTTTGTTGCATTGGGTAGCTGACTAACATTTCTCGCCTAGTTTTCATCTTCCATTATACAATTGCTTTTGTGTTGGAGCAATTTTCTTCTACAAAGATAGTATGTGAATTGCAGTTACACAAAATTAAATAATTGTCAATACAAGAAATTAACGTAATGTTTGTTTCATTAACATATTTGAATAAATATCTTGTGTTTGAGCAAATACAAAAATTTACAACTTAGTGACTTCCAGCTGCAGTTAAAAGATTTTAGTATATAACAAAGTTAATCAATGATAGATTATAATTATTACAGTGTTTAAAAGTTTTTACCGATCCAGGATACGTTGTAGAAAAATCGAAAATAATATTATCCTATTGAATTCTGTGAAAGGTTGGGCGGAACCCTATTCAACGAAAACATTTAATTAATGCAGTCATTTGGCCGTCGTCTTCTAAATTAGTTTAGCGATTATTTTTGGTATCGGTTAAACCAAGTGGACTCATTTACTTAAATTTTGACGTACTTTATAAAGTTAAAATGGAATTTAAGCATTACGATTTTATTTGTACTGAGTGAACTAACTTTGTACTCTACAGTCGTGCAAAAACGACCGACAACAAATTCTCTTACAGATGTATGACCGTATTGGCGTCCTCACAATCTATTCTACCGAGTTTTGGGTTAGCGCAGGGTAAGTGAATGTTGTTATATTTAGTTCATCTATCCAACTAGTTACTAACTCCCACACTTTCTTTACTGAACTACTTCGGCAATCCGATAACAGCGCTTGTAACAATACACATAATGTCTGCGTGGATATCAAACAAAATACAAAGCTATAACACATATTTAATGTTCTTGTTGCACATCCCAAATACCACACTAACCAGTGGTTGTAATAAGAAATTAGCTTTCAATACAAAAATGGATAATTTAACCATTTATAATAATATTTCACACAAATTTTATTAATTCATTTTATGCAACACTCAAAGTTTTACTTTTTCAGTATTATATCAATAATAATTATAAATACATATTCAGACCGCTACAAAATTCACAAAAGGCTCTATGTATAAGAGTCAAAGAACGCCGCTAACGGTAAAAATTTTAAAGGAAAACTGATTTCTGTGAGAACGTTTCTATTTGAGAATGTTTTCAATTTTTTTCACATTTTTATGATAAAAAGTTTCATAATATAATACCTCCCCCAAACCATGTGGAAATACATTTTATAAAAAGTATGAATACATTTGCTAGGGTGAGCGTACCAGTTGTTTATTATTAGACCACTTTAAATTAAAGGAAAAAAGAATTATTACACAAGCCCGATGTTAGAACAGAAAAAATAATAATAAATACCGATGTCGAATTAGAAAGATAAAAGTCGTAAAGGAAATCTAAAAACATAAATTTATATAATATTCGACATAACAACCAATGCCAACTCTCTAAAGGTAAACAGAACATTAAACATGCTCGAGGGATAAATAAAATTTTTATTACTACTGTTGAAAATTCCAACTGTGTACTTAGTAAATTTACTCAGGAGGAATGGAGGGTATAATGTTCACCTACGAAACACGACTCTTGTAACGGTTTTGTTGACTATACGAAAGAGAGTAAACAATATTTTACATTTTAGATTTGATTAAAATATGACTAAACATATTAATAAGTTGGTCTTTTCCCTTCTCTCTCTCTCTCTCCTTATTCACGGTCAGATAAGTAGAGCACGCAATAAGGTTATTACATATTATTAGAAGAGCTGGTAAAACTATGCTCTTAATCCAAAACTGACACGACAAGCCCATCCTCTCATTACACTAAAAGGCCTATTCCGCCGAGAATGTTACTCATAATAACGCTTATTAAACCTCCTTCAAAACTAGAGACAAAAAACATTTTAAGAGTATAAACTTTTAACATATAATAGAAATATTGAAAGTTAAACTAAAATAAGCTTAATGGAGGACAAATTAACAATTATCCCCACTATAGCAAAGGAAACATTTTGGCTTGAAGCTAACAAGTTCTCAAACTAGAAACTATCTTTACCTGTTAGACCTTTGACTTGCCCTTAACAAGTTGAAACTATTTGTAACAATAGCAAACTAGATAATGCCTTTTAGTGTGATTGAACGACTTATTTTCAGTCGAGACAGATCTCAACTAACGAAAGATCTTAGAAAGCTACGGACGATTTCAAAGAAAGATTTTTACTATTTTTGTTCCTTTTGCTTGTATCGTTAACAGAAGAAGCTTTATGAAAAGTGTAGAGATAACCTAATTTCGCTTTAACTGTAATTAAGTACAAAATCTGATCTATAAAACAGAATATGTATCTAAGAACGCAATAGTTGATTGTTCGGCTAGATGAAATGCATGCTTTGGATTAATTATATATATATATATATATATATATATATATATATAAAGTTCTATACATATGGCAAATTATTTTATATGATAATTTTTTTTTAAAACTTCCCACAGAAGAGTTCTACATTGACCAAAACCAAAAATCTAAAAGAATCGTACCATATACAGGATAAGCCAAAACCCAGTAAAGTACCGTTTCCAAGTGGTCGATATTATTAAAAGGGCGCTGGGAATTCACTCTTTCCTTTACACAACCCTATAAAAAATAATCTAAGGGAGTTATGTCAGGAGATCTAGGTGGCGAAGCAAAGCCATTAAATCGTCCAATTAATTTATGGTTAAAAAGTTCTTACAGGTACTCTCGAATCACCCTTATGCTGTAGCATGGCGCTCCATCGTGTTGGAACCAGATGTGCAGTCTTTCCTCTAATGGTAATTCGTCTAAACAATTGGCAATACATCATTCAAGAATACTAAATAGTGCTGGACATTCATATTATTGGGGAAAACAATGGTTCAATTATTCTGTTCTTGTAAATTCCGCACCAGACATTGGTTTTGAAGGAATACTGATTACGAAGCTGTCTTGAAAAATTTGGATTTGTATCACTCCACCCACGGCAATTTTGGGAGCGTACTTTTCTATCAGAAGTAGATGTGGATTCGTTCACAATTTCCAGGCTTTAAAGTATAGGTAAATGTTAGTTTATTTATAGAAATTTATTCAACCTCAAAATTCTTCCTATTGTGGTTTTGCTTATTTCGGCGGGCAGAGAAGCAGGAATTTTCCGAACAGAGGTATTGGGATTTTGTACAACACATTGCACTATTTGCAACTTATTTTTTACATCAGTGGTCCAATAATGATGTGGTTTCTTAAAATTATTAGAATACTTTCACATACCTAGAATTTGGTAACCATGTTAAGTACTGTACTGAAGTGAATAATTTTATTAGGGTGTCTCGTATTGAAAATGCTCTGCTGCGTCTCTGTAACTCCTGTAGTTCTCCTACTATTAGTACAATCTCAATTTTCTCTCAGTGGTTAATTTTACTGATATGATTAAAACTATTCAAACAAGATATTAGACACATAGTCTGTGAATATTGACATTTCAAATTAATTTTTTCACAGATGACTTCTTTATTATAATGATTATTTCAGTTTCCCTGAATAGCATTATTAAACAGTGTCCGTAATTAAACTCTAGTTAAGTCACCGTTAAAACGTCGTTAACATTTTTGCAAAACCAGAAAGTGGCCTTATTCATGAAAATCAATTAATTGAATCTAAATGCAATATTTTCCAATCAACAGGAAAATTTATTGGCCTTCAATATTCAGTCCATATCTAAATATGCAGTTATATTTTTTTTATATTTTGTACTGTTAAATGTTACAAACTTTAGTGGTGTAAATGTTAGGGAAGACCAATTACATCGATAAATTTTAAAAAGCTCATGTAATTTTAAATCAATCATTCTAATAAATTTCGAAATTTTTGAAAAAAATCTAAATGTAACATTGTAAAAAGAGATGTGGCATTTTAAAATATTTTTGAAAAAATTATATATATATATATATATATATATATATATATATATATATATATATATATTATGTGTTTCAAAAACCTACCGCTAATATCTAGAGTAAACATGATATTAAAAAATAACGTTAGTTAGGTTAATAAACATGTTCGAAAATGCCTCCTTAAGAAGATACGGCTCTGTAAAAGTGGCCCCAAAAATCCTTTTTTTTATTATCTCTGAAACGGTTCAAGATAGTGTTGACAAATTTTTATATTTGGTACAGGTGTCGCTAAAGGGGGGTGACACTTATTTTGCCCCCGAACTTTTTTTTACAGTGATATTTTAAATTTTTTGGGAAAAAATATTTTTTAAACAATTTTCCAGAAAAGAAACTCTTGTTGGAAGTCAACAAAATTACTGGTTTTGGAGTTATTTCAGGTTTTACATGTTTTACCTAAAATAATAAAATAAAAGAAATATTGAGTTAATTTGATTTACTTGAATAAAAGTAGGCTTAGACTGCAGCCTCGGATTTATATCTACTTCAATTTTTTTCTGTTTGTTTTGTGTTATTCGCTGTTTTTTAATTGTTTCCTTTGTCTGTTCTGTGATAATGTCATACAATTAAAACCTTTTTTAAATTCTTAATAACTTACAATATTTTTACCTGATAGTTGTTTCTGAAACAATCATTATTCCCTGAGGTAGTCCGTTCTCGCGCATGAAAATTATTAATTGTGTTAAAATAATTTATTAATTCGGTTAGCATTACTTGCTAAAACCTCAAATAACTCCAAAACCAGTAATTTCTTTACTTTCAACAACAGCATCTTTTTTGTGGAAAATTGTTTAAAAAATATTATTTTTGCCCAAAAAATTAAAAATGTTCCCATAAAAAAAATTTTGGGGGCAAAACAAGTGACACCCCCTCTTTAGCGACGCTCCTATACAAAATATTTAAAATTTGTCAACACTATCTTTTATGACCCAATCAAAGGTATTTGTGGTCTAAATTTCATTTAGGTATCTTAAACCCTTTCAGAGATAATAAAAAAAAAGGATTTTTGGGGCTACTTTTATAGGGCTGTATCTTCTTAAGGAGACATCTTCGGATACATGTTTATTAACCAAACTATTTTTTAATATTCTATATTATATACCCTGTATATATGCTCTGTGCCCAAGGTAATGAAAGCCATTATAGAGATCTTGGAAGCGGTAAGAGATAAAAATTCGGTTAAATAGGAGAAAAGTTGTGTAATCAAAGGCCTAGGATAATCCCTGAACAAAGTTTTGATTCTTAAGTTATTTGGAAAAAAAAATTTTGGATTTTACAATTATTTTTTTTTCTTGCGTTAATACTTGATCCAATCCAAAACCAATGACACCTCTCTGCAGCAACTTTTGATGCCCTTTAAGGTGGCATTAATTGGCTTTTTTAATCAGACGTTTCTTTTTTGCGGAACCATCATCAACTTTAGTTTTTTAAATACGGCCCTGGAATTCAAACACATTATGGTTTAATTGTGTTTTACTCTTTTTTCGACCTTAGTTAAAGCAATTCCTATAACGGACCTGCACATAGTTTTTATCTTCCGACCTACATGTACATACAGTGCGTACCAAATGTATGGAACCGGACTTGTTATTTCAAAACTATTCAAGCTAAATCGATAATAATTACTATGCATGCGGTTTACAAAGCCTTCTATTATTTCCACAGTTTTGTTAATTTTAACTCACAGGGTCGGGAGCTGCACAGCCAACCTGTATTTTTTTAAATAGGGGGAGTCAAATCGCATACTGTTTGAAAGGTATTTTCAAGTAGAATTCAACTGCATCGCTTGGGGTAGTTATCTCTAAAGATAACTTCGATATTGTAAATTAAAGATTTGGGAGTAGGTATTAACTGGATAACTAAAGATTTAGTGAGCGCTGAAAACAATGGTTAATTCATGCTTATTTGAACAACGTTTTTCCGGAAAGGTGGACTGGACGTCGAGGACGTATTGAATGGCACGATCACCTGACTTAACCCACTAGACGTTTTTCCTTGAAAGGTGGTTACCGTCGAAGGAGTCGTATTGTACCTCGCGATCAACCAAATGACTTAACCTCGAATTTTTCTTGTGCAACGAATTACCTGAAGAAACAGCAAATATTACCTCGCGAGTAAACCAAATAACTTGAATTGAACTAGTGCAAGGAATTTTCTAGAAGAAACAGCAAATTTATTCCTTCAAGAGGCGAATGGGGAATAGTTTCAGAATTGCATATGAAGGATTCTTGTACTAGATCGAACTTCATTAACTTCAAACAAGGTTTCGACAATGGGGAATAGTTACCTTCAGACATCGCATATAACAATTCATTGTTTCCCATGCTAACTGGATCATCAGTTGTTCAGTTAATACCTACTCCCAATCTTCAATTTACAATAGCGAAGTTATCTTTAGAGATAACTATGGCAAGCGGCACGTTGCTGAATTGTACTTGAAAATACCTTTCAAACGGTATGCGATTGACCCCTCTTCCCATTAAAAAAAAATCAATTTAGCTCCCGGCCTTGTCAGTTAAAACGTAACAAAACTATGGAAATAATAGAAGGCTTTGTAAACAGCATGCATATTAAATTTGATCGATTTAGCTTGAACAGTTTTGAAATAACAAGGCCGATTCCATACATTTGGTACGCGCTGTATATAGATATATTCTCTATCGCTAAATGGACTTATTAGCTCATTTTACAACTTTTGGCCAAGTTCCGCCAAGATCGGCCATGGTGTCTGGATGTGTGTCTCTGTCGATTTTGTATTTAAGAAACAAAATACACCCACGTACCACACAAAATCACACGCTATCATCAGCGGTTTTAGTTTTGTGTGGTACGTGGGTGCATTTTGTTTGCTACAGATCCTGCCACAGTTCCAGTGTTCCAGATTTTTCCAATGGCGGAGAGGGGGGTGGGGTTATTAGTGACAGTTCTTGGTTTTTATCAAATATTTCTAAAATAGCTGCATATTTTAAATATACCTAAGTATAGACCCTAGTCATATCGATTAATTGTGTTCTATGCAATTTTTTGATCGACGCGTAATTTAGCGGCAAAAAATTCCTACGGTAGAATTTAAGTGTTAGTTCAATTTTTTTCAAAATCTGAATAAAAATTAACTTTATAATAAAAAGAGTAGACATATTTTTTCAAGAAAATTTAATTTTACATAACTTTTTTCTATAACGTTTTTTTTAATTTAAAGCGAAATAAAAATAGATATTAAATAAATATGATTGTAGATGCTTAAACTGTATTATCGATATTTTTATAGAAGCGGGCGACTGAATTTTTTTTTACGTTAACATATATTTATGTCTACTAATCTCTAGCTGACATGAAGTATTAAACGTCATTCTGACATAGATTATTGTTTTTGTTTTTACAATGCTGCTTGTTTTCGTTACGAACGTATAGAAAAGAGGTTGCATAATTAAAATTATAATTAAAATTATTTCATTTCTTTTAATTTTTTAAGTTCGCATCTGGATGTCTATTAATCTCTGTCTGACATGCAGTTTTAAACGTCTGTTTGACCTAGATAGTTGTTTTTGTTTTTACAATGTTGCCTCTTTTCGTAATGAACTTATTATAAAACAGGTTGCATAATTATTGTTTTAATTTCCATTTTGTAGGTTGAAAGGTCGTGTGGAGTTCCACACCAAATATTTATTGTAAATAACAAAAGATTCGTTTACTAACCAAAAATTGTTTTCGAGTTGGGCAATAAATTTTCCCGCTAAGAACAAAACAAATATCAACTGTCAATTAACCTAAAGATATTTTTAGACAAGAGATAAGTTAAGTTTCTCCGGTTTTTCATTTAAGTCAACATTTTTTTTTACTAGAGGTATGTCAGCGTATCGCATAGGCTTCCTAGTGGCCGTAGCACAAGCAGTTATTTGTGAATTGCAATATAGTGTATTGAGGATAAGGTTTGTGGTATGTATACAGGCTCTTGCACCACTTTGTGCACGGAAGATAGTGCTGTTAATGTGATAAAGCAAACTGTCTTCGGCAAAAGTTATTCCTGACGAAATGATTCTCGACCTACAAATATTAAGGTACGTAAATAGCCTACCTAGGGTCTCCATCTGTTATCTTCAATAGATCCACCTATATATTATTTTATATTATGATTCTACATCAAATTTAAGTTCAACTTTGTCTGAAAAAATTTTCCTATTGTTTTTTGAATATGGACATATTTTTCAAATTCTCACATTTTGAATGCATCAGAAAAAGACGCTTTTCTCTTGTCCTGTTAGAACTACAGCCACAGGCTGTAGTTAAGTGGTGGGGGAAGCTATTCGCTACAATGTTTAGTAGGAATGTGTGAGAAACTTTGCACAATCTGATCCAAAAGTCACATCAAAACATTCAATTAGTAAAGTTTTGAATACTTTTTTTCTCAAGTTCGAAAACCAAATGTATGATGGGAGTTTTAAAAATGAAGAGCAGTTGTTAATATCGGTTATGGCACCAGTTAACACAATTTTGCCAGAAATGGTAGACCGTGTTTTAAATTATTCAGTAAAGAGAGCTTAGCTGTGTCTAGAAAATAACGACAACATATTTCAACAATTATTTTAATTATATAACTTTAATTAAATAGGCTTAAAAGATTGGAATTTGTACATAAAAAAATATTATCAAATACTAATTTTTCTTAAAAATTAGCTTTAAAACTATAATGTGTAATACATGGTTAAATTCGTAATAAAAAATAATATCGAATACAGGGTGCTTCATCGGTTGCGGCGATATAAAAAAATAAAGTTGATGATGGTTTCTCGGAGACGAAACATCGAATAAAAAATTTGGAAACGCCATTTAACAGAATTCAAAAAGTGATAATGAAGAAGTACCTTTGAGTACGAAAAAAGAGAAACCCAAAAATTGCATTTTGTTTTAAATCTCAGAAACGATAAACAATAATGAACTTTTGCAAACTACATGTGAACATGCCCTAAATTATACAACTTTTCTCTAATTTAACCGCCTTCGTATCTCTTACCGTTAAGATCCACATGCTGTTCATCCTTATTTTATCTAATAACAATATAAGAGGTATTATCTACTGCAAGTGCGAAATTCCGATTTATCACAATTCAAGTTAAATCCAACCAACTTTATTATTATAACAAAAGGTTTCTGAAAATCAAAAACGTTAAAATTAATCGGAAGTTCTACTGCGATATTGAATAAATTCACCAAATCTTATTATAAACAAGTATATTAATATACAAAGCAAAGTCATACCACCAAGAAAAGGACGTTATCTGCGTCGTTTCGCACTTCTGCAATTTCCATTATTCTGATCCAAATTCCATCACTGACAACTTTCCGTTATACATGGCGCAAAAACACAAATGTAATAAAATCCTAGGTAGGTACATTCTTTTAAATAAATAAATAAATAAATTATTAACACATAATCAACTGGATTTTTAACTTTCACCAAAAACACATGATGCTTTTCTATTACGCTCAAAAATCACGGTAATAATGTCTATAATTTCAATAAACTCGATTAAGTTTTTATCACAAATCATAAAACTTCAACTGAACGAAAAAGGGAAGCAATCATCTGCCCCTTCTACAAAAGTATTTACATTCGGTAAATTAATAACTCAACACTTCACATGGAAACTCAATGATAAAAAAAATAAGAGACAGATAAGTTCTCAACAATATTTACAAAAGCCTACACAAACCAGGTTGTCACTGTTACATACAGTCAACTTTATTTAAACCACTTAACGGAAATATACCAAGTATGACATCAGAATGCCACAGGATGTGAAAATTAAATTTAATAAACTAAACAATCTATGCGTTTACACATTTGCACTAAAACAATTTAAAAACATATCTTTTCTACTAGCAATCTTTAAATAATAAAATTCATCAATGTACTGAATTAATTTCTATACTATGAGCAAACCAACAAAAAAAAGTATATTACGCAGTTTTTCTTAAGATTTTCACACAATGTGACAAATATTATTTTTTTAAATTTCCTTCTTTCTTGTTTCATTAATACTATATGCCTTGCCGAATTTTTAATTAATTATATAAATTACCCAATTTTGCTATGGTTTTCCATTACATTATCGTTATTAGCCTGATGATCACACTATAATCGTCGAAACATGTCGCTTTAAGAATTTCATGGGGAAGGTTTTTTGTATCTAATTTACTTATTTCTGAAGAATCATTAGTTAATAGTTTTAATACGTTTATCACAGATTTAAATATGTATTGGAGTCGGTCAAAGGGGCTTACTGAACTTAACTTTCTTTCTACAAGCGACTTTTCAAAAAATAGCGTTTAAATTGTATTGTTAATCGATATGTAGTCAATTATTTCGAAAGTCTATAAATATGTTATTTTTTGTAATAACCATAACTTATTATTATAAGTGTTGT